>JAUFSE010000003.1:2400000-3000000 GCA_033030345.1 Verpa bohemica
TAAATATCACATCTTTCTAGATAAACAAAACACTACGAAGAATCATGGTTTACTCACACCGGCTAGCAGTAACCAAGTGGCGCTTTATCTAGCTATTGTTGTTACTTGTACAAGGGTCTAAAGCTTAATAGTGTCTATGTATTTCCCCTTTGGAACCCCCAATAAGTCGCTCGTACAGGAGGATTGCCTGTAAATGTCTCTTGACTCTTGGACTTTGGATGAGATCAACGGAGTTGCTTCTTTATATTGATCATTTTTCTTTCTTTATAAAACCTCGCATGGTCCTCTAATACCTATAATTATAAAAAAGGGTTTTCAGCTCAATTATTCGTTGTTACATGGCACCAAACAAGCAAATAAGCTGTAAACTGCCGTGTGGATAACGTTTAAGCAAGCCCCACACCACAGCAAAAGAAAATAAAAGACAATCATTACTCCATTAGAACTGGCCCAAGTACCAAGTGCTATTTCTACCATTTCCCGTTGGAATGAGGTCGAGAGCATTTCAAGAAGATTGTGAGCACTGACCGCGGAGATAGAGCAACCAATGCACATGCAAGGGATCGGTAAAGAAGTCTACTATTACTGTTTAGAGATGTATCTGTTTTATTTGTCTGGAACTATACTATGCACCGATGTAAATTTTATTGATGTTTTCGGGCGCATAAGGTTCTGCGAGTGGGGGTCTCGATCTTGCAGAGTCCAGACCGCCATGATGCGACCCCCACCCGAAAACGTCCAGACTATCATATACTCACCCTCTTCCGCACACGCGTGTAGGAAGCACCTAGACTGAGGAAAATTAAACCCCTTCAATTCAATCCGGTGGTAGAAAAGTTAGAGTTGACGATAAATCACTCAGACACCGGGTTTACCCGATCACTCGTGCACGGCTTCAGATCAATAGCCAAAGTAAATATGATGCAAGCTAATCATTTCTCTTCTAGAGATCATAGCAATTGAGTTCACATTTATAAGGGAACGAGATGCTATATTGGGTATAACATTTGCCATCCGCTAAAGAAATGTGTTTATACTTACGCTGCGCCACGGAGAAAAAAAAGAAAGGACAGAAATAGCGAAATCTTGCTTTTTCTCTCATTCCTTCGTCGCATTTTAGCGGCGAAAATATATGCAAAAACAACCAGAAACTCCGTGCGTGATTAATGATGAGAGATCTTTTGTGGTTTATCACACGAGCTAGTACATTGATGCTGGAACGAAGGCGCTTGAGCCTATTATCGATCTAGGCGCCAGATTGGCATCAATTCTCGGTATACATGTATAGTAACTAGATTATCCTTAGCCTAAAAGATCTAGTGATTTATATATTGAACTCCAGGGATAAAAAAACATAGTGGCGGTCCTATATCTTTCTATTGGATCTGAAGCTTTGTTAATATATTCTATATATAGCCAATGCATACTTGGGAAGTAAAAAAACAATTTGAAATTATATAAAGTACTACAGCTGCAGCATCAGAAGCCGACCTCCCAAAAAGGGAATCGAGATGACTTTGACGACAGATGCATCTCGCTATTCCGGACTGCCAAGGTTCAGGATGTTCCGTACGGGATATCAAAGCCACCTTTACAGTAGAAAAGAACATTATATCCAAGGGAATTCCGTATGAGACAACAAAGAATCCAGTATACCGCGGTGCAGGATGGAGGTGCACTACTACAGCCTCCATTGTTTGCAGCTTACAGTGTATGAATCCTATCAGAGAGAGGATTCGATCTAGGGGGCTGCAAAGGTCATCTGTCTTGAAAAGGCTTAAATAGGTAGCACGCCACCCTTCCTCCAAAACAAATCATGAAAAACCACTGACGCGGCACCTAGGAATTCTACCTGGGAGCGCCCAGGAAATCTCACTCTAGTTCTAGCTATCATAGACTAGTATCCTACTCCCTGAGCACACCTCCAAAGAGCTGATACAACAGGCTTTATACTATAATTGGTCTCATACAGCGGCGGTTGACTTTGTCTGGCCTAGTCCGGAAATCTACAGAGACTGGACTGGACTGGACTGGACTGGACCATTTAATATTGGTCCAGTTAAACCAATTATCTAGGCCGTATACGTAAAAGGCAAAGAGTATATTACTTACCATCATCAAAACCGGTTCATGTACGAAACATAGTGCCAAGACCAACAAGGCTAGGTATAAGACAAGCCTCTACAAATTTTGAGCCATTCTATAGTCTCAGTCTTAATGGGTGAATATATGGTATATAGGCGATCGATAAGATTTCAGCTACTGGCCTAGACATGCTACATAAGAAAAAGGTAGACTAGATGAACCATTCAAAACAGGAGCCTGGTGGAAGTACGGTGGCCACGAATATATACGTATTATGCCCATTATTCTTTTGTAGCGTTTCTTATAGGTTAGTTGGCCCTATACGCTCCTGCCCAAGTCCACCTCTGCTTTGCCGCTATAATGTTGTTTTTAGCTGATTAAACAACTATTTTACGGGTCCTAAAGACCAAAGAGGTACGTAATCGGCATTTTGAGCTATCTACAATACTGAAATTCACGAGCAGGCTATTCTACTGTGCCACAACAAAATGACAGTGGGCGTATATTTTAAGTGTGTACTTTCTATCAAGATTCTTAGTACTTTCCCGCATAGTAGCTTACCTGATATGTTGCTGTAGATCTAAAGACTTCCAGATCACTATATTACTTTTACAAAAAAATATGACGTAAACCAGGAGAACGGGTACGCTATCCTCAAAACAAGACGTGCATTGCAATATGGGGGGTCCTATTTAGCACTTTCAGTACCGGAAGATATTTAGCAAGCAAATACCGGATAAGCTGATGGTCAGATGAAAGGAATTTACTATAGTCCAATTAAGGAACGCGATTCCGATTCACTACCTTTTACATAGGAATGCTCTGCCACTAGATATGCTTTAGGAGTGGCTGTCTCCTGATGTAATTGTAATATTCTGACAGAGAATTATGTGCTTCGATCTTATATTGTAATTTATATCCTATCCTTTGTAGAAAATTTTATTGATAGTTTGTTTCTTAGGCCGCTTTTGCTTTTCAATCTGGGGCGCGGGATATGTATAACTGTTGTTTAATAAGTTTGTGCTATATTCTGTCACCTGAGACAGTGTTAAAGCTGTATAAAAACTAAAAATTGAAATTTAGTGACTCAGATCGATTAACTAGACACTCTACTCTATGTATCTTGCACCTCGTCAATAATAAATAAAAAGCTGATATAGGAAGCCGAGTGACAGGCTGTGAAAATCCAGGTTTTCTAGCAGGAAACCCCAGTATTTTTAAGACCACAAACAGAATCGTCTGCGAAAAAGCCTTTGTGTAAAAGAAAATCTTACGGTTTTAGATAGTAGGTCAAAAATAGCCAATTTACCCTCTAGGGTGCTTGTTAAGTACAGGATATTACCATTAAGGTCCCTTAATTCCCATTGGCCGACCATTCTAACAAACCCTTTGCTTTTCATCAAAGGGTCCCTAAAAGTGTTTCCATAGTTCTATCTGTTGGATTGGTATCTGATGCAGATTATATTTTGTGATCCTATCTTATAGTTCTTGTTCTATCGCCTACTGAGCCTTAAAGCCCTACTCTCTTAACAAGCTTTAAATTCCACCTAACCCTAGCGCTCTCATGTATCTACCCCACTAACACCGTCCCCACTGAAATTTACAGTCCCCCGAAATAACCCCAGATTCTTAGCCACGTTCGTTGAAATTTAATCCTGAATTATCGAATATGACTTTTACCTGTGACCCCCTTATCACCGTTTGTCTATTTTCGGGAAGCATCTTCCTTATTGAGTATATGAACCTTCTTTATTAAGATAAGGAAATAAGAGAGAGAAGAGACTCAGTTTTTATGCTAATATATAACAGAGAGGGCACGTATCCATATAACCACATGTAGTGTTCCCTGATGTGAACTGTTTGCTCGTTTTTTCAAACCACTTCAGCAGTCTACGACCTATATTCTTATTACCTGGGCTCTTGTCAAGAAATTGCATTGTATCACACTCCCCTCCCCGCTATCTCCAAAGATCAGATATCGTCGTCATAAATGAGCTGTTGGACATTATTCACTGGCAAATTCACTTGAACTTACATTGAGTGGGGGGACTAATGCACGAAGCTCCCGGGGGTTCCGGTTACATTCGGCTTGGGGGCATCCATCAATTCAGCCTTGCTATAGAACCCACTATTTCTATATGTATCCAAGACAGATTATCGATGTTCTGTTCTGTCACTCATCACCCAGCACAGCATCCAATAGCCAACATGCCATTGGGATCCTTACTTAACCTCCGCAACCCCTCGGTTGATGAATTTCCGGTTTTCTTTGTTGGGGGTAGCACAGGTGTTCGTAAACGTTACATTTTGATAGGCTTTTTGGGGGGATAGTGTAAGGCTGATTGCTGCACCATGTAGCTCCCCTATAGCCCTGTAGCTACCAAAATACATGCAAAGCTCAAATACAAAAATGATTCTAATTTCATGGAACTGCTTCAATAATCCTTCTTATGTGTACTGGTGATTATCTGAGTATTTAGTACATTCATACATGTAGCTTTGCAGAAATACTAACATCAGGACTGGATTGAACTATATGTGTGGATATACCCTCCCTACTGTTTCGGTGGCCTTGCATTAGAATGCCACGCTGCATCACAACACATACATTTAGAGTACGCACTCTACTTATACTGCTCATATGGCGATCAATTAACCAGCAGTGTAATTTACTCCACAGAAACAAAGCAAAACAAACAAAACCCTGTCCTATACTCGTATTTTCAGGTAATAACGTTCAGTGGGTTGCCCCGTTGAATCGATCTTCATGTCTCCCCACACACCGCCTGACATTCGAAAAACGACCCCGATTCGTTCTGGCCTGGCACACCAGCGGACTTGACCGTCCGTCAAAACTTGTATTCCCAGGTTCTTCTTGCCTGTCCGTGTGCGGGTACCTGGAAAGACAGCTAATTCGATCTTCAAAAAAGGCGAAACAGCTCGCTAACTTGTAGCTGCGCCTGCTCGCTTATCAAACTGCAACGGCGCCAAATCCCCCCCCCCTCCAGCTGCTGTTTATAGGATTTCTCGGAGCCCTATCGTTCATAGCTTGGCATACGTACGCCCTATTCTAAAGCCTTGGCCTCTCTCCCTCAGAAAAGGGCAGGCAGGATTATTTTGATATTTACTAGTGTTTTATTCTATACCCCCCCCCTATCAAGTGTTGTCCCCGCATTCTGCCCGGTTTAACACGTTTGTTTTGTTGCCCCTTTTCTTTCTCTTTCTCGCTGGCTGGCTGTCCATCTACACGTCAACAAACACTATACTGTACCGTCCTGGGCTCTTCTGTGCTGGTACCAAGACTCTGCAGAGGCAGGCATTTTGTCCCTGATTCGCGTGCTGGGATTCCCTCCAACTCACCAGTGTTTGAGAGTGCCCCGACGTGTACTTTAAATGCACAGATGGCAGGTTGAATCCTTCCCGGGCGGTGCACAGGGTAGACGGTTGGGCCAATCAGCCGCCGAGAATGAAAATTTCACTTTGAGCCCCTGACAGCTTCAGTGAATACCAATGAATACCAGTGAATTCACTGGACATTGCCACCCATGCCATGTGTCGTCCCGGGCGGCTGGGTGACACGCTCCAAAAAAAAAGTCTTGTGCAGGAATACTATATAAGAGTCCTAGAGATAGAATGAAAAGAAAGAAAAAAACACATAAAAAGCGGCTCTTTATATCAAGTCAATCACTTGTTAAACTGAATTAACTACTCAAAAAAAGAGGGGAAAAAAAGAACAATTACAAAGATACTCATCGCAAAAATGATACCATCAACATTCTTGATCCTTTTGATCATCTTCATGGGAGCTGTATTACAGACAGCAGCACATATGACCATGTCAGATCCTCCTCCACTACGGTACAAGACAAACCCCTATAAAACAGTTGAAGACTACGACTATAGCGCACCGCTATCTCCATCGGGGTCGAATTACCCATGCAAAGGTTACCACAAAGATATGGGAACTCCCAGCGGCAAGAGTGTAGCGACTTATGCTCCGGGAGGAAAATACAGCATAAAGTATGTGCACATCATATATATACTCTATATACCCTATACTAATCCCTTTGAAACAGACTAGCAGGCTCAGCGACGCACGGAGGAGGGTCATGTCAGATCTCAATGAGCTTCGATAAGGGTTCTTCATTCCAAGTAGTCAGGTCCTTTATCGGAGGATGCGCAAACCCCGATCCCAGCGGCGATCAATCCTTCGATTTCACAATGCCAAAAGACGTACCAAACGGTGATGCCCTTTTAGCATGGTATGAACCCTTGTGAAGAATGATATTTATAAAAGAAACCCCCCTTACTAACTTTTTTAGGACATGGTTCAATGAGCAAGGTAATCGCGAGATGTACATGAACTGCGCTGTCGTAACAATTGGTACCAGTCGGAAGAAGCTAGCCCGCAGCGTGTTACAACCCCGCGCATCAAGACCGGCACTCTTCGTGGCGAACATCGGGAACGGATGTACTACGGCCGGGGGGACGGATGTGATATTCCCGTCTCCGGGGGGTGATATAGCCTATGGAATAAGTACGAAAACTGCCGCTCCTGTGGGGAATTGTGGTCCTAGCTCTGGAGGAGGGAATTCTGGGGGTACTACTTCTGGTGGTGGACAGGAAGCAACTCCAGATGGTGAACACGATTGTGCATACTGGAGGGCCCAGGGTTATATTTGTTCTGCGGGAATTGGTTTGAGGGAGATTCTCCCATCGTTGTGGTGGTTACTATTCGTTTTGTTTTTTCAAGTCTTTGGCATATAGCCCATAGATTAACATTGTACTTTGTCTCATCTTTCTTATGTTTACATTTCATCAGCGTTATTGGTTTTTTTTTTTTTGGCTTGTTTTTTGCATGGGGAGAGGGCAAAGCATTTGGGTTGGCGTTTCTTGTTATGGTCATGCATATATATATTTGGAAGGTTTTGAAGTAAGAGGACAAGAGTTGGTTTGTATTACAGCTTTCAATTACATCAAAGATATACATATTGGCGGGAAATGTATTGTGGGGTACGTTCGTATTTTATACTACGCCAAGAAAAAACGGTTAGTGTAACTATGTCCCACCACGTCTAGGAAATTAAGAACCTGATAACCCTATCAGCAGACTATTTCGGCCCTTCTCAGGTATCGTATAGATCTACAATACCAATAATATCTATCTTGTGCATTATGATACGACCGAGGGATTAGGGTGCCAAACTTTATGAATAACTAGCAAAAGTTCAAGTGCTGACAAATACATGTATGTACTCAGTATCATAATCTTCTGAATCCCTTTGTGAAGTACATATAGCCCTGGCGACTATAGCTAGCCATTTTGGATACACAATCACATTCCAATCCCTTGATACGGTGAAAGGGGGGGGGGGTTGGGGAATGTGATGCTGGGACTTGGAACTATTCTCGATCCTGAAGATAGGCACCCGGTGAAGTCTCTTATAGTAGAATCGGTCACAATACACACTCACCTTTTTCTACCGTACGTTCCTCAGATTAATCATAGGTTACATCTACCAATATAATAGGTATCTATCACTTAATAAGCCAGACTCTGGATTGGCTAGCTAGAACCTACGGTAATGGCTCAAGTACTAACATTAATCTCGAATACTGAATTACCACCAGCTTTAGAGAACTTGAATATATGTATCTTTATCATAGCTATGGATCTATCATATACGTATCTAAAGAGCTTGGTAAATACATGCGGATATCCCTTGGACCCAGAACCAAATCTCTACTTCATTAATTTGGCAGATAGATAAATCAAACCCCTGGTGAAATCCGGCCACGGTGCAACATAAACCCGATCCAAGATTGACTAACACCCCCCCCCCTGATATGACCCGAAGAATTATATCGAGTTATTTAAATAAATAAAAACCCCTATATTAGTCAATGTTAGTCTTGGCTGGACTAGGATTTTCAGTAGGAAGAGGGGAAGATCGCGTTGGGCTTCCAAACTGCAACCGATCTTCGTCTCCAGCATTCTTCTGTACGTATTGTACTATATATCGCGCATGATTGAGTATGGTGTGCTCCGGTCGCTAAACCCCCCGACTTAACCCTAATTTAACCGAACACGGAAATCCGGAGTAATATTAAGTACATGTTATACTCAGGGTGTGAGTACCTACTATTAAATTATTAGTTGGCTTATACATACATAAGGATTTCTCATCCAAAGTCAGTTGATAACCAGATTAATATAAATTCTCAAATTGTTGCCCCCGACCTTAACTCCGTCGGGTAACTCTTCTACCATACCATACATATGCGCGGGCTCTAGTTCCTCCGACTTTTGCTTGGGATTGCCATTTATCGGGGGAATGTAAGATTACCAGTCTCATTCTCGGTGCTTGGACTTTATTTTTGGGCTTTTTGTTATTCCGTATATATGGGCTTTTCTGTTGGGTCCGCAAAAACTCAGTAGGTTCTGTCGACGTTCCGGTATGACTTTGTTCCATATTGATATTTACCACCATATTAGTGAGGCCTGTATATACATCTAGATAGTTAAACCGTACCCTGGAAGCCCTTAGGATGGAAACCAATCCAGTTATTCAATTTTTAGCAGAAAGTAACTGTGATTACTACATGCTCCTTTCTCAAAATAGTAGTATATGATTAGGCAGCTTTTTTGATTTCCAACCAACCCAATTCTCAAATTAACGTTACTCATACACTTTTAATACTATGGCCTAGATAGTACTATACCTCGCTGAAAAGTGGATACTCGGTTACTAGAACTATAAACTTTAAGAATGGGGGGAATTACGTATGTGGGGTTATACTCCCGACATATATGCAGGCATCCACCACATATTTTTTTATTTCATACCAGAATACCCTGGCTACAGATAATCAGTATATACCACTGAGGGAATAGGATAGATACTTGTCCCGGTCCGACCGGTATTTTTGTGCTGCCGGTTCCCATTAATATTGACAAAAGAATTAATATCAAAAATAGAATTGAACATAAAAAAATTAACAGAGGGTGGTGGGGATTTAATTAGTTGTTGAATAATATCACCTTGACGATGATCATCTTACTGATATTCTAAGGCTTTCCTCTATTTTACATATGAATTAGTTATCATGACGACTGAGACCTGCTAATTTATATACGTATAGAGAAATCCAATATATATATATATATATCCCAGCCTTAACCCTATTGTCTACATTTATAATAGATCTAATTAGCACCCAACCCAAGGAATTAGATATATATATAGGGTGGTTCCCCTCCATCGATAACGAAAAGTCTCAGATATTACTACCATCATATATATTCGAACGGAACCTTAATTACAATCAACCAATTTCACCATGGATTCCCTACTATTAGGGGTGACCAACCTCCCCCTTCAACAGCTGTCTTTCCTCTCAGCAGCCCTCGCAATCACCTCCCACTTCACCTTTTTCAGCCGCTCCGAACGAGACTCGTGGCATCGAGTTTTCTTCTCATCATTATTCTTAGCTCCTATTGCCCTTTTCTCCACCTTCCACTTCTATCTTAACCAATCACTCATAAGATCATCCTTACTCACGGGTACCTTGTTTGGTTCTTACCTTGTTGGATTAGCTGCTAGTATATTGATTTATAGGGTTTGGTTTCATCCGTTGAGAAACTTCCCGGGACCGTTCTGGGCAAAAACGAGCAGGTGGTGGTTGGTCTACACTCAGTGGAAGACGGGTTATAGGTTTCACCATTACTCTAGGGAGTTGCATGAACGTTATGGGGATATTGTTAGAATCGGTACGTTACTATATATATACCACTACTACTACAACTTAATCTTGTGATCATCTATATAAAAGTTATATTCATATACTAACTGCTGGTTTCTTTTTTTGTGCTGTGTAGGTCCGAATGACCTCTCCGTTATCAATAGCGATATAGTCCCCATACTTTCAAAGGCAGAGAAAGGACCTTGGTACGACGGAGGTGCGATAGTTAGTCTCCAAAGCACACGCAACAAGAAGACACATGCAGTACGCAAACGGGTCTGGGAAAAGGCTTTCACTGTTAAATGTAATATCCCCCTTCTCAAAACACTTGTCTCTACAAACTTAAGACGCTAAAGATATACCTCAACTACAGCATTACACAACTACGTCCCACGAATCACCAAATACTCTGATCTACTTGTTTCCAACATCTCCGAGAACGTTGGGAAACCTATGGGTATGACTAGTTGGTTTAGTTTCTTTACATTCGACTTTATGGGGGATTTAGCATTCGGAAGGCCGTTTGGCTTGCTCGAGGCCAAAGGTGAGAACGGATCAGATCGTTGGGTAAAGACAATGCATGAAACTATGCAGATTGTTGGTAGTATAGGCAATGTCCCTTGGTTCCTACGTTTGCTCCAATTGTTTCCAGGTCTGTCGGGGGTTTATGGGGAGTTTGAGGCGTGGTGTGTAAAGATGGTTGAGCAACGGAAGCAGGTAAGCTATTATGTCATCTTACAACCCTCTCCAACGGCGTAGTACCCCGAGCTCACTTAGCACAGTTCACACCCGAGAATCATGATATCTTTCACTTCTTATTGGATGCAGAACCTAACAACAAAGCACCGCACTACATCGATTTAGGCGCTGATTCACGACTTGCTGTAGTTGCCGGGAGGTAAGATTGTATAGCAAATACCGAATTGGTGCAGTTGGGTCCTAACTCTATAATCAATCACAGTGATACTACGGCTGCGACGTTTGTCAACATCTTTTCTCAACTAGCAAATAATCCAACGATTCGCCAAAAACTCCAAGGTGAGATCGACGCTGTGTATAATACACCTTACGACTCTAGCGAAGATGAGGCCATCCCAGCGGCTATATCGAACGGGAACACGGCAGCGACAAGATACCTGGACTCGGTGATCAACGAAGGTCTTCGGTTAAACCCCGCAGTTCCTAGTGGTGTACAAAGAGTTATCCCAGTAGGTGGTGTGACGATTGATGGAAGACATATCCCGGGTGGAGCTCACGCTAGTTACCCCATATATGCGGGACAAGCGAGTATGTCTTTTTATATTGAAAATTTAGCTTGTGGCTAGAACAGAACTAATAGATGTTTTTTTTATTACTACTACAGATGCAAAGTCGTTTCCAGATCCACTAAAGTTCATGCCGGAGAGGTGGTACGAGTTGGATCAAGAGACCACGGCGAAACAGAAAGCTGCCTTCGCACCTTTTTGGGTTGGTGAGTAAACACAGAACCCTACCCTATATATATATCTAAAGGTACTAATGTTTTTCTCTCTACAAAAGGATCACATGCCTGTGTTGGTAAATCGCTAGCTCTTATGGAGCTGAGAATGGTCACTGCAAAAATCTTGCGAAGATTTGATGTTGAGTTTCCAAAAGACGTCACTATTGATAAGGTACTATTATTATTATCCATTAAATATACCCTTTGCTGCATAGAAGACGTAGCTGACGTGTTTGTGTGAAAGGTTTATAATAGCTCTTTCGATACATTCACGTTGATGATGGGGGAAATCAATATGATCTTCAAACCTAGAGGAACCAAATAGTGATACTCCGCGGAGGTAGTTGACATGGAAACTAAGGATGCTATTGAGGGAATTTTCGGGGTGGGGGAGTTCTATTAGCCGCAAATATTTGCTTGTTATTATTATTACAATTGGTTATTACTGTTTTACAGTGTACATTAGGGACGATCAGAGATAACCCCCTCTGTAAGTTGACCAAAACACGCCGAGTAGATCGATGGCAAGTCTAGGTGTGCCTATAGGAGCTTTCAAATCAAAACGTCTCACAGCCAAGCTTCATTTTGGATACTCACAAGTATTAAGTACCTGAAAATGCAAGTCTCGGGCGGCACCAAATGCCCGTTGTGAGTACATGCTGTGTCTCAGCCCTACAAGAATTAATAAGCAATTCATATCAACGAGCGCCTATATAGGCATCTAGAACCAACTTACCTAGTTCTCAGTAAGCTTACCCGAACCTTAGAAAACTATCTTAGGCCGTGCACGCTTTATCGACAACTTGGCCAAGTCTACTGAGCAGCCGAATCGTTTATCCCCATTTCCGTTAACTGGCACGAGTCACCTCTTAAACGACAAATGGTAAGATCTTATAGACTTTAAAGACTCGATTAGGCTGCCGGTTTTACCTGTGGCAAGACTATCAGGAATCACATGAAGACCATAATTTGAAAGATAATATGATTAATCACTATCTTGTGATCAAGAGCAATCCTCAGTATAATAGATGCATTTTATACGGGAGGGGGGAAGAGAGGGAATTTTGTGGTAATGGCAATCATCCAATCAAAGACTATTAAATGGTGACATTCTCAAAAGTGTATTTCTGTAGTGTGGGAGCAAAAAGCCTTATGTAAACGACCAAAGAAGGTTTTAGGCAACTCGGAATACTTCCTAAGTGGTTAGGAGCTCCCGTTAGCTAACCACACACCCCCACATTCGCTCGCCGGTCATGATGGACCGTTCAGGACCCCTGCACACCGGGTATGTGTGGCAAAAAGAAAGAAGAAAAACCCCACCGAGACCCGGCTTTAGGGATTTTCTGATGATCAATCCCTGCAGCGGGATCATAGGTAGTTCGATAACTTGCCGTATGGTCGATACCCGTCGTTCAGCCACGGAACCTTAAATCTGAAAATTGATATAGGACATATTATTGGACTTTTCAGATTTCAGTTCACATGCAACCTTTTGCTAGCTCGAGAGTGAAGTTGCATGTACCTATAAAAAAAGACCCTGCAGGTATGACTGCTTACTAGTAACCTTAATCAATTTCTCTGTGTGCACAGGTATATATATAGATAGATACCCTAGCCATTCAGCTAGCCAGCCAGCAAATCGATATATACATGTAGCCACAATATCGCCACCTGGTTATCAGCCCCTCCCCCCTTTGGCTTTTCATGTACCCTGGTTTGGTAAATTAACTACAAAGCAGGAGGTCTGCAGTTACGCCTAGAGTGGGGGAATTTGGTGGCAAATGCATGTATTTTCGATACTTTAATTTGAGGCTGCTGGGGGATTTTGTATTTTCTGGTTTCAGATCTCAATCTAAATAGGTCTGGTGATGAGTATATTGCACTTCAGAGACGCCTCCGTATATACCCCTATTATTTTTATTTTTAGCTCTCTCTGGATACCGATAAGTATTGGGTGCTATATAGCATATGATACGGGTTTCACATTCTTCAGGAATTACGAGTGAGATTCTGTGCATGACTACTTCCAGCCCCCTTGCCGGGCTACCGCACCGGTTAGCCGGACCAGTGCTGTCAAAGCGCGGGAAGAACTAGAGAGACCGTGCGCAACCGTTGAGAATATTCTTATCGCTCCATCGTGGCATTACTCGCTAGAGTCTTGGCGTACATTGAAGGTTGTGGTGGCTCTGCTCGATACTCTAGAAACTGTGTCTCTACTTACTGAAAGATCAAGTTTGGCACCTGAGTACATAAAACTTTGGTGCAGTGACACCGTTGCGCGACTTGTCCCCAGAGGCCAAACTTTATTTTTTAGCAAGTAGTACCACAGCTACATACCTAAAGGGTAAACATAGAGGTATCACTAATGAGTCTAGCCCTAGTTATCAAACATTTAAACGATGGCTAGCACCAATCAGCTTTCTGGGTGATCCTCGTTAGTCGGAATCACCTTTGCCATGCTGAAACCGATACGCGTATTTAAACCGTCAGGTGCTCGCCTATAAACCCTGTACACACCATCTTCGAGAAAGAAAAAGAAAGAAAAGAAGAAAGAAAAAGTCGCACGCAAGCCACAAACATAAGTACGCCCCGCTATACCCCACCGTAAATCTACAACCTTCCACTACTGACTAGAAACTACACTCCGCACGACCCCATTGTCTAGAATAACACACCCTACGGATTGCACTGATCTCCACTCGTTCCCTTCCGCTCCACATACCCGCGATCACCGACAGCCCAGCTGAAAGGCAAGTGACGTCATTTGACATGCGCTAGCTTGTAATAGGAAGGGATCGCCAAACAAGGTTGTCCCTGTCCATCCTGCCCCCACCAGCCACAACAGGTTGCGCGATCAAGAACTTTTTCGAACTTCAACCAAGATCGGAGCAAATTCTACGAGAACTTGGAAAGGTTCGGCAGGCCTTGGACAGGGCCCTCTCCGGCCACCGAGAAAGGAAAGGGAGGAGAAAAAGCCCACTAACTTGTTCCCACCACCACCCCCCCCCCTCCCCCAGCATAAAAATTGTTATTTGGTGTCAGGGCTAGAATGCTGGATGGTTTTAAAGCTGACAGAATCACCCACTGCTCTCGTCATTATGAGGTTTACTTAAGTCTGATACTAAAGTCCTGCAACCCGAAAAAAGTGTCAAGACACCTTCCTTCTCCTGTCCCGCGGACCCGCACACCTTTTCCCGAATCCGTCTTCTATCCACCCTATCCCATCTTTTCATCCATCCTCACACACCCCGTACACCCCTCCATCCGATCTCAGATCGTACTCTTCATCCTTGTAGCATCCGACATCATCCTTCTTGCGCATCTTCTACCCAGCCAATGGTGGACCACCCGCGTATTGGCTCATCCTCGGGCGGTGCAGCCCGGAAGAGCTCTTCCGCCTCATCCTCAGCAGAATTCGCCCAGTCTCCACAACAACAGCAACAACAACAGCAGGGAAAGGTTCCGATTCCACGCTTACGGCCCAGTGCAACAAGAGAAGATGGTAGCGGTGGTTCAACAGGTGGTAGTGTTGGGGATAGGCACAGAGTACCACACGCATGCGAACCTTGCAGACATAGAAAAACAAAGGTTCGTGCCGAGAAACCTTATTTAGTCTCACTCTTCCCCCCCGACCCTTCGGTAATGGAATAGCTTTGTTGCTGATCCTTGGCCCGAGAAATTCCCGTGCATTGAGGGGAATAGTGCAGCGGTGAAAGGTCTGGGCAATCTCTTAGGTCTAAATCTCATAAGATCAGGTCCCATTCCCTGGGTTTCTTTCAACCTCCTTCAACCTCAAGAGATGTCACTCGTGATTAGCAAGGGGGACCGGGCCCACACTCCCCACCCCCAGGCTAGTCAGGTTGAGATTGATGGTCGAAAGTACCCGGGGAATGGGACCCTGAGCCAGACAAAGATATATACAATCTCCCATTTAGGGTTGAGCAAAGCTGACATTATTAATGCGAATATAAAATAGGCCAATATGTAAACATTGCCAAGATTTTAAACTTACTTGCCATTACGAGGATGGCAAGCGTGATAAGGCTAAAAAGTACTTCCTACATGAACTAGCAGGGAATTAGGATGTATTGCTGACCTAAACACAGTGAAATGATTAGCTTAAAATCCAAGGTTGAACTATACGAGTCGGTCCTTGAGAGACTAAGGTGTCAGGTTGATAGTGCTGGTCAATTAGCTATCCAAAAGGCTTTGCAAGGGGTCAGTGATGTCGACTTTTCTGGGCGTTTCATATTGCCTACAAAGAACTCACAATCACAGCCGCGTAACGCTGATATGTACTATCCGTCGGGTCAAAAGAATCGGGATGGTGAATCGCTCGTTACCGCAGAGGTCGGCTCAACAGGTTCTATGGATCATATCCGGGAAGAGCCAAACAGGGGCGATAGCGCATACCCCACGGGATACATGGGCAAAAATAGTGAGGTTGCTTGGATCCAACGAGTAGCTCAACAACTTGCCCGGGAAGCTTCGACAGAGCCGTCTCGCATCCCCTCTATACCGGGTCCTGGTTCTCAGAAATCAAATTCAGAGGCATCAACTAAGGGTTATAATTTAGAGTCGATAGCTCTTGCTACAAAAAATGATGAAGAATACCAATTTGAAACCCCTACGTATCATTTGGACGACTTATCAGTTTCAATAGCAGGAGGGCAGATCAATCCATTTTACCTCCCTCCAAAGGAGACTGCCGACGAGCTGTTGAACGCCTTTTTTACTACAGTTTACCCCACATTTCCTATAGTCCTAAAGAAGCTTTTTATGGAGCAATACGACGCATTTTCACAATCCTACTTTCCCCCTGCAAGCCCAAAGCGATGGTTGGCAATGCTGAATTTAATGTTTGCGATTGGCTCTTTATATGGACGGCTTACCAACGCCGATTGGAAGCAGGAATCTGAGATAGAACACCTTAAGTATTTCTCTAGGGGTAGAGTATTGAGCCTTGACGAAGGTAGTATCCTCGAGGTGCCGGATTTGCAGCAAGTCCAAGTTGTGGGACTGGCAGGCATATATCTTATCGCTAGTAACCAGACCAATCGGTATTTCCTGCCTTTTGTCTTTTTGGGTCATAAACAATCTCCCCTGTTCTTTATGAGCCTCAAACTATACCCCACCCAAAAACCTTTGATTTGATAACCGTACTTAAACCATAAAACTACCTCGTATCTTCCTTTCCCTTGGCCCTTCAACTCATTACTAACCATTTCACCTTGATCGCTAGTGCATGGAATGTTATCGGCCTTGCTATTCGTTACTCTCAGACTCTTGGGCTTAACCTTCGCAACGATGTCCCTGAGCTTGATGAAGCAGAGAAAGAGATGCGCGTGCGAATGTGGTACTCGTTATATTCCCTTGAAAACTTGCTTTGTATTATGACTGGTCGGCCTTCCTGTATTCATGAGCGGGATTGTAGTGTGCCCATGCCCCGCCCAGTTGATGAAGAGCAGTATCCTTTGAATGATGGATTTGATACGGCATTGAAAAAGTATTCCGAAACTGCCAGCCCTACGCCTCAATCTTCGAAACCTTCCACCAACTCCTTCGTTTTTCGAAGCTCGCCCCCAACTCCTCAGCCCCAAACAACCTCGGGCCCTTCTACTGTCTCCTCGGCACCCTCTCCTTCATCCCCAAACCCCAAAACCCCTGCTATACCAAGCTCACGTACTTCAACCTCTGTTAGTTTTGTTAGCTCTGGCACATACCCGTCAACTTATTTCGTAGAGCACTCAAAACTAAACCAAATAAGCTCTGAGGTGCTTTCGAGTCTTTATAGCCCTGCTACGAGAAGCCGAAGTTGGAGCGATATCCAGGGAACCATTTCGGCTATGGAACTGAAGGTTATGAAGTGGCGTGCTGATCTTCCACAATTATTAGACTTTGGAAAAAGGCAACGGGATCAAATATACTATAGACAGGTAGGTTCTTTAGTAGTACTGTTAAATTTGTACTAATCATAGTATCAGAGAATGAATTTGGCCTTTCAATACTACTATATCCGCATTATCATCAATCGCCCTTGTCTTTGTCGGTTGAACTACTACCGCATACCGAACGAGTCGAATCGTTCCCGTGGATTCAACCGATCTGCAGCAGCCACATGTATCGAGGCTGCTCGGGAGACGGTAGCACTCCTACCAGACGAACCGAACCCCGTTGGGTTAATAAGTAGCTCCCCTTGGTGGTGCCTCCTCCATTATCTTGTATCTGCGGGGACAATCTTGATGGTAGAGATGGCTATGCGTGCTGAACATAACCCCCAACAAGCTGATGGTTTGTTGAAAGATGCTAAAAAATTATTGAGGTGGCTGAGGGCCATGGGAGAAGACAGTTTGGGTGCAGAGAGATCTTGCAAGGTTCTCACAAAATTACTGGTGATATCTGCGTCTAAAATTGGCGGAGATATCTCCGACGTACCAATGGACTTCCCTGAAAACTGCGACGTTCCTGGTGGCATAAAAGCTGGAAGTTCTAGTAATGGTGGTAACTCCAGTGACTACTCCCAACAGCCAGGCCAATCCTTACCACCAGCACATAGAGGGGACCAAGCCGAAGAAAACAGGCAAGGAGATCATATTGACGACTTTCCCGACGTTTTCCGTGGTATATTAACCGACAATTTCACATTTTCGAATATTCCCATCCACCACACCCATTATGACGACGTAATAGCAATGCAAGACGTCCGACAATTCCAACAGCCAACTAACAGTCAACAAAATTTCCCACAAAACCAAGATCACTCTAGGGACCAAGACATGCTTCAGAATCACCTTCAGTCTCTTCCTCCTCCTGGAATGATGTTTACCAATTCTGGACAAATGGGTGGCATAAATGTGAGAAACCAGCCCGATCCTACCGAGCTATTGCAAGAGAAACGCCAACGCAGGAGAGAGTCACAGGGCGTCGTAAATATTTCGCTTCCGCCTTCCTTCCCGGCTCATTGGGCGCCAGTACCACCGGGGGATGTTGGCTACCCAATGGCGCCATCATTTCGTGAGCCTGGGAGATCAGACTTTGAGGGAGGGCCTCCCGACACTATATAAACAGGCGAGAGACGAAGGGGTAGAATTTGAGCAATGGAGGAATTGATTCAAATTGTAATACTTATGGGGTTTTTTTAAGCCCAGGACTTCATCCAGTACATCACCAACGCGCTATGATTAAATGTATTGGTATATATAAATGGGTATGGAATGAATCAGCAGGTTATGAGGTTCTCGCTTCTTGATAGCAATTCTTGATGCATGTACCTATAACTGCCGTTTCAAGAATCCTTTTTTCTTTGCGTTTTGTCTCCCATCTCCGTATATAGAAACTTGAGCTTTAGGAGCTCGTAAATACAATCACTCATCTACCACTGGTCAGAGAAACCTTGGCCTAATCGCTTTGCATTACTAATCCTTACTATTATGTATTAAACGGAAATCCCGTCAAGTAGAGAACGCTATACCCAGGAAACACTTTTCTCAGTTACTGACATTTGAGAGTTAAGATATCCTATAGAATAACGTCTTACCTTCAGAATAAACACTATCAGCTAAAATATCAATACCAATGAATTCCTGTATTATACACTAATCGACCTCTATCCATGACATTTGCTCAGTCAATATTAAGATTCCACAAGCTCCTACAACTATCTTACCTTAATCCCGGTCACTTATCTGAAAACTAAAAGGATATATTGAGCAATCCAGAAGTCTTGAGATCCTAATACCTTGAGTTTAGTGCTAGCCTGAACTCTCCCATAACTTATTTATTAGCCTTAGGATGCATGTAGTCTCTCCTCAAGGGATTATTCTTTTATCTAGCTAAGCGTATTCGATACCATTTATGCCCCTAATAGACTCAAGAGACTTGATCCTATTTTTCTTTCAGCTTACGCCCTCATACACTCCCTGTACCCCAAGTTTAGAAGTTACAACCTCGAAATACCAAAGCCAGTAAGTATTTATCATTTACGCGAAACAGGCTACGCCGTCACAAGGCATGAAATGCGGGTATGTTTGATGTCTTTCTAGTAAGCTCGTACTTGTGACTTCGCTATACCTCCTCTTGTAATATAGAGTGGACCCTCACTATAGTGGGATCACGGGGGGTTGGTAATATAGAAGCCATGCTACTGTAAATCCTAGGGCTGCGGTATATGTATTACAGTGCAGCATTAAGGACTCTTTGATTACTGAGAACCTAGTATCTGACATTAAAGCTGCGAAAGGCGCGGTTTCTCCAGGATGCTGAGCGTAATTGACATGTGGTGGGATGTGGCACGGTCACAGCGTTATCAGGTGAGAATCCTCGATCTAGCATATCTATGCAGTACTGATATGTATTGCATAATGCCACCGAAAACAGAAACTCGATAAAATATAAAGGTCAAACCACACAAAGATATTTCGTGACTGCGACTGCGGGATTCCGGGAAAGTGAGGGCGGACCGCTAGTAGGATAAGGTTAGGGTTTGCTTTCAGACCTAGGCGTGTATAGCTAAACATAAACCACAAAGTCATGAAGTTCCCTCTTAGGATGGGCTATGAAGAAAAATCCATTAGTGTTTCCGTTATTGAACCATGCATCGACCATAAAAACTTGATCTTGGCGTATATTTTGCTAAACTTTCTCTAACTAGACTCTATTAGTGCTTTAAAACCCCACCAATTCCAAGTTTGGGATAAGCAAAAGAGTTCCCTTGAACTTTGTGGTGATTTTAGCAGTGCGTAAGGTAACTCATGAATGACCAGGTAAGCATATATTCACGCTCCTAATACACCTCTGAGGGATATATACCAACATAAGTAGCTTACCAATTAATTAAGAAGCAAAGAGCGGTACTACTAAATTAACTCTCCTTCGAATACCGTATATTTGACGCGCTTTCCAGTATTCCCTTTCCAACCTAATTTTCGAATGACCCCATAGCTAAGTAGGGCTTTGCGTTAATTCCCAGTCGAAATAAATAGATCCATCTTGGTTTACCCCTAGCGATATCCCCCATATTCAAGACTCGCACCAAAAATAGTCCTAGCTAGTACCCATCTCCCAAAATCTTAGACACCAACAGCTCCACCTTAAAAATTACCCACAGCCACAACCTATAATAATAGAGATTATTAGTAGTTTGAGCTCCTCCACAGGTTGAGACCCCGGACTCTATCGACCAAGATCCACAAATTATATCCCACGTGATTCGTAAGGCAACTTTCCGTTACCAGGTCCTAATAGCAGTCCAGGTCCGGCCCAAAAGAAACGTACCCCCCCCCCCAACACCAACACAAAATTCTCAGACTGCCGGATTGCTGTTGGTTATATAAGGAATCCATTTTCGAGATCAGTCCCTAGTTCTCATAGCGGTATATAAATCGAGATCCGACGACCGAATTGAGCTGGGATAGTAAACTGTTCTCTGCATTGGTGTGAGTTTCTAACCCACCGTCGTAAGGCGCTAGATGTTTGGTGAGAAAAGAAGATAAGGACGAAGCAAGATGGCGAAGGAATTGGATATAAATCAAGATCTGAAGGGTGGGGGTTGATTACTGGTGCACGCTGGAGGTGACGTCAGAACTTTGAGACACTACATGTGCTTGAACAATACTCTACCTATGTCCCGCGGAGATAAAACAATACAACCGGGTTGGTTGTAATGGGAAGATTTATTCTTTTCTATACATGTCGTACAAAAGCAGTCTATGCACAACATCAGACTATAGGAGATATAGATCACTTGAGTTATATAGAAAAAAAAGGGGGGAAGGAGATCGATCTAGTTTTGTCTTCCGGGGGGGCCTTTATTTTCGTGCACCAGACCTGCATCAAACAAGTGTGACAGTAGGACAAGTAGATGTAATAATCCGGTCTGCAATTACGAGATTGCATGTATGCAGAATGCCATTTTACTTTGGAACGCCACATTACATATGCATATATACACATCCCGAGTACCAAGAACAAAGATGTATCTCAAATTACTCTGCACATAAGATATATTCAGCACTAAAGCAAGATACAGATGGAGATATTCTAAATCTCATTGATAACCCTAAAAAGATAGGCAAAAGTTACAAAGGGAGACAATAGAAAGGAGCATGTGTATCGGTGTTGTTGCTTTTTTCTCGATCCGGCTGATGACATTCTGAAGATGAAATTGTTTCGCGCAATGCCTCGATCCCCTAAAATGACAGTTTTTCCTAACGGTAGAACGCAAGATTTAAAGCTTTGTCCCCGAGATCAGGCTTGGTATGGTCACAGGATCTCACTCGTATAGATACTTTCTGGTTCGCTGTTCAATTTTGACCTGCCAAGTGTAAGAATCAAAATGAGGCCGTAGTTAAACAATATATAGAGCGCTCTCGACTCTAACGTAATGACTGAGCGTCGACAAAACTGATGCAGATGCAGAAAACGCTCTGGTAGCCAAGAAATCTAGAGATTCTATTGGGGCTTAGGGCCGAGCTCGGCCCATCTGATATCCAAACACATAAGAAACAGAGTTTAGATGTTGCAGCAAAGCAACCAGCCGATCGCGAGGTTCTATTCTTGTATGAACAAATTATAAAGCTTCCAACCCGGGTTTACGTCCGATTCAAGTAGTAAAACGAAAGTGTAATAACCAATCAAAAAGATAAGGATTGCTGTAGACATGGGCGCAGTGACTGATCCACAAGGCTTATTTGATAGCAGATTAAAGTGTTTTAGTCCACCTCCCACGCGAGCCTAGCTAGGGGGAGGGTTTAGCCGTAAATAACCATACTGATACAAAACACACGCGCGACCGTTTGGGAGCTAGGGAAGAGAGCAGAGTCTATACTAAGCTCACCCGTGTTTCGTATCTTGGGGCAACAAAAAAAAACAAACAAAACAAAACAGATTCTACGATCGTGGTCGTGCTTTGGAGGGCCATGTTCTTGACCGTGCCCGTGGAGAGGGGGGATTGTGCGCCGGATCCGCTCTCTAGTTCACTTTTCCCGGAGAAAGGACCTTTAAGTTTTGCCTATTGCGTTGTTCCCCCGGAAATTGGGAAGTAGCTCGTGGAATGAGAGCGGGATGGGGTGGTGGCTGCACCTGTCTGTTTCTGGCACAAGCGAATGATCGCTTAGGTATGCACGACCAGAGTAGAATATGGCATGCTACCGCATTACTCTACTCTGGGGAGGAGGGGAAGTGGAGGTGGAGGTCAAGGGAAGCCTTAGAAGACCAAGTTCTTGCTCCTGTTCCTGTCCGTCCCTGTTTCGAAGCCTAGGCAGAAGGTCCTCGGCGGCTAGATAGTGTATTGAAGATGTATCTTCTGCTCTGGCTCTCGCTTTACCATTGCTTTGGGCAAATCCCAGCACGCGTAGGTAGAGTACATACATGTAATTTCACAAGGCACAGGTAACAAGCAAATCTTGAGATCCGTCGTCTTCTCCCCCCTCATTCGGGACTCACTCGTTAAGGAGGCATATCCATACCGCCTTGTACTTTAGGGTAGAGTACATCTGACAAGGAGGTACTGAAATACGGACTGTCCAATTTTATCTTCCTCTCTCTCTCCTACATACTCACACACTTATCCGGTCAGAGGGATAAGCCCCCCAGCCAATTATCTACATCGATCAAGACAAGCTTCTGGAAAGCACAGCAGGAAACGCAGCCGCCGCCTTCCCTTTTGATGTTTGGCTGTAAATACAGAATACAGTGACAACTGCGCGCGTCCCATCCTGTTTGTTCGCCACGATACTCAGGCACCTCCCTCCACATTCATCCATTAATTCGTTAATTCATTGATCAATCTGCCCATCGATCCATCAGCCAATCCACGTAATTCACTGATTCATCTCCAATCAGGATCTACATTTATCGACTGCAGCAGAAACTGCTGTCGTCACCTCCAACTTCCACTCATTTTGTTCCATTGTATCTCAGTTGACAGACCTTGTCGAATCCAACCACACTCTTTTAGACCTACAGGAGCGCTATTACTCTATTTATCTTTTTACTCAGCCACATTTGAACCTGTTTGTCTATCCTGCGAGGTGCCTCTTCTAGTCTACATTTACTATACCCAACTCCCTCCCACACCATCACTGCTAAACACAAACACACCGGACACTCTCCCACCATCCCCAACACTGACTTCGTCTTTCCACGCTCGCTCGTTTCCCCTTAACCCCTTCTCGAACCCCCGTCTCTTCCCCCAGAGACTCGGTTCTTGATCTTCAACTACCAACATGCGAGTGCGACCCGCAACCCCGCTCAGCATCATTCTGCTGGCAGCATTCGTTCTCTTGCTGCTGAGCGTTTTGAGTACTCCTATTATCCCGGGCATCCACCTAGCCGCCTATGGCTCCGTTACGTTTGGTGTCTTTGGCTTCTGCACGTCGGGGAAATGCAGTGACTTTGGAATTGGTTATAATATGGGTATGTCACTGTCCTTGCTATTGTATGTGGAAATTGGTACGAGGTGCGGCGAGGACATTGAGGAAGTCGATGGGGGGCTGCGATGAGGTGCGGGCTCGGCGGTGCTGTGGCCGCTGCTAGGCTTGCATCATGCGGACGCGATGTTAATTGGTCTCTATCCGATCATTGCCGCGTCACTTGCAGTTCTGCCTCTTCCCTGATCAATCTCCCTGCGTCACTCATCGGCTTTCTGACCGTAGTAAAATATAATTGCTAACGTATAAATTATAGCATCGAGCGGGCTATCGAGCTCCGATTTTTCCCTCCCCTCCAATGCCCGCGATTCACTGACGCACTTACTGATCGTGCACCCCATCGCCGCTTTGTTCACACTCATCCTTCTGGTTCTCTCGTTGCTCTCTCACCTACATGCTCCTGCGCATTCACCTCGCTATTTACTAGCTCTTCTGATACTTTCTCTACCAACCTTCGTGCTCTCGCTTCTAGCTCTCTTAGTTGATATCCTAATCTTTATACCACACGTCCAATGGGGTGGGTGGGTCGTTGTAGGGGCAACAGTGCTCAACGGCTTGGCAGGTTTCATAACCTGCGGTATGCGTCGGACGCTCGTTCAGAAGGTCGCACGTCGCAAGCGAATTGCAGAAAATCCCGCCATGAACGGTACTGAATTCTACAACAACCAGGTCGCTGCGGTTCCCCCGATACCAGAATCTACTGTTGGTGATAAGTTACCAGAATTTGCCACTTTTGAGGTCGATAAACCTGCACGCGGAGAGCCTGAAGGAGAAAATATCCCGTTAAATCCGAGACCACGAACTGTATCACCGCCGTTGCCTGAAGATAGATTAGTGGGCGGTGCAAATGGATTTAATGGACCTTCGTTGCGTCGTGCACCTAGTGATAGGAGTAATGAGTATGGTCTACCGCCGAGAGGCGCAGGGCCATTGTCGAGGCCGATGCCACCGGGGCAGGTTAGGGGCCAGTACTCGAACCATACACTACAATCTACAACCACTGGGAGTTCAGGACCGTACGGTGCTCCTCCACAGAGGGGATATGGTCCCCCAGGAAACGGTTATAATGGAGATGGTTATGGTGGTGGGGGCCCTCAAGGTGGGTATCGGGGTCCTCCAATGAACGGGCCTCCAATGAACGGGCCTGGAATGTTTAACCCAGGCACAGGGTTAGGACCCCCTCCAAGAAGAGGTCCTGGACCGAATCAATTTGCTCCTCGTGGGCCGCCACCGCCAGGTGTTGGGGGGCCTTATGGGGGTGGAGGGCAGTATGGAATGGGTCCGGGGATGGGACCACAAGGAGGAATGGGTCCGAATGGTATGATGATGGGTCCAGGTCAAAGGAGACAGATGCACCCACCACCCCCACAGCACCGGGAAAGTCGAGAATATGATTACCCAGAAGACCAACAGGTTGTTGATGAAAGGCGGGAATTCGAGCAAACACTCCCAGCAGCAGCAGTAGCTGGAGGTGTTGGTATTGCAAAGACTAGCGACGAGTACCGTGACGATGATAGACGTATACCAGCCGAACTGGCCGCAGATGTACAGCAAGATTCGACTCAACCTAAGTTAGCTGCTGTAAACGAAACAAGACAAGATGCACCGTACGACAATGAGTAAATTACCCCTATCTCCAGCGTTATTTCCTTCCAGTGTTTTTCGGCCTTGTATTAATAGCCTGCAGATATGTACCTCCCCGTGTAGCATGGAACGGCCAGACCTCCAGCACCCCGCCACCGCAACCTCGCACACCACCTCCAGTTGAGCTTCCTACTGATATTAACGCTTCCCCACCTCACTCTGGCAACAACCCCGTTCCTCGTCCATCAGACAGCTACTATGAGGATGTAGCGCCCGTTTTTGATAACAGCCATGTTCCACACCCACAGCCACACTCTGCACACCCTCCAATACTCATGCCCGGAGGTATGGCTGGAGGACCAGCGCCATACAAGATACAAATCCCACAGCAGCAGCAGCAGCAGCAACCGTTACGCTCAATCGAGGACTTGCAAGATGGCCAAAGGAGTCCAGCAATGAGTACAACAAGCAATTTCACAAGTATTAGTCAGAGGCCCCCGAATCCGAATTGGCAACCACCACCGATGTTACCTGGAGGAATGAATCAAGGACGGAGGGGACCAACACCTAGCCAATTGTTAGGCGGAAACCCTGACTTCGAATTGCCAACTGGGCGTGGAAGGTTCCGTGGTGGTGGACCTGGGATGGGGAGATGATTGTGAGGTAATTGGTGGAAGGAATGGTTAAGTACATAGTGCAAAGCTGGGTTTATTTTGACGGGTTCTTTGTGGGGATTCTTTATCTTTATACTTTCTCTTAAACGTAAGGTTATGAGGATGGTTATTGTTGTGGAAAATGGACAGACGACGAGGAGAAGGGTCTGGTATCATGCATATTTCTCTTCTTTTCTACTATAATTCTGTCTATTCTAGGTTATGTTCTTTTGGATCGGCGTATTTTATGTTTTTTTGTGGTTTGTGCATACCACTCCTTTTTTTCTTTCTGTTTTTCCTTTTCAACCGTTCATGTTAGGACATTTTCTTTCCTCATCATATCCAATGACGCCCCCCCCCCCTAGCCATGATTCTGTAGGTGGCAGATCAACTTTTTCCCCTTCCCTTGTTTTGTTTTTTTGAGATTGATTTCGATTCTGAGTACATGGTTTTTATTTGGCAGGGTTTTATTACAAAATAATAATTCTTGGGTCTGTTTTGTTTATGCTTCCTTGGGATGTTTGATTTGATGTGGTAGGAAGTAATAGGTGGGATGATAGGGACGGAACATGATGCTTATATAGCTGGATATATTAACCACGTTACTTATACGATGCCCATTTATTGTTTTTCTCCTTTTCTCCTTTTCTTTTTCTTTTTTCGCGAATGTCAAATCCGGAGGACAGTAATGGGAGAAAACGAGGGGATGATCTTTTGAATAGGTATTTTTCTTCTTTTTTCATGATTCTTTTGTGTTTTGTGTTCTGTAATTGTTTAATGATGCGGGTTCGGTCATGGGCGTTTAGCGCGATTCTGTCTGTAGTCTTTTTTCTTCTCCAATTTATTATGTCAAGAATTTTCTTCACACTCCGCCTTATCCGACCGGAAATGAGATGCTGGATTTATCGGCTGAGATAGGGAGTATTATATTAATCAACTACCTGGTAATCACACTTTAATACATTTATTTTGATAACCTCAACAAAAGGGGCAACTGAAGGGAAAGAAAAAGAACTAGAATATATGTAGGCCTGCGTTTCTACTTTTGATGCCGAGCTTACCCGAAACGACTTCTATAGTTCTTACTAGCAATTTTCCACTACCGAAATAACCCACTAGTAGCGCGTGAACAAGACCAAATATAAGGGGGGGGAAGGAGCTGTGGGTCAGTTTTAATAAGATTGAATGTAAAAAAAAAGTAAGTCCCTTCGACCAGAGTCGAACTGGTGACCAACCGGTAAGCAATCAATTACAGCCGGGTGTGATACCAACTACACCACAAAGGGAGCGTGAGAGGTTAATAGGCTTTCGTGATATGTTCTTTTCATTTTACCCGGTTGATGTAATATTTGTTCACAACTAAGACTCTTGGCATAAGACTATAGTTTTTTTTTTTGATCTAGTGCTAGCTAGTGTAAGATTTTATTAGGCGTCTTAGTTTAGTAAATACTAAAAGGAGATTCTACGATCAGTAATCAGAAGTATCATGCGTATATCTACGCTTTTAACGACATCATATTCAGTCATCCACTAAAGCTACGGCATTATAAACACATCGCCGCTGGTATTGATAATATGCGTTAGGCTTTCATGGTTATTCATGGTTAACTGATATATAGGTGGTTCTGTCTATAAGAATACGGTCGGGACTGATAATTGAAAACAATATAGTGAGAATATATCCCTATAAATGTTCTAGCCAGATCTAAAAGGAATTATTCCAGATATAGTCTAGTGGAAAATTTTGAAGAGCTGTCTATATTCTTATAGATAGAATCGCCTGTAGTAATATGTTCTTTATAGGGAGGCTGTCTCTTAGCTCTCCAGCGCTCATATCAGGGGTTTCTCAATCTCCCGCTGGATATCATATGGATACTCTCATGTAAGATTATTTAAATTCACTGCAGAAACACGACTCAGACCTAATATTTTATTTTTTAGAATACTGGGTGACAAGAGTACTAAATGAATTAAATAAACAGGAATAAAAACCCTAGAATGATAGACATAGTGCTAATCAATAAATATTACAATCATGTAATAATAATAAATTTCGCCATATCTATAGTCACCTCCCCCAATCAAAACTTCTATTAATCATCATACCCGCTCAAAGCCTGCTTCTTCAGAATAGTTGTAAAATGTCGCTTCAAGTTCTTTGATAATATACTTGCGCCTTTCATTTTACTAAGCTCACTAGTGATGCTTGCCCAGTTTGCACTTTCGATTGCCATGTCAAAGATAAATCCTGCTTCTTTCTTCGTCATAAAAGTGTTTTTTTGAATGCCAGCTTTTTTATTAGGCAAGGATTCGGGGGTCAATGTAGGGGTTTGTGAGGTCTTTTTATTGGAAGGGTTAGTGGTACGCTTCGCTTTAGGGGCTGGTGGTTTCTAAGTTTGGGGTTACAGGTTAGTTCATCAATTTTTCTCCTATAAAAAAAAGTATAACTAGGGGTTCAAGGAAGCCTATAATCACCTTAGGAGTAGCAGATCCAGCTATTTTCCGTTTCTTTCCTTTCACATTAGGACTTTCGGGTTCTGTGTTTTTAATATTTATCTCACCCTCGTGATCACTACCCAGGGTATCGACGACAGGTATATCAACTGGCTCCTTGTTAACTCCTGCCTCGGTGGATCTAGGTGGCTGTCCCTTTGCTTTACTAGCACTGAGGGAGGGAGTTGCCGCCATAGCCTGCTTTTTACCTACAGGTTTCTTTCCCCCTTTTACAGGTAGGGGAACCTTTAGTGGAGGTAAGCTGTTATACTATTACAGCTTCCGTTAACCTTACCAGTTTTTTTTAGAGGGGGGGGCGAATAAGAAAAGGGCTATAAAGAGTAGTATACCTCAGAGTTTTCAGGCTCGTCATCATCATCGCTACTACTGCTGCTGCTGCTGCTAGATTCTTCGTCTGACCCACTCTCGCTATTATCTTCCTCATCTGTTTCATCAGCACGCTTTCGTTTGGTCTTTTCGCTGCTCTCTTTCACTGGTAGTGTATTTTCATCATCTCCAAGTTCCATAGATTGGTCCTGTGGCTCCGATGGTGCTACTTCGTCTCCACAATCCATGACTTACACACGTAGAGTATTGAAATTTTGGCTGTTTTCTTCGTGACGTGACGTTGGTTTAGGCGGTATGGTATACTGGTGGGTATCTTTGTAGTGACGTTGGTGGCTTGGGGTGTAGGGAGTTGTGGCTATTTATCGGATATTAGGACTGCTTGTTGTGAAAGAATATCATCTCTACCTTCTTTTTTTTTGGATAGCGGTAATGAGGAGTAATAGTAGGTGTCTTTAACTATTCTTAATATTAGTTTTATTTCTTTCTTGAGTTATACTTCGATACCATTCTCGTTATAGCTGCAATCTAACACATTTCTAAACTGCTTCACACACACATGAGCCTTAAAGCTAGTAAGAGAAGGAAAAGGGAGGTTTTACAATAAGATACGGTGTAGGTACTAGAAAGCCCTCATGCTGGTTCTCCGATAAACCAGAGTTATAGACAGCAAACAATCAGGATCTCCTACTGATGACCACCACAAATGCTTGAAAGAGATACTAACCTTACAAGGGATCGAAGAAGTAGGAAAGCATGAAGGTATTATTAACCATCAATATAAGACCTTTTTTTCGGTGGTTCTTGTAGTCGCTTTTTTCTAATTGTTTGCTTATAGCAGTCTCTTTCAGATCTCGCTATTAATCAGTTTGCGCATAATTTCTTTAGCATTAGATGATTGCCTAAAATGTGATAATGCCCACCCTAGTTGCATTGAGTCCATCATTTTCTATGAATAGCACAATGCTTTCTCATAGACCATATTCTATATACAGAATCAAAACCCCGAGAAGCCTTCAGTTCTAGACCTCTTGTGTTTGCTATTGTTTGCTATCAACTAGGTAAGTACGTATCACTTGGCACATACAAGATCCAGAAAAGGCCTAGCCAGTACACAGGCTTTCATGAACTCACAACCACAACCACCACCGCCACAAATCTAGCCATAGCCTCTCACTCGCATCCGCAACGTTCCTACAGGTTTGACAATATATGTTGCAGCTTATGATGAGCATGCAGCTTATTCATCTTTGGGTATAATCCCTGTTTACGCGAGCTTTTGCTTACGAATAAAGCATGCGTTGTGCTTTTCTCCGCATTTATGCCGGCATTATAGTATTCTTCAGTGTTTTTTGCCTAATGGGACTTATTGCGGCTCGTTTTTTTTTGGGGGGGGGAGGGCGGAGGCCCTCAACCAACGTGTTGACATTATTTTCAGAATCACAATATATCATGTACCTCAAGTACATAGCCCTAGTGTACAGCTTCTATGTAAAGTATCTTTTTTTATTATTTATAGAAGTATTGGTTTTATCACGTGAGCTGTAAAAATCATCCGGTCACGTGATTGTTTCAGCGAGATTAGTAGACATGATGGACGAAAGCTTGTTCGTGTCTGTTTATAGATTTGATTGTACTGATTACTAGACAAAGACTCCTTTTTGCATGATAGGGCTCTCTAAATCCGGTTAGTATTATCTCACCCCCCCCCAGCGATTTCTTTACTCTCTGTGACCTAAAGTATCTCGTATACTCAGCTAGTTGGTGACATTATTAAGTAGGTCTTATCCTAACTGATATATACACACCGATAGGCTTATGTTTTTTTTATGCCTTAAGGGGAGGGATGTATACAATAACTACATGTACATACACGGGATTACCTACCTACTACGCCAAGATTATGCTTCATTGTGAAAGGCGTAAACCGGTGTTTGTAGCAGATTTCTGTGTGTGTGTGTGTGTGTGTGTGCAACGTTACACGCACAGAGATCTAATCGGAGATAAAATAAAGTTATCATGACGCTTACTGGAGTAAAGAGGGGGGGGGTGATAGGATTACAGCGCCCCTTTCCTCCTCCTCCCACACAAAAAATAATACATGTAATAATGTACATGTATCTTTAGATACCACCACAGTAACAAACAGTAAGCATCTATCTATAATGAAGGATAGAAAGGAAGAAAAAAAGTGCCGTATTATTATAAAGCGGGGAAGAGTAAAAGGATTACTATAAGCCAAACAATACATGATCCATCATATCACCACATTCATACATGAGATTATGCACAAAAACAAGAAAGAGAGAGAAAAACAGTTGGATGCTTTGTCATATTATATCACTCGCTTAGTATAACCAAACATTTCGCTATTCGCCGACTCAAGGTAAATATGTACACACCCTCAAAATAGTATCTACATATGGTACACATCAGATGGATTCCTGCATTGATTCGAGAGAGGGCCAAATTATGTGATTCCACTCACTCAGATCAATAGAACGGGAAGGGACCGCTTTGCTATCCGAAAAACGGGTTCTTTGCTTAGCCGAATAACCCGGGAGGGGGGCATAACCCAGTAATAGTCGGTTCATGAAACAGTCTTGGTGGCTATGCCAACTATGACATTCGCCTTTGACCTAGAGAGAGAGAGAACCGGGAGAAAATGTGACTTGCATATGTATTACCAAACTTAGATCATTTATCGACCGCGCTGATTACGCGGGGTGTGCTGTGTTATGTTGCACGACTATAGCCAGGAAGCGGTCCCTTCCCCCTCGATCCCCCCTCTCATACGCAGATTGAAAGAGATCCAACGTATCATTATAGAAAACACAAAATATGGCGACGGCCGTTTTTTCCGTTTAATAACTAGCCGAGTATGTACCTATTGTACACCTTATCTAGAGAGGCCCCCCCCCCCTTTGGTAAGCCTTACGAAAAATTTCGTTCTGTGTATCCAAGACAATGTGGTGGACCGTACTGGGGGGGTTGGTGTCTTGGAATATATCATCCAACCTCCAACTTCGCGCTGGTACCGCTTCTTTAGTTACGGCATTTTTTATTGGAGACACTTGACTTTTTGCGCATGAGTTCCGGGAGCGCGGAAGGGTTGAAGGTTATCCGGTGGTCGGGTCACCATTGTTGGGAAGAGGGGGAGGGTGCTATTAAGTGAAAGATATTCTCATACTAGAGCAAATCCATAGAATTTCTACTATGATAATGTCTACGCTTTTAGTATCGATGAAGTTTCGCGGTCGATCGGGGTTTTACTACTACTACATGACTTCACTTACGTAATATCACTTCATGATATATAAAAAAAAGCTATGTAGAAGGATTTTATAGACCAGTTTCATAACCCCATCTATTTTATTCCCCCCCCCCCCACGTTATATTCCGAATTGTGGGGTTAGACCCTATTGTGCCAAGACCTGTGGAACGTGATAAAACAGAGATTATAAGCCACAAGTACTGAACAGACGTAGATCAGATATATCGGTTGGATATTTAGGAGAGACAAGTGCTAAACGAAATGAAGAGGAGCAGATATCCGTAGTACGACATGTATAGAGGAGTTGAATTATGATGTTATCATATACCGTGGGTTGATATATCTATAGGTCTAGATTAGATCGATACTAACTGCATCATGTGTATGTGTTTATCCCCCCCCCCCCCAATGGCACAACTACTGATCATAGGTTCTCACTCTACAAATATAAATCCAAGTAGCGAGGAATAGACTGGAATCTTCGAGAAGGTGATGGAACGTAAATCTACTTGTGTAACTCATTCAGTTCTGTAATCATCAATGCTCACGTATCACAGAAACCCTCTCGGCTAAACATAGGTGTTTTGACATTGAAGTACAAATACGAGCGGGGTCAAAGGGTATATTTTTCCCCAGAAAATGATAAATTATTCATGTACAAGATCTACAGGCCAAGTTTTCCGTATAAGGGGGATCAGGGGGAGGGGGGAGGGGAGTATCTTCATATGGGCTTAATTAGGCCCAACCGTATATATAGCCAAGACTTTTGTATATAGCGACCGCAATTGAAGTCCGAAAACTCCGGTAGTCAGGTGTTTCTAATAAACTTCAACCCTCCCTCCTCCTCCTCCCTCCCGCCTCATCGTGCGACTTTACTTTATTCCGTTGGTTAACCGAGAAATGGAATGATCAGGATTAGTATATAAGTAAAAGAAATCTCTATGAGTACTACCACTTTTTATGCAAGTAAACTTTATCCAGAAAGCTTGGCCTGTCGTTGAGATTAGATTGTCCGCACCCTGAAGCGGGGGTTAATCCCGACTAATTGGATTGTTAGAGGATCTTTTTTAATCTAATTATCGGAGTGTGGATTGATGTCCCGAAGACTGAGAGTTTCGGGGGGAGGAGGGGCCTGAGTACATGAGAATGAAAAGCTTAAGGGGGACGTATAAATTCTGGCCGTTAGTAGTATTGAATTGGAATTGGAGTTTTTACTTTATTCTCTACCTTCAGTATACATTCGAATAGACTTTGTACCGCATACAAAATGAAGTATTCAAATGTTGGTGCCGTTTTGGCTGCTATATTATCACCTGTACTTGCTCAGGTACCACTCTATGGACAATGTAAGTTTTGCTTTATGCCCATTGATATATGCTGTTAAGTACGTACATAACTAATGTCCATTTCACAGGTGGAGGAATAAACTATACGGGATCAACAACTTGTGTTAGTGGATCCTATTGTGTACAATACAGCGATTGTAAGTGAAGTCACTACCATTCAAACCGTGAGAAGAGGGGGATATATTCTTACATATGTGCATGCAGATTATCACCAATGCGTCCCTGGCACTGCAACTGGTGTTGTGACATCTAGCACTTCAGTAACAACCCCTACAACTACAACCACTAGCAGAGCCACTACAACCACACAAAGCTCCTCCAGCGCTACCGGTATAGTTACACGGTCTGGATCCGAGTTCATATTGAATGGAAAGAAGTTCTACTTCGTTGGGTGTAAGTTTGAATCCCCCAATGGACTGCAAATAGACATTCACTGACCCCCCCTTGATATAGCAAATGCATACTGGTTACCCATGCTTGAAAACACTGCAGATGTCGACAAAGCCCTCGACGACTTCAAGGCCTCTGGTATGACCGTCCTTCGCATATGGGGGTTCGCAGACCTTACCGGCAACCCTGGCTCCCAGACTGCGTTCCAGGTAAGAGATACCCCGGCAGTGAGTGCCCTGATGGGAGGGAATTGAGCTGAAAAGGATCTAGATCTGGAGTGGTAGCACCCCTACCATCAACACTGGAGCAAATGGACTTCAAAGACTTGACTACATTGTCTCAGCTGCCAGAGCGAGGAACATCCGTCTTGTGATTCCTTTTGTCAACAACTGGTAAGATTTAGAAACATCTATTAATATATATGTATAGATGATACTAATACCAACATAGGCAAGATTATGGTGGTATGGATAGATACGTCCAATATATGGTTCCCGGAGGTCTACACGATGCATTCTACACCGATGCGAACATCAAGACTGCCTACAAGAACTACATTAAAGCTGTGATTACGAGATATAGTACCAACGAACCCGCGATCTTTGCGTGGCAGCTAGCAAATGAGGTACCTTCCCTACCAGACAGATGCAATGTTTCTCCTAGCTGACAATAGTAAAAAAAAAGCCCCGCTGCAGGGGTACTCTTGCAGCTAGTTCTTCTTGTACTCCTGCAACTCTCACCGCTTGGGTAACCGAGATGTCAGCATATATCAAGTCGCTTGATCCAACACACATGGTATCTGTCGGTGATGAAGGCTTCTTTAATCGTGCAGGGAGCTCTGAGTGGGAGTATAATGGCGGAGAAGGAGTAAGATAACTCCGAGATAATCTGGTAAAGGTTAAATTTGCGTGCGTGTAGCGCTGACTTCATTCCCTCAGGTCGATAATGAAGCTTACCTCAGTTTGCCCAACATTGATTATGGGGTTTTCCACCTCTATGTCACTGCCTGGAGCAAGACATACCCATGGGGTGATCAATGGATCAAAGATCATGCAGCTGTTGCAGTAGCTAAAGGCAGTATGTTCTATCAACCATTCTTTCTTTCTGTTTTTCCCGCATTCCTAATGTATTTGTTCTAGAACCTATGGTTTTCGAAGAATATGGTGTCCCCCGAGCAAGTGGTTTACGTTTGAGCGTCATCCGCACTTGGCACAGCATCGTCCTCGCAAACACCATTGCTGGTGACATGTAGTATGTATTACCTACCCACTAAGCGTTCCCGCGCAAGAAGATAACAATTTTCCCCCCCCTTCTCTAGTTGGCAATTTGGGGCCGTTTTGCCGATAACCGGAAGAACCCATGATGATACCAATACCATTTACACGGATGACGCCGAGTACAATGAACTGATCGTACAGTATGCCGCGAATATGAATGCTAAGAATGTGTGAATAACTAAACCAGCCCTATCCTTTGAAGAGCAAGAGGGGTGTACAAAACAGGGGTGTGAGAGGGGGATGTGTAGGAAAATAGTCTAGCTTGTGCGGTTATATAGATCCTTGTTGGGTTTTAATGTCAAATCCGGCTAACTTAACCTTATGTGTTCCTGAATTCATCCTATACTCGCATATGAAGAAGTTCTACCGGTGTTCCCGAAGCCTAAGGCGTTGTTCCAAAGAACTTCCGTACCTGGAATCTGGTGCATTGCACTATTTTGGCGCATCTAGTACTATCTTGTGGGTCTGCTTGGTTAGGCGGCGGCGGCGGCGGCGGCCCTGGCCGATCACGGGCACAGCTAGGTCAGACTATTGCGATAATACCGTCATGCGATACTGACTAGAGTTCCCCAAGTATTGTAGAAAATAAGCTGAAAAGATACAACAATAGCTATGACTCCGACCCTAATACTACAGTGATATTGTATGTGTGTGAATCTCGGCTGAGGAGTATTGGCTAGCTAGGCCACCATCAATATACTCAGAGCCTCATGTATTAATCAAGTCAATGTAGAGACTCAACCCTCCCCCCCCCCTCTCCCAGGGTCATAAGAAAAAGAAAAAGCTGAAAAGCCATTATTGAAACATGACAATTAATACTAATCCCAATCAACCACTATGTCTCCAATATGCCAGTACATACTACACCTTTCCCACCCCCCTTGTTTCTTAATCATTAGAACCCTCACTCGTCATTAAATTACTGGGTAGAATTTCTATGCATCTCCAAGACCCTGCAGAATATAGAAGGAGAGATGTTTGAAATTACAATTAATTCGTGGGACCATTCCCTCTAATCGGTAACCAATTATATTTTATTTTACAATAAAGACATGCAGACTAGAGATCCCCATTCCCCTAGCTAGTACATGCAGATAAAACGGCGCAGACTCTCTTTGATCTAGATCTAGCCGTCATAGCCGCGTATCTTATTACTTTAAAAAAAAGGGGGTGAGTGAGTGGAAACATAAACGTATCTATCACACACTCTCTCACGATACGTTAGTGATAGCCGCATATATATCCTAGCTTAGTTATGAGAACACACCACCCACACACCCACACACCCACACACAAATACAAATTCAGCCGCATCATCTCCCTACAAGGCGCGCATATAAATATCCTTGAACCATGCAGATTGTATGCAGAATGACGGCACGACTTCAAGGTTTACTTATTCAATAGGAATGTGGTTTTTTTTTTCTCTTTCTCTTTTGTTATAGATCAGCCCTATAAGAAGTACGCGTGTTATATATGAAAGAAGGAATGTAGAAGGAAGGTGTGGATATCATTAATTTACCTGGACTTCTTCTTCTTCTTCTTCTTCTTCTTCTTCTCACTAGCTAGGGGGGGGTTTAATTGAATCGTGGTAAGGGTCAAAATTAAGGTCACAGTGTATATTATACGTACAACAGAAACTTCTTTGATCTGCAGGTTTCTTCTCTTGAGGGGATAGGGTCGATCATTACATGCGTTATCCTATTTCTAGATTAAGACAATCTCTCTCTCTCTCTCTGAGGAGGAATCTAGAACTCATATTGGTCGGTCTATATAAGTTAGTTCATCCTTAGTGGTATATCATGAGGAACCTTCTGTGACGTACTCAATTGAGTTAATTCTTAGCTATAATTACACGATCGAATAGAACAACCCCCGCAACGTCACCCTCACCCTCACCCTCCCGCCCCTTAATATGTAAGCCAAAAAAGCTCTACATTGATCTTTAATTTGTAAGCGAGGATAAATCGACTACTTTAGCTACCTACCAAAAAAAAAACCTATCCTTTCTTTTTTTTTCCACACTAGAAATATCTTTTTTAATATTATACTTTTCTTACAGTGGGGGCGCAGTGAACCTAGATTATTATTATTTTTCCTTTTCAAATCTGGTTACTATTCAAAAGAAAAAAAAAAGTGAGCAATTAACTTGGGCGGGTAATAGTGGTAGAAGTGGTCACATTGAGAGTTAGCGGGGGGGGGAGGGTTACTAGCTAGGTTTCTTTCCGAAAAGTCCCCGGAACTTGCCTCGGTTCAGACATTTTTTTTGGTGTGTTATATAAGCAAGGCTTGGGAGAGGGGAGGGGGGACTGGCAATAATGAATCACACACTGGATATTCATTCCTTTACTGTTAAGTAGCTCGGCTGGGTGTCTATTAAAAGATAGAGAGAGAGAGAGAGAGAGAGAGAGAGAGAGAGAGAGAGACTAAGCTAGAAATGGCATCTATATCACTATCTGGGGGCATATAGCCACAAGAAGGAAGGGATCCAAGTGTGATTACCTTTTGTAGGGTTAGTGGCTTACTAAATATACTCAGTGCCACATACATAGTAAGTGCCTGCATGTACGTACAAGCGTGAAGTTGACATTAACTTCTGTGGCTGAGAGATTTAGGTTGATTTAGCTTTCACGAACATGTCTACACAGAGATCTTTTACTGGAAGCGACTATCTCTAGCGGATACAATACAGCTCTTGATTGGTAAGAATAGCACTTGTAATATTGCCTTGAGCTGAATATTAGTGGTTTGTCAGAATTATGGTGGCTAGGTATGTATGTACACAAAGTGTGTGGCTCACAGGGGGAGAGCTCGAGAGGGGGGGGGGTATCTCAGCTTAGGAAACAGTCATCTGGTGTACATAAGTTCACACTCAACAATTCTTTTATACAGGTGTGTATTTAGAAACCCTCGTATTGTATGTAGTACTTACATGTACAGACTCTACCCGAGAACAATGTCATAGAACCCCTCTCATCATCTATTCTAAACGGCAACTCCCCCACCAAGATTAGTGATCTACCAATAAAATAGAATAAAATAGAATACTAGGTACATTGTGTGATGATATATTTTTGTAGTTTTTCTTCTCGTGGTACCACCATACCATGCAGGTCGAGGCAGACTAGGCTGACCTTTTTTATGTGCATTTGCGGGGAGAAGGAACATGGTACCGACATCTGAAACGCCAGAGCCCCAGCCTCCCCATAGATACCTAGATCAGCCAATGGATAGGCTTTATGCAAATGTGGCACAATATGTAACGAAGGAGAAAGGAAGGAAGGAAGGAAGGTGAAAGAAGGGAAGGAGCTCGGATGCAAATAGGTTATCGGCTATTCTCTTCAGGGTTGGGGGCCAAATAACGGGTGGTGCGGTTCCCCCCCCCCCCCTGCGCCGTAACCATGCAGAAGATATTTTCAGAGTGGCGGAGGGGAGGTGTGATGGAAGAGAGAGCCCTTGCTTTTATTTTACTAACCTGGATAGAATGAAGTGTAAAAAAGAGTTTCTTACGTCTTATTCGAGAAGGAACGAAATTTATGAAACACTGAATCTCTTTTCTACTCCACCCCCTAGCTAGCTGTGTAGTAATATCAATCACAACATCCAATATATGCTGAGGAAAACTTGTTTTTGTTTTTTTTTGTAATGCGTAGTTAATTTTGTCGGTAGATCAAACTAAATCGATATAGAGTAGTTTCTATTCAAGCTTTTCGAAACTGTACTCCCATCGGCTTCGCTTGATAATCCCCTCCTTTTGCTCTGCCACAAAAACCCTTGGCGTGGTTGGTTATTGATATCCTAAATATGTACATTCTCTTGAATTAACGGTGAAGGGCTTTAGGGCACGTCCAGAAGTAGAGTGCTTTGGCATGTATGTATGTGTGTGCATATATGTGTTGAATAAGTATTTTAAGATAATTCTAATACAGCAATTCCAATCATCTGCGGCAAGAATGCTCTTATGACCTAAATTCTACAATTGCATAAAATATACTCTTGCATATATCATTCTCGATAAATATATTTATAGTATATACTTTGAATATCCAGGTTATATGAGACTTTGAGTCCCGATGAGCTAAATAAGGTTGTGATCCGATCTTTGGAGAGTGCTTACTTCAAGCCTCTTCTCAATTAATTCAAAACATATCGCCCCCTTGAACTAACCTCCATATGGTTTCATAGCTATTGGTGTAATCTGTAGCTAGATTTATATTCTATGACGTTTAGAACCGATCCATTTATGTATATTCTGTTGAGGGTGGGTGGGAAACGTGATGTGATGTAAGATGTGATTATATTAGTTAAGAGTCGAGAAGCAGTTGGCTATAGGATTAGGGGTGTTTTTTTAGCTAGGTATATGCTTGGCTCCTTCCTTAGATTGAAGAGTCGATGGTTATCAGGATTATCTATCACCTTGTTGGCCCTTGTAGATATCGACCCCAGGCCATCGCATGCACAATCCCGGAAAGTCATGTATCTATTTTTTACTGATTCTGCTCCTGCTTCGCCGAGAGGCACGGGAAGTAGTACCAGGGGAAAACTGGAGAGCATGGTACCTTTGGTTTCTAAGACTTAGAATGCCAACCATATGCGTATTGATATCGATAGCTATGTGATCGAGAGTTTGTCCCCCCCTCTCTCCCCCCCTCCCTTTCTCCGACTAGCCGAGGCCGGTGTATGGGCCGCCTGTGGCCCATCCGGTCGTGCTGATATCAACACTGAATGGGGATGAACTGGTATCTTCTCTCTTGCCCTGGTATGGCGTATGGAATCTGTGCCACAGGATTTCTATATGTTGGATCGAATCTCCGTGTCGTGGCTCAAGCATCACACACACACACACACACACACACACACACACAAACCCTACCCCACAATAAGATCCTTCCACATACTTGGTTAGCATAAATCAATAAACTTCGCCATATGGATCTTATGGCACTCTTGGCTTCTGTATATACATACATACATATTGTATATGTCTATAAACCCCCCCTTGCTTAAAGTTTAAAACAAATTATTTCGGGCTTAGTCCTACATGCAGAAGTTCCACACGCGCCCTTAGGAATTAATCGAATATGTGTGTAACTGTGACACTGCTAGCTGTGTCGACGGGCTTATCGCGAGAAACCCGATTTCCTCGTTTCCAGGGATATAATTAAAGATAATATTTTCCGAGCCATAGCCTCTTCCCGCATACGTGCATATATGCGTAGAGGGTATAGCTAAAAGGGTAGGGGGATGGGATAGGATGGGATGGGATGGAAGGGGGATGGATTGGATTGGATTGAAGGGGGGGTAAATACAATATGTATCTCTCTCTGTTATACAAAACAGAAAACCACACGTCCCCTTTCCACTTAAAACTACACTTCATAAGAAAAAAGGGGAGGTTAGGCTACCTCTGCACCAGGAGTGTAAAATAAGTTCTAGTACAGCTAGCAGACAGCCAGGCGCACACCTCACACATTCTCTGCAGCAGAGACAGTGGACGACGAGTTAGTCAAAGCTCCAAGGAAGAGGTATAGCGTGGCGTCAGCCTTATAGGATCTCCCCACGAACGTGCAGTTTCTGAATCTGAAAAGGAATGGGGTGGTTAGGCCAGCAGCCAGCCAGGATTGGTGACCGGGTGCCACGGTGGGCCAGGTCCCTGACCCAGTCATCAAGACATGGGGTAAAGGCTTACTGTTGGCAGCAAGTGGACCTAAGTCCTCCTGGACCTGTTGTGGGCCCGCCCCCATTCAAGACCCCCCCCTAGCAAAACGTTTCATTTTTATTCTTAGCGATACATCGTCCCAACGCGCTTCATTGATTGCGCCACGTGAGCGGCGAAAAGGACCCACGCTTCTTCGAGAAACTCCAGTGGAGGGGGAAGAGGGAGAGGGAGGGGGCAGTAATTAATCCATGCTTATTCTACCTGTGGGAGAGGCACCGCATATTACAAAAGCAACTTCTTCAGAGTAATATAAAGCTGGGTTTGCCTTCTTCGGAGTAATAAAGAATCATCATCAACTTACAATACAATCCAAAACAACATGTTGCATTCACAAATCAACGACAAATTCCAGCAGTCATCCACAATGGAGAATAATTGGGCTATCCGGTCATCAAAAATGAGTGAAAGTCGTCACAGTTCGCCTTTCGCATTGTCATCTCGATCTTCCTCATTTGAGAGCGTCGAAGATACTATTGACGCCCTTGAAATTGTCACTCCCAGAACCTATTCACACTCACCTTCTCCCATCCCCCAATCAGCAAGCGATGCTGAGTTCCATCCATGGCTCTACCAGCTTTTCCCAGAGTCTTATCCAGATGGTAACGCTTACACTGCGAATCCTGAAGTTCATTATATCCCAGGAAGCGATGGGAGCTCGATATATCCAGCATCAGCTACAAGGTCAATTATTGGGCAGCAAATGTTAAACACTATGGGATCTGATGAGAACATTTTCTCATCTGCAGCTGGTAAGAAATAAAAAGAAGAAAAAATCAATCTGCCTCTAGTGCGCGTAGTCCGGAGAAGTTCTAACAATAATTTAAAAAAATAGGCATTCATCGTGCAGACGAGGCCTTTTTCCAGAGCTATGAAGATGGGTCTCAAGAATATGAAAGGCCAATGAGAGTGCGATTTTCACCATTTTCGGAATACGACTCTAGTTCTTCTGAGTATGATCCAAGAGATCGCGGGAGTACACCAGCTCTTTCAGACTATTCACCACAATTTCCCTCGCGGTCACGTGCAAACTCGACCAGATCCAGTCCAACACCAGGCTTCTCGCCTGAGCTTGGCCCTGGTTCTGCGAGTGCTCCAACGAGTAATCCATCTGCTTATTCTCATCTTGTGGCAACATTTGCTGCGCCAAAGAGGAGGAAGAGCAGGAGAAAGCTCGGACCTGATGAAAGGAGGGAAGTTCATCAGCTGAGAAAGATGGGGGCTTGTACGCGCTGCTGGGGCCTAAAGATGAAGGTTTGTCATTATTAAACACCCCCCTCCTTTTGGCATCTATTGGATGGGAATCTAATTTTATCGGATAGTGTGGAGAGGGAAACCCATGTCCCAGATGTGAGAAATTAGGGGCTGGCGCACTTTGCGTCCGAGTACACTTTGTCGACTTAGATGTCTTCTCAAAATGTAAGTAATACTTATCTTTATTCTTTATTGGATCTGGCTAATTTTGGGATTAGGGCTTGTTGATGCATACTCCCGCACCATGATGCACCACGTCCTTCGCTGGGCTAACTCACCAGCCCGCACTGTCACTGTATCCCATGAGAAATCTTTGGGTGTGACTCTTAGCCTTAATGTCTACGAGTTCATACCAGCTTATCCTGGGCAGTTGGTCTATTGGTATAAGGATGACGTTACAGGCTGGCAGTCCATGGAGACCACTGCATACGCAATGAAGCGGGGGATCAACACAGATATCTTGGAGAAATATATTGACGACCACACCTGGTTTTACGTTGAGAACTCTTTCCAAGGAAACCCCATCTTATCTGAGATCTTTAGATCAGCTTGGAAGTATTCCAGGAGTGAAGAGAACTTCCTCCTTAGGGACGCTTTGCAGCTATGGACTGCTACACAGTTGCTTATTAACGGAGCTACATTGCACCCATCGTCCGACTCGCTTGGAATCTCGCCAATCCCTTCGCTCACAACACCATTAGCGAATCAGACACCTCTTCCAAGAGTCCTCGCAAACCAGCTTGACCATCTTATCGAGCGCCGCATCTGGCAATTGGAGAAGCAAATTCTCTGTGAACTCCAGAAACGGATATTCGGAAGGAAGCGGGAGGATTGGCTCCGAATCTTCTTGACCTTGGTGGTATTGATGAATGCCCTTGAGCGCGACTCTTGGAGGCTTTATTACTGGGTTTTCCATATGGAAGATGGTTACGCCTGGCGCCATCCTTCAACACCCCAGAGACTCATCGAGAAGAACAACATACTTGCCGAGTCTTTGGCTGCACACTTTTCTGCTATCAGTAAGGGCTTGACGCCATTTTCCTTGGATTGGAGCCGCGAACAGACTGTAGCCTTGATCGGGAATTGTGAAGATCGGCAATCGATGTTAGAGTCATTGGAGCGAATCGGGCGGAGCTTGAGAAGCCCAGATCACGCCTTGCGGGTTGAAAATGTATTGTCGCACTACAGGGAGAGCGATGAAAGGAGCCTTGACTTCCTCTACACTTCAAAGGTTATGGTTATTTAAAGCTATTGGCGGCTTTGCAAAAAAGGGGGGCGTGGGCATCAGGCGAAACTAGGCGCAAGGTTTACCTACATATTTAACGAATGAAATGAGAACAGGGGAAAACGATAGACAATCCAAACGGACGAGCACACACCAGCTCGGTTTTAGATTTCCTTTGTATTACAATTGCTGGTTGCTTTTTTTATTTCTTTACTATTTTTCTTTTGTCTTACGGGGTTGCATATAAAGGACGGGGGGCTCATTTGGGGTGTTTTTGGTTGTTTATTTTTTATTTTATAACGTCAGACTTAGAACTCTCAGGGAGTTTGGGTACAGGGTTTACTTTCGTTGATCTCATGTTTGTTGTATTAAGCATTTAAGGCGTGTGGAATTCACATTTTACATCACATTATATATATATCCTTGTTTTTTTCTTGCTAGACTGGCCGCGCATTTGGGATCTTGAACCCATGCATTTTTTACCATCTCCTATGATCGGGGAAGATGGGGATTTGGAGATTTTGGGGGAAGCTAGAGGGAAATGGGGAATATCCAGTGGTTGAATTGGTTATGTCACAATATGCACCTCTCACCGGAGGGCGGTTAAGGTTGGTGTGACAAAACACTTGCCTTCCCAGAATTGTCTTTTGAGGCTTAGGAAGATCATGCAAACTACATGATCTTATGCAGAAAACAGATCTAGGTGGGGCTCCCTATCATGATTAGATCCTCTTGAAAATACATTGAGATATTCCGCATTCTAGAATTCTTCAGAAAACTATATCTTGAACGAATCGGATTATATATATAAATATATATATACAGTACTTTTTCCTAGACCTTTTTGGTGTTGATGAGTCAGCGCCTTCTTAAGTGGTACTGGCTGGTTGTGGTTGTTGTTGTTGTGGTGGTGGTGGTGGTGGTGGTGGTGGTGGTGGTGGGAACGTCTACTTTACTTTTTAATGCATAAACCCACACAACGCTGCATGAGCGATAACCTCCTAGGATATGCTAAGACTGGCAAAAACTAGCGATTTTTCTTTCTCTTTCTACATAAAATTGCATTTCCGGTTGATCAACACCCAAAAGCGTTAGAATTTGGGGGTAGTTTTTCTTTTCTTCTTTTCTTTCCTCATGTAGAAAACACGCACAATTTCGAACTTACCACAAAAGAAAGAATCGCTACCGCGGTTTGGATCCCCTCCCTAGCTAGTCAACGTGGCAGATGGTGTCAGTTATGCAGTGTACCTTGCTCTTTGGAAATCAACAATGCTGCATTATCTACATATGATGAGGGGTATGAATCATTTGCATTAAGATCTAGTTTTTTTTTTTTTTTTTACTATATGATGTACTGATGAGTAGAAGCACAAAACAAAAACGAAAAAGTATCAACAAACAATAGGGGCGGCCCAACATCCAAACCTTCATTCAGGCATTAATTTGAATGCTTATCTTTTGAGGAAAGCATGGCTACTTGGCTGGGATATATATCGACCAGTAACTAAAATCTTACTACATAGATAATTTCCCCTCCCCCTATTACTTACACGTGCTTTTGTGTATTTTAGATTTGAAGCGGATGGGAATCCATGTGCTAGATCTTCCGTAAAACCTTCTAGAACAAATTAAACTACATGCATCCAAGGCATAAATTATATATTAAAAAAACAACTCCCCGGGTGATTATGTAACTAGTAGAGAGGTGGCATCTATAGGAATCATTCGGTAACTAAAGTCCCCCTTTAACTTCTTTACCCCCTTACCCCGGCTATATTCTCATGTCGATGTCTTTAATCTCTCCCCTCCCCCTCCCCCTCCCCCTCCCCCTCCCCCTCTCCCTCTCTCTCTCTCTCGATCACTCAATCACTCTCATGGGAGATGGAAGGGGCAAAATTAGGCAATGTCTTACAACTGGCGAGTTCCAACAGGTTAAATCTTTGGTGACCTATAGAGAGAGAGAAATACATATACACGCTATTCCTAATGATGGCTCCGGTTTAATATCACCATGCCCCCGCCCCGCGGCCCCGATCATGGCGGGTGGATGGTATGGTTATGGGTATGCAGAACGGCTCAGCTCAGTTGCACCGGGTATAATAGGTTCCCAAAAGAAATCCCGAGAGAAGAAACAAAATAGATCTATACAAGGTTGATTTCCGTTCTTGTTTTTATTCCCTTTCCTTTTTCTTTCTTAGTTTTGAATAAGAAAAAGAACGATCGATCCTCCCCTCCCTCCCTCCCTCCCTCCCTCGGCCGGCACCATTAATGCACTTTCCATAATCTGACTGCAGTGTCAGAACTTTAATCATCGAATACATATATACGTTCAATGAAACTTGCAGGAAAATCACATGTATGAAATAAGCACCATCTGACCTTTTTTTTTAGGGGAGCTCTTAAAGATCGTTTTTCTTTTTTTTGAATACAAAAAAGTAGTATCTAGTAAGACTAAAAAATAGTGCTTTTATTTTTCTTTTTCTTTTCCTCTTCTCTTTCTCGGCAGTCCCTCGGTGCTTACGTCTAAATTCCCTATTTAAATCTCCCCCTTTCCCCTTCTCCTCGTCTCTCCCAACCATAGATATATCCTCCAGTAGGTATCAAACTGCACCTAGAAAGAAAGGGGGGGGGAGTCTTTGTTACCCAATTATTAGGTTGGGTTTTGTTTGGATATTCTGCAGTAGAAACCATTCGAATCTTTACCATATACCGCGCGTAAACACAGTAACGGGGGGAGGGGAGGACGAGGGGCTCGGCAATCCACCAATTAGGGAGAAGTGGTCAAAAAAAAAGCCACCTGGAAAAATGGCAAATATAGCGACAACGGCACATGGGTCTTTCAGGACGTTTTACTATGTATGCTAGGGCTTCGGATAAATGCACATTGGCTCCGCGGGTGAAAAAAGGTTGCTAGGAGGGGGGGGAATGGTGGCTCAGATTATTTCAAAATAAAAAGTATGCATATGAGCTATGTACGTACGTATGTACGTATGTCTACGTATTTCTATGATGTATACTCGGCAATCAACACCAACCCTCTACTTTTTCCAGGAAAATTCGAGAGCACAAATATCTGTAAAAAAATTAAAAAAACTTCACTTTTTTAGGTCTTATACCATGGAATTAAGTACAGTACGTACATGGGTGCTTGAAATAGAGTGTGCTTGACGAAACAAGTCCCCCCCCTGACTGACTCACCAGGCAGAATACTATTATACACATGCACATGATATGTGGTTGATCGTTCATTGGGAGTGTATCAAGTCCGGTTTGTAAGTTCGATTACACAGGTCTTTCAGAGAGACGTGCATGAATGTTATTGAAGATAATACTAGAGCTGACCAGTACTTATCGAGGGAATGATAAAACAAGAATTAAATAGTACCCAGTGATAATTCGGCAAGTACCGTACTGACACAACATGTACAGCTCAGGGAATTTTAGGCAACGATTAGATAGAACTATCCTGGCCAGTGACTGCGAGGAGGGGGCCGGGGGGCTATGGCCTTTTATTACTATGTGAGTAGCTGACTAGGGCAAAAACTACTGAGTGGTTGATTTGAAACAGAGCGAGTGATATCTCAACATTGAGATTCGAAGCAGAGAGGGAGAGGGAGAGGGAGAGATTGCACGTACACATAAAGTAGAGTGTTGGGTCTATAAAAGGTTAGTCACTTTCAAGTTAAACTTTTCTCACATATGCAACACATTTTAAAGCACATACAAATCTTGCAATAAATGCAATAACTGGCTGACTATACCGACCTGAAACACTGCAGAGGGAGGGGGAGGGACTACGTGGGGAATAAGGCGCAGCACGCCTGACCAAGTTTGAAGATCTGAAAGCAAAACGAAACCATACCTAGCCCCTCATGAGTCGAGAACTCATATCCTAAGGCAAGGAACAACACTCTGTAATAACTTTGATGATGCAAGAGATCCAAAACAAAAAAAAAAAAAGAGGGGGCGAGGTAAATGACTAGAATAACAAGGACACCAGTGATTTCCAATACTTATGTAAGGCTTACCTACTCTGCCTCGATGATCGTAGAGAGTACTTGACACTAGATTACTATGATACTCTCTCCCTACCCGGGGGTGTCTCATGCATTGGTCCCATAAATCCCTCAGGAAATCGATCACATGAGCTTAATGCGAAATGCGGTGCATCTATCGTCCGAAATAAATTGGTAATATTGGTAACCACCGATGCAGGGATAGAAGAAGGCCATCAAAGGAATGAAAGGTGTGCCTTTTATTTCCGCCTTATCTTCTTCTTTCTAGTTAGGCTGTCAAATATGACCGGCTACAGTTGTCCTAATCTAGCCTTTTTTTTGTTGACAAACATCGACCAGTCCACTGTTTAAACCGCCACCAAATTTAGGAAACGTAGTACACACAAGGTATACTTCTACCAATTATCAGGAAGGATCTACGTTACAGTCTATACTGGCGCCTTGAAAAAAGGCCAGGTTATAGGATTAGAAACTACCTTTGATCAACCTTTTTTAAAACTATGTGTGATTCACATACCCGTCATATATGCCAACACATCCACCAGTCTAGGAAATTAAGAGCCCCAGCCTAGAGTCCAAAAAATTAGTCACACCTCTATGTCACAGGTTTCAACATGGTCGAATACTTTGGGTGCACCCTATTCGAGTGATAATTTGTGATGCTGGTCCGTGTGGAATTACTATGTACACACCAACCAGATTTCTTTACCGGGCCATATACCTACAAAGTAGGGTGAAAGAAGAAAAGAAAATGAATACATATAGTACGGGGTATCTTCTTCGTCTCTACTAAAGCCTACAATTTACTCTACTGCTCTAAACTCTCTTCTGACTCTCTTAACCTGCCCAGAACCGACCCCCCTTTAGTGCTGATCTTGATAGAACAATATACCTTTGAGGTTTATGAGTAAGTATAAAAGGCCTCTCGGTTGTTTTAATCTTGTCAGAAGTTATTATTTAACGAATAGATCCCCGGAAACGCTTTAGGAATCGATCCCCAATCACTCCCAGGCACCCCTTTCATCCCTTATTAACCATACATAACCGATCCTACTATAAGTCTTTTTAATAGCTATGGCCACAATAGACCCGTCACTGATCATCTAGGTCCAGCCCCAATACTCAAACAGCCATGTAGCACAGCCCGAGGTCAAAGCTTGACCTGTCATGTTGTGAAAACAACTATAAATGTGGGTCTTGAAGATCCCATGAGGTCAAGCTAGGGTGGGCAGCAAATAAATACAACATTACCTAAGACAGCATGTTTCTTTAATAATACTAATGCAGGGCCCACACCACATGTAGTAACCCGATAAAAAACCTCCAATCTTCTTCTTCTTCCAAGCCTCACCACAACCCTAAAACAAGGCAACTAACCCATGAATGATCCTTACTCTCCCAGAACAGTTTATATCCCACCCCACCCCTAGTCTGCCTAGCCTAGGCAAATCTTGGAACATAACCATTAAAGCTCCCCCCTCTCTCAGCTATCTACGATAACTAACGAGATTTATTAATTAACCCTGGACTAATTGACTGGGATCAAGCTAGCTAGTGCACGATGTGAAGTTTCCTAGGCAACTATGACTGTAACATCATGTAATGTGGCGCTGGCCCCCAATCAAGTGGCTTAGGCAGCCGCCCGCGCACCGCATCCCCGAAGAGCCGGCCCGCGCGCGGGGTCAAATAAACCCCTCCCCCCCCCCGGACTAATATCACTACTATATATTTACAGACCCACAGAATCAAAGGCACTGCCCGAATATTTTACATACATTATTATTAGGCTTATATGTATATACTTTTTTTTTATCCCCTCTGATTATTAAGGGGGCGCATCCCCACCCCCCCTCTCTCTCTCCCTTCTGTACTAAAAATAGATATGAGTGGGAACCTAAATCTTATGCAAACGTCTTCTGGAAGTTGCTTTTTCCTATTCTTCTTTTTTTAATGATCGATCTCGTATGCAATGCTATCGTACGTACGCGTACCCCCCCCCCCCGGGAATTATCCGCCAAACTTTTCTACCCCTGCCCTGTCCCTATCGGGCTTTGGTGTTTCTGAGCATTTACTACCCGGACAATAATACAAACAGATCTTTCAATTTACGAATATTATCAGTGATTGAGACTTTGCGGGAAAAAATAGGTTTCCTCCTTATTATTTTTAGCGTCGTTACTTCGAGTGATTTTTCATGTTCCAAACTTTTTACACTTTATCGTAGTTCTATATTATTATTGCACAAAATTTTCTGGTTTAGTTATGATACCAATCTAATTGGCTTGTGGGTGTTTTTACTACTAAAATATATAAACGGAGCGCATTTAGCTCGCACGCCCCTAAAACCTCATAATCTCACAATGCGCATAAGGCACAAAAAGACTCGAATCAATTCTCTAAGAGTCTCTATGTAGAGCAATACTATCATACAACAAACTCCTCCATGGCTCATTAAATCAACCCAGTAGAGCAAGTATAAAACCAAACTCCAGCATGCCACAAGAAACACTATCTATACAAACAAAAACACATCCCGAATTTAAAAACACAGACTTCTCAAGTCCATTTCTCCATCAGCTGAGCCCTAGTAGTCCACATTCTAAGCCGCTTTCCATAAATATAAAGCGGGATAGTGGACAGTAGGCACGCAATATGAATTCCACCGAGTGCTAGAAAAACGGTTTTGGAACCGTCTGCGTCAAGCCAGCGGTTGAAGAAAAGTGAAAAAACAAGACCGTGGAAGACGTCTATTCCATCCATTATTAGAAAAAAATATAGCATAAATATATTGGAGATAAAATGAGAGGAAGCTTACTCTTAGAGAAGTTAAGAGTGACAAGTGCCTCACCAGCGTATTGACGGTAAGAGTCAACGCAGAAGGTAATGGCAGTTGTAGAACCAAGGGAACAGCCAAAAGAGATCAAACCGAAGAAGAAAGTCGGGACCATCCAGTTATCGCGCTCCTGTGCAGACCAGCCGAATCTACATCGCATTTTAGTAAATTTAAACACAACAGAAATATTGGAAACCCATACCCCATCAATCCAATCGCAGTAGTAAGCGCAACGGGCAATCCCATGACTAGTCTAAACTCAGGCTCATACACTCCTCCATTTGCTCTACTCATGGCCCTGACTATAATATCAGAAACCTTCCCGGCAACTGCTGTCCCAATTATACCACCAATGAACGGCGACAAATACACCAAACCCGTCGCGAGACGAGAGAAGTTGTATGGCTGCTCCTGGTAAATGTGCGCGACAGTCTCTGAGAGCACGATCAACCAACCCACGGAGAGTGAGTAAATCACAGTCGACCAAAGAACCGCAGGATAACAGAAAAGAATGATGGGTCTAACTGCAGCTTTCCACCAAGATTCATGTCGAAGGACACCGCTGTAAACCCTTAGTGACTGAACGAATGTCTTTGGGGTAACTGATCCTGCGTTTTCAACATTTGCATTTGAAGTTTCAGGCTTTATGGGTTCTGCTGCAGCCTTACGGACGTAGTCATCGAGTGATGCTCGTGAGGTCTTCTCGTTGTTCAACATGTAGATCTCTCTTGTAGGCAAAAACTCGGTTTCGATATCATCCTCGGCTTTTGGTTTCTCAGGTGTGACGAAATGGGCATGTTTCATATCAGACTTTTGTTCAGTCTCCTCAATGGTGTTTTCAGGAGCTGGAATTCTAGGAAGTTCTTCTAGGGGTAGAGGAACACCATCCAGTGAAGTACGCCGGGACCTAGACTTTGCCTTCTTTTTGCTTGAACCTGAGTGTGAAAAGATACTAGATGAAGCTCGTCGGAGAAACGATGGTGACTTCTTCCGTGGGGTACGATCCCAGAATGTCTCCGGGACGAAGAGGAATATAAGGCCCAAATTAAAACCAACAATGATTGAAACAATCCTATAGGAGCACACAAGTAAGCTTCCCTCTTTTTATTATTCGTAGAATTAAAGCCTTACCAAAATACCCATCTCCAATCCATAGACTCAATGATGGCAGCACTGACTAAAGGAACCAAGTTCTTCCCGCCAAGCAAAAGGAGCGTGTAGATACCGATACGATAGGCCCTCTCGTGCAAAAAGAATATTTCTGCAATAGTAGCACTGGGAAGCGACTCGCATGGAGAAACACCGATGCCCATCAAAATCCTTCCAGCGACCAGTGACCCGTATGATTGCGAGGCCGCACACCATATCGAAGCAGCAAGGAAAATAACGACGCCGAGCAAGTATACCGGACGTTTACCGAAAATTATTGCTGTTGGCGAGGATATTAAAGAGCCGATACCCATTCCCATCATGAAAAGGCCTAGAAAGAACATGTTAGTTTAGCTACTAAAGTAACGGTAAATATTATATATAACCCATTTCCTAAGGAAAATACACAGTACTGAATGAACCTTTTTAGCTGTACAATATCATTCCAGCTACAAACATATTATATGTAGTAGACCAGGATTAATATTGTAAACCTAGTTCTTGTACAACCAACCGTAGTCTTACAAAATGGAAGAAATCCGATTGGAGACAACTCGATACCTAGACTTAAATGCTAAATTGAAACCACAATAATTCAAACTTACCAGTTGTCAACGCAACATCTGGTATCGAGACGTCAAACGTAGCCGCAACATCCTTAAACCCTGCAGCTAGAACTGGCGTCTGACCGCCTCCAACAAGACAGTGCCAACCTAAGCACAGCAACGCAATATCTCTTCGCCAGCTTGCCCAGTTTAGAGGATCATCGGGGTGATCATCAGGCTGTGGATTCAGGATGATAGCTCCATCAGGGGTACGCTTTGCTTCCTCACGCGGGAGTTCATCGAGACCGAGAGGCTCCTGTGTAGTGGATGAGAGCAGCAGAACGGTACCTTAGGATAACACGGTTTAGTTATTAAGAGCTCGTATGAACTAAATACATGCACTCAGAGGAGAAACGCTGGAAAAACATACCTGGAACCTCCGTCGTCTCCGGATCTTCCAAGACACCTAGTGACCAACGTTTCCCCATATTGTAGATAGATCAAAGAATGAAATCCAGGATGAAATAAAGGGACAACTATCCGAATCTCTTTCCTAAGGACTTTGGTGAACGAGGGGAAACCTTCCCTTTAGGAGAGTCTATATACGATATATGGTATGAATATTACACATTACAACACCCTATCATCCAGTTTAGAGTATTGTGATATGGAGGGTTTTAGTCGCCCCCGCCTTGGTTGAGATGGTCATTTGAGGGGTCTTCTATGACGCTTAAAGTTAGCCTAATATGCATTTGTTTGTAGTGCTGATGTTCAGATAAGAATGAGCCGTGATGTCATGCCGAGTCCCAGTTCCGCGAGCCAGGTTGTATCGGGTTGCACGTGCCGTGTAAAGGGTCCTTAGGACCCCCGCAGGTTCTCGTCTTAGCCCTTGCATAAGTTGCCTCTGTTCTGCTACAGTTGAAAACAGGCCCGCATAAAATGTACCTACAGCATTATAATTCTCCTACTAAGCTACTGCCAAGACGGAAGAATCTACAAAAAGCCAGATTCCGATAAATGGCCTTAATCCCGAGCACCACTATTTAGTAGTCTAGGGAACGTATCAAAGCTATGCGACCTGCAAAACATCGGCTACTAGGACTCGTTTTTACCCGGCGGTGAATTCAAGCAGAATGATATGAGATTGAGAGGGAAAAGAGGAGGAGGGGCGGGTGTGCACCAGAAAGGAGAACTACAAGCGGGGTGGAAGATAGATCATCTAGCGCGCCACTACCCCGGCCCGAGCTGCTGCAGATCATTAAAAGAAAATAAAACGGTAATGGTACAGCGTGACACACCTCTTGTGCTATATAATCCACATTTTAAATACCATTTTTCTAACAGCTGAAAGATGAGTATACATGTAGTTTTTTAAGATATCATAATTAATGATTTTTCTCACTACTTAGCGACCTCCTTTACTAATCGACATTTTAAACCCCACCATAAGCAAAAGATGACTGAGTAGCATACACCCTTTATACTTCTCCCCTAAAAGCTTTCTTGCTACCTGGCTATGAAAGACTCACTGCGCACACGTGTAATACTACACCCGCGCCGATCTAAAGAATAGGTAGCTAGTTAGCACATAAACGAAAAATAAATACTACGGCATTTCCCATGCCCTTTAGCTTAGGCCCAAGACTTTTTCTCCTCTTCTTATTTTTGTTTTTATTATGAGAGGGGGGGCTCCTTCCCCTCCTACGGGCCGGTTTTATTTGATAGCACCGACTACGCATATCGAGTGAAAATTCATGACGTGTATAGTACAACACTGCAAAACCTAGCTCGGCGCTGCTCATGATCACTTTTCAATGGCCGCGTAATTAAGCTGGCGCAATACCCGAAAATAAAAGGAAAGCGAGATTACATCAAAGACAATGGCCAGATCCTGCCACTGCTCATTTACCTTCCAAGTTATAATCTGGCTTTATTATACCTCCTGACCAAAAATACACAACAGAGCAAGCTACAAACAATGTGGGTAGTGTGGGTTCTGATAGTTTGTTGGCGATGAGCGGGGCTCATGGAATTAAGTGCTCTTGACCATGGGCTAGGTTTATCTAGCAACCCCGAAGCAAGCAACCACACCCGGCAGTACAGCTAACCGGTAATGAAACCTAACGTGGCCAACAGCATACGTGATGGGGCTCTGCAGGCGCAAGCAGAGAAAGCCACGAAACGAAGTCTACCCTAGTTATTCTACTCAGTTTTGCCCCCCATGCAAGCCTGCTTCGAAATAATGGCCTCAGTTAAATAGTACGATATGACGCAAAAGAGGACAAGTAAGAGCCAACGGTTCTAAGGGGTATCGATGATAAGTTTTTTTGAAAACTCGAAACTCAAGCCAAAATAAGAGAAACCCCCACTCTTTTTTTTAATACATTCGCTAATGACCCCCCTTTGTAGGCAAGTTCAAACTCTTTGTCCCACAACAGGAAATTATTAGCGGTTCGCGGGCGCAGAACTTAGGCGATCTACATACAGGAACCCTATGTGGTTGGACGACTTGAACAGTTAATGATTTGCCTGGTGATCCATATCTACAGGACACGATAAGGCTGCCTATGGAGAAAAAAAATTGGCGTGGGTTGCGCCTTAGATGTCATCCAACTGGTCTTCATGGTTCTCCATAATTTTACCACTCGTTCATCCTACAAAAGTATCACCGGCAAACCGACACGCCTTGTGACACTCATTCATACCTATAGTCTAGATCTTGATATCTACTCTCTTTGAACCCTGTTTTTTTCTAATGGACAAAACCTATGGTGGGCGCGAAAAAAAATATTAAATTATATCATTATAGTACAGGCGAAAACCGAATATTACAAAATAATGCAGTATATTATTTCTTAAGTCTAGTGGCCGAGAATAATATTCATTTACACGCTAGCTACTTGTGCATGAGATGAGCTAAAATTTCCGAAACTAAAAACCATTATTACACGAAGTCTTCAACTCAGCCAAGTGCTACGTTCGGATATAGGACCAATATCTCGAGGGGAATCCACCGCAAAAATATCGGAGAAAAAGAGTAAACCTGTTAAAACCCGAGTCTTGGCCACCTCCACCTATGGTCACACTAAACAGCACGCCTGCTGATTATTTCGAAATAGAGCATGCAACGTCACTCTAGCTGAGTACATGCACGTAGCAGTGGGCCCTTGATCTTAGCTAGCTTGAGTTATCGGCGGTTATTCATCTGCGCATGTTATCCAAGTTCCACGAATAGATGTAGTTATATTAAGTCTTTGTTTATACGACTCTAGATTTGATTCTAGAACGCATACTAAAGGCGGCCTATTTATAGGATACTAAATTCATTGAGTATGAAAAAATAATAAAGTAGAATAGGATATTTTCTATTCAGAACCTCTAGGCTGTAATATTCGAGCCGGTCAGTTTTTATTAGTTATGAAAAAGCTAAGAGCTAGAACAAGTACATGTACTTGCTATATGTGGTCTACCGGTATACTACGCTAACCTAATGAGGTAAACTAAGTGACTAGTACAAGGAACTAGAACCGGAGCACCAAGACCCATTACCCGGCACTCGACTAGAAGTACCTTTTTCAACGCAGATGTACCATAGGTAGACACTCTCTGTCATCACTACATACAGTACAATGCATGGGCTCCACTCACTGCATAACCCCTTTGAGTGACTCCGAAGACTGGAATCTCAATTTCTTTGATAGACACAGGCTAGATGTTGTCATATGATGATTGGAACCCCCTAATCCAGTCTGTCGCAATCCTAGAAACCACACGGTGTGTTCGACAAGCTTCTCAGGTGCCATTCCCTGGATCGGTCCTCGAAAATATAAGAGCGTACGAGCCTATATTACTTTCTACTAGGAACCAGCACGATGACCTATATTCGAAAAAGGGCCGCACTTCTAGATGGGAAGGTTTACTATGCAACATAGTAGGGTCCGGTGTACTTGCCTCTCCGAGCTTGTTCAGTTATTTTTTTGAATAATGTTATTCTAACTTGATAGTTCTCTAAGGACTTCAGAATGTCGAGTCCTACGTTGAGACTTTTGGAGAAAACTTGGTACTTAGGTTCTTATGAAGCCACCACATCAACCTAAGTACCTGCGAGAGCCAGAAGCCTCTAATAATTTGTCTAGACACGAAGCTAGAGTAAGGTTATTATATTGCTTTAATTTTACTTATACTAAAGCTATTTATTAGTCCCCCTTTCTCTTTATAAGAGAGTAAGTCGTACTAGATCTTTGTATTTCGAGTTCAGGCAACTCTTCTCGGTAAGAACACTAGTTGCTTAGACTATATTATAAGGCAAATAGTATAAGTACCGTTGCAACGAACGCCACGTGATCAACCAACTAAAGGATCTCTATAACATGCTAGGATTCCGGTACAAAGCCGTCTACACGCCTTGTAGTATAGTTGCTAGATCTATACCCCGATTAAGAAGCGTACCTTCAATCGAGTAGCTTAAGCAGGATCATATATCATGATGACTAATTAATGTAACTAACGAATTTAGCAATTAAATAATTAAATATAACTAATACCATCATTACTAAAGAATAAGTTATAGACACTTTTTATTATTATTATGAGACCCTGTATTTTAGCGCTTTAGTGTTACCTGTGGTAAAGGTACGTACAGGCTCTAACATACATTTGATAGCAATTGTATTTGCATCACTAAATATCACTCGATTTGGCATCCTTGATTTTTACCGCCGGCTAATTTCATACACTTGAACCCCACACTTCCTACAGAAACCTCAAGGTCCGGAACCCATGCCTTAGAACGTATATAAAAATACCAATCAAAGTTCTAGATATCTTTTGTGCAGTAACTTGGTCTCCGCCCTTTGTATATTTGATGTCTAGACGTACCCCAATTCTAACCATTATCCTACACTAGAATAACAAGTCCCAATAAAAATCAAATTTACAAGAGACTCCTCCAGACTTACTCTAGTAATTTTTCTTCAACCTTGTTTACTTCAATTTGTTTAAGATTCACAGATTATCACTCAGACTATTAATTAGTGAGTTATAAAAAAAAGCGTTCCGATTCGCTCTTGGTCATAAAACCGGTATTAACGGCTAAATACCACCAAATTACTGACAACAGAGAGCCCACGAAACCGAATGTAGTTTAACATAACTTTCAAGCGATGGAGCTAATAAGGAACCACCCGCCCCAGCCGAGTTCCCCTCTCCCCGGACTACGATTTACAACCCCCCATCCAAACATGAGAGCTCTACCCAGACCAATCGTAAAAGACATCTATGCCCTAAGAGACATCGGGGGGGGGGCATCTTATTTTCTCGATGAAGGATGAGTAAGGATCAAGAGATGGCACAGCCCCATAAGGCTTATCTGCTAAAGCTGAGCCCAGTGAGTTGTCTACAAATGCCAGTCTATGATAGGTGGATAACAGGCGAGTAATAACTGTCTCTAAAAATAAGATATGTAAGTACTTCTATCAATACCACCAAACTCGAGTGAGAACTTATGAACTAACATGAACTATTTTTTTACTATGCTTGGCTTTCTAATTATTCCCTCATTATACATACATTTATTAAGATATACTACTTTTAGAGTAATGCGCGCTTCAGTGTAACAGAGCACAGAGAGAGAGAAAACTCGGGTTTTGCACCTCAAGATCAAGTGCACATATGCTAGATTCAGTTCCACAATGTTTCACCTCTATAAAAGATCAAGAGACTCTTGTGCTTTAGGGGACAAACATTTTTCAAGCTCAATACGAGCTGGTGGGCGCTAAGACGTCCAAATAAGATGTGGCAACCAAGAATAGATATGTAATATGTATATTGAGTGGTATTAATCTCCGCCACAACCGATTGCCACGAGGCGTTATCAGCGATTGTTTAGCCAATAACTATTCTTACTATTTTGGGAATGAAAAGTCATGGAAATAGGTTACTAAGCTTGCCACATCTTATTTGGACGTCGCGGTAAACCCGGTAGTAGTATATTATCTGAATGGGTTGCAACCCTTGGAATTAGGGTAAACCCTCCCTAACCCTGACTGTCTCTTTCCCTAATACAGAAGAAATCAAATACCCGGATCTCCTAACTATGAGCACAAGGCAAGCCTACAACAACACCACTTGTTTCAATCTAGACCGTATTTTATCCGTTCAGTCACCAATTTACTATGGGAAATAACTTCTCATGTCTCTCATCTTGCGATCTCATAACGCCTCACGATATAATTCCACTCTGGGCCGGGCCCTGATCCTCATCTAGGGAAACGCAGGCTAACCACTGGTACAGCAGCTGCTTCGCGATCCGTTCCTGAAAGATATTGCAGACATCGACATCTTCAAATTTATAGATTTGCATGTCATTGCCTTGTCATACTTCCCAGGTTTTAATCTTTTCCCTTCGTTTACTCACCGGGTGTGTATGTGTTGTCGTCGATGGGATGCTTTCAAGAACACAAATTCCTCAACATCTTCGATTTCCGGCTCATAGTAACCGTTTATAACCGAAATAAAGATTATTCAAAACACCCTCTTCTTTAAAAAAGATGTCTGACTCGGGTAACGATTTCAGATCGATGGACGGGTATATGCAATTCGATCTCATGCTGTTGCGGGACATCTCAACGTTACAACAAACGACAGCGCACACGCTTCCATCTGGTGATGTATTTGAGAGAGGAGGGGGTGGGAGAACCATGGTGTGTGTCGATTGTGCCTGTTTTCGCATCTGAGATATTTATATAGTCATCTTTGGTTTTCATCCGTAAAGATGAGACATCGCGGGAGAATCTCTAGTGAAGTGGATGGTTGTCTTTCTTACAAGAAGAGGGTGGCTTTGTTTATCAGTTTCAGGGTTATCTGGTCTCATCGCAGTAATTTTGTTTGGAGATCAGAATACAATGTTTGCCATCTATCGGACGGTAAAAACATGACGTTCCGGAAAAAAAAAACTCCCCCCAGTCGGCGGGTGTGAGCAAGGTTGTTGTCGCTAGATTTTATATGCACGGCTAAGTGATACAACACACCCAAAGATTGTGTTCCGAGCTTTCTCGATCCACGTTCTCGGGCTGGCGGGGCTGTTGCGTCAAAGAAATTTTTTGCACAAGGTAAATCTGGGGGAGGGTGTGAAAATAAAATATAAAATATAAACAGGGCATGCCTTTACATAACCCTACTTCCTAATCTTTGTGTGCGTGCGACGTAATGCCTTGTTGCTTTAAATACTCCGTAAATCAAGATCCGGTTGTTTATCCGCTGCAGATAAACAAACCTGGGAGTAAAACTTTTGGGCTCCCAGCGCTGAGAATCGGTCTGAACTGAAAGATCGTGAAATATGTTTCCCCTCTAGCCATGCAGGTCATATAAGTGTCCAGAGAGTCAGCTATCTGTCTATCTCTACACCCATGCACCGTAGGGCACTTTTCGAGCTTTCCACGGTTTTGCATGTGCCCCGCGATAATAACAGCCGGATCCCGTTATCGTTGATATAGTTGAACGTTTTGATATTTAGGTTAGCTTGCAGAAGTACCCCTGACCCTAGGTCCAGGCAGTCAGGCACGGACCAACGTCTGACACTTGCTTCAGTGATCGTGAAGTATTAAGAAACATCAGTAAATATTGATACGGTCCATTGCGATCGCGATGATCCTGCCCCATGCGCGTATCTCATATGGCGCGCATGCCGCTAGATACCGCTACTTGTACATACTCTTGCCTGAGATGACTGGGTACGGGCGACGATGATGTACGTACGTATGCCGGCAGCGGGGAAGGGGAGGTTCTGGGGAGAACCCCACAATTACTCCGCAGTAGTAGTGTTGTTGTTGTTGTGATAAAAAAGCTTACGACTTTTCTCCAAACACCCCCGAAACAAAACAAAACAAAAAAATGACTGAAGAAATTGTTTCGACGATAAAGATTTCGTATACCATAATCACGCCAGAGTTCTAGACCACTAAATGCACCTCCGTAACACAAAAGTGAAATTTTTTTTTTTTTAAGCTTCTTGAGTGGTAGATCTAGGGCCAATCATCATATCTTGACATTCCCGTCATTCGTGGTTATTTAGCGATATCAATTCCCCGAAATCTGCGCACATTCCCGCATGTGCGAAGGTGCAGGATGTTTCACCTGTTATTTTTATTGGGCGTTTATGTCGTCGAAGTCTCTCTTCCAATATAAATCGTCGAAGGCTGCAGGGCTGTGAAACTTGGAAAACCCTCTGCACACGAACGAGCGATTGGGTACTATTTCGTAACAAAACAATCAGCCTTGTTGGGTAAATATCACCCTCAACGTATCTGTTTGGCTGAAAGAGTCACGTCATCCGTTTGCTAACACATATATAACTCAGTACTCATCTCGATCCCAACTGTACCACTAGATTTAAACAAAATCCGATTATGCTCATCGAACATTGAAATCGCTCTACCATGGATCCAAAGGGATCCAATCCAATGCATGCATCAGTTTTTCCTCGGTCATAATCCGTTTCGAGAATTAGAAGCAGCTTTTTTTTCCCTTTCCTTTCTTTTTTCCCTCTTTCCCTTTCTTTGACGCGGCAAATCCAGTAGATCTGATTATGATGATTTTACCCCGGAGTAAAGGGAGTACTGTCAAGCCGTCATTGCACCTGGGGAGGCGTCCAGAAAGGCCGTTAGGATAGCCTGCCAAACTACATGTCGTATTCTGTCTAAACCTATCACGGCGACAGCGGGGCGAGACAACTTCTGACATGCACACTGCACCTTTGAGACTTGTCCCAAATTGAAATGAAGTACCGATACCGCTCATCCCTTGATCACCCATCTAAAATATGTAGGCCATCACGCTCAAACACGCAGAATGTGAACTTGAAAAAGCGGGGGGTGGTGGGTGTGGGAATGAGAGAGAGAGAGAGAGAGAGAATTGGTAGTGGTTGTTGGAAAAACATCGTGTATCTACATATCTATGATCTTGATGGCTTGCGCCATTGTGCGGGCGTGGGTGCGATTCCAATAGTTCTCCCCGGATGCTAAACGGCTGGGGGAGAGGAAATCTCCATTCTACAGTGGATGAATTCTTGAGGTTGTCCGATGGGACAGACGTCAACTGGGCTGGTAGGGTGGGTGGGGATTGTTATGTGGGCCATGGGGTCAGTGGGTTGGAACATGTTGGATGAAGTTAGTCGGAAACCCATTCCGGGATGCACATGATGACAGAATCCATGAAAAGACAAATCCCATAGTTGTGCTGGACGAATGGGGAGCACTTTGGGGGAATTATTTTGGGCCGAAAGCAAGACAGGGTGACAAGGTGACAAGGTGACATGTCTGCCGAGTAAAAGCGCTAAAAAGTCACAGTTTCCGATCGGGTGAAGATTGGTCGAGTGATCCCGTTGAATCGGAGATTCGTTGAGCCCTGGTGCGCGCTTGTTGCTGCAGGGCATCGCTGGCTGTCTATTCGGGTGTACATGTGTTGGTGGATGCAGCAGAACAGTCAACGTGATCTGGCTGGTCTGGGAGTCTTTTTCTTTACATGTATTTCATTTTTATTCCCGCATGTGTAGCTATGTACCTACCAAATATAGGTATTTTGCCTCGAGCTTCAACGCGCTTCGGTTTCATGAGCCCTGGAACATAGGGAGAGCTGTGTATACTCATCTGGCCGCAGTTCTTGCAGCAGCAGAGGCAGAAGTAGCAAAAGGAGAAGCAGCAGCAGCTGGCACGAAAGCCTAGAGGATAGTGGAGAGTGAGGCAGAAGGCAGAGAAGCAAACAGAGACAGTCAGGCCAGGCTGGGCCATGCCATGCCATGCTAGAAACAGCCAAAGAAAGGCTCTCATTCTCTCTCCAAACACTGATCGTTGGTCTATCGATCGACTGATGGCAGGCGGCCCATAGTAATTCCGGTGGCCCCGCCAACCAGGCACGGCCATATGTTTAGGCGCATAAGCGAGTGACTTTGGGGCTTCCCCTTCGCCCCCTTCTACCCCTTCTCTCACTCGTTCACATCTTTAGAAACCCCTGTGTTAAGCGCAACCATGCAATTGCGTGTCAACACATCATGGGCTCAGCCATCTGCAACTTCTGGACCTACGAGCGTCCGATCTGACTGTTTGACCTTGTCACTGTTCCTTTTTCCTTCTCTTCCTCTTCTCTGATATAAACACCCATGTCATGCATTCCCTATGCATAATTGCACCGATTAACCTAACTCTGCTTAAAGAATTCTCTGCATATACGCCGAAGAGGAGAGAAGGAAGAAAAAAAAAGGCCTCTAGGGAATGAGAGAAAACTTATCCAAGAATTCATCATTACACCCTCCCGATCTCTACATAATGAAAAAATCTGACCAGGCTTCTATAAAACTTCATAACTACCAGCTTGATTCCTCTCTTTTCACATTCGCAGCATTACTCTTCAAGGCACTCATCCGAGCCATTCTTTTAGTAGTAGTGTTCTTACTTAGTCTGATGTCTTGGAAAGCACTACTGCAGCCATTCATCACAGCTTCGACTACGCCGAATTCCTACCTGCCTGCACCCCTAGCTTACTTTGTCTCATTTTTGATCTGCTGTATCTTATTGCCGTTGGTATGTGGCCATATTTCAAAGAGTATAGGCCAGTGCGCTAATACGTATATATATCCATGGTCAGACTCCTCTGTATTATCTTTTAGTATCAATCATGGGTTCCTTTTACATGTTCACGCGGATGGCCTTGGGCCTGAAGAAGGTAGGCTCTTCAAATATTATACAGTTCAACCCTTCAGAAAAACTAACTTTCATCCCCTTTTTGTTTTGAAGACGAAAGGAAAGGTTGTTGATGTTTTCAATAAGAGAGTATTCTCTTCAGAGCCTTCCGCTGCCGCCCCGGTGGCACCGGCACCGGCCCCCGCGCCAGAAGTCCAGAAAGATGCAGTTCCCGAACCAGAGGCCCCAGCCGTTGTAGCTGAGGTACCAGTCGAAGAACCCAAGGCTGTTGAGGTCCCAACCCCGGAGGTCGAGCCCGAGACTATTGCAATTGCAGTTCAAGAGGCTGTTGAGGCCACTATCGCAGAGCCAAAGGTTGAGGAGACCGAGGTTGCTGTGGAGACTATCGCTGTCCCTGAGCTTATCGTTTCAACCCCCGAACCAGAGATTGTTGAGGAGGTTTCAATTGTTGAGCCCGTGGTCGAGCCTGTCTTAGTTACCGAGCCAGAAGTTGTTGAGGAGGTCATAACCGCAGCCGAGCCAGAGGTCGAGACCATCTCAACTCCTGAGGTTGAAGAGGTTTCAGTTCTTGAACCAGAGGCCGAGAAAGCCCCAGTTCAGATCGAGACTGTTTCCATCCCAGAGCCCGAGGTCGAGGCAATTGTGGAGCCGGAAGTCGCCGCTGTTGTTCCCGAAGTCGTTGTTCCTGAAGTCATTGAGGCCTCAATCCCAGAGTCGGAAGTCCTCGAAGTCTCAGTACCCGAAATCAAAGCCGTAGAGGTCTCAATCCCAGAGCCGGAAGTCCTCGCAACCGAAGTCCCTGAATTCGATGAAGTCGCCCAACTCGCTATGTTCATGTTCTCTATGCCCGAGCCGGAGGTTTTCCAAGCTGCTGCCGTTGCCGAACCAAAGTTTATTGAGGAGATTGCCCAGGAGATTGCCGAGCCAATCATCGAAGCTGTCACTGTTACCGAACCCGAGGTTGCCGTTGCTGAAATTATCGAAGAGATCGCCATCGCCGAGCCTGAGATTACCGAAGAAGTCGCTATTTCCGAACTTGACATGGTTACCGAAGAGGTTGCCATTGCCGAGCCTGAGATGACCGAAGAGGCCACTGCTGCCGAGCTTGAGATGATCGCCGAACTTGAGATGGTTTCTGAGGAGATCACTATTGCCAAGTCTGAGATTATCGAAGAGGTCGTTATTGTTGAGTCCGAGATTATCGAAGAGGCCACTGCTGCCGAACTTGAGATGATTGCTGAGCTTGCGATGGTTTCTGAGGAGATCACTATTGCCGAGCCTGAGGTTATCGAAGAGGTTACCACTGCTGAAGCCGAGATTATCGAAGAGGCCACTGCTGCCGAGCTCGAGATGATTGCCGACCTTGAGATGATTTTCGCTACTGTTGAACCTACTGTCGAAGAAGCCGTTGTCACCGAGCCCGAGGTTGAAGCCGTTGAGGTCTCAATCCCTGAGTTGGAAGTCCTTGAAGTTTCAGTTCCCGAACCCGTTGTTGCCGAGATTGCTGCTCCCGAGCCGGAAGTCCTCGAAGTCGCTGTTGCCATCGCTGTCTCAGAGCCAGAAGTCGTAGAGGCTTCTATCCCTGAACCAGAGGTCGAAATGGTTTCATTCCAGGTTGAAGAGATCGCCATGCCTGAACCAGAGGTCGTTGAGATCTCACTTCCCGAGCCCGAAGAGGTTATCGTTGCAGTTGCCGAGGAAATCATTGAGGAGACCGTTGAGGAAGTCATTGAGGCTTCAATCCCCGTTGAATCCGTTGTTGAAAAGGTTAGCATCCAGTCAATACTCTACAATGATAATTTATTAATACTAATGGTTTCTAGATCGAAATTGTCCACACTCCCTTTAATGCTTCCATGCTCCCACGCTTCATGTCACAGACCTACCCAGTTGAGGAAGTCCCCGCAGTTTTGCCATTGAATGTTCAATCACGAACAATCATTGCCCCTACCGAGTTCGTTGAGCCAATGGTTGCCGGATCAATTATGGCTGAGGTCGAAGAGGAATTGGCAACTCTCCTAGATAACGTCAAGACTCAGGCTCCAGAAGCCAAGCAGCTCTGCTCTTGTCATTCGGTCGAATCTCTTTCATCATCCTACCGCGATTCATCTGGTGCCTCTGCTTCTTCATCCGACAATGGTGAAGACATCGAGAGCAACACCGAGGAAGTTCCAATTGAGAGCGAGACCGAAACTGTCGCAGAGGTCGAATCCGCACCAGTCTTCGAGGCTCCAGAAAGGCCAGTTTCATGCCCACCCATGGGAATCAGCCAGAAGTACAGCATCCGTGAGATCAGGGACCCACGCCTACAAAAGAACATCCGCGCATGGGCTCAGCAATCAGAGTCTCTTGCTATGGCTGAAGAACCCTCAACCAGCTCTGACTCTGAATCCCACTCTGAGGAGGGTGACTACGACTACGACTTGGAGCAAAGCCCCCCCCTTAGCCCAATCTCTAGCGCCGGCGGAAACGACGGTGAATGGGGTGGTGAACTTAAGGTTGAGAGCTTGGACAAGATGGAGACTGTTGTAGAAGTTGAGACTGTTGCCGAGGCCGAGGTTGTTGAGAAGATTGAGGCCATCGAGGCTGAGATCAAGGCCGAGACCAAGATTGAGATTAGCGAGATTTTGATGGATGTTGTTTCCAAGGACGAGTTGGTGCTTCCCGCACCCCTAGAAATTGAAGTCCGAGAGGTAGAGGTCATTGTCCCTGAGCTTCCAGCCGTCATCGCCGCCGAGAAGGCCGAAGAGATTATCACAATCCAAGAAATCTTTGAGCCGACCCCGGTTGAGAAAGTTGAGGAGATCATCACCGTTCAGGAAATCTTCGAGCCAGCTCCAGTTGAGAAGTCAATCGTTGTCGTCGATGTACTACCAGCACCAGTCGAGGTACAAGAGGCGGAAGTCGTGGAGGTCGTCGTCAAGGCCGTCAAGCCAAAGGTGACCCAGGTACAGAAGAAGAAGAAGAAGCTCCCGATGAAGCAGCGCCTGAGAAACTCAAGGAAGAGGTCCTCTAAGAAGCACTAAAAGAATCATCTAGTACTTATTCGTCCGTTTTCCCGCCCTTCGGCGCCTATTTCATTTGTTCTACATTCTGCATTTGTGTTTTTTACGTTTTACGTTTACGTTTATGTTTATGTTTATTTCCGATTTTTAAGAATATTGATGGGTTTGGTGCAATGGGAGATGGTCTTTTGAGAAGATGTTTAGTAGTCGGGTTTTGGGTTTAGTGCCGGTCGGGTTTTGGGTTTTTCGGTAAAAAAAAAAAGGAGTCTTTAGTTATGCAATTTACGAATATATTATATTCAAACAAAAAATGACCACTGTGAATGATTCCTGACATCTATAATCATTAAAGAACTACATACTTTAACATTACCGTACTGTGAGTTCTTGATTTTTCTGACAAACTGTTGGGGTAGTTAACGTTTATCCCAGTCTCCTTGGAGGGTTTTTTGCAGAGCTCAAACAAGACTTTTTGGTAATTGACTACAGCATTTTTACTTGCCGAATTATCGTTATCAGGGAAGATCTAGGTCGACTCATACAATTCCAACAAGTTCTACTATCATCTAAAGACTTTGTACCACACAACACCCACAGGTAACAACACAATTCTTGTAGTCCGAGTCATAATGCACTGTACAGGTTTGCCCTATTGATAAAGGCAATGTTACTCTAGTGATAACAACTCTACTTGCTCGATCGGCTGACAATGCTGTCACGTTTGAGACCACATGTAGTTTTATTGGTAAAAAAACGCATACATGTATATACGTATCCAATACGCCAAGGCAAAGTATTTAAATTCCATTAGAAAGTACTAGAATCTCTCATGTTGTGACCGGGCCACTCACTCGCGCCATAGCAGGCAGGGGGGTATTTAAAGAGCTAGTCGCACATGATTTCGGAGGTTTTCAGATTTTGAGATAAAGCCGATTTCGATGGATCGGTGGTTAATTGCTTTTATTTATCTTTGTATGGTTGGTCATTTAGTAGAGAAATTTCGTGGGGTGCAGCGAACGCCGCGGCACCCCGCAGAGAGCAGCAGCAGTAGCAGCAGCGGTAGCGGTAGCGGTAGCGGTAGCAGAGAGACAGAGAGACAGAGAGACAGCAAAGACCTCTCCTCTCTCTCTTTCTCCTTCTTCCCTCCCTCCCCCCGCTATTCTGCTGCACCGCATCGCACTCGCTTTACACCCACCCGATCGCCCCACACTTATGTACCCGGCATCACTTCCTGCTCGGGGTACATCACTAGGGCCTCTCCGACGGCAGTCCCCGAGAGACCCGAGGGAAAAAGGATTGTCTAGAATATTTAGAATCATATGACCCTCTGAGAGCTCAGACCTCCTCCCAACCTCCTTTCCTCTTTCTCCCCCTCCCCCCACAAACTCTGCACGAGCGGACTCACCTCTCCCCCCCTTCCCCCCCTGAAACTTGCCGACTGTGGTTAAATCTTCAACACTACCGACACCGGGAGACTGCAGGCGGAATAGACACTAACTGATTGTACTCTACTGGCTGTGGGTTTATTGGTATGCATACCTACATAACAAAAAGAAAAAAAAGGGGGGGATGAAGAAAGTGATCAGATTTGGCAGAACTCAATTGAGCTTTTCTGCCGCGGTTGTTGTCGGATAACTTTTTTCTTTTCCTTTTCCCCCTATTGTGACAATAGCGTGGTTTTTTTTTTTGAAGAATGCCTTTATGGAACTTTTGTCCTAAGGATAACACGACTTTTGCAAATAATCACCAGACATCACTCGTCAGCTACGATACCGAAATATTAAATCTTTCGAAATTGATATCTTGTTTGGTGGGGGTAGGTCTAGACGGGTGGCTTTTTTTTTGAATGTCTCACTTAAACAAGATCGGGTCCCGGAGGAATTCCTAGGACTGAGGTTGTTATTAGATATCTGGGTGCTACTGGGTAGTTAGATCCCGATATAACGGGGTATGAGATGACCTACTGTTTTGTCTCGGCTTGTTTAGACGGCTACTAGGAGGTAGGTAGGTATTCTAGGTTATAGAGGGGACGGGAGCTAAACCTCTTAAGGAAGTGGTTAAAGTGGGGGGTACAGAATTTGTAGGAGGGAATCGGGCTCTTTAAGAGTGTAGAAAGGGAGGTTGTGTCTATTCTATCTAGAGATAGTATAATATCCGTGATTAATTATATCCTTGGGAACCTTCTGAATAAATCGGGTTAATACTCTAGTGGAGAGGTTTACTATTATCAACTAGAGTGACATTATATATTCAAATAAATTAATTCATATGGTAGTAAATCATACGTCTACTCTATTCCACTTACGTCCTTTTGTTAGAACGTACTTATATAATATCTGTGTTACATATATATTTACCCGGTAAGGCTCTTGGAGAATAGTATTAGGCTGCATGTAGTATCACTCGGCACCGGTTACCGGACCCGTAGAAGCATATAGAAGAATTGTGCATATTTTAGTAGTAAATCGAGTATATCAGGCTATATTGTACTTTTAGATAGTGATGTAATTAATTTTCACCCGAAAAAAAAAGAAGATATGTGAGGGAATCAATATAAACTACAGCGTAAAAAAAAAAAGAGCGTGGAATTAGTTACATATTGTTAAAAATTATAAAGATAAAACTGGGAAAGGGGCCGCTTTTTGTTCTATTTTATTTAATTCATTATCTATATACAGCCGTGTCCCTGTACGTTATGAAATTATTATTATTATTATATAGCCGTGTGCAACAAATCTCCGGAGCCCCCCCTCCCCCACATAGCAACAGCAAAAGAGTTCATTCACCATCTAGCTAGTGAACTACTTCTCTCTAGGGATTCGAACCACGGGCCTCTTGGTTCGACTCCCTCGGCCAAGGCCATCATCAATTGTCTGAAGTCCTTGCCGGTAGACCAATGGCCCACCGATGGTATTTGTTGAGGCTTAGCTCCCATAAGTGATAGTTTTCTTGGAATTTTTTATACATTCATGTTCCTCATGATCCCTTTAGTCTTTAAATGACATCAATACTAGCACTTATTTGTGGGTTTGCCGTTGCTATGGGGGGGGGGGACGCCGGGAATTTGTTGGACACGGCTGTGCCATGTCTTCTAAACCATATGAATCTATCTATCGCACTGTCTAGTACAAACAACAATAACATAAAACACAATTTGGAAGCTACCGCATTTGGTTAAAGTAAAAAAAAAAACTGTAATACAGTTTACTTTAATTCTAGGTTTCCTAGAGTTACATTTTTTATAGGTACCGCGTGTGCTGATTATATACTTCAAGCCCTTTCTGACATTTTAGTATTATCATCATTGATCATGACACCACACATATATATGACGGAAATGGGGGGGGGGGTGTTTTCACTCCCGTATCGATGGGAAATATGATTTTGAGTTAGAAGTATATACTAGTACCGAGTTGATCAAAAGGTTCTGTACCACATCAATGCCGTACCAGAAATACGTAGCTTTCCGTACTGTAGTTTAATAGAGATAGAGGTGAAGTTAGATGAAAAGGAAATGGGAATGGGAAACCCCCCCTCAGTATACTGAATTCCAGTACTTTTGTGCACGCAAATACTGGAATTCAGATTATAAATACCATCATTAGTCAGGTATATCATTAGTGGTATATAAACCCACCCCCACGCTACACTGAAGACTATGACCAAGGCTACCGGTTCCTATGGGATTACAACGAGAAAATTCGAGTTCTCATATACTCTATGTATGTAAATAGTGGTAAAATAGATGGATTTTATGATATTAAAACCTGATCCGAAGTAGATACATGTATTCAGATACTCGGGGAAAGAAAGTCATAGAACCATACCATTATATATAGTGCCTCCATTCGTTTACGAATTCTAGAAGCCGTTAATTTACGGAGAAATAACCTATATATGTAAAGACTAACATGACCCCCTGGTCCAATCTAACGGGAAGTCTAGCCAAACATACCAAGACGAGAACTAGGATTCTAAGAGACCAATCTTATATTTTCTTGGTATTTTCGACAAGACATAGCTTAGTTTCACTTTTTTTTTGAGGGTGTAGCGGGCCTACTAACTAGAAATGGTACAGGGGATCAATGTGATTGGGGAACATTTCCAAAGGGTTTCTTTTAGGAAATGTCGTTTGTGGGCAAACACAGTCTCCATTTGTGAAATCGACTCCCAAAAAATCTACGTGAAGACTTATAGTTATCAATATCAACCACGGTATTACAGCTCAAAGAGCGGGTACTCCTGGGTGCTCTAGAATAGCAATAGACCTAGTTTTGTATTAATTTCGGGAGGGCACGATAGTTTTATTTTCTTAAATTTCTCGGAAGACGGCACCCCAGACGACCGGCGAGACATTTGTATAAAGGATTTGTCATAAGGGCGGAATGACGCAAAACATTCAATACGTATACTTTTGAAAAACAAAGAGTCAAACTAATCTGTCATGCATATATGCCAACACTAGTTTTCTTTTTTAGTGAACGGCTTTATCATACAATTAGAGTTAGAATAGTGTTTAGACGTAAAATATTCCTTCAAGTGAATCAATCCTGCGACCCGTTTTGCTCCGGTCGAGATATACAAAATCTCATTAAAAACGTTATTCAATATCTGCTCGGTTATCAGTAATATGAGAATGAATCATTGGCCTACCCCACCCACCCCCTCCGGTAAGTTAGGACAAGTCAATGCATACGTCAACAGTAGGAAAGTTATTCCATGTTTTGGCTTTTTACGATCGGAAAGAATTCCTCGATCGCTGCACGCCACAATCGTGCATACATGACCGAAGGCCCTAGAATGTGCGAGTTAAGGACTCCGCAGCTGCACACTCCATGTACGGCCGACCCTGACCATAGCACTAGATACCCCACACGGCAGCTAAAAATCAACCCCGGAAATAAAAATAAGCGGTATAGTAGAGTAAGTACCGGGCTATAAAGTTTATTTCCCAAATTGCGGAAACATAGGGCTGCACTGCATAGGGAATGTTTGAATACCCGGGTTGAGAATCATTAAGGCTCGGTAATATGTAATATATATATATAGAAGTAATCCTTACCATGCACACATATGAATAGCTGGTTGCACAGGAATAGAATATTTGACTGTGTTGCGGCCAATGTGTTTCTTCCAATGGATCCCAAGGCAGCTTCGAAGTCTAGACCAATACAGTGAAAGGCTAATTAAGATCCAAGACCTTATAGGTTATGTCTTGAGAGCATGGACAAGACACTCACAGGTGGGGTTGAATATACACGTCATTGGGGGTATTTGCGCCAGACTGATTCAAGGGAGGGACTCCGTGCCGTAGCAACGCTCCCAGCATAAATCTTGAAAACAATTGAGGATTCTTACGAGAGTCATGTCGATCACGTGCAAGGATATCGATTTGTCGTACAAATCCAAACCCTTGGCTGCAGATCGTCTCGGAGATCCGGCAAACAATCGAGAGAGAGAGGTCAGATGTAAGAAAGCTATCTCCAATGGTATCGATAGGCTGGAAGGGTTGGTGCTATTTCGTAATAGCTTTGCGGAGTTCTCCAGGTTCTCCGCTAACTACCATTGCTTGATCTCCGTAAAGATTATCAACACTTAATGTCCGATCTATTCCTAGGGGTAAGCCCCAAAGCCTCAGCCTAATTTCATAACGAGGGCGTAGCCTCCCACTGTGGCTTTTGAGCAAGCTAACGGGAAAATAATTTTCCGGTATAACGCAACGTCACGTGAATGTAGATCTCATCACTGCCTCCCAACAATCACTATAAATGGTGACTAGCCTTAAAATTCTGTTACTAATATTATAAGATGGAATTCAAGTGACAGTTTTGTTCGGGAAACGTAGTGATAGTCGCCTAATCGTGAGAATGGGTGCTGATCTTGTAAAGTAATGTGTCCCTTGACATTCGTCATTCAAGAGACATAGAACCCAGGGTGAAGTAGCGGAGGTGTTAACATGCATCTCTGTGTGAAGTATCTCGTGCTCTATGCAACTCATATCTGTTGAGGAGTAGAGTACTTTATGTTGTTGATTCTGCAGTGCTTGGTGATGCCTTGGATATCACACTACTACCCTTTAGTATAGAAAGAAGCAAGTCTATGGCACGAGCAGCCGGGCCAATGTGACGGATTAGGGCTATTAAACAACTGCCAAGCCACTCTCGGTTCGAGTCCAACTCTTTCTGTCGGTAGCCCGTTGTTTTCCAACGGGTGTGGCGCCGGATAAGTCCCTATCTTAGTATGGCCGTATAAATCAACCTCCCTTTAGAGATTATTCTGTGTATTCCACGTCACGCACTAGAGTATCAGAAGTCCCAAGAAAAATGAGCAATCCTGTAATGACCGTCATTGGAACGCTAAATGAAGATGTGGGGCCCGGATGAACCTTTTGCCTCTCCAAGAGGGCGGTGTTCGCGGCTAGCCACATAAATATATACACATGTTTAGGTGTAGAAATCCACGCTTGCACTTGCATTTATTCGCAGATCTTGGCTTGGTAGATGTGATATTCGCCATTCAAGAGGTTGTCTGCAGCTGATACGTGCCCCACTGTTAACTACGTAATTGCCTGGAGTAGGAGGAGGGTGGGAGGAAACATGGGATACCTTTAGGGGAAAGCTTTAGTAGATACCCATGTGCTGTGGTTGATTCGTAGCGATAAAGGTAATATTCAATAGGGCCGGAATGTTGGTGGTAGCCAGAGTTCCGCTATATCCAACTATGCCAAGTTCATTCGGGACAAGAGATTAGGTAGATGTAGCAGGGAGGAGGTACCTTCATGAGTACAAGATCTGGTTTGTCGGGACTGCAGGGGGGTACGTCGCGTAAGTCCCAGCGCCGTCTAGGATACGCCAGATTCGGCACATCCTACGCCCCCTGCCCAGGACGCAACGAATAACAGATTGTTCCGCTAATAATGTTTGCAGATAACCCTGCGCCGCTCGCTACTGTGCTAATAGGATCAGCTAGCCAGCCAGACTCCGCCACTTCCATTCATCTCCTTTTGTTTGCTCCCAGGAACTGTAATCCATAATCCATACTCAGCACTACTCTCGATACAATAATACTCGCCCCAACAAACTAAATTATCGGCATGTATGATCGTCGTAGGGTTACATAGGGGCTTGGTATTATTCTTTCCCGTACGATAGGTTGAAGCCGGGGCGGTATTCTCGTTGTTCCAGCTCCCGAGTCCCAACTCGCCAGGAGCCGCAAAATTTTCTAGAAACTGAGACAGGAGGACCGTGAATAGATAGCACCTACAGCATTCCTGCCGCTACATGCTTGGATTAATCCCTACCAAGAGAAATTGATAGAAACATTTGCTTACCAGCATAAGCCAGTAACTCTTTGACTCTTGTTACTTGAGACATGGCTAAAAAGCCGGAAACTCAGATATTCGTCCCACCCCCCCTTGCTGGACATATATCATAGCCTCGCGGCCACCTCAAGCTGCAGGAAATATTCTCCATCATCTCCTAATTGCCATTAACCTTAATATTCTCCACTAGCTTTAATTCCTCACAGCTGGCGGATCGAAATCTTGCTATATATATTACCTTTCCCCACACTCTTCTCGATATCTAGTGTCTAGCATACAGTAAGTTCTCGCGCAGTATAACTTGAGTACTGCCACGAAGCTTTTGTAAAGATTGCTTACACATATATCGAATTTTTTAGTATGAACAATACAACACAATCAAAAGGAGCACAATTCAAAGAGCATGCATTGGGCATTTGGAATGTGCTCCAAGCACTCTTTTGGAGCATTGTTGCGTCTCCCAAACGCAATAAGCGCATCTTTAAGATCACTCTATCTTTGACTATGGCTGTGGCCTTTACATTGCCTCCTGTATTCTCAAACTTTCATGGAGCGAACCCGTTTTTACTTGGGACAGTTGTGAGTATATCTTAGAAGCCACCGTCGCCTCAAATATAGATACGCTAACAAAAATGACAACATACAGGCGATTTATATGTTTCCCATCAAAACAGTTGGAGGGCAGCTTGTGGCAACAGCAACAGGTCTAACTGGTGTTCTATTTGCCCTGGGCTATTCAAATCTAGTTCTTTTTATTGCGCGATTCATTCAGGATGATGACGAAGAAAACATTATTTTCGCCCGACGAGTATTCTTATGGGGATCATTTATCTTCATATCTTTATTCAGTGGTTACATCCGCTCCAAGTTCCCTCGCGCCTATCTTGCTACAATTCTCGGTATGGTAGTCAACATGTTCGCTATTATTCGGGGTATCAACAACTTTGGGACCTGCTTTCGAAATTTCTTTTACGTCATGGTTTTCGGAGCCTGTGTTTCCATGTTTGTGGGTTTCGTCTGTTGGCCTGAGGATCATTCCTCTATTCTTCGCGACGACATGCTTAAGGGTATAAAAGAGGCACAAGCCATGATGGAATCAATTCGGTGGGCTTTGAGGTCGGATTCTGGGAAGGAGATTAATATTACTCCGCTCAAGAGCGCACATTCAAAGATCAATGCATCATTGCGTGAGGCAGGCTACGAGATTTCTATTTCAAGGATTCCATCCTCCGAGTTCGTTCCTTTTGATGTAGCTTTGGCTAAGTTGGTATCCTTGGGAAGGATATTCAATGCTGCTATGCGAAGGAGGGATCGGCTCTACCCACAGCTTCGCCGTCGTTTCGAGGATCTCTTTCCGCCAGCGATTAGAAATTCTGGTGTTTCTTCGGTTACCGTAATCGCAGGAGAGGAGTTGACTGAGACGAAAGAGGCAATCGATGAGACTTTCGCTAGTACATTTGAGATCTTTGACGCCATGACTCAGAGAATCCAAGAGATGTATCGTGGACATGAGGTTACATCGGTCATTGATCACGAGAAGTACTGGGGCAAGGTTAATGAGATCCCAGAACGATGGGATGTTGAAACCGGTGAACGTTTGGTATCGAATACAAAGGAGCTTGAAGATGCAGCATATAGGGACCAGGTCAATACTGTTCTACTGGAGATGTTTGATGCTGTTACGGATATAGCTGTGATTGTTGAAAGTATCGAGAAACGGAGGTTAACCCTTTGGCTTCCGCGCAAGATCTGCCGTGGTAAGCTTTTAATATTTTGCCTACATTATCACTGCATAATTACTAACTTCGGGTAGAAACAGAAGATTCCACCACCGAAGAAGGAGAAGAGGCAAATCGAGATGGAGCCCTAGATCCAGACGAAGACCAGGATCTTATGCTCCGGGAGGCCACAACTAGGTTGCATCGCTTTGGAATCTACCTATCTGATCACCTATACTCATTCCGGAACTCTCGACACATTAAATATGGTATTAAGTTCGCTGTTGTTATGGGGCTGATTTCCCTACCGGCCTTCATTGAGCATTGGTACATTTGGTTTGAGGATTTGAGGGTTCAGTGGGCTCTCATTTCCGCTATGGTCGCTATGGAAACTACACGAGGCATGACTTTCCGGACAGCTGGCATGAAACTTGCTGGCGCTTTGATGGGTGGATTTGCAGCATGGATCGTCATGGCGATTGGGCGCGGTTCTTTCTACGCCTCGATTTTTCTCACTCCATTTGTCGGGTTAATCGTTGGATGTCTTGTCACAGATCCTAAACTTATGAAGGCAGGAACAGTGTTCGCACTAGCGTTCAACATTATACTCGGCGTTGCCACCGTCTTTCCTGACCATGGGAATGTCTCCGCTGCATTTGCTAGGAGGATCTTGACGCTTCCAGTGGGTGTCGTGGTTGCGATGGTGGTACACCTCACGCTGTTCCCTTTCAAATCTAGGAGCTCCCTTGTGAAGGCTCTTTCTCACTCTCTCGACTGGCTCCACCATCTCTTGTTTGCTATCGAGGCTAGCTCGCAATACCCACATTTACAAGAAAAATTCGATGATATGGCGAAGAAAGCTGGGCGGAGGGTTAACTTCGCCAAGTTGCTCTTACCAGCCACTGTCTATGAGATTTCTCTTTCTGGCCACTGGCCTTATGAGAGGTTTGAGAGGATACTTGAGAAAGTGGAAGATGTGATGATCTTGGTTGTAGGCGAGAATGACGGTATTCCGGTGATGGCTAGGTCTGGCACCTGTGAAAGGCTGAGACTGAAGTTGTTGGCATCTCTTTGCAACGATCTACTTGTAATCTCCCACACCCTTAGTGCTAGACTGTTTATGCCTCGAAACGAGTCACTTTCGGTTTCCGTCCTGAGCGAATATCAAACCTTTCTCTCAGCCAAGATTGTGTCTGAGGAAGTTGTGGTAAAGAGGAACTTCTCTGACCTGGGAAGGCTGTCTGATGTATGTGCCTTTCTAACCCCCTTTTATCATAGATGAATTACTAAAACAATGTCTCTGCGCAGCTGGTAAACGAAATGAATTTACTTCGTCAAGAAGTAGACGAACTCATTACCGAAACCCAGTGCCCTAAGAGGGGACTATTGCCACAACTATCTTTCATTATCAAGAAATCCAGACCTGCGACAGCGGTAACCAGCGTGGTAGATGAAGAGGCGGCCTTTGAAGAAGAAACGGAACCTGAGATGCCCTCGCAGAACGCCAGACCACCGAGCAGAGCCCACTCACTTCCACCCAACATGCCTTAATTGGGAAATTCCTAGTTTTTTTTATATTTCTTTCAATATTCTTATATTACATAGTTTTCTTTTCTCGCTTTACTTTAGCTTTTTGCATTACCTTCTTTTAATTTCTTTTTTCTTTTTAAGTTTTTTTTTGTGGCGTTTTTTTGCGTTATTTCACATTGGGGGCTACGCTATGGGAAGGTTTCAAAGGTTAATATTTATGCATATACGTTTGGGTCGGTTAGTTCGATTTCTGGGAAACGGTAAGGAAAGGATTAGATAAAAGGGGAACCTGGGAGCGACTGTATGTATCACGGCCGTATCATGTTCACTAGGAGTTTTTGCTTCATTTGTAGTTTTTTTTTTAAATTTCTATTTTATATTGTTCCTATAACGAATAATTTCAGATTATAACTCATCATCTGGCTAAGCTTAGGAGAAATGAGTTGACACATGCAAGAAACTAACAGGTAATCTACGTCGGAAAAACTGTTCCTCGCCCCTTTGCTAAGCTTTCCCGACAATTTTAGATTGCCCTGCTTATGGTGGCGGTGGGCGGCGGGCGGGCGGGCAGTCCTGCTTCTGGAAACGTGAAAGGCCAGGGTTGTTTGTTACACCACGTGTCTGGTTTTCTTAGCAACCCCTGATCCATGGGTTTGTGTATCGGCTTGCAGGATTAAATCACTCATTCACAGTTCTTTTTTCGTGACTCGATAGTGGTGAGTAAACATAAACAAATTTTCTTATAGGCAGGAAGACAGACAGGATATGTGCTAATAAACTGGGGGGGGGAGGGGGGGTTCAATTACGAAATTTCATACCCTGGGTATGACGTTTCATGCTAGAGTAAGTCCCAGGCCTGCAAGTGGATAGATGACCCGGACATTTCAGTGTGAGATACAACTGCTACAATCTAATGCCACGATAATATAATTCTATAGTGTGATTTCCGGGATCGGAACGTTGAGGCTGGGCTAGTACTCACATACGTAAAAAGAGCCGCAAAAGCTTCGCGTATCGAGGTGGCTTTCACGCGCGTATGTATCGGGTCATGGATACATACATATTCGGTAGCGCTAATAACCCTTGTTCCTTACTGATGTATCTACAGCTACTACCCCACTCTCATACCCCTCCCCTGGGCCATCCTCCAACAATGGGTATCAACATGTTCGGAAGTCTCACTCAGTTGCTCAAGGATTTTGGTATAACTATTCCATACTGGGGCTATGGTTTATTGCTTATGGGGTGTGTGTTTGGTTTGCTTTGGGGGCTGCTGCTGTTCAAGAAGCCACCTGGGATACAAGTGCTAGGTCGAAAGAGACGAGTTTCAACAAGGAGTAAATGTAGGTTATCAATGACGAATAATCCTATAATAGGGTAGAAGTTTATTTCTGGGCGTAGTGGAGTCAACATGTTGGGATTTCACCGGAATCAAACCGCTTGAGAGCTTCAATTGGGAAGAAGTAGAAGAGATTCCGTATAGGCCCTTTCAAGCAGGGCCTTATTTCCTAAAGATGGGTATGAGGTCATACCCATCAACTTGTTTCCTTCATAGGTTAGGCTAACAAACTCCGAAGGCCTTAAACCAATGCCAGCTGAAGACTGGATTGAGCTCGACAAAACTTACCTCTCCCGTCGTGACTATAAACAGCACTTATTCTCTAATCATCGATCGGAAACTCTGCAATATCTCCCAGGTTCTGAAGATGCATCTTTTGAAGCCCTTGAAATGCTAGTTGATTTCTTACCTAGGCGATATCCTGCCATGTTTCAAAAAACATCACAGGGTATCATTAATCTGGCTACCGGTGAAGACTGGGATCTACGGAGAAGTTCTAAAATTTGGATAGAAGGGAAGATGCATCCATTAGAGGTGATGGGTTTGTTAAGCACAGAAGACTGGGTATTGATGCAAAAGAACCCAGAAGGCGGGGACGAGTATCACCTACGGGCAGGAGCAGTATGTTTTCCATGTAAGCTGGAACTAATTGCCTTGGTTAATCCCAATAATACTCAACTAATCAATAATCCGGTATAGCGGGTTGGCGAATCTCGGAGCGTATCGGCCGTAGCTTATACCATATTCACGCCAAAAATGTTCCACAATATGAAGCTAGAATCGCCAAATCTATGGATCGTTTCTTTACGAATCTCAAAGTCTCTTCGCCAGTCCAGCGCTTTAATAATAGCCTCGAGATGTCATTTGAGCTCTTCCATATCAACCCTTGCCAAAACCTTGACGCAGGTATTTCGGAAAAACTTACTATTGGTGATATATTTCTTAGAGTTGAGAGACAAACCCTAAGGCGATTGCCACAGTCTCGGGCCTTGCTTTTTGGTATTCGGACATATATTACGCCAGTAGAGAGGGCTACTAAAGATAGAGAGGTAGCTAAGGCACTTAGAGCACAAATAGAAGCTTATCCTGAGGATGTTGCGGGATACAAGAATAGGCATGTTTGGAAGGTTGCTGTCGTGGAGCATTTAGATGGAATTCTTCAGATGTGATGTAGGAATAGAATTTGTTGTATTTTGTAACATTAAAATAAACTTGAGTGGTGGCTGTATCTAAGCCTTGAGCTTGTTTTTCATTGTGCAGATCGGTCAGACTGCATACTATTGGTGGAAATTTTACGGCCTACCAGGCCCAGTGGAGATCCCACTTCATCCTCCTCTAGAATTATGTGATCTGTAATTAGTTGATCCCAAAAGAAAAGCTATATATAGGTATGAATAAAGGATGATGTATGATATGCGGTTAGTTCATAAACCGTTGCGATGTTGATGGTATCCCTGGAGGATTGCCAAAACGTTTACCAAGAAAGGAATCTGAGACATATGTAAATAATTAATATTCAGAATTCTCTTTTCTATGTAATAATTTAGAGAGATGCCATCCATACGTACTTAGCTCATGAGCGTTTCCAAAATAGTATTTATACTTCAAACCTGACTATTGTACATGTAGGTAACGTGCCTCCAATACTCCCCACCACCTCCGTCATGACTGCATATTCTTGCTTCTTCTTGCACTGCACTTTATGACTGCCCCCCCTAATATTTCGGCTAACACCCTTCCCGCGATAGAATATCTCATTGCATCCACTACAGACCTAGAGCTATTCTGCATCTTTATATATTAGCCTATCATGGCTTTTCTTCGTAACTTCTCTGAAGTTGCCCTTTAGTCACCACTGGGCCTCAGGGTAACTTTTGCATTCAGATCTGCAGTGTACGACGTAACTATTCGCCCGATCCATCAAGTCCATCATTCTGATACTCTGATACTCATGTCAGGGGCTATTCTGTATGTTGGATCCTTAAGAGGAGTGTGGGGATGTATCCGTAGATATCCAAGCTTGAGCCGCAAAGAAAGTGGACAGGTGTCGTATGCAAGGGAACTGACTAAAGCGCCGTTATAGATTATTTCATCATGACTAAGTGTGTTAAACTTGTAGGATTGGGAGGACTCTCTGGGTTAGGGTCTTGTCCCCTTTTGTATAGGTTTAGGTATAGTTTATCTCAGTAACGTGGTCACATATTAGTTGTGGCTTGTAATAAACTCACCAAACCGCCAATTAAGGCGCTACTGGGGGAATTATTATTCAGACTACATGTACAGCCGTGTCCAAGAAATTCCCGGAGCCCCCCCCCCCCCCCATAGTAGCAGCAAAAGAGTTTTTTCACCATATAGCTAGTAAACTACTCCCCAGGGAATTGAACTAGGGGCCTCCTGGTTCGTCCCTGTGCCAAGGCTATTATCAATTGTCTGAGTCCTTTCCCGGTAGGCTAATTGGCCTACCGGTGGTGTTTGTTGAGAGCCAGCAGCTCCCATAATACCGATGTATAGCTGTGTCGAAATAATAATTCCTAGGGCTGCTTATACCAGCGGGGATCATTTTCTATGATGCACACAAACAACTATAAAGGTTCTTCAAAAAGAGGTATTGGCTGACAGGACTCGGTGGAGACCACATGCATCACTTGGTGAGGTAAAGGGAATGTAGTTTTCTTGGACTTTTTTTTATACATTTATGTTCCTTAGAGTACATGTAATATCTTTAGTCTTCAAATGTATTCTCAGTGTTTGTGGTGCTGAGGTTTGTGGGTTTGCCGTTGCTGTGGGAGGGGCTCCGGGAATTTGTTGGACACGGCTGTAGTATCGCACTACTCGATAAAGAGGTTTAGAGCCTCTATCTGCCGCTCGATGTTTGTGGAATATATCGATCTGTATACGGAAGCGGGTATCTGAAATGGTTCAGTAACATCCTATGATCTCGGTTCCCTCAAAAGTATAGAAGATTAGAATATTACTACTAGTAATATCTTCCCCCCTAAACATTCTTGGGATAATTGAACGCTTGACACTCCACGCGACTAATATAATACGAAACGATATCTATTAAACACTTGATAAAAGGTCTAGTCATAGAAATGAAACAAACATATTAGAGGTTTGCTAGAATTTCGCCTAATTTAAAGTTGAGACCTGGTAAATTCCGTGTATCCTCGAGGGGTTCAAGACCCTTAGGGTGGTTTTAGATTGCTGTTGAAATAAGATCTTTTGCTACAGTAGATTTTATAGGTAAAGACTTTTGCCTATACCCCCGAAGGCTTTCTCTTGGGTGGTCTTTACTTATGGCAAGCTGTACGAAGTTTGGTTTGCTTGAGACTATGTTAGTCCGTGTGTGTGACAAATTATGGCTTAAGGTTACACACACAAAAAAAGGGGCAAATTCTCAGGAAATTCTTCCCCTACAATGTAAAATGTCTGGTTTTAGGCTTAAGGTCAACTTCAGTTCTTGTTTGTATATATATATTTATCGAGTGATATTCTGTGAATATAATTCGATACTTTTAGCAATTCTAAAATTTACCCCAGGTCAGGTTTGAACTGACGGCTTTCGCATAGCATACAAGTGGTGATACTTTATATAAGAACGACACGCTAACCACTGCGTCACAAAGGTTTACGAATTATAGAGAGAAACGTATGCTATTTATCCATAAATTTGAATCAACTACCAGATATTCATTCTCCGTAACTTCAGAAGTACAGACTAGGGATAAAACCAACAACACCCAAAAGATTACTCATTAGACATTCTTACCCAAGAACTCCAATATAGCCGTAGAAATCTCCTTCAAGTGTGTCTCTAGCGCAAAATGACCTGTATCAAAGAGCTTAATCTCCAAATTCTTCACATCCTTCTTATATGCCTCTGCACCAGCCTCTAGAAAAATTACATCATTCTTCCCCCACGCTGCCAAAACAGGTGGCTGTTTCTCCCGGAAATAGGCTTGAAACTTCGGATACAGAGGAAGATTGGTTTGATAATCCTTAAAGAGTCCCAATTGAATATCCTTATTCCCCGGCCGTTCCAACAGGGCCTGGTCGAGATGATATACCTCCGGCTCGATAGAACTCACACGGGCAGTGTCTGTGACACCGAATTCATACTGCCATTTCGTTGCTTCGAACGTAAGTAGTGCTTTGCTGAGTTCTTCTCTCTTGGCTGGAGTATCCTCGTCCCAGAACTCCTTGACCGGGATCCAGAAGTCCCCTAGTCCCTCTGTGTATGCGTTACCGTTCTGGGTAATGATAGCAGTAATACTATCTGGGCGTTGAAGTGCAATTCTGAGACCAGTGGGGGCACCGTAGTCGAAGATGTAGATTGCAAACTTTGTGAGCTTGAGAGCATCGACGAATGCAATAATCGATGTTGCAATATTCTCGAAGGTGTACTTGTAGTTTCGCTCTGCTGGAACCTCGGTAAAGCCAAACCCAGGGAGGTCTGGGGCAATCACACGGTATTTATGGGAAAGGATGGGAATGAGGTGACGGAATTGGTGAGAAGATGATGGGAAGCCGTGAAGAAGGAGAATCACAGGAGATGTGAGGGAGCCGGCAGTACGGTAGAAGATAGAGAGACCATCTGCGGCGATTGTGCCTACTGAAGTGTTTGCCATGATGGGACTATGTGGTGGATATATAAAGATGACTATAAAATCTTATTTAATAATCTGTATTGGAGGTTATAGTAGTGAAGTTTAGATTTGAGGCCATGTATCTGGGAGTCGGTTTATATAAGAATTAGTTCAAATCGATACAGAAAAAAACGCCATATCTGTAACTATTCGCTTCATCTCTCATGTACCACAAAGTGTGCTTGTAAATCAGCTTATTATCGTGAGGAATGTTGTTTTATAGGATATCTATGCATGTAATTTGCTTATCCAATGCAAATCACTTCCCAAATTGTGTTTATCTGTTAAAATAATTTGTAGTACGTACCTTTTTCCGCGGGATAACCCCTGCCAAAATGCTTCTCGATGGCGAAGTCTTGTACAAAGATTAGTATTCATTGTCAGCAAGACCCCTGTTTCAATAATATTATCTGACATAATATGGGGAGCCTGATGCAACTGTTTTCGCCGACCTTTGGGGGATATTTAATATAAAATAGTTGGCCTACTATGTTATACTATCTCTAAGAATATATCCAGGACCCTAATCTAGAATTCTTATAGATACATATATACTAGTGCACGCGGTTATAATTAAGGTATACTGGTATTTTGAGCCGTTATTACAACACAAATAATAGTTAGAATCTCCAAAGAAACCCTTGAAAGAGATATATTGTAATTTTAAAGGTCTCCAAGTTTTTATAGGCTAGACAGGGCTATGGTTGTTGTGGAATAATATAAAGCCTCACTTTTGGGGTATGCGAAGATCAGGCCATATAGAATATCCTCCATTATACCCTACGCATAATAGACATTTAGGCAAGGATTTATGAATATTATACATGAGAGAGTTATCTTGTGTATTGGGAGTATCTGGGTACATACCTTTTTGTACTATTGCAAGCGCTTTTAGCCTAGATATATAGATTTTATTTTTTGGAGTATGAAGCAGTCGAAGAAGTTTGTATACTTATGTACATAAGGCATGCTTAGCCATAAAATGATGTTTCACATCCGAATCTTGCCGGTACACCTTTATGACCATGTGCACCATAGTAGTAGTATATAAATCTACTTAGGATCAAGTATACAGTACGAAGGGACGGGGTGAAATTACTACATATAATATTACTGTACGTACATGTAGTATTCAAGAGGAAATACCATATTAAACCAGAATTCAGACAAGAATGCTGTAATACTCTCGTATTCTATACTATGCTATTGCTACAGGATTTCTGTAGTATTTGGGGGGGAACAGTGTACCCTCTTTTAGTATGTTGTATATGTACTTAGGGTAAACTTATGTGTTTTAGGTGTCGAGCCTGATTTTTATCGTGCTGCAATGAAGTGGCTGAAATACTTTTTCAGTCCAAGTGTATTCATATATTCAAATGTCATGACCCTCCCGCTTCATTTCTGAATGTCCCACTAAGACCACCAAGAAGATCTACAATAACTCGATCCAATACCGCTAGAAACTGTTAAAGAAATTAATAGTGGGAGTAGTGAATGGGGAGGGTCAAGTTAAGGTTTGACGCAGAAAAAGTGAGTGATGATGCACCAAGGACACTATCGCATCTAGGTGGAGTCTATACGCTATTCTGGAGGGTCGCCAGTAAATGTACTGTACTAATGATATAAAACGCCACCTAACGACCATCATCCCTATAAAACCGCCTTTTACCGACTCCAATCTTTAGAAACAAACGATCCCCACCAAACATTCATCTTTTGCCTCATAGAACCCTCACGAAAATATGGACAAAACCTCCACTAAAGATTTCATCTCCGCTCTCCCCACAGAGATCTTATATGATATTTTGAGTAATCTATGTCTCTACGACCGCATGTCATTCCGAAATTCGAATCTCTGCGAATTCGGTGCCCTCGTCAACAAATCGGTCCGCGATGATCTCGCCCACGATGAGGATAATATCATACCTGCAATATGTGAAGCCGCAGCAAAGGGGGACGAGAAGATGGTAAGGCGACTATGCGAGAAGGGCTCCGGATATGCAATCCGGACGGACCGTTACTGGTGGCACAGTGGCTGGAATATTTATAACAAAGACGACGATGAAAAGTCTAAAGGGTTCGAAGAGGAGGAAAACCCCGGTTTCTTCGTCCTCGGTCAGAAACCTGATGACGAAACGGTCGATACGATTTTAAGTATTGGGTCCAACCTCGTGATGTGCAAAGATCTTAACCCCTCCAGTTATAAAATGCACCCGTTACATTTCGAATCAGCAATCGGATGGTCATTGGAAAACTGCCTACCGAGGGTCCAGGGATTTATCAGAATGGGTGCCAACCCAGAACTCTTGACTGAAATGGAATATATAGCGTCTAGTTTCCGTTCACGGACGGCATTTGATATTGTCGATTCCACTCGATACGTAGGCTCCGAATATCCAAGAAGGACCCTATACCAGGGGATAGCTAATAACCTTTTTCATTATAACCCGATTGAGGATATTGATGATACATACCTCTGGAGAGGTAACACGCTTCTTCATATGGCTGTCTTGTGCTCTAACTCTGTTAAGATGGTTAGAGCAGTCTTAGCTAGGGGATTTGATATCAACGCTCTGAATGATAACGGCGAAACACCTCTCACCCTAGCTTTCCATCATATAGAGACACCTCTAAAGCTAATCAAAGTGTTGCTGGAAAACGGGGCCGATACCTCAGTGACACCATATCATCAGATGGCGGAGGTGCTGGTATTCGCGAAACACCACCATGAAAAGCTTGCTGTGTTCCTAAGGGTCATGGCGAACGACTACCACGGGGGTGATGGGAGAGGTTCTGATGGAGACACTCTACTCCATCTAGCTATTATGTGTGGGATGCCGATCAAGCACATCAAATATCTCTTAAAGAGGGGTTTAGACGTGAATATCAAGAACTCGGATGGAAAAACAGCTCTAGATTGTACTCAAAGATGGACAAATGATGAAACACCTATGGTTAGAAGGCTGTTGAAAGGGTATGGAGCTGTCGAGATTATTGAGGATAGTCGTGAAAATGAGGAGAGGCGATACGCGGGTATATTTGTTAATCGTGAAAGTAATGTAAATTTATATCCTCCTGTATCTGAGGAATTAATCTGTAGTGACGGGTGGTGATAGTTTATCTTTTTATTATTGGTTATATTTTTCAAGGGCATCTCATCTACTTTATAATATCAGTGATCTACACATGTATTTAATAATAATAAAGATTTTTTTTCTAGAGGGCTTAGAGGATAGTCAATTATGTGATGTACACTGAGTATGACTTCAAACCTTATAGAAAGCTGCAGGATCCAGATCCTGAACAAATATCAATTGCTTATAGAAACATACATTCAATACTACTTAATACAGTATAAAAAATGATCGACGCCAACCCACGCCAAAAGAGATATAACGTACAATATCAACAAAGAGCAACTTCCCAATCCACTCTAACTTTATGCCCCTTCTCCACACACTCTCTCCCTTTCCAAAGACCGCCTCTAGTTCTATCATTGCTAAAGTTCAGTTTTCCAATCCCTCCTCTCAATCCCGACTTTTCCCGTATCATCAATGATCTTTCCCGCTGTATCTAATGGTGTCTCAATATAACCCTCAAGCTCTAACCACCCAGCTGTGAATGCGGTCATAAGATACGCCCAGTCTTTGACTGTCTGCATATCTAAATGTTTGCCATCATCATTCATAGTGTGCCACACGGCTGGAAATGGTGTTGGGATGACATGTAATATCTCGACCCCACGTGCCAGGAATGGGATATGGTCGTCCTGTACCACGAATGCGCCATGTTGTTCAGCCTTTGTAGGCGGCTCATAAAACCATTTCCCTGGTGAGCTATTGTGAGAGAGGAATAGACCAGAAGCGCGCATGCGTGTTTCGAGGTCTGCCATGTAGTTGTATGCCCAGTGAGTAGTTTTGAAGTAGGATGGAATCCGCGGATTCTGGGAGCCGAGAAGGTCAAGAAGGAGGAAGAGATCGATGTTGGCAAGGTGGTTGTGGCGGCTTGAGAGCGCGGGGTGGTGCGTCGTTTCCCAGCTTTCTGCTAAGCTCCTGTTCATCCAATCCATTAATATAAATAAACTACCAAATAAATATTAGTTAGCATACCTAGCTCCATAAAGCGAGTCATTGTCAGTCCAGCTATGAAACGCTTCCTCTCCATCTAAAAACAGTAGCATAACTCCCTTTCTAGCTATATCATCATCATCCCCGAGCCCATCCCCTGTCTCCCCTTTTGCCGAAAGATCTGACCATTTCCGTGTCAAGGCTGCATCAATGCTCTTTGCAATGTGCAAAAGCATAGCACACGGAGCCGCTGAGTCCGTCGCGCCAATAAAGTTCTTTGGTGTTAGTTTTGAGTCGTAATGAGCGACAAGAACCAAACGACCGACATCCCCGGACTGCGCCCATGGTGGATCACGTGTTGCTATGAAGTTGACAAAGGGAATCTCTTTGCCATTTGAAGTGGGCGTTACGGAGGAGGAGTTTTGTGTACTGAGTGTCCATGATGGGAGCTCTGATGTGAAGAAGTTCTGGAAGTGATTGAGAACCTTGAGAGAGCCTTCGGTACCGGGGACTCGAGGAATCAAGATTGGTGAGAGAAGCTTGCCGGTGGTAATGTCGAAGTCTGTATTCGCAGGATTCGGGAGGGAACTGAGAGTACTATCTGAGAGGTCCTTCCAGGCCGAAGTGAAGGGGGCTAGGATAAGTGGGAGGAGGGGGAGGAAAAAAGAGGAGGGGGAAGAGAATATTTTGACCATTATGGCCGAGAGATCGCAACTGCGAGGTGAGGTGGTGGAGGAGGGGTGGTAATAGGATATTGAGGTTGTTGATGTCTTTGGGTTCTTTGTGGCTGCCCTTGAATGTTATGTGTCCTGAAGCACGGACCATTTGCCGATCCGCGAGACTGAGCGGTGCAGATCCCCGTTTACTGTACCTATGATCTACACAAAAACCTCAGCTTTTATAGAGTACATGTATGATGTATCCTACATCTACCACAATAGGTATCAAATTTCACATTCTACCTAGAATACCTTATTTCACTAGAGAAACAAAAATGTGCAGTAGATTAAGACTTTTGTGAATCTTGTTCTGCTTTCTGGCCCCTCCAATGTTTTATTACAACCCAACAAGTTCCCTACTTTGTAACGATGGTAATAACATCTTCATCGGCAACGACATGCCCTAGTCCTACTCTTTGGGGAACATGTCTTGCGCTCGCCCCCCATACAAGTGCGTACTTGAAGCTCTCCTTCAGCGTTCTGTGCACTTGATCACAAACATCTTCAACGGTCGAGTCTTGTCTCACAATAAGAGCCTCACTGAAATCGGGCTCTACACCTTTTCGCTTAGTGTATATCCTCATGAGGTTCAGCTCCTTCCATGCACGGTCAACAACGTCGCTAATGCCGAGATCAAGCTCACAGGACATTACGACCGTGTGGTCTTCGTGGGCAAGTTGGTCGAGAAACTCCATACTAATGCAGTCGATCTTGTTGTAGACATAGAGGCTAAATTGAGGTTAGCGCTTTACTTTTGAGGGATTGGGAAGGATCAGTTACCATTTGATGTACTTCCGGTTGGCCTCCATGATCACGTCAATGAAATCGTCAACCGTGGCTTTTTTGTATGTTAGTATCTTAAATAATCTATTCGGTTAAAGTTAAGGGTAGTACCATTATCATCTCGAACGAGAACTTCACAGTTAAGCATCTTGTAATCCCTAAGGATATTATAGATCATCTACCATCACGCCACATCAGTAAGGTCTCACCAAACATGCCTAACCACCTCTTGCCCCGCTAACTACTCACCTTCTCATCCAGATTCTTTGGCGTGCTCATGAAATTAATCTTCATGCCCCCAGCCTTCTTTTGTTTCAAATAAATGTTTGGTCTCTGCCTATTCAGTCTTATACCAACCGCCTCCAACTCAGTCTCCAACAATGCCCTCTGCTCCGCTTTCTTCGTAGCGTCTAGGACCATCATGATGAGATCACTCGTCTTCGCAGCAGAAATAACCTGCCGCCCTCTTCCCTTCCCTTCGGAAGCGCCCTCGATAATACCTGGCAGATCAAGAATCTGGATCTCAGCACCACCATACTCCAGAACACCTGGAATTGCAGTAAGAGTTGTGAAAGAATAAGCGGCGACCTCGGATTTAGTTTTTGTAATTTTCGAGAGGAGTGTAGATTTCCCGACTGAGGGGAAGCCAACGAGGGCAATTCGCGCATCTACGCAACATGAGCATCAGCTACGAACCATCTGGGTAAAAAATAAGTGTATGAATAGACCTCCACTCTTGGAAACATCAAATCCTGTGCCGGCACCTGCTCCAGCTCCAGGAGCAGGCTCGAGAAGCTGCGCGCGCAGCCGGGCAAGCTTTCCTTTTAGTAGTCCGAGATGGTACTCTGTAGCTTTGTTCTTTCTGGACACGAAAACGCGTGCCGTTAGCCTACCTATTCGTAGTTATCGAAATTCGAGGTATGTGTGTGTATTATTTTACTGAGTCCGCCGCATCTCCTCCTCGATTTCTTTAATCTTCTCACTAACACCCATTGTGAATTATTTGTTCTCTTTATATTATGCAAGGGGTTTTCTGGTGGAAGAATTCCTTCGGGGCTTTCTTAGTCGATATGTGGTGGGTTGGTAAGACGTTGAGGCTCGGGGGTTGCAGAATTGATGTTTAACGGTGCAGCGCGGGGTTGACCATTGGAGGGGCTGATAGAGATGTGATCCGTGCACCTGAGTAAAGAAGGCTTGGCAAAGCCCCCGAGGCAGGTAAGATTACAATTAAATGATAAATTTACAACCCACAGCTCTAGATATATAGGGCTATTATCGCCCTGATTTTTTTTGCTTGAAGGTACTCAACAGTAGTGCCTCTCCTAACCTAATCATAACAAGATCCCCTTGAATCCATTAATATCCATAATAGAATAAGAGATATGTATGGTTTATAGGGGTTCTTCAATAGAGTTGATCTGTAACCGTTCATTCTACCTACTCGCCCTACCAGCTAAGTAACCTAAACCTCTAAATTGATAGCTTTTCCAAACTTAGCATATAGCTTAACCTTCAATTCACCCATAATTTCATCGTTCTTCTCTATCTTTTCTTCCAGCTCTTCAATTTCTTTTGCGACTGACTGTGCCGACTTTTCCAGTAGTCCCTGGACGTCCTCAAGAGGCAGGTGTAGGAATGAATCGCCGATTTTATAGCTATATCTCGTATTTATTAACAATACGGAATCATTCGAGGATCAAACCATGTTGTAGACTACGTACGGTATCATATCATCTTCATCAGCGAGCTCAAGTTCTGTTGTTACATCATCGAGGTACTCCTTCTCTTGCTAGACAGAAAATTAGCCAAGAGAGGCAGTACATCGTGGGATAATAGTTGTATACATACACTCTTCCTATCTAGCTCTTCCTTCAGCAGCCCCTGCTTCTGATGTACGGTGGAGAACTTATTGATGTTGTCTTGATCATCCCTTGTCACCTGCGTGTCGGTTTGGGCCTCATCTTCGCGGGAGAGCTTGTCCGCAGAGATTGGGTCGTCAGCTTGGTGTTTGAAGACATGACAGAGCGGGAATAAGTACCATGCGGCGATCCATCGTTGTTTCTATGGAGTGGGGAAGTGGGGGGGGGGGTGGATGAGGCTCTTTGGTGGGGTTTCGGTGTTGTGTAGTTAAGGTTAATAGCGTGCACGGACCACCATGATCTAGTATTCTCAAAGAACTTAAGGTTACCACTTTTTATCTATCACTCGAGGAGACTTTTTACAACGTAGGAAATTTTAATACGGAATTGTACAATCTTGTACATTACATGTAAAGAATTTAAAATTGTTGATATTAGTAAGTAGCCCTTCTAGTTTACAGCATTAGGCTAATGAACCATATTAAAAGCTGACTCATGTTTTTTACTCTAAAGCCTCGGTCTGTGGTACCCCCTTCAAATGGGAGAACCCTAAAACCTAAAAATACTTTTACAGGTTTATAGCCCCACATTTGACCATAGAGGATCATACCCGTATCGACTTACTATATAGTCTTCGCCTCATACTTACGCGAGCTGTGGATACCTGAGGGGCTATTACTGTTACGAGTACTATAAGGGACACCGGGCTTATTAAAAGAAATTGGGACATTGTTTTTAGGGTGAACATAGGTATCTTCATTCGTACAAAAAGCGGTGTTCGAAGAATACAAGAGACATACTATTTATAGCACCTAGAGGATGAGGACAGAATTCCCGTAAAGATTCTTGCCATTCGATCACACTACCTAATACATAACTAAAACTGTTTTTACCAAATCATATTGGCTAAGGAATCATTGATCTACAACTTACAGAGCGACTTAAGCATACGATATAACAATACCCAGGATTGTCAAAATACAGCTCCGTATAGCCAAAAAAAACCGCATATAGCTAGGAGTCCTATAGCAAGACTTAACCAGTCAGATAATTCACACGAAACTTGGGACTCATGACACAGGGCTGAGTGATACCTAGTGACGCGTGTAGATACGAAGCGCCAAGGTCCCCGAAAGACATTCGGTCCTCTCTTCCTGGGAAACTTTTCCACCAGCAAGCAGCGGGTAGGAATCCCCGATTCTCGATCTTAATCACATGCTATCACCACCCAACAGAATGGTCCCGTTTACTTGTGTCCGGTAGTTCACACCACCCGCTCGGAGTGTCGTGTTCCGTTTCTTCCGAGAAAGCCTTTAATGACGCATCGCCTGCAGGGTAATATTGACAGCTCAACTCCACAGAGAAGGCTAGGCATCACATTGAATTAATAATTGGGTCCCATAGCAAGAGATACCTAGAGAAGGTTGAAACCCCAACCGAATACCCTCGATAAGCAGAATTTTCTATATTCTATCCGTTTCTAGATACATAGTTACAAAGCATATAAATTGCCCCCTAACCAAGCCCAATCTAGTTTAGTATATAGAACATCGACAAGTTGGGCATATACATGTACTCTACCCAAGTCAACCAACAGACTCCCAAGTCTGTAACCAAAATTAAAGTTCAAACCCCCCGCAGTATTGGGGATTTATACAGCTTCTAAAGTTATAGGCATCACTGAAAAATCATATCGACAAAAAAAGACAAGCACGAAGTTAAAAACACCATATTCATCATATTAACAAAAAACAAAAAACGCCGCTAACGCGTTATGCCCACCCCTCACAAATATACCCCCTCTGCGCCCCACACACCATGCCAGCCGGGTGCAGGTATACCCGAGTCCCATTACATCCTCCATTTTTTAATACTATGTCATTGGTACAACGATGCGCCTGAACCTATCGTTCAAGAAATAAGGCGCTTATTCGTCTTTCAAAGGAGAAGGGCCACCATAAATCAATTCAGTTCCAAAAACTTTATCCCAGATCTTTGAAGTAACACCAAAGCCCTTCTGATAATCAGCAAAATGGTGCTGGAGATGGTATTTCTTTAGTTCCTTGTAGTACGAAGGGAGCCTAGAAAGGAAGATTAGCCATTTTTTCCATCTTTTACGTCTCGGGCGTGGGATAACATACGACTTGTGATGTAAAAAGTAATGTGTTAGATCGTAACAAACATATCCAAAGATACCACCACAAAAGACGCTAGTGGCCACGCTCCAGTTCCAGAAGAACACGAAGTGTGCGAGGTGCCAAAATGGTGTTGCAAGAGCAATGAACAGTGTCGGTGGCATGACAAGACGGAGCTTGTCCATCGGGAGGAAATGATGAATACCATGGAGTAGGAAGTGTAATGTTATGCAGACACGGTTATCTGGCATTTTCCTAGAGGGAGGTTCTTTAGTAGGTCACCACTGATGGAAATTCCGATGGGACATACTCGTCAAGATGGAATAGGCATCGGTGAAGCACATATTCAATTAGTGTCCACAGCGACAGTCCAATTCCAAAAAAACCAGCTTGTATCGCATAGTTTGGTAATCCCTTATGCGCCTCCCAAAGCCCGTACAAGACACAAGGTAGCCAAATCGTTGGTATAATCCACCACGGGGTTTTGCTCAATGGTTCTAAAAAGTTCCCAAATAGTGGCGCCGACTCCCCACCCTTGTAGTGTCGCGGTCTATGCACCTGCTGAAGATAAAATTCCTTCGAGAACCCACCACCCCATACCTGCATCAATAGTGGTCGGTTTAGATCGAGGAATTTGTGCACCTTGTAATCGGTGGTGATGTCGGTGGGTACTGAGAGCTCCTCTTCACTAGACATTCCAGTCAATGGACTTGGTGACCCAGCCCTTGGTGTTGCGCCTCTAAGAGGAGTACCGGGGGGTGACGGAGGCATGCGATTGCTCTCAGTTGGAAGAAGACCAATCAAATAATCGGCCATAATCTCATAGGCGGCTTCAGAGTGAGTATGAGAAATTTCGTCCGCAAGAATCGCGGCGATATCCTTGCCTGCATAACTACAATTGCAATTGTTTGTTAGGATGGTATGGCTGGGGTAGGTGTTAATTTTACGAGGGAAAACTTACTCAAGAATCAGGTCCTCACCACCTGGATGATCACTTAAGAATGGAGTGATATCATAAACCCTATTCCCAACTGTGACATAGCAGGACTTTGAAGACTTGTGTTTCTCTAGCTCAGCAACCGAGATGATGGGGAGACTTGAATAGGACATGATTGGATGGGGGTAGCGAGGTGACGGATAGAGAGAGAGACGTTGGGGGTGAAAGCTTAGAAGAAGGCTACGGGTGGAGATAAAGTATTTATCGCAGCGTAAACACGGGAAAGGGGTGGGTTAGGGGGAGAATCATGAAATTTGGTGTGGCGTGACCGTGCACCACAAACCGGCTGATTCAGCCACACCACCCTCCAAAAAGTTTATGGCTAGTGGACACTCAGCTGAAAATCTTCCGTGTCAAGTTCTCTAGAGTAATGTGAATGCACACGCATACATAGTGTATTACTCTAGAGGGATCAGTTGACGTCGAATGTCAGACGGTAGCTTGTACCCTCTGCACGTTGCTGACAGATTTCCTATTCTCCTATAATACGCTGTAAACCGCACAAGGCCGTATACTTACGTTGGCCAGCCTCAACGGTTGGAATCCCGGTATATCCCGCTACCAGCCAGAGTCGACACCGTTTCAAAGTAGAGAAACGCATGCCCCCCCTCCACAAGGAGGGGAGCACTGCTTTTATTCTACTTTTTGTGTTCTGTGCCTACTAGACACTCATCTCCGGCCGCGGTAAACAGATCAAAACCATGTTGAAATCTCCGCAGCAAATACTCCTAACCGTCTCAAGTCCTCCACTGCACGCACCGCACCAACCCAAGGTAGGTCAATAGATGGAGCACGTACCATGGCGTAGTCCAGAGCTTGAATTAGATGGACTAGTCTAGACTACATGGCCCAAGCCCGGCTACTTGTGGTAAAGCAAAAGGTCCAAGGAAATACGCTCTTGCAAGAACCACCGTAATCGATAAGCCTCCAGTATTATTGCATCCTTTCAGGTAACCATGTTGGTGTCGAATCAATCTCTCAATCTCCAATCACTTTAATGACTGCCAAGATGACTACAGTACCTGACCGTCTAAGGGGAGGCCACGGATGGACTCGACTGAATTAAAGGACTGCTTCCCGGGTTGGGCGGTTGCGGGCGTTCTCCTCGCCTGGTACATGCATTATGTGCATTCCTAGAATTACATGTCACTCTTAAGGATACGTAAGTGATACCGGGGTTCGTCCCTGGTCTAGCCCTGTTCGATGGTGAGAAATATTGGGCACCCGAGACTATTTCTTCCCTAGAGCCCTACACTAAGCTTTACTAAAAAAATATATAGAAATTTTTAGTATACTCAGAAACGATTTCATAAGGTATGTTCCTGCGAGTGCTAACTTATGACCTCTATTAATATCATTAATCGGATCAGATAAGATAGTGGTTGTCGCCTAGCATTCCCACGCGTTGCCATAGCAAACAAAGCGTCCCACACGGACAAAGGAGAACAACGCCCTCAAATATTTACATTATTCAAAACAAGAGTAAATTTTAATCAGTAATTATTAGGATTAGGAAACGATGGGTATTACCGGGTATGTCGTGATAATCCATGTGTATTGCCCAAACGAACTAGCATTCTAACCCTCATGAAAAAAAAAAACAGACTTTACAGCGAGCTCGGCCCTGGAGAGCGTATCTCACTAGCAAAATTTGCTTCAGATCATTTCGAGGCTACGGGTAGACGTCTACGGCTTGCAGTGGATGCTTCAATTTGGTCTTTCCAAGTCCAGGCTGGGAAAGGCATGTTTGCCCCCATGCATAAAAACATTTTCCATAAAGCACAAAGCTAACATGCGAGACCAACCAATAAGGCGGGACAAACCCAGCCCTCAGAACACTTTACTACCGTCTCCTCCGTCTTTACCAACTCAATATAACTCCTCTTTTTGTATTCGATGGCCGCAAACGCCCCGCATTCAAACGGAACCATAAAACAAACGCGCACGTAACACCTGCATTACAGAAGAATACCAAGTCTTTCTTAAAGTTATTTGGGTTCCCGTATCATGAAGCTCCAGGGGAGGCGGAGGCGGAGTGTGCAGTGCTTCAGCAACAAGGTGTTGTGGATGCCGTATTGAGTGAGGATGTGGATACGTTGATGTTTGGTTGCAGAACAACCTTTCGAAACTGGTCTGGTGAAGGGAAGGCGGGTAAAACAACACCAACACATGTTACGATGTATGATAATGAGTCTGTCAGAGTTGAGAGCGGACTCACACCAAATGGAATGATACTAGTCGCATTGATGAGTGGTGGAGATTATTTACCTGAGGGTGTACCAAAGTGTGGCATCAGGACCGCAGTGGAGGCTGCAAAGGCAGGATTTGGGGAAGATCTCTGCATGCTTGAGGAGGACGACGAAGAGGGTTTCAGAGAGTGGAGGGAACGGTTATCATTTGAGCTTGAGACAAATGAAAGTGGGTGGTTTCGGAGGAAGAACAAAGCGATAAAAATACCAGAGGATTTCCCAGATAAGATGGTATTGGGGTACTACACACACCCTGCTGTTTCTAGCCAGGAGGCGATAGAGAAACTAAGAATGAAAATTGTGTGGAACGGGAAGGTTGATGTATTTCGGCTACGGGAGTCAGTCAGATATGCATTTGAGTGGAAGGGTAAAGGTGGCGCTGCTAAATTTGTCAGGACCCTTGCACCAGCAATATTGGCACGGAAGCTTGCCGATGGTGAAGAGAAAGGTGAGCTTGAGAGTATTGTGAAAGGATTTCATGGAAAGAGGGAGCACTTTTCGACGGATGGACTAAAGGAACTACGGATCTCTTTTGTGCCTGGGGAGGTTATCAAGATCGATATGGATGCTGAAGAGGAGGATGAGGTATCAGATCAAGAGGATGAAGAAGATGGCGAATGTGTGAGAAAGCCCAAAGATTACGATATTTTCGCCATTGAAAGAATATGGGTTCAGGATATGTTCGCCCGGCGAAGCCTCCGTGAGATGATTGAGGAATGGGAGACACCCAAAATTATCAACTCAAGAGTTACAAAAAAGGACCCGACAAAAACCAAAACTAAGTCGAAGGAGGGGACTACGTCGGGATCAATCTTGAAGTATTTGGATATTTCAAAGCCTAGTAGTCAAAATATCATGGAGAAATCTCGAGCAAAAAGTCCGGAGATAAAGATTTGGGAAGACATGGAAGCTCTCAACTTGAGCGCATCGAAGGAACCATGTGAGGTCTCGGGGCCTGAAGAAACGCCGGGTGCACATAGTAGTGGTCGTTCAACTGAAATACGAAAATCAACACAATTTCTACAAACCGGAAATTTCACCGGGGTTTCACAGCCGAAAAGAACGGCGCCAAGGTCGAAAGTCAAGGCTTCGAAGCCTCGCAAGAAACCCGCGCAGTGTTTGCAAGAAGAAAATTTAGAGGAGTTTGATGAAGAATGTATAAATTCCCTCGAGATCGTTGAGAGGCCCCCTCCTTGTAGTGTTACCCATGATGCATCTCAACCTCACAATCACTGCTCCCCTATATTCAACATACACGAAGAATCTTTTTCAGAATCTTTGTATAGTACATCTCGTTTTCCGAGAGATAAGCAATTATTACTCAATTCAGATGCTTTGTTACCACCACCATCGCCACCTCCAGCCCGCACAGCATACGAAACAATATTGATTGAATCATCACCTATACCAGCTCTGGATATTAACGAATCCTATAATTCTCCACCAATTACACCTTCACAGAGACGGAGGTCCTCTTCAGCCCCACTAACCCATGAGAACAACTCGCGCATATCTCAAAAATTAAGAGCACCTTCGCCAGCCGGATCCCCAGGCGTAGAATTATCACCGCCGCATACGCCAACTGCTGCATTCGGACGACTTCAGGTAGTAGATCTACTTGAAGATAGTGAATGCAGTGGTGATGAGAATAGCATGAGTAGGGTTCTCGACTTCTCACCGTCGGCCCATTTGAGTCCTAACATCACCACAAAGCGGAAAGGAAGGAAGGTAAAGACGAGAGAATTACAGCCAGAACTAGAGAAGGTGAAAGCGAAGAAAAAATATATCCTCACTTCTCCCATTCCCTTTCCAATTCCTGCTGCACGTCGCCCTCATCCTACCTCGCCCTTACGAAGAATGTTCTCAGCTTCAGACACAGCTAGTATTTCCAGTGTTTTTGTTGAAACCATAAGAGATTCTCAAGTGGAGTTAGCAAGCGAGAAAGTGGAGACTATTGGTGACTCCACCATCTCCAAGGAAATCTCGGAAGATATCAGAGCGGGTGTAGTATGTAGGAAAGTGGATGGTGCCTTTATTTCTACAACAGCAGTAAAAGAAACACAACCAGTGATAGCTGGTGACAGGATATATACTACTGGTACCACTGTTTCTGCAAGGATACTACAAGATATTCGGGTAGAGGTAGCAAGTGTGGGAGCAAGAGTCACTGATGCCATCGTCTCGAAGGAAACAACGAAAAAGGGACGAGATAGGGTAGTGGGTGAAAAGACAATAAAGAGAATTGTCTTGAGAGAGAGCCTAGAGGGTCAATGGGAGTTTATTGAAGATGATTGGAATATCCGTGAGGGGAAGAAGGTGTGGAAGGATGTAGAAGTTTTAGACTTGACGGGCGATGATTAGACTAGATTGAGGGCTATGAGTTTTTTTAAAAAAGAACCTTGGAGTTTTTGTTTGGTTTTAGTTCATCTTTTCTTCCTTGGTTCTCTTGAGGGCGTTGTTAGGTTTTAACCCTTGGTTTTCGGATTACCTTGAGGGATTGACAAGGACTATTCGTGTGGAGCCGTATAGTAGTTTAATAGTCAACTGCTCTTTTCCTTTCCGTTGATTTTTGTATGGTTATTGGATCTTTGTCTAGTAGCTCGTAATGGAACTGGACTTGATGTTTGTCTAGACTACTTTATTGTTGGTCCCCGGGTCTTTGAATCCATTTATACTAAAAGAGTGGATGGACCTCCTAATTTACTTATCGATCCCATAGGACATAATACCCAATGAAAAATATCATTGGCAACAAAACTCACTTGACTAAATGTGATATAAAAGAAAACTGACATCGATAGTCATTACATTAAAATTACAACAGCCCTCATCCCCAGTCAAACCTATTTACTCTTCTTTACCTCCACTTCACCATCTTCCTTCTCCCCTTCCTTCTCCTTCTCCAGTGCCTCCGCTTTTCTTATCGCCTCCACTTCTCCAATGAACCACGTAATCGCAATCCACAAGCCTACGCAAATGAGGCTCAAAAACACAAAATGAATGCTCTTTGTGGCAACAAGAAGGAGTAGTAATATGATTTGAAGTAGCGCGAAGGAGATATGGGTGGCGATGACTAGGGATTTGTTTGTGCCGGGTTCGAAAACGGAGAGCCAAATGTCTGAGAAGAAACTAGCCATTATAGTATTGTGCTGGAAGCTGTAACTGGAGGTGTTTGGGTGTTTGGGTGCTAGGATGTTTTCTTGTTTTTCTCTCTCTTCTTTTCCTTTCTCTTCCTTTGAAGTGATTCTTTTTGATTCAGAAGCTTAATTAGTCGGGTGGTTGCGAGAATTGGAGAATTAGAGCGAGAATTGATATTCAGGGGGTTAAAATGGTGAGGTTAGGGCATATCTGTCAAAGCCGGGTAATTTTGTAAAGAAAGGTTGACTTGTGACCCCAAAGGGTGGACCAACGTTGGTGGGAAGTGTGGCGTTGAGCAAGGTACTCCACCAGACTCGAGTTACCCAGGTTTATTTATTATTTATTTATATATATCTTGGATAGGCTGATATATTTTGAGTTAGAGTTATACCAATACCACTAAAGAGGTAGATTGGTGTCTCGTAATTAATATGGATATTTTCATGAACTAACAGTGAAGTTCTGGGAGGCATGAATTATTCTTCGTCAATCGCATCTTCAGCATTTTTTTCTGTCACTCTCCCTTGCCAGAACCCCTTCCCATAGCTCACACACAACTCAGTCCCCTTCTTGATATCCTTACTGCCGACCCATAGTGCCATTCTCAACTCTCCATTGTCACCACCAATCCGCCTAGTCTCAAAGACAACATTCGGCCGTTCAAAACCTGGTACCCCGCGGTAATCATTAACCATTCTTGCCTCATTGCCCACCCTTCGGGCATCAACACCAACACCTAGCTCCCGTTCAAGGCAGAGATCATAGTCAGATGTTTCATCTATATCAGTCGAGTCGTGAATGTAGCCTAGATAATCAAGTATGAATGTTTTTGCATGAAGATTTGAAGCCGCAAAAAGGCCAAATTGCCCGTTCGCTGGGTGTGAAATTGTATCGATTTTGCGGATCTTGACAAGCGGACTGGGGTTTGATGCTGGTGAAGATGGGGCAGGGGAAAGATTGAGCTGTGAGATTGCTGATGCGGGAAGAGATTTTGATAGCTGTGGACGAGTGAGGTATATCACCTCAGAAGGCCAGTTCGAGGGCGTTTTGGGGGTAGAAGAGGATAGGCGTTTCTGACTTGTGGGTTTTGATTTTTGGTTAGAGCTTCTTGGTGGCATTTTCGGTGTGATTCTAATTCTATAATACTCTGAGATCGATCAGGTCTTGTGATAGATACCGGGGGTCTGTTCTGGGATCCTTCAAACATGATAGGGTAAATAGGATAGAGTGGATCGATCGGTGAATAAATGGTTCTTGGCATGCCAGAGTACATGTAGCTAGGAACATAGTCGCCTGCACTTTTTAGCCACTGCACTTTAGCTATACACGATAAATTTTAGGTAGAGCTTTAATAATTGGTGGCCCCTCTTTTTTCAAGCCCTAGCTAGACTGCATGTAAATATTGCCAAGAATTCTTAATTGATCGAGTCTCCTCAACTCACCGATTCTTTGTACCTTTTACAAGTGCGTCATTACGCTTGCTTATTAGGCCTTTTTTAGACGGTAGCACTTTCCCTCACTTTTTTTTATCCAGCCCATTTGATAAAATTAATAACTTGACTAAATGCAGATAAGCCTCTTGAAAATTTTGTATCAAACCCAACTAGCAGATTCCAGGTCGTAACTGCATGTAGTACCTGATGACTAAAGTCACGGTATAGAGTTGGGGACACCTCCAGATAGTCACACCTCCAGACATGTCACAGTTAAAACCAACTAGTCTGTGTATTGTGGTTGGTTGGAAATATTATGGATTAATTAGCCCTTTTCGTAAGTGTAGACTTCTGATAAATAAATGCACACGGAATTCTGTACGGTACGCTAATAAGTATGCCTTAAAAGTTGAATAAATCACTACATATATTTTACCAAGAGCCTCTAGAAATTTGGGTCACTCCTTCTCCTGGTAGGCATAAAAGATGTCCGTAAAATAAACTACACCAAACATGAGTAAAAATTTTGTTAAAGAGATAATCTGATAATCTAGGAAAACTAAGTGGATAGCCGATCTGGTAGGAATGAGTCAGAAGGGTACCAGTCTACTTGCTCATCCAAAAAAAAAAAAGGCCTATATAACACTTATATCATGGTAATGCACTCAGTCTTTAGTTTGCTGTGGTTAGATAAACCTTTTTTTTTTATAGATATAAGTAGATTATCACTATTTTAGAGTAAATAAAGTGCCAAAACTCATTCATCCACCCATCCATCCATTACTTACATGTATTTACGCGTATCCTTAGTACCGAGATGAAGTTGGGCTCTGTGGTCGAACCCATGCGCCACAGGTGCACAGAAAAGCAGAGACACAATTGTGCCGCTGAAAACGCAATCGAAGCTGATAGGAGGACTTTAGCGCCACATTTCACAGAGTGCGGGCGATTCACGGGCCCCAAAAGTGGTTCACGCAATCGCCAGATACAAGAGTGAACAAGTTCGTCTAGACGTGTCGATCCGCTAGAGCAGACTTCCTCCCCTTATTTCTCCTCCAGCGTCTTTATCCAGTCCGTTGCTGCTATCAACATTGTACACACCTTTTTAACTTTGACCCACACCCCTTGCAGCCCTGTTCACTAGCCAAAGCAAAGCCACAGCGTTACCTACTAGGAACAGATACACCACCCACCACCAACCTATGCCACCAACCCCGCCGCCGACAGTGACAAGCAGCACTGAGCAACATCAGCAGGAGCGGTTGCCCGACGTGAACTACCCCGACGCCCGCAATTACCAACCACTGCCCGACTCACCCACATATCCGGCGACGCCTCCGCCACAGCAGCAGCAGCAGCAGCAGCAGGTCGACGATAATCGGCGCTTCGACTTCCCCTTGCCGCCACGCGCCCGGGCAGACACGCAGCAGACGCACGACACCCGCCGCCAGATAGACGGCAAGACCGCACTCGACAACGACGAACGCAACGAAAGCTCTTCCAAGAACCCCATCGTCTCCCCGCCGCCACCACCCCCACCCCCACAACCGCTAGTAGCCATTACTGGTGTTGGTACTATTGCTGCTCCTGTTGTCGCTGCCATCACCACCTCTGCTGTTCCTGCCTTCGCAAAGATACCACAACCATCACTATCTGAACCACTTGCCGTAGCAGAGCCTCTAGAAACTAATTCTAAGGACGATCAGGACTACGACCTTGAAATCCTAAAGAACGCTACTTACAGACGCAGTGGTGCGTTTGGTTCCCGTGGACCTATTCCTGGCCTCGTGCACCGAGGAATTGGAGTTGTCAAGCGAAACGCGGCGGGAGGATACGGAGATAGTAGTTGGGCCGGCGAGATTGCTACTTCTGCTACCCCCGGTAGTGGAAGACTGAAGGAGGACGAATTGGCGGGAAGATACGGTGCGTTACCCCGGTTGCTACCCTGCTGCTGCCTAGCTGCCCCTCCTTACCCTATCCACACCCCCCGCCTCCCTCTTTCTCCCTCCCTCCCTCGTACCCCCCCCCCCTTCAGCGCGGTTGTAGATCTTTCCACTAGGCTTCCATCACACCAAGGCTGACATGTATCGCGCACGTGTGCTTATCGTAATCTGGCTGTAGCCCAACCCCGTTCCCCTCCTCCCTCCTCTCAGAATCCCCCTTCCTCTTCAAACGCACTACCGCCGGTCTCCCCCATCCATTCCCACTCACAACACTCGTCGGATCAGTCGGCCTCCGAAGAGGAGGAAGAGCACTCCGAAGAGGAAGAAGAGGAGGAAGAAGAAGAAGACATGGAGGATGAAGAGTCTTGGATTAGTAGCTATTGCAACATGGTGGGACACGAATATTTTGCTGAGGTTAGCGAGGAGTTTATTGAGGATGATTTCAACCTGACGGGACTCGGTGCTATGGTTCCTATGTGAGTTATTTTCTATATGCATGTATCTCTGTGTGTTTCCTCCTGTTGGGAATCATCTCAGTCAGCTTTCATCCCTCTGGACTCCCTACACTCCCAATATCTTTATGTGCTACGTATATTAGTCATCGTCATCATGGATCAAGCTAAAGCTCTTAATATTATAGGTACAAGGAAGCTCTCGAAATGATTCTGGATGTAGAACCAGAGGATGATTCTGACTCGGCTGCTTCAGCATCAGAGTCACTATCTGAACAGCCCGGTGTTCAGCCCACCTACCGTCGTCGTGCTGGTCATATGCGAGTCGCCTCAGATGTCTCTATGATCGAGAACTCTGCTGAGCTTCTTTATGGCCTCATTCACCAGAGGTTCATCACCTCACGACAAGGCATTCAAGTTATGTACGAAAAATACCTTTCCAACCACTTTGGCTTTTGCCAGCGAGTATTCTGCAACAATGCTCGTGTCCTCCCCTGTGGATATTCAGACACTCCCGGCGTAGAAACTGTAAAGTTGTTCTGCCCATCCTGTTGTGATATCTATGTACCCCCCAACTCCCGCTTCCAAACTGTCGATGGAGCATACTTCGGAACAACCTTTGCCTCACTCTTCCTCATGACCTTCCCCGAGCTCGACGTATCGGGTAATGGCCGTAAGGAAATATTATCAGGCACAGCTCTTAACTCTGCAGGTGGCAGGAAGGGCATAAACAATGCCAATGCTCCACTAATTAATGGCGTACTTACATCGAATCTCGCTCCTGGCCTTGGAAAAGGTAAACAATACGAGATGCGAATATACGGGTTCAGGGTTTCTGAACGGGCACGAAGCGGCCCAAGGATGGGATGGCTACGATCTAAGCCTGAGAGTATGGCTATTCTCGACGAGACAACCCGGTACGGAGAAACTCCTGGGGTAGAGGCGGGGTACAGCAGTGATGACGGGGAAGGGCTAGAAGAGAGCGAGGGCGAAGAAGATAGCGAAGGGGAAGGCGATATGAACGCTGTTGGTGGAGGGCCGACCCCCGCCAGGAGGGAGAGGAAAAGAGGAGCAAGTCCGATGGATACAAATGGCGCAAGGTGAATGAGGAAAAGATTAAAAATATAAAGGGCTTACAATAGTTTGCGTGGCGTTTGGATTAAGCCTGGAAGAAAGAGAGCATCGGATGTAGTGCAAAATTTCTTATTCTTTTTCATTACATCTTCCTCTTCACCCCCTCTCTGTTTTCCTTTGTAGGTTTGGTTTTGATGGTTGTAGCGTATGATAGTCAACTAGAGACGTGCGCACAGACGTGTTCATCATGGAGGTCACTAAAGAGGAGGTGAAGGGCACCGGGGATAAAATGCAAAACTTCAGCAAAAAATCAATGATACCGATAAAATGAGGTTCTTAGTTAGTGTTAGAGATATGCTTTTTCTTTAATTCCTTTTTCTTGCTTCTAATATGGTGTTGATGTATATACACTACTATATCTGATCATGTGGCCAAGTACCGTTCAACTTATAATCCACTATTTAGTTAGCCATCGGCGACCTTTTTACATTGCACACATGGACAAATATACGTACTAGCAAAGTAAAGTGAGCGAGAAACCTACATGTACTTAGGTTTAGGGGTGCCATACTTAGGTAGGCCCAACGTGGCCTTCTTGGACTTATGCATGAACTCATCTTTTGAGAATTTAACCGCATAGACATGGATGCTATACTGAGCAAAGGGTATACACATCTAGAATTAAGTATGTAAACGAGTGAGATATGATGAAGTTAAGTGCTTTGTCGCAGCTAGTTGTTGAACTAAATATAGTATTTTCGGTGTTAGATATTGTTCCATTTACGTGTTTGGTTAGAGGTATTATATATGTATTTTTTTCAGTTTGTAAAAATAGAGAGAACATTGCATTTTCCCCCTCCATACCCCATACACCGCTTAAAAGAGTGATATGGCTCTTCTAATTTTCTTCCGATCTAGGGTAGTACCAGTACAACCGGAAAGGTCCCGAAAATCCCTTGGAATTTTGCTGGAGCAATTATGACCTAAAGGTACTTGGAAGCGAAAAGATTGCATGTGGTGCCTTAATGTTAACCCAGATAGTTCACCTGCAGAAGGTGTTTAGCGATGGAGCACGCAGATCCTGGGGCTCAAATAGGAAATGACTCGTCAGGGCGGATTTTCTGATATCAAAATTCAAGGAGGGAAACAAGACAGAAATTCTCTCACGAGCTGAGCAAGATGGACGTGACGTGACAAAAAGACGGATAGGAATGGCAAACTGCGAGAGCTATCGATTGCAGCGCACCTGACACTATGACGCTTGGGCCACACAGCTAGAGCCTAAAGAACACTGGTCCGCTGTTCACGTGCACTGGGTGGGAAAAAAAAGGTTGACGATAAAACCCCTCCGCAGGCAGCCGCTAACATACATGTACCCCACTAGGTTCAGCTCCTCAAACGAAACAAGAATCACATAACTTCAATCAAAATGGATATGACCAACGGAGGATCCTCGATTCTTGATGACCCTGATTTGCTCGCCTCCCAATCACTTATTCACAAGGCTGCTGCTGCCCTTGCTCGGAATGACCTACTCGTTGCCCGGAAAATCTACACCGATGTTCTCTCCCATACTCCCTATAATATTCTCGCCTATGTAGACCGCTCACGGGTTCACCTCAAGCTTGGCTATCCAGACCTTGCTGCTGGTGATGCGTATCGAGCTCTGCTCCTCGGTGATGCCATTCGAGAAACAGTGCAGGACAGGTCAATAATATCTAGGAAAGAGAATGGCGAGTACGAAAATGATGATGAGGATAACGAATGGGGAATAGGCGAACAAGCATTCGTCACAACATACTCCCATATTCGCCTTTTATCCGAGAGGGTTCTTCCGGAGGAACAGATCAAAAAACTGCTAAAGACCTCCGTAGACGGAATGGAAGCTACAGCTCTGTTCACCCTAGCTCGGTCATTGAAGGAGGCACGATGCTTTATGGATGCTCTGACGTACTGCAAAATGGGACTCGACCGGTATCCAGATGCTGCAGCTTTACCGGCAGAAATCAATTTTCAAGCCGAAACGGATGAGATCCACCAATTGATGGAGCAAAAGAAGGCTGAAGATCCCAGGTTCAAACTTAATCCAGAAATATTGTTTAGACATGGTGGCTGTAGAAGAGAAGTTTATCCTTGGAACGACCACGAGCCTAACCGGTACGACCCACAGACGGTGGCATCCTTGAATTCAACAATGGCCGGATGTTCCGATAAAGTGGAAATTAGGGTTGTGGACCTACCTATTCTTCAAAAGAGACAGGACCCCTTGAACAAATTAGAACTTTCGGAGAAGGTATCGGGCTCGGAAAAGCAACTTGGTGTTTATGCGAAGGAAGATATTTATATTGGTGAAACTTTCTTCAGAGAAATGTCACCACTGACAGTACTTTCGGATCCAGAGTACTCGAGGCTATGCGAGTTTTGTGCTACAGACCTCGGGGAGACATATGAAACTTGCGAGGACTGCTGGGAGGGCGACGAAGAATGTGGTATCATGTGGTGCTCTGAAAAATGCAAAGAGGATGCAATGGAGAAGTGAACAAAACATTATTCTAAAATTTCCAAGGCTCCTAGAAATGCTGACTACTAGTTTTTCTTTAGGTATCATCCCGCTCTCTGTGGTAAGGATTTTGGCTGGGTCTACCGTGCCATCAACGCTAGTATCTCTACAAGTTCTGCACACTCACTTCTTTTACTAAAAACTTATGCAACGGCAATAACATTGGATACACATCCCCTCGAACTACCTGAGGTCAAGTACCTTTATGGTGTCAACCGCGTGGGGACTTTCCCTGATTACAAGCCAACTATACTCGAACAACAGGCCCTTCCATTCAATTTCACGAACCAAGTTACCCGTCCCATTCAAATGCTACAGGAGATGGATGTGGATATATTCCAGCCAAATGCAGTTGATTTTTTTGATCTTTGGGTTATCCAGACACTATGGGCGAAGTTTATTGGCGTTGCAAGTGCAAGAGTACATAAAAGGACAGGAAGAACTGAGATCGCAGCAGTTTGTCACCATTGTGTTACCTATTGGGAATCAATAATACTGACGAGAGATTTATGGGTAGGTTCATATGCTTTACTCCATGTTCAACCACTCATGTGAGCCCAATATCAGCTGGGAATGTGGAGGCGAGGTCAACTTCACTGGTTTCTCGCGTGCACTCGGACGGGATGTAGAACTTAACAAAGAGGTAATAGCTGTGAAAAAAGGAGAGGAATGTTTTAGTCATTACTGTGATATTAGTTTGGACTATAAAGAGCGACAGGAACATGCCTGGGGACCACTAGGTGGTAGGTGTAGTTGCCCAAGATGCACTAAAGAGGAAGAGGAGGAAGCAAGACTTGTGGGGACCACAAAGCTCCCGGCGAGTAAATAAAAAGATAAGGGTGAAAGTGTAGATTATTTATCTAAGGGTAAGAAAGAACCGGATCAACTATGACAGTAGCCTTTATCAAATTTTTTGGTGGTTATAGAGGCGTCATGTAATTAAATGTGTAGAAATGGGCCTAATGCCTTGTCTTTATCTATAGGTATGAATAGAGAATATACTTGATGATTCGGGGACTACAAACCCCTCCTGGGCATCCTCATGTACTCTCACTCGATATACTGGGTCGGGCTTATCCACCTTTCTCTAATATTGCCCACATCCTAGCTATATTTATTGTCCTTTAATTGAGGGTTAGATTCATATGCATGCACTCACAAGATAGCTGATGTATCTAGGGATACTCAATTATATTGCGATGGGAAATCAAGTATAAGATGGTGGTCACTAAATATTTAGGTTATGGGTTGACCCACACTATCGTATGACTCGTTTGATAAACCTCACGAGTAGAAATTCTAAACCATGGATAACTGTACACTCCTTGGAGGTAAAACTCCAATCCAACTCACATAAACCCAAGACTATTTTTCCCGACACCGAAATACGGCGGAAAAGAAAATTTGGATCAAAACGGGAAAAAATATTATTTCACACCCGGAGAAAAGCTTCAAGTATATTTCAATCCCTCTTCTGTGAAAAAAAATTACCCATGTAAGCAATTCCAGTAAGGTACACCCGCCCCACAAATCGAGCAGAAGATTTTTTTATTTTGGACCCCGTTTTGATATCCTAAAAGAAAAGAAAAAAGGAACACCGTTTATGCCTAAAACACGAAGCATTAGCAAGCCACCCATTAATCCATACAACTCCCAAATATCCAGAAAAGTTCAAATTCTTCCTAACTCTCCAAATATCCACCCCCCATTCTCTAGAAATCCCAATTTCTCTTGCCCCTTAAACCAAAAAATCTTTCAGACATGACCCACCTTGATAGCATACTTCCTCTTAGGGAAGTGGACGGCCTTCTTGCTGTCCTTAGCAGTCTTGCGGGTAGACTCGTGCTTGGTCAACCGTCTCCTGATAGCGCGGGTCTTCTTGGCGCGGAGGTCGAGAGGCAGGTATTTCTTGCCCTTGTAGAAGATGCGGAGCTGTTGGCGTTGAGTCGCATTAATGACAGTCAGGACACGGGCGACCGACTTGCGGACATCGTGGCTATAGTTTTGTATGTTAGTTACTTATATTCCCTCCTTGCCCTCCAATGGTTTGATGTTGGGGCCGGTTATTGAAGGAGGATTGAGGGTATGTACATCTTAGTGAGCTTAGATGAAGCACCACCAGCGATCTTTTGGACACGGAGGTTGGCAAGCTCCTGCTTGAGTTCGTCGAGTTGCTTGGTCAAGTCATTCTTGGACTTGGGCCACAGGGTTGCTGTCTTAACGCCGGGCTATAACCAAAATAATTCGGTCAGCATTTCAACCTTCAACCATCTCAAATTCCACCCCCAATAATTTGTAGAATTGATCCAACCAGCGTCCATCAAAATGGCCACCGGAAAAAAAAAAGGAGAGAACCGGCGTACCATCGTGATAAGATTTGGCGGATTAGTGAGACGGTGTTTTTTGGCGGCGAGATTGTCGTGAGTCGTGAATTTACGGTGTCGGCGTGTGATGCGTGTTGCTATGGTGGAGTGGAAATTGAGGCTACGGTATTTGTGGGCAGCAGTCTTGTGGCCTTGGCATCGCTGGAAGGGCCTTTGCCCTTATCTAATCTTATCGCGCTCATCTTGTTTACTCTAATTGATGCTTTGATGTTTATTAAGACTATAACATATCTGAATTATTGTTATTATATATAGGTCCGTTTTGTAAGTCTAATTATAGGGGAGTACATATTTTATGGCAGACCAGTAGTAGGTCTTATACTCACCTAAGAGGTGTACAGTAGCAATTCATTATTAGAAGAAGTCAAACGAGCCCCCCTCGTAGTTATGTAATGCAAAAACTAGCTTAGAACATCGGCACCACCTTTTGCCTAGGTGTATTATTAAATAATTGCATTAAACCATCACTAGAAAGTGTGGGGCGGTGGTTCGACAGATGTACTTTCGAGGAACTCTTTTGTTGCAATTTTCTCCACACAGCCTAGAATTCAATCTTGCAAGATATAGGTAAACCCTCTTCATATAATCTAACCAGCGTCTAGCAGGTAGTTTATAGCAATATTAAGAACTCTCTAATTATATACCCCAGTCTATCTCAGAGCTCTCATTAGGAATGTGGTAAGTAGTCTTCACAGGCCTCTAAAGACTAGAGCCATAGTACAAGTTCACTATTTAGGGTTATGGCAAGACCTACTGATTAAGACCTATAATATTTTCTAAGCACAAAAGCTAGAGTTCGAACAGTTATCGTATAGCACCAATCAACCCCACTAGAATAAATGTAGTTGCCACCTGTATAGCTAAACGTTATAGCCACTACGATAGATAAACTAGGAGAGTATTAGGAGGGATCTCATTAGTCGAAAATCCATCGATAAATTGATCAATCGCTAGTGTATGTAGCTTACCTGGTTCTCGTGATAGTTTACTTCCCTCTTAATTGACGGTCAGCCTGCTCCATGACTTCCAAAATAGCGTTTCCTAAAAGTCCACAAGTTCTCGTTAATTAAGACTATAAGATTTTGGCTCCTACGCGAATAATACATGTATTGTACGGCCGTGTCCAAAAAATCCCCGGAGCCCTCCCCCTATGGGGACGGTAAAAAGAGTTAGTTCACCTAGTAAACTACTTCTCCCAGGATTCGAACCGCAGATCTCTGAGCCAAGTTCATAATCAGTTGTCTTTCCCTACCAGTAGGCCAATTGACCTACCAGATATTATTTGTTGGAAGCCAGCCCACATAAAACAACCACCATTGCTAAATATGGGGGGCTCCAGGAGTTAGTTAGACCAAATTGGTACGTTGTTCAATCCCCTCTGGAGACATGTCGAGTCCATACGAGTTTTGGAGGTTTAGGCGGTTACCCCAGCCATTCTTAATAATACTATAGGTAGAATTTTCGGTAACGGAATTATTTGAGCCGAGACTTCCCTGGCTACCACTGATCGTGCGGCTGTTTTGCTCTTTTTCCTCCGCCGAAGACATGCTTGGCGGGTTTTTTATCTGAATTTTGGGAGCTTTGGTTCTTGGGAGATGGTATTGGGAGATGTTATTGGAGTTAGTTAAGAGAGAGCAATCAATAAATTTATATTTAGAGGGGTAAACTTTATCCTTTGTGATTACGCACGTTCTCGAATCCTGATCTGTTTCCTCCCTAGGACCTTGGACACACAAACTACATGTATATACTAGCTATATTCACTCACCCCCTGTCTGATACTCCAAGAAGAAAAAAGGTAATAGAATAGATCAAGAACTTATTATTCTATGATCTTCAATTGCTACATATATTTTTATGCATCATTCAAGTTAAAACAAGCAACTAAATGTACTAGCCTGATAAAATATCTTGTAGCCATGATATTTTCTTCTTTTCTCCACCTTAGTAGTAGCAACAACAGAGTCTATCACGATAGCCTCCTTAGCCTTAATAATCCTCAGAATCTTCACAATAGTCATCAAAATCCTGAAGATCCTCATAGTCCTGGTAATAATCATGGCCCCTACAGTCCCCACAATAGCCATGATCTTCACGGCCCCCCTGGCTTTCACCATCCCCACCATCCCCACACTCTTGATCATCTTCTCGATATTCATGACCTTCATGGCGCTCAAAATGTGTAGGATAGCAATGACCGCTACAGAGGAGATCTTCTTCCTCTTCCTCCTCCTCCTCCTCCTCCTCCTCCTCCTCCTCCTCCTCCTCCTCCTCCTCCTCCTCCTCATCATCATCAGAAGTCCTATTATGTCTAGGGCCCTCGTAAAAGGTAGAATTTTCAAGGTCGATCTGCTGATACGCTTCCAGGATAGTATTGCCTAGAAAGAAAGAAATGAAGAAAACAATATTACTCAACTTTCTTTCGAGAGTTCTAGCTAGAAAATTATCTCTGCTGCTACTCACCTTCATCAAACCCATCAGGGGTCAGTGACAGTCCATGGGAAATCTGGAAATCACGACGATTATCCCAGCAATCTTTTATAGTTCTGTAGTTGGATTTCCTAGAAGGGTGAGCAGGTTTCTCGTCTAGATTTTTAGGAGAGATGGTGGGGCTCTGGTTAGATATAAAAAAATAGCTTGAACGCTACTAGATTCTACGGCTGGTGTTGAGTTTTTTTTGTTGGGAGGCATTGTAGTGATATTATGAGTGATCGTCCGGAGTTCAGGGGTATCCAATATAAGACTTTAAAGTAATTGGGATACTCATAAATAAAGAACGGATGTTTCAGGCGGTTAGATACATGTACGGTTGCAAACTTAATCCCACCAATACAAGCTAGTAGTATGAAACACTCGCTTTGGAGGTATATGATCCCATTCCCCTATGTATCTGCAGAGTACATGTATTTCTCTCGTTTAATTTAGAATACAGTCATTCTACATATATGTAGTAATCTTAGTTCATCTTATTGGGCTTTATCATGTTTTTATCTACCAATCGCCCGGGGCTTATTCTAGGCCATGCCTCACTCACTGCGGTATGCAGCTAGAAACATTCGATGTGGCGTTATTTATACTGCTATCCCGTCGAAACACGGGGCACCCGAGAAATCCCGTCGCTATACTCAGTCCCCTGTGTCTTTGATACACCCACAGACGGATGTTTCTATGTAGTCATGTATTATCACTCGGTTAGGTTGGTTCCCTACAGTTACATGTAAGTTAGCTATTATTTTTATAGATAAGATATCAAACTAAGGATTACTCAGATCCTCAATCGCTTCCCGTCACTTGACCCTACATGTACCTAAAACCAAAGAGCCCTGTTCTTGCAGAGCCAGCCACGCTACCCATTAAACCTCTCAAGTTTTAGTCTTTCGATAAGAAATATCATATGATACCAAGACTTCCCAGTTTTACGCGCTTATCCTATAGTTTATTCAGCTAAGGCACACAACCAATGTGCTAGCGTGGCTGGCCGAATATCTACATGTAACTGATAAGATATCGCTAAATTACATGTATATATTAGCTTATCTCATCTGGGTTAGGTGGATGTTGATCAGTCGTCATTTTAGGAACTAATTGCGCTACCCTTGTCTTAGCCCCCAGAGTTCCGGGGGGTTTTTAAACGGTGGAAGGTGTAGAAACCCCGATCCCTTTCCCCCCACATGCGATCGGTGAAGAGTGCATACTAATGTGGAAGGACAAGAGCTAAACAAGATCTTTTAATTGTGAGAGATCTGGTACGGTACCGATCATATGAAACTTTTCTTTCGCGTGTAGACCATTAAATTTACACATGAGCATAAGGCTATGAGTACATGTACGTTTAGTACATGTATATACGGCAATGATGACGCCTAGCATTAAATTAAGTTATTCACCTTCGCCTTCTAGCATGCATCAGTGCTTTCTGGTTTAACCCGAAGCGCTTATTAGAGCAAGGTTCCACTTAGATCCCAGGAACTGAAAGCCCTGGGAAGCAGCTATACCTGGGGAGAAAAAAATATTAAAATCTTTAGTGGAACAGGAACTCCGCCTAGTCAATATCTACCGCGTACTTAAGACAACAGAAACTCCCACCTATTTGGTCTCCTTAAACCCCCCTCTCCCACGACCTTCATTTTATCATCGGTTAAAAATGGCCTCTACAGGTGTGAAGCAGGAAACCTCGTCTAACTCAGAAATCCGCTACAAACGCTCAGATGCCGAGAAGCATTCACCAGAGTCAATTTCCGTAAATGGACCTAAAAATTCTACTGAGGCCGAGACGGGCTTGCTGCCTCCAAGCTACGATAATACGCACCGGAAACTGAAGCCTAGACATATTCAATTGATCGGTATTGGTGGCACAATTGGGACTGCATTATTTGTTGGTATTGGAAGGGGATTGATGCAAGGAGGACCTGCAAGTCTATTCATTGCGTTCACACTATGGTATGTTAGACTTGACCTTTGAATCTTTATGTTTCCGCTGCTTGAAATTAGCTCTCAAAGGTATGAGTTTAGAGAAGCTTCATCTCAGCTAGAAGCATGGGAGGAAACTATCTCCAAGAGCCCAGTTTCTATGTAGCAAAGCCTAAAACCTCAATAGCATAGTGCTAATATCTGCGGAAAAATTAGGTGTACAGTCATTATGGCAGTGAACAATTGTATGGCGGAGATGGTCACTTATCTCCCAGTATCTTCACCATTTATCCGATTTGCGGGCCGTTTCGTGGATGACGCTTTTGGTTTCGCTGCTGGATATAACTTCTTCGTGTTTCAAGCAGCTCTCGTACCGTTTGAAATTGTTGCTTGTAATGTCATCTTAAATTACTGGACTGACAAGATTCACGTGGCCATTGTCATTACTGTAATTATCGTGTGCTATGGGTAAGTGCACCATGTATTCCATCCTCAAGCTAATCTTAGCTAACTATCTCCTTTAATACACAGAGTTATAAACCTAACTGCTGTAAAATGGTATGGAGAGAGTGAGTTCTGGATGGCACTAGGAAAGGTTATCCTAATCCTCGCTATGATTTGTTTCACTTTTATCACTATGTTGGGAGGAAACCCACAAGGCGATAGATTCGGTTTTAGATACTGGAAAGACCCGGTAATTATTCATCCACTAATACCCATGAGACTCTTTCACGAAAAGCTAACACCAGGAGTTATAGGGCCCTTTTGCAGAGTTCATCAAGACGGGTGATCTTGGAAGATTTATTGGGTTTCTTTCTTGCTTGATACAAGCTAGCTTCACCATTGCAGGGCCGGACTATGTCAGTATGGCAGCTGGGGAAGCCGAGAACCCGCGCCACGTCTTGCCGCGAGCTTTTAATGCCGTCTTCTACCGCCTCACTACATTTTTCGTTTTAGGGTCACTTTGTGTAGGAATTGTCGTCCCGTACAATGACCCAGTAATGAGGGCTGCCTTCCTTGAGGGGCGGCCAGGGGCGGCTGCATCCCCATATGTTGTGGCGATGGATAGGATGGGGATTCCTGGTTTGCCTCATATCGTTAATGCATTGGTTTTGACAGCTGCACTTTCGGCTGGCAATTCATATGTCTATTGTGCAAGCCGCAGTTTGTACGGTCTTGGTTAGTATCTACCCTAATCTTCCCGAAATAACCAAACAGCTAATAATTATTTCTATAGCTCTTGAGAGGAAAGCACCAAAATTTCTTACAAAGTGCACAAAAGGCGGTGTTCCAATCTATTCTATTCTTGTCGTCCTTGCAATTTCACTCCTTTCATTTCTTCAAGTTTCGAATAATGCTGCAGTTGTCTTGCAGTGGTTTGTCAACCTGGTTTGTTTCTCACTTTTCCCTGACGGCTTTACGTTTCCTAACTTCCTAGGTAACTGCTTCCCAATTAATCAACTTCTCGGTAATGACTTTCACGTTCATTAAGTTCAAGAAAGCCCTAGAAGCGCAAGGAATCTCTCGAGATAGCTTACCACACAAGGGATTCTGGCAACCGGCTTCAGCATGGTACGCCTTTACCGCTACTACTATCATGTGCTTCGTTGGCGGTTATACTGTCTTCATCCCTGGGCGCTGGGATGTCCCTACATTCCTCTTTTCGTATGTTTCCCAGTGCTTACTATTTTTCTTACCCAAAAAATAACTAAAATTAATTAATTATAGGTATCTCATGATCTTCATTGTTCCAGTCTTGTTTATCGGCTGGAAAATCATTCATAAAACTAAATGGCGAGCGCCAGAGGATGTAGATCTTTTCACAAACAAAGAAGAGATTGATGAATATGAACGCAATTACATCCCTACACCCCCTAGGCATGTTGTTCCCATTATTTTATTCCATTAAAATTACTTTACTAACATAATTACAGAAATAAGTTTATGAAATACTGGGATCGGATTTTCTCTTGATAAATTCACCTTTTTCTTATGGCCGTGCGTCCCATGACACCTAACAGTTACTAACTTCCTCCATTATCTCTAATTGGTGGAAGTGCTGGCTGATAGGCCGGGTCCACATAGGATTAAAATTATGCTTGTTTATGAGTATTATTTCTTTTAACGACTTATATTATTATTACATGTATGCTATTCTCTAAATAGAGAAATTATACTTAGTTGTCCCGGTAGATAAGTTCCAATGGCTTCTAATTGTCCTAGAGTTACGCTAAATAAACACGATCCACGGTAAATTAATAGAATGATCACTGGTCAGCTCTCTAGAATGCCATTAAATTATTCTAGGGTTATATCAAAGGAGAGTATTTAAACAATAAACGCCGAAGACTTCTATGCTACTAAAGGCGGAAAAATTTAACGCTGCCCTCCCGAGACCTAGTGTGGTCGCCGATAGGTCTGGGGTATACATGTAGTTAAGGAGAGAAAGAGGCTTCTAACCGTATGATAACAAAGAATATTACCTTCCACAATAATAATCTTAGTCTTAAACCCTAGTCTCGTTCTCATCCCTAGGTTTGCTTTGCTGCGCAGCATCGTACGTATATATGGCTGGGTACGAGACTACGTAAACCCCTACACAAAACCTACATCCAACTAGCCCCAAAGACCAAAAGACCCAGGTAATACATAGACGTAAGTACACTTGGAGCATAAACAACCCGAACCATTACGAAATTGTTACAAGTCACAACCCTTAGGAGTCCCAATAAATACGTAAAAAGACCTGCTCTTAAAATTTCATAAAAGTATCAATTAACGTCATATCATCACCATCCCACCCATACATCAAAACCAACTCAAACAATCTTCATCCCCAAAAAAGAAATCCGTTGTAATAATATAGTATTCCTTATCTTGAAATCTATTCCTAGGAGCAACAGACCACCTGTCAACATCCTAAGGGTGGGATAGTTAAATGAGAAACAAGCGAGACAAACAAACCTTTGGCCATACAGCCCCATTTCCTCCTCACTTTTACCCTTTTTTGCCCATTGTTTCCCATATATCGGGCTTTTTAAAAAAGAAAAAAGAAACTCGGACGCCACACTCTGTAACTGTAGTATCTCTATGACAACAAGTCAGAAACGTTCATTGGCATCTCATCGATTTGCGTGCCTAATTACGGATTAGTAATGAAGTTAATGGCTAGGGGTAAATGTGGGATAACATACTGTAGTAGAGTTCAATATCACGCAGAATCCTAACATCTTCGGTGGTGACGAAGTTAATAGCGACACTAAACTATTCGTAAGTTTCTAGTATTCCCCAAAAAGTTCATGATAGATCATACCCTTTGCGCCCGAATCTACCACTTCGACCAATCCTGTGGATGTAGTTCTCACGATTGTTCGGTAAATCATAATTGATAACCAGCGAAACTTGCTGCACATCGATCCCTCTCGCCCACACATCTGTCGAGATCAACACTCTACTATTCCCCTGCCGGAAATCTTCCATGATACTATCCCGTTCCTTCTGCGGCATCTCTCCGTGCATACACGACACTGTGAAATTCGCCTCCCTCATCTTCTCAGCTAACCAATCGACCTTCTTACGTGTGTTGCAGAAGATGACCGCCTGGGTGATTGTTAGTGTGTCGTATAGATCACATAACGTATCAAACTTCCACTCCTCCTTCTCAACAGCAATAAAGTACTGTTTTAGTCCATCAAGTGTTAACTCGTCACGCTGAACGAGAATACGGACGGGATCGGTCATGAACTTTGTTGTCATATCCAGCACATCATAAGGCAGAGTTGCAGATACGACAACAACCTGGGTGCTGGGAGGGAGGTAACGGTATACGTCGTATATCTGCTCGCGGAAGCCCTGGTTAAGGAGCTCATCGGCTTCGTCGAGAACGAGCATCTTGATGTGTCGCGTACGGAGGTTTTTACGGCGGATCATATCAGCGACACGGCCGGGAGTACCAGATACAACATGTTGCCCATAGTCGAGCTTCATGATGTCTTGGCCGACATTAGTGCCACCAATACAGGCATGGCATTGTACGTTCATATAATCACCGAGAGCCATAATGACAGATTGGATTTGAGTTGCAAGTTCGCGAGTAGGGGAAAGGACGAGTGCTGTTTTACAAGTTAGTGACTATGCGCTGTGATTGGTGAAAAGGAAGAAACAAACCTTGGGCCTCTCGCACGGCCGTATCAATGACCTGGAGGATAGAAATAGAGAAGGTCGCAGTTTTACCAGTACCTGATTGAGCTTGTGCGATGGTATCACGACCTTTACATATTTGGACGATTGCACGCGATTGGACGGCGGAAGGGGATTCGTAGCCATAGGCATAGATTCCACGAAGAAGGTTTTCTACATACTGTTAGTAAGGGATCGTAAATCAGGCAGCGAAAACCGTACCCTTAAGTTGCATAGCCTCAACTGTGTACCAAATTTCATGTTAGTAATTCCGAATGTAAATTTTAGGAGGATATTTGAGAGATCATACAGGTAGGCGCGCTATTTGAGAGATTGTTAGCATTAGCTAGAGACGCGCAGTGGCAATAACGAGAAGGAGAAAATTACACAGTGACCTCTGGAGAGGTCTTGAACTCAAGACGAGCATCCTCCTTTCTGTTGATTCCTCCTTCAGGCATGATTGATAAATTCTTGAGATGTTATGAGTGTAGTTGAGATGTGGGAGATTGTAGAATTGTGACAAGTGGATGGCTGGCGTGAAGACAGAGACCATCAAGGAGCCTAGCGGGATAACTGGTATATGGCCGGGTAACGAGTTTAGTTAGTAATCAGTATCAGTTAGCGCATTCCTCATACTACACATAATAATAGTACTAATAGTCACTATTTACAGCCTTGTAAGTTCCCCTCCCCCGCCATAGATTCAGGTGTTCTTAACTCTATGACTCTTTCATAAACATCTTCATCTTACCCTCTTCCCCCCTCTCTATTTCACCCCACGCTCCCCCACTCTTTCAGCCTATTTACTTCATCTCTCCCGCTGCCCATCTACTCATCTATCCCACAACACCTCTCTAAAGCTCCTCTAAAGCTCCCACAATACCGTATATCTACAAAGATTAACATGAACCCCTTCTACTCAACCCTCTCAACCCTTCGCGAGTTCCTCTCGACCCCCTCAAACGCCTCAACTTTCACAAAAACTGGCCAGGTCACTCCAGAAGAGTTCGTAGCCGCTGGGGATTACCTTGTGTACAAGTTCCCCACTTGGTCTTGGGCTCCTGCTGCGCCATCAAAGCGCGTTGCTCATCTACCCGAAGATAAGCAATACCTTGTACTCCGCAACGCGCCCTGCCATAGCCGAGTTGACGATAGCTTTTCGACCTGGAACCCGGGAGAAGCAAAGGGCGAGGGAGAGGATGAGTGGGAAGATAATGCTCCCCCACCGCCGGCTACTACTACCGAGGAGCTACCAGTGGCAAAGGTAAAAACAGTTGATGAGAGTGGTGAAGAGGAAGAAGAGGAAGAAGAGGACGATATTCCTGATGAGGAAGAGGATGATGATGAGGCAATTATTAGGGAGGCTCCAAAAGCTAGGACTGGTGGGAGGGGCGTTAAAGCGTAAGTGTTTACTCTTCCCCTTGAACTGTGTTTTGTTTGTATTGGGAAGCTATCCATTCAGGAGCTCTGTCTCAGAATTACCTCTGATTAGTTAGCCAAGGAGAGCTTCCCTGATAGCTACCTGAGACATCCTAACTTCTAAGCTAACATACCCAGTCCTTTACGCACATACAACCTTTACATAACTTATTCCGTCTACTATCGTGTCCCCCGCTTCTACCTTTCCGGTCACGACGGGACTACCCACATGCCCCTCAACCCACCCACTGTAATGTTTGAAGATATCGCGCCTGACTACCGCGAGAAGACTGTCACGATCGAAGAATTCCCACCTATGGATGGTGGTGTCCAGATGGCTAGCGTACACCCGTGTCGGCACGCCGAAGTCATGAAGCGCATCTTTGAGAGTATGGCGCGGAGGCGGGAGCGCGAGGAGTGGGAGGAGGTACCTGCTCCTGTCGAGGGTGAGACTAGTACAGAAGAGGAGAGTACCAGTGACGATAGTGGGCTAAGGGTTGACCAGTATCTGGTGGTATTTGTGAAGGTTATTGCTGGAGTTGTGCCGGGGGTTGAGCTAGATTATACTATGGGAATCTAATCGCATAGAGTAGAAGGGTTGGTTTGTTGGTTTTGTTTGGTGTACGCTGGTGTATTGTTTTGTGTGGATGTTTCCTTTTTTCCTTGCTTTCCTTTGTAATTCTCTACCTTTCTTTTCCTATGGGGTCTTTTATATTTCTTTACGCTATTCCACCCCCTGGTGTCAAGAGTAACATATATGTATTTGGGGCGACTCCTGTCTTGCTCTACATAACTTTTCTCGCCTGATACAAAGCCCTCTAGTATAATTCCTACTTGGTATCTTTTAGATGTCTACAATAGTATTATCAGCTATCTGTTTTTCTTGACAAGACCACAAGCACGAGAGCAAAGAACTCAAAGGCTCACCCAAATGACAAGAACAAGTCAAGGCACATCAAGTGCACGAGATACATTATTAAACCCCCTCGTGACACTTGACATCATGATCTCCATATAGGGTTAGGTTTCCTGCGGCTCAACAACCGTCATGATCACCAACTGACTGGCTGCACTCCACCCCACCAAATCATCCCCAAAATGCAATCATTACCACGGACTCTTCCACTATTCCGACAATCCCTCCACAGACAATACCAGACCATCCAAAAATCTTCACATATACGATGCCTCGCTACCATCCCCCCTCCTTCTCCAAAGAAAAATAATGGCGAAGAACCATTCAAGGAAATCGACTCAGGACTCAAGGATAAAGACAAAGATGCAACACCCCCCCGTCTTTCCCGCCCAATTGGTCTCCCACACCCTCCAAGACAGGGTGAGAATACTGGTATCGATCCAAGAACCTGGGCAGAGCGACGAGATGACTTCACAAACTGGGACAAACACCTTGCGAAGCGAGAAAAAATGTCCCCCCTCCACCACCCCCACTCTCGACCCCACCACTAATACACCTATAGGACCAAAGAGATCTTCAAACCCTATTTTCGTGACTTCTCAAATCTCTCTGCAAAGTACAAAGGGAAATCCTTTATATCCCCACCACTCCTCTTCCGTAGCGACAAATCTCTCTTCTTCCCCAACCTTGTCGGACGAACCCTTCTACATTCCTCCGATCCACTCCAGAACACAACCGACATACTAGAGGGAAAGGTCAGCGTTGTAGCTGTTTTCAGTAGTGCATGGGCTGAGGCACAGGTCAAGACATTCACGGATGGGCTGGTACTGGAGGGGGAGGACGTGCAGAGGGTTGATATAAATGTGGAGCAGAACCCGCTAAAGGCGTGGTTGGTCAGGATTTTTGTGCCGAGTATCCGTTCGCGCTTACCATTGGAGCAGCATGAGAGGTACTTTTTAGTTGATAAAGGGTTGGATGACGAGATGAGGATGCAGATGGGCTATGTGAATAGTAAGGTTGGGTATGTGTACTTACTGGATTGGAACTGTAGGATTCGTTGGGCAGGTTCTGGGAGGGCGGCAGAGGAGGAGAAGATTGCTTTGAGGAGGGGGGTAGAGAAATTGAAGGATGATTGGAAAAAACTAGAGGAGGAGAGAGAGGCAAGGAGGGAGGAGAGGGAAAATAAGGAGCGGGAGAGAAAGGCGAAGATAGCTAGTGAAGATGATGACTTTTGAATGGGGGAAAGTAAACAGAGACGCAAAATTGTGTATATATAGTATTTTCACTTAGATGTATCATAAGTATATCTCCTCGCTCATGCTTTAAAAGGAGTACGGTATTAGGATATTTGATTCCCTACGAGGTGTTCCCGCCATGTACATACAACAGCAAAACAAGCGCCAGTGCAACCCAGATAAAATATTCGCAAAGAAATGGAGAGAGAAAAAAACAGCCAGACAGCCCATAAAACAAAATAATGAATCCAATGCAAGTTCAAGCGGGGGGGGGGGGGCAGTACGAGAATCAAAAGCTTATCCAGATACCCATATCCCCAACTACCGAAACCACAAAAGCATCAAAAAACACAATGTAATCAACCCCGCCAAAATAACACTATCCCTCTTCTTCCTCGTATTAATCTTTGCAATGATTGTATTAATCCCGGGAACCTGACTCGCACTATGCGCGATCCTCCTATTGATATTCTGGAGCATCTGTCGCTGACCCATGAAATCCTCATTCACCGCGTAAGCCTGACTCAGGACACTATCAGCCACATTATGTGATCTGTCTATCCTATCCCTTTCATCAAGCATATAATCAGCTTCCGACCTCCCCTCCTCTATCCTACTCGCTGATCTAAAGGCCGAGATATCATCGCGCACGCTCGATAGTAAGTTTGTACGACTGCGGGCCTCAGATATTACTGATTTAAGGCGTGCGAATTCACGGCGGTGGTCCGAGAGTGTGCTACGATGTAATGAGACGTTTTGAAGTTTTGTTGCGCTAGATGTGAGCGCTGATTCAGAGTCGAGGAGACGGGAAAGTGATGAGACAGCTGTGTCGCGCTATAGTGGGGGGGGGGTATGTGTGATTAGTTATGTTTATAGAAAGGGCGCAGAAGGTGTGAGGTGAGATATACTTTTGCGAGGATTTCTTGAAGCTTTCGTTCGGTTTGTAACTCTTCTTCTGTTGGTTTTACGGGTGGGGAGGAGGCAAAGGTGGAGTATGTTTGGAATAGGTTCTCGGTCTATGTGGTCGCTGTTAGTGGGGGGTGTTTATTGCTTCTTATGCGGGGAGGAGCGGGAATACCTGGGATTCGAGAGAGCGAGCCTGCTGCCGGAGCTGGGCCCAGCTACTCGAGGTTGGAACAGCCATGGTGTTAGTTAAGGAATGAATGAAGCTATGTGTGAGTGAGGTTGTCTAAAGTAGTGGTTTATGAGCATTGCGCGGCTTTGGGTCGGGAAGTGCTCTGTGGCGGTGGCCGGCCGGTAAGTGTGGCGTTTAGTGTTATATGGGTTAGGGGTTGGGGGTTGGGGCGGGCCGATCGATACTGAGATATTATAAGGAAACGCGTGACTTAGAAGTTGGGGGGTGCGTCTTTCATATAAGGCCAGAGTGTTTTATAGCACTCTAGCCAGTCAAGCCGTGTCAGCGAACCCGATTACCTTTGCTCTCTCTATCAAGCTGCGTCGAGTGATGTGCTATGCCTTCTGCGCCTCTGTGTTACCGGCGATACGGCGATACGGACCGATTCCTTTTGCACTTTGTTATACTTACAAACTTACCAATAAAGAGCCAAGTGAAACCCTTATAAGAACTTACACAAAAACCCTAACCCAAAAAGGGAGCAAATGATACCCAGGAATTCGTGGGCGATAATTGAAAATCATCGACCAGCAGCCTGTAAATAATTTACCCAACCACAATAAAAAGGACTTATCTTTGTTAGTTTGACATAGTGTTTTATACTAGAAATGCAATCTAAAGCTCTCTATTATGTCTATCTGACCCTAGAGGTGGGGAACTCCATTTCGGTGCTATAAATGCAAGCCTTTTTAGAGATAGGAATACGCAAATTCACGATACCCAGAAATAGTTTTACATAAAATCACAGATGCGCCACAGAGGCACAGTTGACTAGTGTTCTACCAGAAATTCTAGCCATATCATATAGTCTTGGGTTGAATCCAGCATCATACCGATTTTCAGTTGCATCCAATATATGATCGACTCTTTATCACTACATCTATAGGTGCTATTTTGTTTTCTTCTCATCACCCATTTCTTTGTTTACGTGTAGTTAGCTAGCTACCCTAGGAAATGAATCAACCATGCAATAGCACTTCATTATATAATAAAAGTTATTAGATAAAAATTCATTTAAGATAATTTATATAGATGCCCTAAGGGCCCCCTGCGTTTTGTTTTTGATAGTTACTTTGTATTTCTATAAGCTGCAAAAATTAAGAAAACACACTGTGCAAATTTTATTTAATTCATTAGTACTGATGAGCCAAAGCAAAAGGGAGAAACCTCCTAGCCTTAATCCCCTCCCAGTGCTCAGAACGTCCTGACTAAAAATGCCAGCCCAAACAATTCCAATATTAATCTCCAATTCCGTACTAAAAAGTTCCCACCTTCCACCAACTCTTCCGGTTTCGTAAATTCTGCCAGCAACGCTAGCCATAGCACCACTACAACAGAAAACAAATCCACCTCCAACCCCAAGCTCATAAACCATACCAATCCCACCGCAGCAGCACCAAATATAAGCCACCCCCTCCCTATAAAAATACGTTTATAGGGCCTAGGGATCTTAGTAAATACCCTCGGAACCCACACATTGCAAAATATCCACCATCTCTCCGTGTCTCTAATCCAAAATAATGGGATACGTATGACCTGGGTGAGAAGGATAAGTATAAAGGCGAAGAGGAGGAGGAGACATGCTCTCTGAATAACGTCTAACCAGATTTGTGGAGGTATGAATGAGGCGATATTAGAGAGTGCGAGGAAGGGGATGCAGAAGCTGGTGAAGATGGCAAAGACAGAGAGTGGTGAGAGGGATTCGGTTTTCATGATAAAATCTTAGAGTAAGACGAGTGATAGTAAACCTAGAGGCCAGTTAATGTTTTATCTGCGAAGATGAGTATAGCGAGTTTACGTGATGATACTCCTAAGAGTCTTATGAAGTTTTCTTTGATGGTTTTTTGATGAGTTAGAGATGAAAACGAGTGAGCGATAGTATGTGAGCGAGCGAGCGAGTGAGTGAGTGTGAGTAAACAGGGGTAACGGTGTGTGATTCTAAGGCTCCTCCATCCCCCTCTAGTGGTTATAACCCCTCAATTTCTTGTTGGTATTTATTAAGTAATATCGAAACAATTACCTAAATTCTTTCATCATTTACTTTTCTTCCCTCGTTTCACACTTCTTAGCATTAAATCATAATAAATCACTCGAAGAACAAGCCCAGGGCTCTAGAAATGAGTTCTAGGCATATAGCTCTAGATATCTAGGATATTAGATCTCCTTCCTTCTCTTGAATGGGGATGTACTTACAAAAAAATGTTTCAAGGACTTACCAACCAATCAAAATCAACCCGCCCGATTGGTCACAGAATAATTCTCCGAATCCACGATGATCTCATAATTGCCCTTCATCTCTTTCTTACCCACACACCCGAAAAATTGATTACTTAAAACAATTTACGCATGCCGGATGCTTTGTGTGCTTCTCCGCGTTTTACCTCTTGTCTATTACCATCACCGCGGCTACACAGCGACTATTTCCCCGATCCCCTGTCATTTTCTCGCTCCAGCATGCACATTGCCACCGAGTGCGTAAAGGAGCAGCAGAAAAATTGTTGTTGGGGGAAAACTTTTACAAGGCTTTTTTGTATTTCCTGTTGGCGAAGCCCTGCATCTCCCTAAATTTAGACTAGGTATAGGGTTAGGTATATATCATCCGGTCTGCATAATATCCACCGGCGTATTATAGAGACCGCTTCGCAACACGTACATTTCAAAGGGCACGACAAGATGCGCCCCTGACCCATCTTCAATCAAGTTTCCTACAACAGGTACCTACTTATCCAAAATGTCCATCCAAGACCGCACCACAGAATTTCACGCCCTTACCACCTCCGCGAGCAAAAAACTCAATAGAAATAATCCGAGTTCTGCGCACCAGCGGCTACTAAATAATCAGAATAATACCGATGAGCCGGCAAAGGCCCGACGACAAGGTGGAAGGGGGGAGTTTGCAAGGAGGGCTGTCGAGATAGGGAAGGGAATAACGGATACTATGGGAAAGTTGGAGAGACTAGCGATGCGTATGTTCTTATTGATAACTCCCTTGCCTTATTACTACTATTTTATTCTTCCCCCTTCCGGTTACTCCGTATACATAAACGCTTGAATTGAAACTGATCTTGGAGTTTAGTGGCCAAACGCAAAGCGCTCTTCGACGATAAGCCTGTAGAAATCGCCGAACTTACCTACATCATCAAGCAAGACCTTTCTGCGATAAACCAGCAAATCTCGTCCTTACAAGCCCTCACCCGACAAAAGAACGGCAAAAATGGTGCGGAGGAAGGCGAGCATAGCAAAAATGTTGTAGTAATGCTGCAAGGCAAACTAGCGGATGTTTCAGTCGGTTTCAAGGAAGTTCTAGAAGTTCGCACAAAGAACATACAAGCTTCCCGACACAGGACCGACCAGTTCGTGTCCAACGTTAGGTCCAATTCGGCAGATCGTAGGACTCCCCGTACTCCTGTTTCTTCAGAGTCTCAGGGCTTTTCGTCTTCATCCGCTTATCATTCAAATACAGCAAACAACATGCCATCCTACCACTCGCCACTCTATGCTACACCATCGACTACGCCTCGACCAGCCACACAGCCCGATCTCCTCTCCCTCGACCCTACGCCTTCGTCATCGGCTCTGAACGGACCGGTCTCGGCACAGCAGCTAGCACTCATGGAAGAAGGGTCTTCGTCAAATTCTTATATCTCGGCACGCTCGGAAGCGATCGAGGCGATCGAGAAGACGATTACTGAACTTGGAGGCATTTTCAGTCAGCTTGCGCAGATGGTCGGAGAGCAGAGCGAGATGATCCAGAGAATTGACCACGAGACAGAGGATGTAGTAGCAAATGTAGAGGGTGGACAGAGGGAGCTATTAAAGTATTGGGCAAGAGTTAGCAGCAATCGCTGGCTAGTCGTTAAGATGTTTGGAGGTAAGCTTTTCTCGTGCCACTTGCTGCGGCTGTGGGGTGTGGGGTAGTTGGGTTGGGGTTAGGTGTCTACCCTGAACCATACCTTGTTCCCAAAGAGCATCAGCTAGAACAACAGCTAACCTAATATTTATAGTCCTCATGATATTCTTTCTCCTTTGGGTATTGATAAGCTAGTTCTTCCAACCTACTCTTTAAATTCGCCCTTCCCCCTTACTGTTTACATACATTATTCTTTTATTTATTCTTTTTATTTATTTTTGTTGCTCCTTATTGCTCTTTTTCCAGTTTTTTGTTATGTCTTTTTGATGATTGACCCTTAATACTATGCTTTTCATGCGGTTTGTTTTTGGCGTTTAGAAAAGGGTTGTCTTTACGTTGGGTTGCGGGCGGTACTGAGGAAAATAGTAATGATATTGCCAATGCCTGGAATAGGAGGTAATAAAAAGTAAATAATATACTTATAACATCCTATCTATTTCTGATGACCTAAGGAGGTGGGGTTCGAGGTATTATAACAAGTAGTTGTGGGGGTGAGCAGCTTTCCTTCTTTATTCCATGACATCATGATTTATACCAGGTGTGAATATCGAAATGGGTTTGGGTATAAATATTGATGAGGTTATGGAAGTACATACTAGGCATGAGGTGAGGAATGAGAAAACAAGACGGCTTCTCGCAGGCTTATAACCTCTAGACAAAACCAATAGGCTCATCCCTCTCAAATCACTCATAAAGCCACGAACTGGGAGCTACGAGCCGGGAAGTCGTGTTACTTCCCGCGATGGCGGTGAGTACCTCAGCCTTTGGCTCCATGTACATTGCCCCGCGGTGGCGTTGAGGGGGGCGAATCACACGAGATCACTCACATTCACGGGGACCTCAAATATTTTCTCCGAGAAGTACAGCCCTGCATTCCCCACGTGGCAAGCCTATTTCTCGCTTACTTTTGAACCTAACGATCGGGTGGAACATACATATCATGAGGTCGAACCGAGAGAGAAAAAGGGCTGAGCAGTCGAGAGGCTTTTTTCCTGATATCCCATGGAGTGGTTAAGGTTAAACTCTGCATATACGTACATGTATTTATTTGTCACCTGGATGTATTTTGCCACTACTAGTCAGCGATTAGCTTAAAGCAGCCTCTTCGTTGTCTAAGTGGCGTCCCAGACCTAACAGAATATCGTAGTATTTGGCGAGTGCGTAGTAGAGTGGAGGGGAAAGAGGCTTTTGTTGCAACCAGTCAAGGCTAAATAGCTGCTGCATTAAGAAAAATGCTACTTAGCCTACTCTTCCAACCAATTGAACCTACTACACATATGTAGTTTCAAAGCCTCTTTTTCTTTTCGTTCTGCCAGAGCATACTCGCTAAACACTATGGTAACACCACTCTACACCGCAACTGCAGCCACAGAATTTTGAGGTATCAATTCACAAAATGTGGAATACCCAAAAGAGGGGGTGCGGGCCGCGGGTGAAGGCGGTTTCTTGCCCCCTCTCTCTCGCTTCTGGAGGTGAGTGATTTATTCCTTTTTCATAAGGGGGTTTCCTTCGTTTAGCACCATTGGATAAGCCTAAGTTTGGCCTACAACACCAAACATCTTCTTTCACCTCCCCGAAACACTATTCTCCGACTGCTTGGGGGATTTCGAGTCAAGATGATCTTGGCTATTACTATACTGGTAGCGCCCTGATTCAGTCAGTCCCTTACCTCGCAAATCTTGATATAATTACCGAAATCGTGGATCTCATAGTCTTAAGACATTCCATTCTGGTTCGGTCGCCTACGCTACGGTACATGTAGGTCTTAAAAAATTTCCTCATTCGGCTTCGAAGCTTAACTAAGTGTTAGGGTGTGGTTGATTTTCGTTCCTGCACGTTCTAGCGAAGAGTGATCCTTCATGATGCGGAGGAGTGCGGACATCACTCGGCCGGGAGTAAGGCTGTAACGTACGCATGGAAAGTCTTGGAACTGACGCGTTCTTGTTGGGAAAAGGGCATGTTTTGGGACGGTTATCGCCGTGTATGTTTGAGTTTTTCCCTTTGTTACCCTTCCACATCTTCGTGATAGACCATAAAGGTTTCTCCAAGAAAAAAGTGATAGTTACAGAGCCACGCGTAAGAACATCTTATGACGACTATGCTGACGCAGCCCGCTTAAGTAGATCGTTTTTTCGCTTAATCTAATTCTTTCTATATATCTCCCTAGATAAACGACATTGGCCGCAATCGTCGAGTTAGCATTGCAGATACACCTTCTCTGATGAACCTCACAGAGAAAAGAAAGGAAAGTACCTGTACTTTAAAAACGTTCATGGACATCACCGGATTGATCACGAAAGGGGGGGATTCAGGAGTATTCTATGGAATCGGAGTTATGGGAATGCCGGCCGTTGACAGGGTGTAAAGTCCGAAACATCTTGATAGGATATGTATTGTATGTAGGTGTATATATATTTCATAATGGGTAAGCGCCACCATCACTTTCCTTCCATTGCGTATACTGCCTGTGCCACGTGAGCCGGCGAAGAATTCTTTTCTTCATTTCCCCTCCCTGCGGGCACTGAGACCAGCTCAATCAACGTACCGGATCCTGGCCGCGTGTTTAGGTCTTCTGGTGCACAGTATGCAATAAAAAACGGTACCCCATATTCTGAGAACCAAACCCACGGATCCTCTTACCCAACTGCATATACTAGCTGTAAAGTAGGAAACAAGAAATGCGCAAACAACATGGGGGAGGGGGTCTATGTCAAAGCTTAAGTTTGACTGGGGGATAATGTCAATATTGGACATCTTACATAATCCCGGCCCAAGGCGGGGAAAGATATTACTGTTACAATGTAGCTGCTTATTTTTGATTTCGTCATTTGCCAATTCGGCTTTCAAAGGGCCGTGAAGTGTAGGAACTGACCGGCCGACTGACCGACTATTACTGCCGCAAAGCCGGGCATATCGCGTACACCACAGTATGAGAGAGGGAGGTATTGCCATGACCGACGATCATATCCCCTCCTAAGTGCACATACGCGTGGGCGTTGCAGTTGCAGGGCAGCGGTCTCGAACTCCCGCCTGGCGGCTCCTGCTAACAATGGATGGCAACCACCGGGAGGAGTTGTGGTTGTACTGCCAAAGCTTGGACTTTTTTTCTTCCCCCCATCAACAAGCAAGAGGAAGAGGGGCAACTTGCTGAACTGGCATTCCAGTATTTGTATTTAGCCACATAAAAGCATCTTGATCCGCTACATATTTTTATTCGTATAACAAGCGCTTGAGGCAACAGCTGAGGTGCAGACAGAAAAATAGTTCATACAATTACCCCACTGGGCGCTACTACTTACTCCACTATTTGCTTACGATAAAGGGGGCGATAAAGGGGTCACGCGATAAAGGGGTCACAATATCCTGATATAATCCTCAAAGAATCCTCTTCCTGTTTTCTTTTCAACACCCTTCACCAAACAATAACAACATGTCTACATCTTCATATCAACTACTCCCGGACGATGTCCTCCTATTAATTCTCGAGGCTGACTTTAGTCGCAATGGCAAACCTGCTTTGTCAAAATGGCGGTTGGTCAACAGCAGCTGTAACAGGCTCGCCTCACGGTCTCTTTTTAAGACTCTAAGACTCAACTTCTCGTCTTATCTCCCCGCTCAGAAAATTGAAGCTGCGAAAGCAATTCAATTACTACGAAGTTTAGATGCGAACCCGGAAATTGCACAGATGGTCAGGGTGTTGACCCTGGAGGGATCTATGGAGGTTGTCAAGGATAATGATGAGATGTGAGTTTAAGCTCAATTTCAAATAATACGGGGTTTCGATTACTAACGTTGAGGTATTTCTCAGACCAATGCTCCTAAGGAGAGTTCTAAGCAAGATGGAAAATCTTGAGCACCTCCACTGGGATCTATCCATAAACGAAGCTCGGGGCTACAGCAGCTCTGCCCAGACAGAGGTCGAGGCGTACACCAGAACCATCCCTGAAGGGTTCTGGCTGTCCCGTTCTAGAACAATTGTCGAGCTCTTCCAGGATGTGGCCGCAGTTCCAGACCTCAAGAAGCTATTTCTGAAGATGCCATGGTGGGAAGCCGCAATTCTACGACCTCTAGATACCAATGCCGAGGTCCACCTGCTAGCAGAAGGCGCAGGAATCTATGAATGGGAGCCGCAGCCATTGGACATGGAAAATGTTTTTGGTCAATTGGCATCTCTTGATATCACAGTCCAAGAGTACACTGGCAACAGCTACGTCCACGCACTTCTTAAAAAGTCCCAGGATACTCTCACACAATTAGCTTTCCGCTCACGTGATGGGCTCGACTACCCTGAGAAATATTCAAATTTGGTTTTCCCAAAACTTCATACCTTGGTATGGGAGGTCTACAACCCAAACCCATTCGACAGACAGCCTATGCGTCTATCTGGCCGTAACGAAACACCACTATCAACATTTGATAACAGCAAAAAATTTCTCATGGGTTTCCTTAGACGTCACCCCGGTATCCGGTCCGTTCGAATTGTTTTTAACAACTCGGCGAAGCGTAGCGTCGATGCAGTTGAAGAATATCCTGCCATTACTTCCTGCGCAGGGCCATTTATCGACGCTTTGGAACCTTTACATGACCTCGAGTTCCTGCAGTTTGTTGGGCTTCCAGTCTCGTGGGATTTTGCGCAATCAATTACCAAACAGCATCCTCGTCTTGGGGGTCTCTGGTTACCAATCCAGGAAGGTTCACTCGAGTACTCATTCCAATGTCCAAAGATAGACGAAGAGCCTTGCCAGCCCTTTGTGAGCGAGTTGCGAGAATTAGTATCTTCTGCACCAAAACTCAAGGTTCTTTCTTTAGGTTCAAAGAAGCGATGGTTCTCAGAGCTTACAAGTGCCGTTTCAACGGTGTTGAAGACCCCCGGAAAGCTCGAGATGGCTGCTGTTGTTGGAAATTGCGATCTTAAGAAGAGGTTACTGTTTGTTTCCGATTCAGTTTGCGAGGGACGAGAGGTAGAGTCATGGGGACCACAGGAACCTACACCTGTGCCAGTACGAGACTTTGCTCAGATTCAGCTGGATCCAGGGCTACCAGCCTGGGAGAAGAGAAGTGGTTCTAGTGTGTGGCTTAACAATCCATTATGGAATCATCAAGCCGATTTCGTGAATGTATTGAAAGATGGTAAGATAGTCATCGCTTTTATAAGCAGTATTCTTTTTACTAGTGCTTGGCTAACTTTATGTTATAGATCTTTTAGGAGACTCTGTTTTCGATATCTCGAGGCTATCTCGAGGAGTGCGTCATCTTTCGATCACCAGGATGTGAACGGGAAGACACTCGACCTCTATCTTCTTTCGATGTACTATTTTTTTTTTCTTTTCTTACCCCTTCTTGCATGTCGTGCCTCGACAAAATTTTCTTGGTGTTGTAAAAAAATGTATACTAGTGTACTTATGTTGCGTTTTCTCTTTTTTTCTGATATCCCAAAAGTTATTCATCCATTTGGATATACAACTGCATATTATTTTCTTTTGTAATGGCATAGCTCTGCATATATTCAAACAAGTTCTGGTTCTTAATTACATAAGTGCAAGCATACATTTTGAACGGATAAGCACTCGGTGGGAACATCTAAAGTGCAAACATACATAATTCTTCTAGGATCGTCGTACACTTGTAATTAGAAACTTTTACTCATCGCCGGCGCAGCATCCCTCAGCAGCACAAACTATAGATATTATACGTGGTACCCACTCGGGCACAGGGAAGGACCTTGATCATGAAACAACCGGAGTCACAAGGCAAACATTTTACTGCCATGGACGGTAAATTTTGATCTTCCCACTGCACCCCTGTACTTTATGGAAACGACAATCAGAACCGTCCTTTTCTCTCTTTTCTTTTCTTTTTCTTTTCTTCCCTGCAGTGGAGATATCTCCGTGGGGTATCCACCTCGCTAGGATACTTCTCACCGGTACGTTACGGTACGATGGTGGTCTTTTTCTACAAGTAATCTCCCACCTCACCCACCCTGTTTGTGGATATCGAACCCCCCCGGCCAAGACCCGTATCATCTCGATAACCGAAGGCTCTTTGAGGTAAGAAAGATGATGGTAGTTTCGGAGGCGAGGTGTCATCAAGATTAACTTATGTCTATCATCTTACATCACCTTATATATCAAGCTGTTGTATAATTTATGTGATGGCCATAATAATAATACTTTTTTAACTACGGTTTTATTTTTTTTTACTTTATAAAAGTCGTTAGATTACACAAAGGTATTTTAAAAAATTTTCTTTCTTCATGGGTTCGGACTTAATCCCCCGGCGGCTATAGGAAATCCCGGCGTTAATCGTAGCGGCGTAGTCAAAGTCAGGATAATAGATCTTCGAGTTTGTGGCGAAGAAAAATGACAATGTTTTTTTCTTTCTCATTCCTTCTCTTTATCCAATTAATTGGTTAGGGGGGGTTTCAGTGCCACTTATTGTCGTTGTGGAAATGCATAGACCGGTACGTACGTAGGGTTGGAATGTAAACTACCATCTTGATCCGCAGATCGAATGTATGAGGTTTAAGGAACCCTATTGATTGAGGCGTAGTTATATGTAGATATTTAAGACTAAATTCGAAACTAGTCACCGGTAAAGGGGGAGGGAGGGAGGGAGGGGGTTGTGGTCTAGTGGGTAGTTTATTAGTACGGCACAGACTCCATAAGGCAAGATGTGGGCCAGTTTGTGTAGCCGTGTCTAACAAATTCTCGGAGTCCCCCTAGCAACAAACCTCATCACCACAAATACTGGTATTGATGTGAGATTGAATACATTTAAAGACTAAAGCGATTATGAGGGGGCGTAGATGTATGGGGAGAGTCTAAGAAAATTCACTTTGGGTGCCCTTTGCATCACCAAGTGATGTGATCCCCACTAAGTCCTATCAGCCAACATCATACAATACCTCCCTTTATAGGACTTTTATGGTTGTTAGTGTATCATAGGAAATTGCCCTCTAGTTCCCTAGTTCCATAAGGGGCTCTAGGAATTATTTGGACACAGCTATACATCGGTATGAGTTTATGGGAGCTAGCTCTCAACAAATACCATCAGTGGGCCGTGGCCTACCGGCAGGGACTTCAGACAATTGATGATGTCCTTGACTGAGGGAATCGAACCATGAGGCCCATGGTTCGACTCCCTGCAGAGAGAAGTAGTTCACCAGATAGGTGGTGAATGAACTCTTTTGCTGTTGCTATAGGGGGGGGGGGGCACCGGGAATTCGTTGGACACGGCTGTACGTACAGTTAATAGGGTTAAATATATAAAACCCAAGGAGTTTGTGTATGTACCATGCGTACGCCCCACCCCCTTCACTGCAGGTTTCAAGTTAATTTATATATTTTAGTATTTACCCCACTCAGCTGGTGGTGGGGGAATATTTTTATTTTGCCTAGTACTTTGTGGGCTGGGAAATATAGTTGTAGTAACGTAAAGTGTTTGTTTTAGAATTATAGTTAATTCTGCAATATTTCTGGCTCGTGTACACCGTACGGTACAGTAGACAGGATGTAAAACATAGTTTGCCGGAAATTAATACACCGGTCGATGCTGTAATATATCGATCTGATATACTAATTCTTAGAGTATAAGGTGAATGATATTTACAGCCAAAGAGCAGGTGGTCTCAGTTAATTGACTTGCATATATTATCCCTTTACGCTTATATAGATCACGGGATCAAGTAACTATGGCTAAATTCGTATCTACAAAAAAAAAAAGGCTATGATCTTGGTAACGGCTAACTCTAAATCTCTCGGCATGAGTGTATGCAATCATATTAATAGCTTATTGGGTAAACTAAACTCTTTTTCTTGAATGTTTTAATCACTAGAATACACGTAGCTTTGATTTGGTATAATATAAATGATCATATTGCATCACTATATATCACTCGGAATATCCACCAGGAGAAAAAAAATCACAGAGTTAAATTATTGGTTCTAACCGGTGGAGTGGTCAGAGCCTTAGGAATAGTATTCAATGCCGTATTCTACAATTCTTACAAATGAAGAATGGAGATTGTGGCAAAGATATAGGTATTTGTATTATAATGTGTCACATCCATACACATGACAAATCCGGTAATAAATAATCGTTATTATAAACAATAGTTTATATACACACCTTTTTTTTCTTTGGAATATGATTAGCTTGCATACGGTTTCCGGATTCTTCTAACTGGACGTTAGACCCTGTCTAGTCCGGCCCGCCAGAATCCGGTAGCCAAAGACACGGAAAGCTAGATATGGTATTTCTAAGAAACATGCATAAATCTATTTGCCATATCTCATTTCCGGTATGCACCTTCTTCATTAGAAGCCGAGATTGCATCATTAATCACTCGATAATAGAGCATTTAAAGGGGGGGAGGGGGGAAACAATTTGTACCAAGTAGAATCTGCTAGAACAAACATCAAGTCTAGACTATTTGATATATAAAACTGCGCTGTTATATAGTTGTGTCATTGCAATCAGGGCAAATTCTCCGGAGCTCGTGTTTACAAATACACACATGTGCCTCGAGGTTCGTAGTTATGAAACCGTGCGATTATGAGTGAGATATTTAGATCGGGGTCCGGCGGCCTGGGATCGAATCTCCCCCAATAACTCGAGAGCCGCGTCTAGCCAATTGGGCATTCGGCGTGATTAGTCTCCGGTAGGTAACAACGGTAGTAGAGGAGAGGGGTTATGTGAAACGATACGGAATATAGTAACTAAACATTTGTGGTGTGGAGGTAAACTCGTCTTCTTACAGGGTGTAGATTCCAGTCACTCCCGTGACTTGTAATCGATAAAAAAGTCCCCTACTCGACCCCAAACCATGGGTATTTGGAACGCCACCCCCCGCATTTCATGCCCCATAAATCAGCTGTAGATCTACTTACTGAGCATGTGCCGGGGACTTGGTTCTCACGATGCCATAGTTCGATCTGTCCTGAAGCACCCCCTCCTCCTTCTGCTCCTCCCCCAGCATCACTGAAACGAGATAAGAGTGATAAATAGCCCTCTCTAGGGTCTTGATTTGCAACTACGTGTATAATATGTAACACTATGTACATACGTGTTAGTTCCCAAAAATACCTCCAAATCCTATGTAGATATGCGTAATACATACAAAAAAAGGTCCTTAGGTTCACTAAATGAAAGGACGGGGGGAGAACAGAGTATCAACCCATCAATCAATATATTCGGACATTCATCGCCGGATCGTTTCGGCTCAAACATGAACACCCTTTGGCGAGTTTCGGATGTGGGGACAAATCGTATCTTGAGTAATCAGTACCGATGATTTGAACTGTGCAAAAAAAACGTATTGGTCGTATCGGCCATCCCCCCCCTCCCGATGTAGGGGTAGATATTAAATCAGGGTTTTATCGAAGCTTTCGACAATGAGTCTTTAGGACCCTTCCACAATAGCACTGCTGCACATCTGATTGGTTAGATTGGCTATTTCGGCTCTCCATTCTAGGGGGTGACCTACCATTGGACAGACCCAACACCTTGCCTCAGAACACGCGACTTTGGTTTTTGAGTAACAGTATGCAGCCGGTGACGAATTAGGCGGTTACGTATGTGTAGGTCTAAGCCTCAAAAGTGCCAAGAATCCTATAGGTGTTGCGGCTCCCCGATAGGGCTGAGAGAGAGAGCGCGATTATTGGGATTCGACCCCCCCCCTTCCCTTCCCCTTCCCGCAAGATTGAAGATGTATAATGGGTGATCTTTAAAGAGTTTCATCAAGTAACCCAAACAATCCGCATAGAAGCTCCTATTAGTCGGCTAGATGTACTTTTTTCTTTTGTTTGGGTGGTGCCTGTGTTGATACTACATACACCCACCGGTGATAGACAGGATCGATGTCACCCACCCCCTAAGGCTACATTGCATTCTTCATGCACCCCAAACAATTGAAGGCTGAACAACTCCATGTAGCCTACCTAAAAGTAACTAGGGGATGTATGCTCAAGGCAAGATTTATCGTGGAACCACGTTCAACGATCTCTAACTTCCTTAAAGAAGAAGAACAAATACGGTCGCAAGGGTGTAGCTAGCTAGGCCAGGGGGGGGAATGTAAATATGTAGGTATATCGTGCCATAATTATTTCCCTCCCTCCCTCCCTCCCTCCCTAGCTCTTGTGAAATTGGGATGTGCATAAATAATTACTTATCTAGTGCCTTTATACTCAAAAAAAAACAGTGTTATCCTAAACTAACCGGGTGGTGATCCCTAACACATACTTATACCCCCTCGTAATAAAATAAAATAAAATAAAATAAAATAAAACCTCCACCCCCCGTGCCGCGATATCTGAGTTTTGGGTCTCTTCGTTTACGGATGCAAGTCGGAAGGTTACTCCTAGCTAGACCGACGCCTAGCTATGACTTTATGGGTTTGCGGGAAAGTTGCCTTAACTCAGGTCAATATATATTTATATAACAACAACAGCCAACTAGGCTAAATCCCGATATTGGGTTTTTCCGAATCACCCGCGGTTTTTCCTACTTTGGTAAAGAATAGTGTATCAAGCTTTCTTTAAAAGAGGTGTTAGTGTTAGTGTCGCTAACTATTTCCATCTCAGTCTGGTTATCCCCCTAACTATAGGTAAACAGTGATAGACGCTTTCTTGCATAACACACAGTTCATGCATGATCCGATGGGAAACGATCATCGCCCAAGCATCGTGGACACAAGAAGAAGCAAATAATAAAATAATGGAATCTAATCCTATCCGACGTCATCCTCACAGTCCTTAGGCCTATCATATCAACCGTGTCGGGACCGGCCGCATGTGTAACTCTAGGGGAAAATATACTCTATCACATCTAGCCCCACAAACATACGAGGCCCAAGAGGTTCCAAATTTAGAGCGTGCAGCTTCTGCAGACGTCTGATTTCTCCACACCTGAAGATGATACATGCGTAACCCCCCCCCCCCCGCTTGGAAACCCCGCCCAAAAATGGTAACAGGAACGTGTCTCAAAACAAAAAAAAATTGTAGGAAGCAAAGAATATAGAAAAAAAAACCCCCACAGTACTCCAGAAAAACCCCCATCTCTGTATAGTGCCCCCCCCCCCCCAAAAGCATAGACACCATAACTCTTGACTTCATTCGTTCATATGCGCCTTCTTGGTTTGAATCCCAAGCCCAAATGTATCTGGTACACACCCATCTCTAATATAATAACCCCAAGTATGAAAAACAAAACAAAAAGTACTCCCATCCTGTATAGCGCGTAGCAAGGTCAAATTGACCCCGAGTCAAAAACCCATAAAATAAAATAAAAATTAAGGAAAAAAGAAAGAAACCCGGGTAAGAATCTATAGTATGGTTACAAATGCTCTTGCTTAATCATAAGCGGTGGAGAATTGGATGCATGTGAGTGTGAAGGAGATGAGTGATGATCATCGTAGTAGTACTGAGAAGAGAAAAATGATGGGTCTGGGGAATCTAGTACATATTAGTCGATGCACCAAGTAATTTATAAATGTAATGTGGATATTTACCTGCTAGGTTGGCGTAGCTGAGAGAGAATGGAGTCATTGTATTCTCGTCAAAGATAAGTGAGTTTGTCTTGGGAGTCATGTAATCGCTGTGATAGCTCGAGGCTATCCGAGAGGATGGGAGGGGTAGATATGACTGTTCGGGGGCTGAAGAGCTCATGCTTGAGCTGCAAGTGGCATCAATAACTGATGAAAGTGTTGGCTGGGAGTAAGAGGAATAGATGTACTGGCTATTCGAGGAATGGTAATCTGCTAGTGGGGCATCTCCTGAAAGCGATCCAGCTGCAGAGGGATAGTATGGAGTTGGTGATGATGATGAGTACGCATTTGTGTTGCTGCTGGCCGAGCCCCGGTAATGTGAAGGATATCCAGACGAGGTTGTATAGGCTGCATGGCTCAAGGGAGGGAGGTAGTTTTCCCTGGATGATTGTGAATCGTGATCACCGTTCAAAAGAGTTGGTAGCGGCGGAGGAGAGGAGACAAGGGACTGCTCTGCGGAAGATTCGCGAGTTGAACGGCCATCGGTATCCTCACCATTTGGTGAGAGGGAGCGTGAAGCAGCCCGGCGCTCGAGGTCCTCGAGACGGCGCTTCAACTTCTTGCGGTAGTTGCGCTGAGCAATGCGGTTTTGTATCCTTCTGCGCTCAGCAAGATCTGAAATCTTTGTCCAATCTTCATCTGGGTTCGCGCTGCCTCTGAACTCTGTTGTCGATGAGCTAGCTACTCTGGTGGTAGGTCTAGCATTGTAGTGGTGTGTAGGAACTGGCGACATTATGGGAGCTGAGAAGGTGGTATACTGTGCTTGGTGGTTCATGTTGAAGGGGGGTGGGGGAAAGTTATAAATCTTTATTCCCAACTATTGAAAACTTATGTGAGATTCTCGTTCTTATTTTCTCGGAAAAACTAAGGTGAGGTGAGATAGATGCGTAAAGCTTGGACGGGAGGATATGAGGAAGATGAGAAGGCCGCAACTTAAGTACTGACGATTTGATCCACACAGAACCGCCTGCTGCTAACTGCTGCAGCCCAGCCTTACTCTCCCGAAGGAACAAGCACAGAACATTCTTTGCGGATAGAATCCTCAATTTTGGAAAAGGTGACCAGGGTGGTGACACAGCCATGCATGTCGCCACATTTGGCATCGCCCAGGCTTCTGACCAAGCACCTTACATCCAAAGCATCCTCGTTTTCATTTTTAGACCTGGGTGGGGGAGGGCTCATTGCTGCTATTGGTGAGATGCTGGGGTTGGGGAGCTGCAGGCCTGAACCAATAGTCCTGAGGCCAGGCAGGTGGGGTGCCAGCATCCCATCCCTGGAGCCTGGCGGAGTTAAACGGCTGCTAAGTCTGGGAGGGGGAGGGAGAATAGAGGAATGGGGGAGGCTGTTACAGCCACCCGGAATTGATTATTGTCAATGACCGTGCACGACCGTTACATAACTTTTGTATTGAAGGTATAGAGTTACGAGTTATATTATGGCTTGGAGGTGGTGTTGTTGCTACAGTAGGATATCTACTACATACCTAGTATTTCTGAGGAGTGTGTGGTACACATTATGATTTCAGTAGTGCGAGCACGCAAGGGGGGGGACTCTCTCTCTCTCTAGCTCTCGAGCTGAAAGTATACCATATGCACGCGATTTGAGCGCAAAATCTCCTTTTTACTATAGTATTTACCGGGAACTATGGTAATCGAAATGAAGAGATTTGGACCCGAAAATAACAATTGTTTTACCTATTTTAATTTCACACAAGCAATTACGGGCAGTAGCCAAGTATGTAACTAATTACAACTTGAGATCATCTCTGCTATGAGAGGAGGATTCTTCAGCACGGCCTGCCTCCGTTGGACTACACACACGCAGACACACACACGCATACACGCATACATACATATTCTTTTCTTTCTTTAGACCGAGTCGGGTTAGGCGTTTGGGGGGGGGGAGAGGCAAGCGATGTTTGGTCGCTGGGTCGAGGGTAAGAATAGAAACAGAGTCTCGCGTCTCGCCGGCGGCAACTCTGCGCGAGGACACCCTCCTATGCACAAAAAGCAAAGTTGGCAAGCATTGCCTGGACACATCTTCCAGAACGATTCGCTAACACCACTATCCTTCAGTAACTCGATATAATTGCCGGTTGCATTATCGATTCTGCGTCTCGGTCTCACCTTGTGGAATGGGGAGGAAATGCCCTGAAGTGTTAGCTGCCAGTGCCGACTCCGTGCAGCGGCTCAAATCGAGTGGCACAGAGCACAAAGTATCCCGAGCATTGTAGAATTCGCATAACTCAAACTGGATGTGGCACAATTCAATTACAAAGAGTAGAGTTTCTGTCTGTTGGTCCCTTTTTTGGGAGGAGTTCTAGTGGAGTGCATTGTGTGTGTGTGGGTGTGTGGTACCCCGTGAATGCCTTGCGATTTTACCGTTTGCCCGATCGTATCTATTTTTTTGACATGAGTTTCGAAAGTCTACAAAGGTGGATAGGTAAAATACGCCTAAGCAAGGATCTCCCACCCTCCCCCGACGTCATGAGGTAGTTTATCACCTACCTGATCTCGATTGCGGCGAAAAACAATCTAGGTAACCTATGGTTCGCTGCTTGTAGCGCTTCATGGATACCCTGGCTGCAGAGCGGATGACTGTTTTTTTTTCTCTGTCGATTTAGCCAATTCCTGGACGTATATGGCGCAGGGGACAACTAACAAATCAGCATATCGGGTATCAGCCTTATGTGTATGTAGTGAAATAAAGGTATCACTCCGGCCCAAATCGGAAGGGTGGGCATGGGTTCATGCAGGCCAGTTTCCTTTGCCGAAGGGTGGGGAAGAGGAACACCCGCCCGGAGCCCGAGTCGGGGTCTTTGATCCCTCGTCTCAGCCTTGGAGAAACTTCCCTTTCCTTTCCATGCACCGTACGGACATCCGTGTGTTGGATATGTATACAATTGAATTGGGGTGAGTGGTGAGTGGTGAGTGGTGGTGGTGGTGGTGGTGGTGGTGGGGGAGTACGGTCATTTACTTCCTTTGCAGTTAGGAGATATCTAATGAACGCCGAATTGATCACCAGGGCACCTTATACCTATCCCCGCATTCATCACACAATCTGCTGCCTGCATCGCTACATCTTTCTTGCACTCTAGAAGGAGATTCCACAGCATACATACATGCATGATAATAACTACTCTACCACACAGGGTCCTACATTTTGCATGGTATGTATGTAGCATAGACCACTAATTTGAGAGCAAGGGCAGCACAGTTTTATACACTGACCTACCTAAACCAGTCCTCCCCTCCCCCCCTTCCTAGCCAGATACATGGTTGGAATCAGCCCTAACACCAAGAAGAGCCCCCGGCAGTTTACGAGATTAGCTTAAGCGCGATATACCATTAGTTAATCCGATCATGATAATCATATCCGACATAGGCTAAGTATCTGTGGTATTGTTTAAAGAGCCGCGATAAAAATTGTTTTAGAGTTTTCGGAGGAGGCTCCGCTCCCGAGTACAGGGGGGGGGGACTCGAGGGGGAAGGGGGTGGGTGGGGACATCGTCATCTAGGATGTGCAATGCGCCGCATCTATCATTTTACCCTAGCCTCCGTCCGATACCAGTACAGATCTATATCGTAAGGCAGAAGCAGTTTCAGTGTATAGAGATAATGTGATGACAAAGCGGGCTGTACCTTAGGGTAACACCGTCCATAAATACATGTATGTGTAGAATACCCCTCCCCCCCCCGGTACTGTCTGTGCGCCCACTGTTATGGAGTGCTTGTTCTCCTCATACTGCTAGTAATTGTCTCGTCTGTTTTTGTACACAGTTGCGTTAGTTTGAGTCTCTTTTTATTTGTGTGTTTTTGGGACAGGAATGCACTGTATGAGTCAGTGGATTAATTAAATTAAAGCTGGAGTTCTATTGAAGGGATTGAGTTTAGTTCGTCACGGCTTAGAGTATGTATGTATGTATGTACGTATGTAGGTATGTAGGTATACTATAGGTTGTAGTATTAATTAGCACGTAGATCAAAGATGTTATGGTCTTATTTTTGCGTCTTAGAGGTTCGAATTAAGCTTCTAACGGTGTTGGATGATATATGCTTACTCTGGTATAGTGTCTTCAAAGTCTCTACTGTAGATAAGCACCGATCTTTTGGGTACTCGGAATGTAGAGTAGTATGCTAGTTGGTGATACTCGATCGGAACACCGGGCTTTTCCCATAAACAGCTGTCCTAACTTTAGAGGGTTTGATTGATTGGTTGGTACCATGGTTCACGAATAAATGATTCCTCTTGTGGAAATTTATCTTCACAGAAGGTTGGCTATGTCAGAATCTCTACATGTCAGAATCTCTGCTTGTAAGTAAACCCCCACTGTATCCATGCCCGGGGAGGGTCGATCCTCGACGCTCAGCCCTAACCTTAAATAACCGTCGATTCTTACCATGTACCTGCATTCAGAATTCCTTACAAGTAATTATATTTACGGTGGCTTGATGGCTGAGTGTAAGTAATCACGGATGAACTCATTAAATAGTGTTTCTCGTTATTCAATATACATGTAACCAGGAAAGAACAGCAACAAAAACAACAACAGTACATGTAGTAGCAACAACATCTTTAGTCTGCAGGAAAAACACGTACTGGGTCACCTGGGTTTTCTAGAATCAATCTAGATTTAAAAGTTTGTGTGTGAAACGAGAAACAAATGACGAAATCCCGCAGAGATAGGCAGGTTGACATTAAAATGGGGAGTTCCGATGGAGGGAAATAATTACGGATGAGTCTTTCACTCCGTTGTCTTTCTTTTGCATTACTACTTGTCCGGTTTCGGATCACTGGGCTGTGAGGGTGTGCAGGTGGCACATAAGTATATCCCCCCAGCCTTATGACCAATTCCGGCGCATGATTCAATGGTCTTTTGGATTTAATGACGGATAGGGCTGCATCAGTCTCCCTGTGGGAGGATGCATATTCTGTATGGATACGTTCCGGTGAGCGGGCATCCGAGAATCACTGAGGTGATGCAACCGCAGCCTGGCCTGGGCTACATGTAGTTATGAATTGAAGGGCAAACCGTTTTGGCCTTCTCTCTATCTCTATCACTCCTTCCCCGGACGATGAGATTCCGGCACTTTGGACACACACACACACACACACACACACACACATTGAGATATTATATGGTTCGCTGGTTTGTAAACCAATAATTCATTCTGTAGCCTCTAGCTTGGACATGGCATTTCTGTCAGAACATAGCCGTACACGAATAATCGAGTTAATCTAAAAACGTGACATCGCATGTTTTGTGATATCCTTGTCTCGCGAATATAAGCTATATGCTATCTTTATGAATGGCTGTGTTTCAGCTGCGAGTCGAGTTGCTTAATACATGTATGTAGATTACATGTAGTTTCGATACATACGTATAGGAGCAATGTTCTCGAGTTCATCTATACTATCTGCACCTCCCGGGGAAGACAATCGGCGACAAAGATGTCAAGAATTGCTTTTCCGGATAACTTACTACAATTGTATATCTTACAGAAATTGCATTTCCTGTTGTGCAGTCTGCACTCATTTATTAATTCGGTTTACAACACAACGCACCAGAAACGTAACTTTGTTTACACTTTGGGGGGCTACCAAGCGAGATCGTGGAGACAGGTCAGAGACTGCTGCTGCTGCTGCTAGCTAAGCTTCGTATTATCATTCGGAGAGTACTCCTGTTGGTATTAGTTTGCATGCATGTACTCTATATACATCTATCTTATTAAATACATAAGTGTATGGGTACTCTTCTATTGTATGGGAACTGGACCAGAAACACTTGGCCACATCAGCCGCTGCATATCGCTGACGTAACCGGCGATGTAACTTTGGCGGAGGACTTTTTATCTTTCAACCCCCATTTGCCACTGCGGGGATGGGTGCAGCAACGTATCCGGTGGCAGGGCTTCATGGGGTCCGTATCTTCTGCTGCTGCTTACTCCACTTGGGAATGGTCACCACTGATCACTGATGCCATACTCCGGCACTTTGTAATCGACAAGGTGAGAGGAGTGCTAGCTACCGAAAGATATTCAGCCCCCCTCTAGAGCACGCTTTCAAGGTTTTGGGGTTGGGCTCATTGCCCGGTAATAGGATCATCGGGTATCTGACACCACCAAATTCGGATTCTCTGGTGTCGGTAATGGATATCTACAATACTCTACCGTGAAGCCCCTCCAATTACCTTCAATAATCTCCGAGGCTCGCTTCACACAGTTATCATTCCGGAGAGCACCAGATGAAGATGGGGGCTGATCTTGGTCCTACATACAACGGGCCCCATGTCCCGCATCGTATCTTTGCGCCCTACTCCACATTTTTTTGAGAGGATCGCGAGTGGCAGGGAGTGTAGTAGATTCCCGAAGGCTTAAGGGTATTTTGAGACAGTATTTGACTCATGACAGGCGATAGGTACGCTGCCCGGAGATACAGGTGAGTGTATTTTCCAATTGACAGATATGTTTTGCACAGAAACGCCTCCACATCCAATAGATATCCCGCTGTTACGAGTATGCCTTGAGCATAGCACTATGGAGTGCAAGTAATGGAGGGATCGGCTGGGAGCAGTTGGCTCGAGGCAAATTAGGGTTTTTGATCTTGCAGCAAGCCAAGTGGTGTAGGTCGATATGTACATGTATGTAAGCATCATAGGGCTGAATTGTCGACTAGGTAGCCACCACCACCACTAACTCTTTCCAGCCACGCCAATGCACCTCAGCACTCATCCAGAATATCAAGATCGTCAGCTCATGGGAAATCCCGGAATCCAGATAAGAAAACCCCATATGACGGTATCTTGCAAGGTGCATAATATAATATAGGACCAGATCCTAACGTACAGCCGAGCTGAGAATAGGGCTGAAGTTTGCAGTCTTCTGCGTACTAGCATGCGGGTTTCCTCGAGAATAACTGGCTACTACGGAAAGGAAGGGAAATTTGGTGTTTATTTCTTCTATTACGGCTAGATAGAACTAGGGGACCCCTAATGTGCTTCTAACCCTAGATAGGCATGTGTTTAACAAGACCCTTTTTCTCTCACATCCAGAATATGTAAATAAAACATATAATGAGATCTCACAAAAGCCTCCAAGTGTATAGGTTTTTAGGAGTGCGAATAGGGCTGTCGGATTTGCGATGTTGCTATGTAGTACGCAGATCTAGAGGTGGAGGTGCGGTCACAAGATAGTGTCACTTATAGCTAAGGACGCCTCCCGCCAAACACTTTGCACTAGAGACTTCCCCAATTGCGATGAGGTATAACATTGAGCACTTTACTAAAGTGCTATGTGGGCCTCCTCCTCCTCTTCATCATCGACCTCCTAACCACGAGATGTGTTTTTCAGCTGTGTTCTACAATGTTCTTGATTGTAAGGCGAACCGGACCACCAAGAGTTTTTTTTTTTTTTTTTTTGAAGCTGGTTTGAATCTATCTCGGCCAATCACAAAAAGATAGTGGCAGAATCAAAGGAAATTAGTTATGTACAAAAAGATCTCAACACTGCATCTCATGCAACTAGTTCCCATCTGGTGCGGTCCCCCGGTCCCCTCCACCTAGCTAGCTAATTAATAGGTTTCAGTTTTACGTAGTCAAAAAGCTGATCTGAAAAAAACTATTCGCTGTTATCAATATAGCTAATTTAATGAATTTAATGAATATGGAGGGATTAGATTTAGATTCTTGGTGTGGTTTGCGCACTCGATTGGTTTACACAGCCTGATAATAAAGCGCAGTATATTAGTGTCCCAACAGTTTTTTCTTTCAGATCTTTGCTTTCTGTAGAAATACATGTGGCTAGCTGGATGGCTGGGTTAATCTATGCGTATCATGGTTTGATTTCTTGGTTTGAGATACTGAGATAATTAAACTAAGGATCAAGCTGGGCTAGAGAGAGAGAGAGAAATAAAGGGCTATGCTCATGTGGGCTGTATATTCCTTAATTAAACTGTGTGGCATTAATCCAGGCCGGTGCTAATTACATGTAAGTTGGTATTTGTGACTAGCTGGTTATAGAAAAAAAGAAAAAAAGAAACAGATTTGTGATATATAGTCGTAGTTCAGCTCGGGTTAATTCTACATAGCTATAAACCCCTCGCGGGGGAAATGCTATTTAGATATGAACGAATCGATACGTATATAACTAGCTAACTAGCTAGTCGGGGGAATATCTCTGAAATTCCTATAGGTGACGTCTTTATATATTATGTGCGCATATATTGATTGTTTTTTATTTGAACCCTATATATAGTATGATGTATTGGGGGATCGAGCGAATGTTCGTTGGTTTTGTGTGATGGTGTTTTGGGGACACTCTTGGTTTGATTACTATATAAGTATCTTCTAGAGGTGAGAGAGGGGTGGTGGAGTAGGAGAGTGAGACTAAGTATGTAATATATGGGTCATTGGTGTAAGTCAGAAAAAATTATATATACTGATTAACCCTTTGGAACTGGACTAATTATGGTTCTGCCTCAGTATTGTATCTTCAACTATAGATTTTACGGTGTTATATTACTGTTTAACTATTTAGGGTTTATTTGAAATATTATACGGGTACGAGTGTATACGTAGAAAAAACAAAATATAATACCTATATATAGTCGAGGTTGACTGTATTCGGGATTATGGGAACACCCGTGGGATACGGTATAGAATCTCGTTACCTGCATGGTGTACGTATGTAGTTTATGAGTTGTCTTGGGACCGAGGTGGGGGTTGTACTTTTATATTAGAGATTAGAGGTTAGTAACATACTAGAATGTTTAAGGTACGTGAGTGTATATAATTATGAAGAGCTAGTTGCAAAAAATAGAAGAGTTATTATGGAATCGATCCTTAAGTTCATAGTTGAATTGATTAACTAGGGTTCATGTCCCTTTTAGGTACATATATATCGATCTAGACTTGGGAGATCCCTGTGTCTACAACTAAGGGTCATATAATATCACTCGTTATTCGCGAACGTAAGGGGGTTTTTGAGGTTTTTTTTGTTTGATTTATTGAGTAATCTTAGACTACTTGATTATATATATTTTACTCTAGTTAAAGGGTTCCTTGAATTGGTGTATGTGGAGTATAACATGGAGGACTTGTAAAGTGTCTTAAAAAAGAAATTTATTGGGGGTTTAAGTATGATGTAAATCTAGCTAGCTATTAGGTTTTTAGACGCTCAGTTAGCCTAAAAGAGCTAAGAGGGTTATCGGGAAATAGCTTTAAGGAAACCTCATTGAATTTGATTACAGTACGAAAAAACGGGGTGAAACTACTATAGTATTACTGGAGCATTGTAAGGGAAATACCGTATTAAACCAGAATTTAGACAAGAATGCTGTACTACTCTATACTGTTACTACAGGATTTCTACTTTATTTGGTAAGATAGTGTACCCAATTCATCCCCTCTTTTCGTACTGTAGATAGACGTACGTAAGGGTGTTAGAGAACATGTTGTATCATGAAGTTGATTATATGCCCCAGTATATATACTGAGTTAGATTTACTAGTACTCCTTTACTATTACTACTATAAATATCTAGACTTTACTTTTTATATGAGCCCGGGGCCGGTAAGTTATATTTATGATAGGTGTTTTTTTTGTTGAGTCTAAATTCCAGGCTTTGTCTGGCTGATGAGACTTCGGTTTATGACTACATATAGTTAAATTTGTGAATAAACTATAAAAGTGACTTTATTTTGGTTATCATTGCCTCCTAGGGGTCACGTGTCGGCATCGCCTTTTATTATTATTACATGTATTTATTTGTATAAGCCGGCTCTGTACGTATTAATACGTACGTGCTCAAGTTTACCTGTATGTTATATGATACCACGATTAACTAGACATATAGATAAAGATTGACCAAAAAAGGGAAGTTATTTATTTATAAGTAGCTAGCTAGAATAGACTGACCTAAATCTATATATGTATGTAGTGCTGGAGAGTATGGGAGCAGCCGGATGGTATTAGTATGGGATTCTAAGTAATTAACATACTAGAGCTAAAATAGTTTTATTAGTTGGGTAGTTTCTTAGAAAATTCGGTACGCAGCCCCCCTAAAATGTGGGGTTTTAGTAACCCTACCCTGTTTTTTGTACTATAGTCATAGCTCGGTTAATTAAATCCGTATCTTAGGCTATTAAGAAACCAACTTATATACTTATTAATGTAGTTTCTAAGAGACACATATATAGGTACCAAGAATGAAAAATTGGTTATTATGAACTGACAAGAATCATGGAATCTCACTCATCACATAAGCTTAGGTAATTGACATACTAACTATAAAATAGGTATTTTTTTGGACTTTTCCGTCTCTTCGATTAGACAATCATTAGTAAGTTATTTCTAAACTATTTATAACCAGTGGGTACGTCCTAGGGCCATAGCGTTATCTCCTCATTTCTATTAACGTATACTTACCCTTTAATTGTTCCACAAAGTCTAACCCTGACAACAAGCGCCAAGTGGCTTCAATGCTTACGGCGCTACTGTTTTCTCACCGCAGACTTTTAGTGTGCCGCCGTACTAATTAAGTAGGCTATAATATTTTCAAGTATAAGACAAGCTTTTATAAGCGTACAAGTCTTTCTTTCACCTAGCCACCGGTAAATAGGATGTTAGAATAGACAATGTAGAGGGGAGGTGGTGTACGAGGTGGGGTTTAATTATAACCGTTTTCCCTAAGAATCTCAGTAATACAACCGGTTTATACATATGTTGTCTAGAGTGTTATATTGATTGTGTTATGCGCCCCACTCTTCTTCCTTTTTTCGGCACTCCATATATAAGTATATGCATAAGTCGCGTGGCCAGCTCAGGTACATATGTATGGGGCTGGGTGGGGCATAAATCGCTGATTGTGGTTAGATATATAAGAGCTTGTTATCTCGGGCACGTGAAAAAGGGCTGCCAGTTGCACGTATTTGTACAGAGTGGGGCCGGTACGTGCTTAAGGCAAAAAGAGTCCTGCATGATAGGTTTTAGATAAGCTGGGGAAAAAAAAGAAAGGAAAGAAAGAAAGAAAGAAAGAAAAAACCTCTTTACTCATAATAACCGAATTACCAAATCATATTACCAGACGCTAATAGGTAGTGCACTGGTGGTGGCGGTTGCAGTGGGGAAGGGGAGGGGGAGGGAGGGATATGTGTTTCTATTGAAACCCATAGATCTATATGTTAAAGCTTACTCATGTGTACACGTACGTATGTACACAGCATGAGTATTAGAGGTTTGGTTCTTCGTCTATAAAATCATTAGTTTTAATTCGGTACTCAAAAAAGAATATGGTAGAATTTCAAGGTGTCTGACTAGGTTCTCCACCAAGCGCCTGAGCTCAATCAAGCTGGGAAAGCCAGCCAGCCAGCCAGCCAGCCAGCCATCGATCAAACACTTGCGTAATCATGTAGTCAGAAGCTTCGCTTACACTTACATGTAGCTATTGATCTTTGCTGTTGTGTTACAGTTAAACCCATGGGTATTAGCCTTGGGGTATAGCTGAAAACTGGGGAGTCTTGGGGTACTCCTAGCTAGCTGACTGAGGATCTTGGGTGCTCCCAGTTAACTGAGGGGTCCAGGGAGAAGGGTCGGTGCCTACAGGTATGAGGTTTTTTAGCTACATAAAACTCTTAAACCGAGTACCACGGGAATCTCCGGACAAGATATGCAGGTTTGAGTGAATTCTGAGGGCAGCTCAAACAGTTACGGGTAGGGATTGATACGAACGGTCCTATTAGAACTTATTACTTAGTATCAGGGATTCTGTAAGGCTTTCAAACACATGCACAGGCCTGGCGTCCTCCAAAAGTAGACTTATCCACCAATCTTCTTAAGTCTATATTGAGGCCGGATTAATTACACCTTAGGCAAGACATGCTATATTCCTGCACACACATGTATACGCTTGGGGCTTGTTCTTGCTGCATGTGACATTCTTGTACCTAGAAATCAATAAAACTATGATATACAGTATGAAAAAACGGGGTGAAACTACTATAGTATTATTACTACAGCATTTTAAGGGGAATACCGTATTAAATCGAAATTTGGACAAGAATACTGTAATACTCTTGTATTCTATACTATTGCCACAGGATTCCTACTGTATTTGGTAAGATAGTGTACCCAATCCATCCCCTCCTTTCGCACTGTATATATAAAACATATACGGACATATAGTATATACCTTTATACAAAAAAAAACACCACCTGATAACCAATAACCTAGGTATATAAGTATGGCGATCAATATACGGACTAGAGAGCGGAAACTCAATTGCCGGGGGTGATTACCTTGGTTTGATAACGCGTGTGTAAAAAATTAGTAATGGTCTTAAGTTGGTCTAGGCTCAAGAATGAGTCTATATCGATCGTGGGTCTGGGACGGCATTTACAGACGGCAACAACTTAGACCTTCTATCTCAAACCTGTTCGTCTCATTGGATTAAGACAACTATTCACCACACCCGAAACGAAGTCCAAAATACATATGTAAAGTCTTTCGAGCATTCTTTAGACAATCCCCGGTTTATCCTTGTAAGGATCGAGCGCATCATTATTCCAAATGTTTCTGGCAATTATATAATAGCTAGGCCCAGACCCAATTAAAACACTTATAAAATAATTGATAAGCTTAGAGTATTTGTCATAGTAAGTATTGAGTTTTACAATTTTAGTAGTTGGTAAAGCCTTCTAAGAGCTACATGTAGATTTAAGTCTTAGAACTGATCATATTCGAGAAAGGCAATATAAAGGTCATAGAGCGTCACTCGGGGCCGATTAACTAGTAATAGCTCTCCCCTCTCCCTTACTGTATTAAGAACAATACTTCGGATACGCATCACTATATCCCTGAACTAAACTTCATTTATTTAACCTAGAGCCATTCATGGCCTAGATTCATAAACGTAAAGGCCAACAAGCATTTACATAGAGCATGGGGTCTGTGCACCTGTGGGTCTCTAATAGACAAGTGCCAGCGACGGGTACGCGTACGTACTCCACGGATCCAGGGCGAAGCTTGAGGGTTGTCTAAATCTCCGAGAGTTTCATCAGGGTCTCGCAAAGCATGACGTGACGCGTGATCAGACTAATGTCTATTCCTTAACCTCTGCCATAAATAAAAATATTTCATGTCGGTTGGAAATTATATGGGTTGAGAACTAGCTAGGACTAGGATGTGACTGCCCTTGTTTGTGACTGGGGGGGTCTTGACCCAGTTTTTTTGGTTGATTTTAACATATACCCTCAGGTGTGATCTGACTGTGACCGATAGGCATTTTCCAAATTCTTGTACGTCCTCTTGTCATGCAGTAGGCTTTTATGTCATGACAAACTGCGACAGAGACACCGTGGCAAAAATCGGTTCTTGGGAAACCGCCAAATTATGTATGCTCACCGTGCAGATGCCTTATGAACCTGGTATTTGTTAAGGTTGCTATTTCAGGAAGATATGTCGACATCATCGTCATAATACCTACAAAATCTTCAGAATCACTGCTATGTAACGGTCTCCTTAAGCACTCCGTTTTTGGTACGGAAGCGTATCTTACCTGTCGCCTCGGGAGCACATCTTGATAGTCAGGTTCTGGGGACGATTGCTAATCGAAAATGGACCTAAGCATTGCCTGTTATGACAATCACCTCTAAGAGGAAGGACACAAGAGCCAAGCTATCCTGTCTTTGGCTACTTTAGACTGTTCTGACAGTTCGGTATCTATCCGGACCCAGAAAAATTCATGGGGACAGAAATTGTTTTGCACCTCCGTCCAAGTATAAGTAGGTAAGAATTCGCTTCGTGTTTTTAGTAATTAAATAGCGTACGTCTAGCTGTCAGAATAAGAAGATCTCAAGATCTTTCTAGGCGCACAGAGAAATTTTACTTAAAATTAGGACAATAAGAACCCCTTTTTCCCTAGCAGCTGAGAAAGCTGAAGAGGGAAAATCGTCTTCTAGAATCAAAGCCAAGGCGAGGCTATAAAAAAAGAAGTTTTCGTGTAACAGCCACAAGGGAAAGTTTCTAGAACCGCACACTGAGGACAGTGTGTTCTCCAATGCGGGGTGAGCACGTGCGAAGGGGGAAAGTCGCACTATCATAATTATGCACTGCCAGGGGCCGTAATAAATCGGTGAACTTCCTGCAAACCGACGTAATAAGCAACCATGAAAAGTATCCTTGCACCTCAGTCTCTTCAATAACTTGAGCCTGTTGCCACTCGGTATTGACACCGCCTGCACCGACTAAATAGTGGAGTCATGGTCATGGTGGAGCACTGAAATAGTGGTACCGTAGTACAGTACCTACCTCTCGTCGTATTTCTAATCCTTCTGAGGCCGTCATACCCTTGCTTGAGACTGCTATGGCCCTGGCAATATATCTTAAGCGTACCGATATTGCGGTATTGAACGACTTATGCACACCGTTTACCAAATCGGGGTACAAGATGAAAATCAATCCCCACCGGGTGATTTAACGTGCGATAAGGTATAAAGATGTATAGTAGATGTAGTAGGTTATAGGGGGCTTGTTCTAACGCAGTTGCTGCTGATGGGCGTAAATCGACCTCGTGGACCTGCATGGATCGCTGAGATCTGGGGGGGGGTGAACACTCGTCAGTTACCTCTCTTTGTTGTGACTGGCGGTGACTGGGCCTGACAGACAGATAAACAGATTAATTGATGGATTGACTGATGGATTGACTGAGGGATTGACTGATGGATTGATTCATTGACTGAATGAATGAGTGACTGACTGACTGACTACCTGCCACGTCTCTGTCACTAACCTGAGCCCTCAAAATCCAAACTGCTCTATATATCCCAGGATACCCCGCTACCAAAGTTACACCGATGTCAGTACCTCGAGTTCCAATATTAATCTTGTGACCCAACGCATAGACAGGCCGTTCTACCATATTCAAAGAAGGGATAGTGTCTAATGGTGTGGTTTGACGGCTAGCGACGTCCGACTGAAATGCGGATTCACTCGTAACAAAGCATGGAGTAGTATACTTTTCTCCGGCGGAGACCCTGCACCCCCCCCCCCACAAGCGCCAAAAAAATGCAGTGGAAAGCCTGTCACTTCCCCCTCCTTTCTCGAACATCGCGACGCAAAAGCAGCTATTGAAGCGTGGTGACAGGGTTTCCCTGTTCCACCCCCCAATCCGAGCTATCGAGAAAAATGTCGATGAAGTAACTATATAAGCACCGGGTACGGTGCCGTCGAGAGAAAGACCGTTCAGCTTTGTGTTTTCTATCCGTCCATCTGAAAGATATTCAAAAGCCTCGGACATCCAGCTTGCTGAATCCCCGGACTCTCCAACAAAAGCCAAGTTACACCCTCAGCTCAAGCACCCCTGTGGCAAAGTGGCAACCCTTCCTGTCTTCTATAACCTCATCCTCTTCTTTATAAAAAGCTTCGAGCGACAGAAATCGCAAAGGGAAAGGCTATCAATTGAAACTCTTGTCGCGATTTATCCAGAGTATGTATGTATACTTTTCATGCTGGCTTAATTTATCGCGTCTTACAAATCATCTGCTAACCATTCCCAATAGTAACCACGATCGATAAACGCACGACGCACCGCAGATCCAAATCTCAAGCTGCTTTTTAACTCCTTTTTTCTTCTAAGAAATAACAGTCACAAACTGCGCGTTAAAAACCGAACACTCTTCACCAATGATTTGGACCTGTTGCAAATGTGGCCGAAGTAGTCACTGTTTAACTTGCCAGTGCGGACATAACTATTGTTTGAGCTGCGTCTACTCCCGAAAACCCGCTCGGCCGCGGTATCATATCCGATGGCCCTCGGCATTTCGCCCACGGATATAATAAGCAGCGCATTGAGTTTTTATTGGAGTCAGCGTGAAGTTCGGATGGGATTAGAGTAATCATGTAAATAGAGGGCCGATGATTCGTCATAGTTGTGAGAAAAGTGGGGGATTCCTTATATTTCTTTCTTTGCATATGGGAGTTAGGTTACGGAATATTTTGGGATTGAATAGCGTGGCTGTATATACGTATCTGGGTTTATTTTACTTTCTGATCAAAGTTTTTTTGGAGCAGTCCATCCTTGTCGCTCTCGTCTAGAAATGTCTCGGATGGAAGGTGTTTTGGGATTATCGCCTTAGCGTGTGTGGTAAGTACCGAGTACTTATGAAGGGTTAGGGTTTTTTTGGTTCACTGTAAAGCTTCACCGGTACTGGCACCCCCGCCGGGATGCCAATGACATTGGGGCCGGATGATGCCCCACCCCTGGGCCCTGGTGTAATGTGCTTTTACCACTGAGTTGAAGGTCCCGGAATACCCCAAGAAATTAAACAAACACCCCCCCCCCCCGCCGAAACAACCCCCCCCATCTGCATGATTATTGGGCTATGACTAGGAATAATCGATCCGATATATAAGAAGTATGATACCATTACGGCAAGATAATATAATCCGGGAATTATATTCCCTAGTGCTTGATCTTCCGAGTACCACATATATGTACCCCAAAGATTAATTAGCCGGATGCTAAAGAATGTGGCCTTAATGAGCTGTTGCAAGCAGGTGTTCTCTTCAATTCACCACAGCTAAAAAGAAAAAATAACAGTAGGCCTTCCATATAATTGGCGGATAAATATTGATCCTGGTGGATCTCGATTTTCACCTCAAGTAGTAAATAGTAGGGATGCAATTTTTTCGACATGCAGGTGGACTATATATATACTTCCAATTACCTTGTTTAATATCAGCTCAGTCGTACACGTTGTTTCAGCTGATTTATATAGAAAGTTTAATGCACAATATGCTAGTTATACATAAGAACCTCTGCGGCCCAGCGGGCCTTAGGAGATGTACCTTGTTACATATTGTATCTTGGCTACATACGTATATAGAGCACAAGACCTCCAATATTCTGGACTTTATGTAGTTTACAGCAATCTAAGATGTGCACACGCACTTGTATGTGTATATCGGAGTTATCTAGTGGTTCATGTCAAGTGTTACCGGGCGTAGAGAGAGAAACGTTTTTTAAATCAAGATCTGTGGCATTTCCGACGATCTGTTAGTGCATGGCACTGGCAGGAGCAGAGACTCCCGAATAACACCTAGTTGGTCCGACAGCACAAAAAGTAGAATGCAGCGTGGGGTATGTGTCCTAAACACACTATATCGCGTCCTCGGTACTTAAAAGCGATTCATGTTCTCCTCCTTGGCGCCTTTAAGGTTTGTTATCCGCCTTAAGTAGGGCGGCACTTTTGCGTAAATACACAGAAACAATCCTGGGTCTCGGCCTAACTCTACACCGCATAATTATATAGAGTAAGAGTTCATAGCCCGATATTATAACATGCTTACGATTCAGGGCACCCTGTCCTAGTAGCCTATATATGTTTCAAACATACTGGTTTGGTTTTTATATGTGCCCGAGGGGATGCATGTCCACTACATGTACTTTCACCGCTTTATCGTGTGTATCAATGAGAGTGCACACAAACCCTAAGACTGCTGGTCTGAGGATCATGCCTGGACGAGCGCACAGGAAATTTACCAGCCTCGACTTACTTGCTGGGGGCCGTACAGAGTGAGGGGTTAGTTATGGTAACGTAACAGCAAAGATTAGGGTGCTCCTACCTGTTCTGACTAGTCGGTTATTTATCTTCAGTTGGTGTTTTTACCTTATCAATTGGGATGTAACAGCAATTTTCTGCTGCAAGCACGCAAAATAAACGGTTATTCTTCTTGGAGACATGTACAACCCCCTCATTGTGACAGTTTAATGGCTAGCAGGCAGGCAGGCAGGCAATCCATCCTCTGCAATGTGCCTAGATGTGATCAGGAGGACACCCCCTCTTTGATAGTACCGGTTCTACCATACGAATAGGAAAACCATACTAAAAATAATGAGGGGTCCATGGAGCGATTAGATCGGTTATGCCATGAGATCAAAGATCTTATACATAACAAGACAGTAACAACACCAGTAGCAGAAATGCGTGTACATAACATCGCCATAAGAGCATCCGTTCTTTTCTGCGAGCTGTTCTTGGTGCAGGATTTTTCCAAGACTTGGGCACGATATTATTCTCTTTTAGGAATCCCTGATTAAAATGGTTGCCGCAGCCGAGACGGACGCTAAGAGATTTTCCTGCCTTGACGGCATTAATCTCTGCAACGCATGACGTTGTGCGTTCCTCGTTTCTGCGTTCGAAATTGGGCCTGGTCGATGAGATGTGAAACGAGTATGGACCAATCGGGTCTTTCAGTTTTCGGTTTTTTCTTTTCTAGAACCCCTTGGGAAACTCTATTAATCCGGAAAGTTGGTCTTGGACGCGAATACTACATGTGGCCATACAAAATTAAATTTGAACGGCTGTGGCGGTTAAGGGTCTGTCTAGCTCGGTGACGTTTTTCCTTTCCTTTCCCTCTTTATCTCCCCCCCAAGTGAGTACTCGGTCCGGTCGGGTGAAGACAGGATGGTGGGGTTATCCGCCTTGCGATGTCGGTATATAGATTGATTGTGTATCATCTTCACACCCCTGACCCGAGTACTTCGTGAGGGTTCTTCCGAGGGTTCTCCTGAGATAGCCTAGTGATAGGTAAAGGGGGGCCCGCTGTGGCCAAAAAACAATGGGTTCCGTGATACGATGGCTAATACGAGACTTTTAGGTGTTAAAAATCCCGTGTTCGCATCAGCAATAGCACCCCACTGATCATACGTAGTGTGCGCAGCATTGAGATTAAGGATTGTATGCAGTATGCAACTAGCATACGTATCACTCGGAAAAGCCACTTCGCTAGTATCGTGGGCCAGACTAAATTCTCACGGTGAGGTTCGGCTTATACTCTACGATGTCATGTATGGTGCAAATAGTGGAGGGGTGACCGGGTAAACGTTCACACCTAAGATATTTCATTGGGTTGTAACGGATATCTGTTATCAACGCCACTTGATGGCTCTGTGTGTGGCTTCCACAAACTACAATAGCGACCCAATCCATTCACTGACAAGGAAGGCCATGCTTTCTACGCCCGCAGCCTCCTAGGAAAGTGGAGTTCGGGTTTTTGACTAAATAACAAGCCTGACCAAGCACTGGCCCCAAAACCCAGGAAAATTCTCAACCACCTGCCGAGACAATAGCCCACCCATATAAACCATTTCTAAGCTTGGTTCCCCCATATTTTAGTCTATCATACGGTAGGTGCAAACGGAGTGGGACCTATACATACTGGCGAGACACTAAAACCATAGAAAATCTGTTCACCCAATTCCTTAGATAGCCTGCTCGTAAAGACACGGGAGATTTGTGCACCGTCCAACGTATGATTATGGCGCTATTAAGCGATAAATCTGAGGGCCCGATAAATAAGACTCCTCAAGTCTCATTGTTTCACAGGGTAAGGTAGACCCAATTCAGAATTGTGGTCTTAGAAAATCAAAGAGGGAAAATCCAGCCTACCCTGATCCTTGGGAATAGAGGAAGGCTTGTTTAATGGGCTTGTCCCTTGTAGCATACCCACGTGTATGTATGCTACCGACCACGGGTCGGGTCCGTTCATCGAAGAATAGAAATATGATCTACAGCTAAGTTTCATAAATCCTGGTTGTCTCATATTCTAAACGGCCAAGGCCGCATACTTGGTATATATTTCGGCGAAGAGGACCCGAAGTCATCTATAATCACTCGCCTATCTATAGCCGTGGGCTTTTCTGAGGCTCATGCAGAGTTCGGGGAAACCCGCCCAATAATGTTTTACCCAAAAAGGCAAACAAGATACCAGTATACGTAACTCAGTGGTAAATATCATATATCATTCTTAGAAAAACGGTCTAGTCATCACACGGGAACTATTGATCCGTATATATGAAACAAGCTCAGTCTTCAAAACCAAAAAAATCGCTACCTCCAAAAGACGCGCATGCGCTGTTCAAATCTGTTTACTTTATAAAAAGTCATGTGACCCCACATCTCTTGCCACAGTTAGACTGGCCCACAAATTCGCGTGGCAGGCGAGGTTTTGCCCATGGAAAACACAACACGTAACTACATGTATGTGACATCACTAGCAGCCGTAAAATTCTAAGGATTCCGCTTCTAAAGCCAATAATATCGACTGGAAATTGGTACCCTAGGTATTCTAGGATGCAAGTTTCAGATGAGTGAGGCAGCTGTCAGTAAGACTATGGCACCTAGTTGGCGGAGCTATGATGGGATTCTTGGCGTAGCCTTGGCATCAAGTACATAATCATATACTCGGTCTCCGGGCCTTGGTAATCCGGTGCTAGACTGGGTTTTGAGGCTCAGCAAAAAGCTTAGGTATTTTTGAACTGTTTTGAGAGGTTACCATCAGCCAGGGGTCTACTTTAACTGGCGTGATAATACTTGAGGTAGTTGGCGGAGTTATAGATTTCTTGGCATATTCTTGGCACCAAATAAGCCCTCTAGCTGGGGTTACTATAGGGTCATATTATATTTCAATAGTAATTGAAGTAATAAGACCTCGGTTTCCTGGAGTTGTTCCAGATTGTTTACTGCGAATGCCAAGAAGACGGCGATAAAGTCTAGTCTGACCCAGCCTTAAACGAAAGCTACGGGGATACTGGAGATACTAGCAATTTTTCTATTAAAGTAAATATTTATCTACCATAAGTACCAAGTCCTAGTGCTCTATCAATCTTATATCTCTCATCTGGAAAACAATACTTTCTCCAGCATTACTCTTGATCCTAGCTACAATTCTCGTCAACGCGAAAAACAATACTTTCTTTAGAACCATATATATATATATCTATAGTTCTACCACCTTTTCAGTATCATAAATCTAAAAGAAATAATATCTGGAATTCAACCGCAATGTCTGCGTCTTACCGCGAGTTCGAATAGATATTCATAGTGACCAGTGCCTCTTCCGGTGTTGGCTACGAGACAGCCAAAGTACTGTACCAGAAGTCTGGTACCGTATGTCGCCGGTCGTTCACTTGAGAACAGGGAGAAGGCTATAGAAAAACTAAAAGCTGGATGTCCGACTGCAAAGGGAAAACTTGTTTTCCCACTCTTGAACCTGGGTAATCTCCGTAATATCAAGGCATCCGCACAGGAGTTCTTACAAAGAAGAAGCTGGATGTACTTTGGCTTAATGCTGGTGTCATACATCCTCCTTCTGGAAGTGTGACTTCTCAAGACTACGAAATCCAACTCGGAACAAATTTCATTGGCCACTACCTCTTCACAAAGTTCTTGACTCCAATTCTCATCGAGACGGCAAAAGTCTCCTCTCCAGGTACAGTCCGTGTTATATTCGTTTCTTCCAGCGCTCATCAAATTTTTTTTTTGGATGGAGGAATCAAATGGGATGATATTAACTTTAAAAATGATGGCGAGATCTGGGAAATATATAGGTAGAGTAAAACTGGGTCAATCTTGTTGGGACTTGAGTTTCCCAAGAGATTTGCAGATACAGGCGTTCTCGCTGTGGTAAGTGATAGCTAGTTGGCTATTTCACCATCGCTTTTTCGTTCTACTTGTACTAATGATGGGGTTAGAGTCTTAACATAGGGAATCTTAAAAGTGGTCTCGAACGCCACGGTTCATGTATTACCGACCTTATAAATGCAAGCCCCTCTTTTATACCTACCTTTCATTAGTAGTTGCTTCATGGTGCAAGTTATGGTGGCTTAACAGAACCCTTTGCCGGACTTTTACCGGAGATTACACCTGCGAAGAACGGGGCTTATATTATACTCTGGGGAGGATTTGGAAACAACAGGGGAGGTATCCTGAATACTTATACTACAAGTTCTTGGAATTGGTGCGAGGAGCAAGTTAAGGAGTACGTCTAAAGGGGGAGACCTGTAGCAGGATTGATACTCGGGACGTTAACCAGTTTGAGGACTATTCCCCCCCCGGGTAGATTTCATATTGAGAGTTTAGCTGTATTTTGCTGCGTGGTATTTATTTTATTTTATTTTTCTCATTAGTTTATGCTATTTTATAACTTAGGATATTATATAAAACTTAGCAAGAATGTTTCCCTATGTAAGAATAATTATAAACCTACAATAACTTATACAATGTGCGTGTATAACACTGATTACAATTGTTTACTTATACAGTACAATAATAATAATCAGCTCCATCCCCCAAAGATAGTTCCATGTAGATTATGAGCCTGTGAGGAGTTGACACCTGGTATGTATATACATGGAATCGCCTTGTATGAAGTTTGTGTACATAGCCAACTACCCAAATAGTAATCCCCTTTTTTTTCTTTCTCATTTTTTTAATTCCCTTAAATCCATTCTGTAGGCGTTTACCCCCCTGCTTTGTAAAACAAGTGAGGGAAAAAAATAAATATTAGATGTACATGTAGTTTCGTACACCTATGATTATCAAACATGTTGTAATTATGACCCCAAACCCCCCACATTTCCCCCCACCTCGGTTGAGATATCCGGGCGAACGGGTGAAGAACGCCCCGGTTATGCACGCTCTGACGGTACGAAGTCCGCAAGAGGCTTTCTTTCTTTTCCTTCTTTGTGGAACTGTTAGCCACGGTGTGTGTGTGTATGTGTGGTAGGGCGTTCCATCGGTACAGCGCAGTGGCGTCGGTAAGATGACCGGCTGGCTGTGGCTCAGGGGTTCAACAGAGAGAGACAAAAAAGAAAGAGAGAGGCTTTTTTTTTTTTTTTGGTACCACCAGAATAGAATTGTGTTAGATACTCTTCTCTATATATCATTTGCTCGGTCAGATCCGGCTCGGGACGCCTATTTGTCCATTTATCGCTTATGCAAGCCAATTGCTCCGTGTTGGCTCGCCTTACAGGGCGTCAAAAACTAAATAGAATAAAATAAAAGGAGTCTTTTTTTTTTTGCGCCGCGCGCCTTGAGTTTATTTTATGCCGGTTAGAGACGGGGACTAGGGACTGGGAATGGGGAATGGGGAGTTGATCGGGGATTCACTCAACCGTGCTTACCTAGGTCAAACATGCATTCACTATGAGACTCATTCTCGGGACTCGGCCACTGGATCACCGGCTATCACTTACATGTAGATGTGGTTTCAAACTCTAGAGGCGCGTTACGTATGTAGGCTTCACAAGGAGTAACTCCTTTCTCTTTTTGTATGAGAGATATAATAAAAGAGAGGACTACATGTAGCTAGTTATATTCCTTTTTTTGATTGACTTTACATATGAATGTTTCCCCCTACTAGCTGCGGAGAGGAAACAAGCATATGGATATACTAGTAAGAAAACGTTGTGCCCGGCTTACTTCGGATCTCGGAAGCCACCAAGAGCGGTACTTGGGAGAGTCGTCAATCGTAAGGATACATAATCAAGAAGAAAAGAAAAGAAAAGAAAAGAGAAAAAGTAATAGTGAGGTCTTAATGATATTCGTCTTGTTACATGCAAAGACCCGGTCCCACGAAATTGGACTCTCATGGTAGGTAGGTGATCGATACCCAGACCTACATTCAACTCAGGACTGTGACCCCCCCGACTATTCAGGACAAGCGTACTGCAAGTCTATAACCCCCCCAAAAAAACATGACTATCAGTATGTACTCTCCTAGAATTGTATATTTAGAGTCTGGACTTACCGCAAATCTTTGGGCAATCGCAGGTTTGTCCGTAAGGGCAGTCCCGTATACAATCGTTTGTACACCCGCATTGACACTCGTATTTAGGGTCTAGATAGACGTAAGTTTTGGTCCTTAAAACCCCAGAATTCATTTCATCTGCTTCATCCGGGTGAAGAGGAATTAAGCTAGGAGAAACTCACCGCAGTTTCTGGGACAGCCGCAAGTTGTCCCATAGAGGAAGCAACTGACGAGACAATCGTTCATACATCCACAAGATGGGAGCGCTATATCTTGTCGTTTGAGAAGCTCGTTGGTACCGGTAACGTCTACGGGGGACCCGAGACTCAAACCGGCAAACAAAGATGTGAAAAGGAGGAGGGTTATTGATTTTGAATGCATTCTTGGATATTCGATAAGGTTAAATTGGTTGTTTTTGTTTTTGTTTTTTGTATATGAATTGATTAACTAGAGTGTGTGTGAGTGAGAGTGATTCTGAGGATATAATTTCAGAGTAGGTACGAAAGCTACTACTTTATATAGTAAAAAATAAAAGATAACAAATCTCTAAATAGTTGGGATAATTAATTAAAAATAATTAGATTAACAATTAACGTACGGCTGAAAAAAAAATATATAGAATACGAGCTGACTTCGCATAACCAAAATTAATAAATAGATATAAAAACATTGGCATTCTCTTATCCGAAGATAGATATACCTAGCTAGCAAGCTACATATACGCTGCTCGTTAATATTTTTGTTAATGATTGGCGGTTGTACATACTTAAAACCGATACGAGGATCCACTGACCGGACCGCGATGTATGCAGACGCACATTTATTCATTTTATATGACAGTGCAGATGATTCTTACATTCTTTCTTTCACTTTTTTAAAAATAAAATGAAAAAGTGAAAAAAAGAATCAAATAACTTGAAGTAGATGAGAGGGGAGTACGTGGTTCTAAATAAAAAAGACATATCTAAATCAAGTTTTAGTACGTTGAATACTCAAAGAATTTAACAACAAATGACCGTGATCGAGTTTTGAAGCTAGGCCAAAAACGCGCTGTAACACCCCCCCCCCCTTTGTGACACCAAAAGTGTTATATTTTTAGGGCTGTCTTAAGATATTCTAATATTACAACTGTAATAGAAATAACTGCATGGTACATGTACTATGAAAGTACTCTAGAGAGGAATGTTGCAGCTGGAGATCACTCACCGTGACCAAGCTCCACTTCAGCCAAGGTACAAGGCGTTCTTCTTCACAGGTCACAAAAAGACCCGGATCCCCCTTACCCACTACCCCTGGAGATCAGCTACCTACCCGGGGGCTTGTCCAACGTGTCTAGGTAGGCGAGTCGGGTAAGGAAAAAAAAAAACCTGGTATGTAGCACGGTAACGTCTAGCTGTTTCATCCCCGCTCTCGTCACCGTGGGGTCCAAGCTAGGTGGTACAAAATACGTATTCTAGGATCAGTAAGGGGGGGTGGGCCATTAACGCTTGTCGCGATTGATGCGCATGAGACTTACCAAGGATTCCCAGCCAGAAATTTAGAGTTTTGAGGGATATTTTGGACCATTGGATAGGGCAACGTTTCCGCGGGTGGGGCGATTCCGTCGCACATGGCGGTCTTTTTGTCGCGTCGGGTCCATGGAATCGAATCAGCTTGCATGTCGGATAGAGGGAAGAAGGAGTGGTAGTAGTGGTGGAGTGTGAATATTAATTTGTGTTGCACTCTGCAAGGGGGAGATGAGGCGTAAGTTATACAAGTTTGTTGTATTTAGTAGTGATCGAAGCATCAGGTTTGAGCTCAACACGCATACATAATCGCCCGGATGGCCGAGTGGTTCCACGAGGTGCCCGCAGCAAGATGATTCCCCTATCCACACCCCTCCCCTAGCTAAGGCCATCATGCATGTATGGGAGGAATTCGTACATAAATGTAGTTTACGGGTCAAAAGAGTACAAGGCGTGGTTGATCTGTAAAACATTCATTTAAATATGTACATCATGTGTAACTGATCTCGTGATTGATGGGGGGGGGGGGGGGCTAAGATTTAGGGGGGCGACGGAGGATTCTTTTTTTTATATATTTTGTATTAAATTTATATTTTACAAGGGGTTAATTAACAAAGTCTCATCTTAAAAAACAAACAAAACTTGTCTCTTTAGAGTCGAAGTGGTTGGGTTCAGCGAGTGATACGATATGATTTTATATCAGTTAGATTAGTAGAGGTCAGTTTAAGGTCAAGAAGTAATCGGGGTAATTTGGCTGTAATCAAGTCAACTAATATAAAGCTGAGAGATCAAGAACCGGGGTCGGTCGGAGAGGGGGGGGTCGGGGGTCGGGGGTCGGGGGTTATTTAATTTGGTAAAGGCAGCCGAGTTAATATAGAATAGAAACAAAAAAGTCAACGGGTTTGCATGTGGATATTGTGGGGTCGGAATATTTTATAAAGTGGAGAAACTTAATCTAACAATATATCAGTTACAAATTAGATACATGGTGGTATATATCTATAATATAGCTATAATATATCATTTATAAAATACAGACTACCCCGTGCATGACTACTGGGTTTAGTACTCTATACTTCAATCGAGTCCAAGGTTAATATAATCCTACTGTAAAGTAAAGCAATTAATAAAGTGGTAGATATATACAAGAAAAAGCTAGAGTTGAGGGACTCGCGATATACGATATATATATACCGGCTACAGGAAGTCATAAGAACATATGAGAATCAACATCATGTCACTTGAATAACCAGGTAATTTCTAATGCTTAATATAAGAAATTATGGCACGCATACCCTTCCTAGCCAGGATCTCGAGTCGTGCACGAGCCCTTATGCAATAAAATCTCTATATTATTTATTGTACCGGGGTACGTATTTACGTTTGTTCTTTCAAGTACGGGTATGTACTGGATTCGTAATTTGTGGGAGTGGCGCAGGACACGGCAAAACTACATGTAGTGCATTGGCCCCCAACTGGTATAAACACATTCGATGGGTCCAAGGTAATTAATAAAACACAGATATATTAATAGGGCTCGATCTGTGGTGTTGTAGCAGAAGCAAGTTCACAGTGCTTGAATCGGGTTTCTTTTTTAGTGCGTAGAAAGAGTTTGTGTAACTCCCTTAGGGAACTCGATCCTGTAGATCACCAGTTTCGTAACTTTACACGTAGCCAATTATAATCAAATCATACCTCGGGTGCATACGCTTAAGCTTGATTACTCGTTAATTAGTCCCTCTATTTCGTACAAGGGGGGAGCCGGGAGGGGAGCTCTATTCAACTTGAATAAAAAGAAGATAATGGTACATACTGGTCTTGAAAACTAGAATCAGAATATGTACGTTTACCTCTAAACTTGAAAACATTAATATCTAGCTAGGAAAAGTAATATATAAATAAGACCACTCAGACTCAGGCTTTTAGTCTAGCAAATCTATATATATTCCTTAATTCGACACTACCGTTTTCCTGATAAAAAAAAAACCTCTAGACTATCACCAAACGAATTTACTACTTCGTGAAAAGAGTCTAGAAAGAGCCAACGGCCGTGGGCAATATTGTGATTAAATACATACGACATAAGCACAAAAAAAATGGATTCCTCATCACTAGTCACTGTCCACCTAATCCTCCAAATAGTTCTCCTGGTCATTGAACTCATCCAACCTCCCACTAGCATGTCATCTTTCTGCGTCGTAGCGGTCATACTAATATGTACTCCAGTATACTGGCTCTCGATCCGTCCTGTAACCCCCGTGGTAGTAGATATGGATAGCTTTAATGAACAGGAGCTAAGGCAACGGCTTCAGGAGTGGATGGATAGACGACAACAAAGCGATTTTATTGATCTTGTGGCGAAAAATATGAACAAGGCTGCGAGTAATGTTGCACATGAACACTTAAGCAGCGACTAGCTAGGGACTGGGAATCACTCATGAGATTTAGGACTCCTATACGGAGATAGTCAGCTACTACCTATTAAATACGCAATAAAAGTGAATAGTAATAAATATGGTGGTATAGTCAAGTTATAACTACAGCCAAGTGAACATTAGGGCTAATTGGTGATATGTTTACTATCTTCTAGGAATTTATGGGAATATAACCCTAACCCTACACCACAAGCATGACAAATCCTAGCCCAGTTGTTTCCTGCCAGTTTAATGGGATACTTGCTTTCTTGTAACCTCTCCTCCCTTAAAGACACTTAACCAAGACGATCTCTCACAAGCCACCCTCGCCCCAAAAATCAATGTAGGATGGAAGGCCCCCAGCGTTGCGACCGGCCTCCCCGCTGCTTGAGCAGGTTTTATCTACTAGATATGACTAACCAGACACCTGCTTGGCTTCGTTTGTGGGTTGTAAGGCCGTCTGCCCTAAATCTCAATACAGATCCTTCAAGTTCTAGGGATCGTGGCCTTTAGATCCTTGGTTGTATTTCCTCTTGGTGTTTTACACTCCCCGGTGCTGTACTTGGAAGGTGTGATGTAACGTGCAGCTATGATATCATATGGTAGCTTCTGAGTGGTGATTTTAGCATGGATGTTTACTTTCATACTGTATATGGCAAACGTGGCCCGACAGCTTGAGGTGTACTTTAGAGTATGTATAAGCTTTCTTTCCTTATAAGATATCGGGGATTGGTGTCTTCGCAGACAGCTTGGTGCTTTTATGAAAGCTTGTACCTGTTTAACCACTTGTGGGTTCGCCAGGGCATGGTGTGAAGTCATCATAGTGAGGTCGCCACAATGACGTCGGGGCTGCTTCATTGTAGCCTCAAGCAAATACCACAATAGCCAACTTCCTCCCCCCACAACAAGCGTGTGGAAAACGGAACCTAGCAGTCAATTTTAACAACAACAATTTCCTGAACAATACGAGCACAGATCGATAGATCGTCTCCATCTCTCCCTCTCCCGTCTACCGCTCGTAATCCCCGTTCTCGGACTTCTCTCCAGTGTCTATTTCTTTATTTTATAGTTAAATCGCCTCTTCTTATACATTTTATACTCCTGGATAGAAGCGGTTACCACACTGAGTAGTATCTGCCGATACCGGCATCTTTGCTATCATGGAGATTGATCCAGGACTGAAAAAAGAGCCTTCTGGTTCCGATCGCTCAGAAAATAGCATCGACACACCATCAGTCCTTAATGCTGGTGATAGGATAATTGGGAGCTTACTGTCATCTCAAAGAGACGACTCCCTTACATTATTGCCGGAGGTTCAAGCAACTGGAAGGCCAGTTGGGACAAAAAGGCCGTTCCAAAGAAGAAGAAGAAGTAGAGCTTGCGATGCTTGTCGGGCTAGGAAGACGAAGGTAAGAAAGTTATATTTGCCGGGGTTTTAGGGGGCGAGAATGAGGATTTCGTTCTGATATGTGGCGAACTGCTACAGTGTGATACTCCTGATCATGGCCCTTGTTCTGCGTGTGTGTCTGCTAGTTTAGTTTGCAAATTCTCTGGAGGTGAAGATCGGAGGCGGGCTGGTCCTGCGAGGTCGGTACATTTTTTGTAGTATTTTAGAATATAACTCGCTACCTTTAACGGCTACTAAAGTTAATTTCTAGGCGCGTACGGGCTCTCGAAACTACAGTCCAAGAACTAACCCGGAAGCTCCTTGATGCTGAACAAAAGCTCCAGCAAATTGCCCTCTCCGGCAGTGAGCATGAATCCATTATAGAAAAGCCCACCCAGTCACCTATAACATCCACCACGGACCCCAGTATCGCCTCTTCATCAACACAAGGCCTAAGTGTCCGTAGACACTCACGCTCAGGTTCCTATGGCGAACCGATAGACTATGGTGGTGCTCGGAAAGAGCGGGAAGGGGGGACTGAATTATATCAGGAGGATGGAACTTCATGGGATCATCATATTTTCGGCCCGAGCTCATGTCCGAGTTTTTTACACTCGTATAATGACTACCTCTCTCGTCTCGGTTACCGCCCACCTCCGGCATCAAACCCAACACTTGGTGGGGGACCGCCTCCGCCTCCGACGAATACTCGAATACCGAACCCATTGGCGCCGAATAAATTCCTCCCTTTCGACTTGCGAGCGCTGCTTCCCCCAATTGAACTCGCAAGGCAGATGTTTGAGGTATTCAAGAAGACAGTGCAGGATTATACACCAATATTTTATTGGCCAAGTTTAGAGAAGAAGATTGAAAGGGCGTGGGGGATGCCAATATGGGACGGAGATAGTGAGGCAGTAAGGAGTGTGTTTTGTGTGATTGTGATGTTACTAGCAGTTGCAAGCCAGTTTATTGAACCAGGAGAGCTAGATAAGCCAGAAGGAGGAGACTGGGCGCATGTGCAAGAGAGGTACGTGTATTTTCTTAGTGGTGGCGGACGGTTTCGAGTATTTCGACTAAAGGTAAATAATAGAAATGGGTGGATGTTTTTCGAGTTTGGGCGAAAGTACTCGAACTTAAACAATCCAGATTACACGATTGACGATGCTATATGTATTAATTTCTTTTTATCCTCTCTTTTTTCTCATTTATGTAGGCCTCTAACATATCCCCAAATGGTGTAGATCTTCTACTTATGGCCTTCTACCTCGATAAAGCGTTTCTCCCCTCCCCTTGTTGGATGATAACTGGTGCCATGGCTCGTGTTTGTCAAGACATTGGCATCTACCGTCGTACCCCAGCAGGCCTCTATAATGATATTGAAATCGAATGCCGGACACGTCTTTTCTGGGCCGCCTACATTCAGGACCGAAAAATCTCAATGAAGCTTGGTCGACCCGTGATATTCCGTGATCAACATATAAATGTCGGCCTTCCGGGAATTCCTGGTGTTATTGGGAAGCAGGAAGAGGAAGGTGTAACACAAGGTTCCCTGGCTGGTCAAGGTGGTACTGGTGCCGCAGATTCTCCAGAAATTTCTAGAATGGAGGACCGTCAGGATGATTTTAGTGATGAAGATACGAGGAGTTCTTTAAAAGCCTTTAAGGCAACGATTTATATCGCAAAGACGAGTGAGAGTTTATTAAGTATTCAGTTGAAAAATAATGGTGGCGACGATGATATTAAGCATTTGCAGGATGTAGATGAGATGCTGAAAGACGCGTGGGAAATCTTCCCGCCAGAATTGACAGATTTGACAAGGTCAGATGTGCTTGATCTTCCTGCTGTGAGACGTACGACCTCCATCATGATATCTCACCCACCCCAAATTATGGCTAATATTGAGCAGCATTGTTCCACCTTCAGCACTCCCGCATAATTCTCTACCGCTACTTCACCGACTTCACAGGCTCTCCAGAACTTCGCCGCGACTTCCGTACCTTCTGTCTCGCACAATCAATTCAGGTTGCCAAAATCACATCACATATCCTCTCTCGTGTATCCAAGAACGTAGAATTTGACCGTACCTTTGGTCTCCGTACCGACGAACTCGTATTTATCCACACATTTCGCGCAGCAACAGTGCTACTTCTTGGTCACTACTGCCATGACCGCTCCTTACTCAGTGTCAGTGCAGAAGAGGTGGACTTGTGTGCAAGAGCACTAAGGAGTGCTGCGAGAAGTCACTGTTTAGGGCAGAAACTGTTGAAGCTGTTTGAGGATTTTGCGAAGATGTTCGGTTATCAGATTGGGCTTGCGGGGGAGGTCTCTAATGCGATTCCAAGTGTCCCGGGCGACGATGGTGTTGGCGAGAAATCTAGAGGCCTCCACGTCACACCAGCGCCGGCGAATTCGTGGAGTGACACGACGCCCAATAACGCTATCTCGTCCCCGCAATACAACAATCCAGTGTATGGTGAATACAATAGCCCCCCTAACAATACACCCCGGTGGATTCCAACTACTAGTGCTCCTTCTATCACTCCAACCTACCAGCAACTGTTACACTCAAGTCAAAGTATACCTCAGTCTCATCATCATGCGCATTCAGGGCTAATATTCGTGGATCCGGCGATGGGGGGCGGAGGGTTACCAACAGTAGTGGGAGGAGACGCAGAAGAATCCATCTCCGAGGATCAGGCGCCGTTGCCACATCCAATTGATTGGGATTTGTATCAGCAAATGTTGACGTTTGATCCAAACTTTGAGGTGTATATGGGTGGGCCTGCCAATCGGCATTTTTTGTATGATAGTGGAGATATTGATTAGTATTGTTATTGTTATTGATATAGCCTTTTCTTTTTCTTTGTTTAGCAGAGGCAGCCACGTGGGGTGGGGGCTGAAGTAAGCCTACTTACGTAGGCCGTTTCGTGGCAGTTGAGAGTCTTTTAGATGTAAATACTTTTTAAAGGAATTGTTTTATTATTGAGAATTTTGCTAGTTCAGCTTGTCATTCAACTACCTAGCCTTAAGAGATAAGATTGGCGAAGCAAGGCAAACGACTGGCCATTGTGGAGAGCAAGTAGCATCTGCAACCACTGGGTAACGGGGACCTTGGCGATTAAGTAGTGGCCTGAGTCTTAATGTAAAAAGATCAGTCATAAAGTTCCCAAAACCCCTCATATTCAAGAATTTCATACCATGCATGTACTAGAACCAGAGCCAGCAAGTCATCCATACACCCGAGCAAAGTGACTATGAGTGGGCTGTAGTAACAAAGGGCAATAGGTACCGTTGTTAATTCTCCCAAACTCTACACTGTATCCTTTACATAGGCCTTTACTTATATAGTCCCTATGGTAGTTTATCCCTGGAAGAGTCATCTAAATACCACCAGTCATCTGCCTGTTTACAACAAAACATCATGGCAATCCTCTTTATCCTGATCAGGAGCTCATACATACATACTATCATCCCAGGATCTAACTGCCTTATTAGTGGACTCTTCGAGGGTTGCTGAAGAACTTTGTAGAGGAACGATCGATGGCCGGTGTTTGTAGATGAGGATATCCAAGGAAATTAGTGTGCTGCTCTACGATGGTATGTGCATAATTCAGTAGTCAGATTTCAAATGATTAGACTGGAGCTTGCTACACAAACAACCCAACAACTGACGGATGACCTCTTCAACTAGTTGGATGATGCTACTCCCAAAAAAAGCACTCCTACCTGTACTCCCCCTTCTAAATTCGCCACCGCCACCACCACGAGGGGGGTTTTAACAGGGATGTTGACGACCGCCAAAAATCTAGGCTGTGAAGTAGCTCAACCAAGAAAATGGGGGTCGACCATTTAAAATCTTTAGGATAGAAAATTTCATCTATATCTTCTACAACCCCGCACTCCCTCTCTTCCACAAACTGCATCATACCACTTCAGAAATGTCACTACAGATATTGAGACAGGTTTTTGGCTCCCGGGAGCTGCCGTTTCCTTGTTAGGTATACCTATTTTTACCTCCTGAACCATGTAAATCCCACTGTAATGCATGTGATATTTGTCTCCCATGAATGCAAAGCCAACATGTGCGCAGGGAGTCATGAGGCCAGAATGGGTGGGCAGAAAGACCATAGCAGAAAGTAAATGCGAGGTTGTAGCAGAAAAGAGGGGATCGTAATTTGGCCAAATATGGATGGATAGCCAAAAAAACTGACCTGTAGAGTTTTGGTAGACCTCGAGTAATGATAGTCTAGCTAGGGTATTACAACCATTTTGGGGTATATAACACAATAGCTTTTTGCATTATGTGTATGTGGCTTAAACTGAATAGTACAAAATTTTTTATTTGCTAGAGTTAACAATCTGCCTTAGATACTAAACAAGAAAGATAGATATAGTAATGGGGATTTAAATACTAATTACTACGATATTTCTAGGAGGAAAAATGAGATGAATCATAAAAGTCACAAATTATCACTCGTTCACTAGAGCTAATTGGACCCTAGTGGAAATGATGCAAAAGATCCGCACTCAAAAAGTGACTTATTCAATAAAGCATGCAAAATTTCTCAGAGAACCAGGAAAACGAATGTTTCGAATACCCCTTTCTCATTAATGCCCCCCTACATCCTTGAATTCTATTACTATTACAAAATCCCCCACACACTCTCTCCCTTTCCGCCCTCAACATTCGCAAGTGCTGTCACTTCCGTTCCAGCGGTAATCTTAACACTCTTCTCCCCGGTCCACTCCACATCTACTACACCCACCTTCCTCAAATTTTTAAATGTCTCCTTCCTCTTTGGTTGTAGTACACTAGGGGGTCCATCACTCCCGCCAATAAAGCTCAATATACCGGTGACAAATTTCCACACAAAGAGTATATTCTCCTCGAGGTCCACAGCAACTAGATACTTCCCGTCAAGGTTAAATGAGAGGAAGTTTGCGAGGTTGTGGTGACCTTGAAGGATATTCATTTCCGTTGCAGACTTAAGATCAAAGATGAGGATGATACCAGGCGATACGCTTAATGCAAGTCTCTGAGTAGGGCGGTGGAAAGTGATACTAGGGTAAGCCTCGACCATCTCATTTACGAGCTCTGTTACTGTTGGTAGGACCTTTTCACGTAGTGGGGAGCTAGGGTCTAGGATTTTAACGACTGCTGCAACAATGAGGTTGAGTACATCCCTGAATAGGATTGCGTCTTCGCGGACGACTACATTAACTATACGCATAGCAGCTACGCAGATGTTAACGGCGGTAGACATCGTTGTTGCAGTAACCTGGGCGGGGGACGAAGTGCCATGGGCTATATTGTTTGCGAGACCAGACCCAAGGAGTGGGGAATTCGAACGAGCAATGGAAAGGATGCAGTTGTGGAGTGTTTTACGACGGGCTTCAGAAAATTGGTCGGGGTGGGAAGAGGAAATACGGATTAGCATGTGGATTACCTAAAAGTTAGTTAGGTTTTAATAGATGAAATTAGGGCACTTACTTCGGCGGGATCAAAAAGAGATTGGAAGGCAGACCAGCCATCGCCAACCAATTTTATAGCAGTGTCTTGAAAATGGGGATTACTATCACCAAGCAAAAGCTCTATCGAAAGTGCTACGTTCTTTTTCACACTATACCTACAGTTAGTATTATCTTCTTCTAAAGCTCCTGTAATTATCACTCACCTCACTTCAGTCTTATCTGGATAATCTGCCGTCAGCTTTCCCAAAATCACAACACTCCTCACTACATCCTTTGAAGAAAATAATTCTGGCGGTACTAAAACGGGCACTAGGTTCATTAACTCAAGTCAGTTCCAGAACACCTATATGTTCTCCTAGGTAAACTTACAGAATCTTGACCAATACCCTACGGCCTGGGATTTTTGTTCATCCGTCAAGCGGTGCATACATATATGCATACCTGTCCTCGCAACTTTTCTCACGAGTGCTATTCCATGCCCAAAGTATCAGAGTAAAATATTCGGTAAGATAGAAAGTGACGTACAGTTCCTATCCATCCAATACTTTGCAAAAACCCCCAATGCTGGTGCTTTCTTTGTCTCCCTTTGATTCTCCAAAGTCCTTCCGATTATAGTATCAAAAAACTCTTCCTTCCCTGCCGCTGCCAATAGTCCCCCAACAAGTGATAATGCAGTCAGCAACACAATACTTGTGACCGTGTTTCCAATTCCAAAAGCTCTGTCCTCGGTACGTGTAACTGCTTCCAGTGATAGTAGGGATATATGTCTCCCTGCTCCAATCTGTCCCAAAACTGCTGGCATCTTTCTCTTGAAGAAATAACCTGCTACTGTCGTCCACCACTCATAATCGCCCTCCTTTTCATACCCCAGTAGTCCTTCTATTCCGCTTGGGACCAAAGCAGTGAGAAGAGACTTTGCGGTGATGAGCGCTGGGTGATTTCCTATAACAACTCTTTCACTCCGTCTAGTCCTTTCTTTAGCCACATCAACAGATGCTTTCAAAGTTTCAAGTACACTCTTAACATCGACCACTGCTGCTGGCAAGCCCTCTCCACAAAACCGCTGGCACGCTTTCATAGTTCCATCCCCATTTGGACTCTCCCCCTCCTCCCCTCTATCCTCTTCTTCAACCTCAAAGTTCCCCACCCTGACCTCGCGCCACCCTTCATCTGCTAGATCTGCCGCATACACGCCTCCATTCCTGTCACTACCACGACTCGATGGTGGAGGCTTTAGTACACCACCTTCCTCTTCTCCAAGATCCCATTCCCGTCTTGCAGAGTCCTCATACGTGAGAAGAACTATATTCTGGGAGGGTTTTGTAGCGAAGGATATGAGGTGAAGATAGTCGTGGGACGGGAACGTTGCCATAATCCTGGCACGCTCTACATCAACTATTGAAGCAGTACCATCGGCGGAAGAGATAAAGAGAGTTGAACGGAGTCGTTTACCAAGGTTTGAGGGGAGGAGGTTGGCAGATGAGATAGGCGTTGCTGAGAGAGGGAGACGCTTTGTAGATTGGAATGAAGGTGTCTCAACAATGAAGAGTTCTCCGGCGGCACTACCAACAACAAGGTATTCTTTTCCGCCCTGAACTCCAGAATGGCGACCGGACCCTATGTATTCACCGACCCTAACCCGTTTTAAGAGGCATATTCGGGCTGTGGTAGGGATATAGACTTGTTTAATTGGGTCGTTATATGATAAGAGGAATGATGGTAGTGTGTGGAGACGGAGGATGCACCCATGGGCAAAGACCATCATGTTTGCAAATATGGCTGAACAAGTACATAATGGCGTTTCACCTGGGGGAGGTGGTGGGGTAAATAGGACTGGTTATTGTAATGCATAAGTTAGTCGAGTGATATATGAAAGGATAAAGTCACTGTCAATGATATTTGTGTAGCATATTTATTGGAGATTAGAATAAGCACACCTTCATTGTTATTACTCCACTCAATGTCACGAGTGGCGTCCTTAAGAGAAAATATCCCAATAGCCAAACAACCTTGGGGAGCACAGGTTCTAGGTTTCCCTTCCTTTCCTGGAGCTGACTGGGAGAACGCCGTTACCACCCAAGATCCCTTCCTTTCTGTGAATGCCATTACCACTGTTCTCTTATCTTCTCCTACCGATTCCGGATGAGCAAATGTGCCAGAATGACCCCACAAGCCCTCTTCTCCACGTTGGATAATACATCCATTCCCATCACTAGTCCATATAAAAACTAGCCCCTTCTTTTCAAAAACTTCATATCCAACAATATCAACGCCTTCACTCATCTCGACTGATTTCCTAAGAATAAATGAATGAGGGCCCTCAGTGGCATAAACCCTTATACCTCGACACTGCACGAGAATATAGTCCTTTTCTGAAGCTCTTTCAAATCCCATAATGACACCCCACTCATCCCGTTTCTCAATACTAAACTGCCGCTGATAATCCTTCTCTAAGCCAACTGTCACCATAGCCCCACGCTCTTTCAGTGGCAACCGTTTCTCCAGGGCCCACCCTTGAACCTTACCCTCAGGCATCAGCGTCAGTATCTCACGGCCACCAACTGCTACAGCTGGTAATGGCCAGTCAACACCTCCAGTCCACAACATGATCTTCTCTAGTGTCTCTGCGTTCAACACGACAATCTCTGTACTGCATCCATAAACAATAACCACAGGGTCTTGGGTACCACCCTCAATACCAGTATCATATCTTTCAATAATCCTAAAACCTCTCGGTTTTGAGGAAATGGTTGATGAGACAGACTGCAAACATCGTCCATCACTCAAAGACCACTTACTCATCCTACTCGCTGAGTCTAGACTCACGAGCAACAATTCTTTCTCACCCTCTGTAGATACAAGTAACGTATCTAGGGCTATCATGGCAGCTTTGTGGCCACTAAGGCGAGCATGGGGGCTCAGTGTAACCTTTGTGGGGTCGTCACCAGTGGAGACTAGGAGTAGCTCGCCACATGAAAGCCCAAGGAGAAGCCATTGTGGAAGGAATTTAGCTACTGTGATGGTCGACGAAGGGGGGATGAAGGAGGTATCGGGATCCCAGTGGGCAAATGGGAGAAGAAATGACGGCGAGGCCATTATGAGCGCTGGAGCTGGAGCTGAGGAGGTGTTGGTAATTTCTGAAAAGGGTTAAGAGAGTTTAAGCCGCATCACGTGAGGGCGCAATTGTTGATGCGGCTATATTGTTTTAGGACGTCAGTCGTAAGAATTCCCTAAGACACCATAAACATAAACAAGAACATGGATTGCCTAAGTATAATCATATGTAGCACTTTAGAATCTAAATGAAGAGCTTCGAGAATATCCCGGGGCATAATAGCCGTTGGGTGCCGCAAAGAACAGTTTCATCTCCCTCACCCCATGTTCATCTCTTCCACCGTAAATAGATCATCTACAGTACTTGCCGGGATACTTATATTGTAGATCCCGTTACTTCTTCAGTGCCCATCATCAACCCACCCATCCATCCATCCATCCATTCTTCATCCTCCCCTTTCTACGCATCCGAGAACCAAGACATAGCAACGGAACACTCACCACCGACACTAATCCCTCTCAACTGCTAACGTTATAGTCAAAGCTACAATCCTCCCGCTTTAGCACCTGAGGGACAAGCACAATGCCTTCCTCTCGCCGCGTCAAACTCTTTGGTGTTGCAGCAGTAACAATCATTCTCATAATCCTCTACCTTAATGTCCGTTCCCTCCTGTGCCTAAAATTACCAGCTCTCACTAATAACCCCTATAGTCAAGCTCCTATTCCGGCGCAACACATCAATCTCGTTATCTCAAATCTCTCGTCGAGGTCTCAGAGCGTGAGCGTCTCCTCCGCCAACAAACTGAATCTCTCGTGCCCCCTGCGGATCACAGCCAAGACCTCACAGACACAGCTGGAGTGGCCGAGCGTCTGCGTGAAGCTGAAGATGCAGCTAAAAAGGCAGCTACAGATAAGGCGGGGCCGAAGCCGGATTCCCCAAAGAAGGTCGAGGAAAGTATGAAGGGGAGGAAGGGAGTCAAGACGGGGGAGAACGCCGTGGAAGGGAAGAATAAGGATGGGCAAGAGGTTGTGGGCCCAGAGGCAGAGCCAGTGGTAGAGTATGACCCATTAGTAGAGATTGCAGATTACCTGAAACGTGCTCCTAGTATGTCCCCTTTCTATACTCAGCTCCTTCACATTTGCTAATTATATAGTTGTCATCTTTTCAAAATCATACTGTCAATACTCTCGGCGGGCTAAAACGCTTCTCTTAGAGCTCTACCACATAGTCCCGCCACCTCTCGTAGTAGAGCTCGATCAACATGAGCGTGGGGCCGAATTGCAGGCAGCGCTCGCGAAGCAGACTGGGCGGAGAACTGTACCGAATATTATGATATCTGGGAAGAGTATTGGTGGGAGTGATGATGTGTATGCATTAGAGGATGACGGGACACTGGTCGATACTATCAAGAGGATGGGGGGGAAGAGGGTTACAGAAATTTTGAAGATTAAGGGTTAGGGGTTTTTATATAAAAATTTTGGAAGTAGGATTCCATTGGGTGGATGGTACACTGGGTTTCTTAGGTTTACATCAATTTGGTAGCGATTCTGTTTTTACATGTAGTATATTCTATTAAGGAAAAATTGACTTGGGATTGATTGGCTCTAGAGCTGGTATTCTTGGATGCAATCCTGACTGGGAGCACAAACCACGAGGTTGGCAGGGGTTAAGGGTAAAGAAATGGTACTGGAGAACCTAGACACTACCTGTGCGTTGATCTGCAGTAAAATTTCTTATCTCTAGGCGGTATGTCATATTGAGTCTCGAGGTTTTAGGTAGAGCAAACACTCCAAGACAACCAACAAGATAGCCACTATGGGTGTGGGATTATTGATGTTTTTATCAAACAAACCGTTGAAGCCTGGAGAAAGTGTGCCTTTGCTAGAGACATCGAAAACGGCCAAAGCACGAGTGATTAGATGTGACCTTCCCCACTTGTCAGATCCGATGTTTCCTCACCATGGTAACGGTTCCACAAAGCAACAAACACACCAACACCAACCGAGGGGGTAACCCAGGGAAACAAGAAGGAATAGCCACCTACGATGCATAATCCCCATAAACTTCTACAGGACGGTAATTATGGGGGATCCTCGAGACACTGTGATGGGGATTGGGCAATATTATCTCGGCATCTCTGTGGCTGGGAGCCGATTGGCTACTCACCTATCTTGTCCGTGCTCAGACCCAACCCCATGGCTTAGACGGGAGAGGAGATTATTGGATTCTGCTCTCCATCCCGTCTTGAACGAGTGTTTATGTGGCCGTGGTGTGGTTGTGGTACCTACGCAATTACATACCTATCCACTGGAAGTGAGATCCCGCGAGTCCCCTTTTCCAAGAGAAGGGTTCCTGGTCTATTGGCGTTTCTCTTGCGGGTAGTGTTTTCCCCTCCTTCTAGAGAGCGCTTCCTCTGTCTTTATTCCCCCTCCCCCACATACACACATAACACATACATACATACTTCTTCTGTTCAGTGTTCAGTCAACCGCCTCAGTCAATCCCTTGCATCCTGTCGTCTAGCACCTGCATTGTGCCTGCTTTGACTGTTTACTTGACAACAACCGATCGAATCAGACCGGCAGTCTGCTCTCCTCGCTTCACCCTTGTGCGACGAGCTTGTTTTGTTTGGGGAGTGTGAGGGATTTGCTTCAGGGGGTTTCCCTCCCAAAGGTCCAACAACCACGAAAACAACATCTAATTCCCCTGTAGAAGAAGGTTCTTCTTCTTATGAGAAACAAAAGATCGTCCCGTTAATTAGTTTCTTCTGGAAACCAGCTTTAATAAATCTCTTGCTCGGGGTTCGGTGCATTCCAGATCAGCCTCTTCCCTTTACAAGCCAGCCACAGACATATGGGGCGGTGACCTACATACAAATCAAAGACTCCCTCCTAATCCCTTACCTCCTCCCTCCAAGCAGAGACAGAAAAGAAAGAAAAAAGAGAAACTGCATCATGACTTCCTCACTTCCTCCACCGCCCCCACGGGATCCTGCAGTTCCCCAGCACCGACACTCGCATCAACCGACCAGCACGACGACTCCTCGACACCGCGAAAGGCCCACTAACCCTCGACGGAAATCCGTCCATTCCCGTCACCGCTCGCTCTCATCTGCAAGCTCCCCGGAGGTGATAACGAATCTTGTCGACTCGCTCAGCAAGCTCTCACCCGGGCCTCTTGAGAATCCAGCGCTATATGGGACTCTGGCCCCTTCACCCATCCATAACCCATCTCATAGGAGAGATCACTCTGATTATGACTATACTGTGGGTACTGGGAGAGAACATGCATATCTTCATCCGGATGATGCCGCATTGGCGCCTGTCGTGAGGACTGCTAAGCCGCCGAGTGGTTTCTCGGTGCATACGAATGGCTCGAATGATTCGGGAAGAAGCTCGTATTCAGGGATATCTGTTGGTAAGGGTGGTGTTGATATCCCGAATTATGTCAGGAATTACATGAATGGTGCTGCCGGCCCAGCGAAACCACTCCACGAGAGAAAGAACTCGAGGGAGAGTGGAAAGAGCTCAAAGCGGGACGGAAGTAGATTGAGTTACGTCTCTTCAAAGGAAAGGGTCAAAATGGAGAAAGCTAGGGAATCGGAGAGGGAGCGTGATAATGAAAGAGAGTTAAGAATGAGTGCAGCTGGGATTCTGAGTGCGACTGGTGGAATTGACACTACAGGAAAGGGGAAGGGCGTGGCCGAGGATATTACAAGGCATATACCCCAACGATCAAGTAGTTATGGAAAAGGATCTCCTCATAACTCTCGCAGTCATCCAGCAGCATTGGTTCCTGGCGCTGCCCCTGTTCACGTTTCATCCCCACTTGGCTCTCCATTATTTGCACCTAGTGGTTCTCCGTACGAAGAAGATGACGATGCTGCCCCAGCTCCAGATCTCCCAAAGACCCGACCCGAAAAAGCCAAACGAAACTCCAAGCAAAATATTTACCCCAAGCGCTCAGACAGCCTTCGCGCCCCACAAAACCGCTCACCTAACAAAACAAAACGCCAGTCTGATCCTGCCCCTCATAGTACCTACTCACAGGCTTCGCCCCCGCGCCCCTCATTCCAAAGTACTCCTGAGCAACAGCGCCCCTCCTCCGCAGACTCAGTTGATGATGCTGTTGACGCATATTTATGCTCTCCACGTCTCTCTCAGAAGATTCGTATGCCTACCACCGGTCGCGTCATCTCTTTCTCAGAGGTCGGCGACCCCAGTGGCTTTGCAGTCTTCGTATGTGTTGGAATGGGCCTAACTCGCTATGTCACCGCTTTCTACGACGAGCTTGCACTTACGCTCGGTCTCCGCCTTATCACACCCGACCGGCCTGGCGTTGGTGAATCAGACCCTATAGATGAGACGGAACGGACGGTTCTCAATTGGCCTGATGATGTCTTGTACATCTGTCAATCCCTTAAGATCACAAAATTCTCCATCCTTGCGCACTCTGCGGGAGCTATTTACGCACTTGCGACAGCGCTCCGAATGCCCGGCCATATCCGCGGGAAGATCCACCTCCTTGCGCCCTGGATTCCGCCATCACAGATGGAAGGTGTTGTATCCTCAGGTACAGAGAAGGGCGAAAAAGTCGGCTCAGTACCAACATCGCAGCGAATTCTCCGTGCACTACCAACGCCGATCCTGAAAGCTGCAAACTCGTCCTTCATGTCTGCAACCTCCTCATCCCTCACAACATCGCTCCCAAGGACAGGAGGTAAAAGCCGGAAGAAAGCCTCCCGCTCTTCGTCTCATGAAGCTAAAGATGCAGCGAAGGCGGCGGTGGCGGCAGCGGCAGCAGTGGCAGCAGCAAAAGGGGATAGCGACCCAACCTCTGGTACTACCTCTTCTCCTAATACCACCAAAGATGGCGAGGCCACCGGTGAAGCCCCAGAGAAGGCTCCTGAGATGGATGCGTTTGCGGCAGCACTTGCGTCTGTAGCAGAGAAGGAACGGCAGATGTCGTATGATGAGCGCCTTACACACGCAATCTGGACTCTGTCAACGCGGAATGCAAATCCAGCTGTCGATCTTCTTGTGTGTCTTGAGCGGAACAGGCCAGTAGGTTTTAGATACGTTGATATTACACGGCCTGTTGTGATTCATCATGGTACAAAGGATACGAGGGTCCCAGTCGAGAATGTCAAGTGGTTGGGTAAGACGATGAAGGGGTGTGAGGTGAGGGTATTGGCGAATGAGGGACATGGATTAATGGCTAGTGCAATAGTGATGGGTGGAGTGTTAGATGAGATTGCGACTGAGTGGAGGGATTGGAAAAAGGCTGTCCAGGGGAGGGAAATTCAGGATGGGGGGGTGGAGAGGAGATGGGTGGAATAGATTGCACTGTAACTAACCTGTCCTTTGAGCAAAGGGATCTGGGTTTTCTGTTTTGTTTTTTGTCTTTTGCGGGAAAGCGGGTTGATATTGGGTCTTTTATTTCAATATTTCATTGTTTTATTATTTTATAACACTTCCGCACCAACTAACTATCCTTTAATAGCCTTTATGACGCACTCACGCTTTTGTTTTTGTTCCCCCATCTACGTCCATTTTGGTTGGTATCTTGTATTCTTTACTTTTTTTATGGGTCTGGTGGGTGATTGCCCTGGTTTAGTCAAGTCGACTGACTTTATTTCTTTTTGAAAATTTCCCTAGTGAGACACCAAGAGGTAGTTAGAGGGGTATATTGGTTAACCTCATGTAAAAAAGAATGTCGAAGATCTAACTGATTCACATTGTATTCTCCGGTTTGTGGATCTTATACCTATTGTAAATTATAATAGAGATTTATGAGTATGTTATTCTCTGAGGATTAGCTTAGCATGGAGTTTGGTTCTTGGTAGTCTTAATATGTATCATAGAGTAATTGGATATTTACACTTAGCTTATTGTGAAACTCGATCTGGGCTCTAGCTAGTATGACACATGGTGGGATATTCCAAGCATTAGAAACCCACTGGAACCGAGTAAGCTAAAAACGATCTACGAGTGATGGTCCATGACCCCCTCACCTTACCTCACCTCACTTCACCCCACAACACGCTGTCAGACTTCTGGTGTGATATTTTGTTGGGATGATACGAGGGCCCGGACGTGTACACGGCTAACGGAAGACTGGCGTTAAGGGTACATGGTACAAGTCACCATCATGTCTCATGCCTGAATCAAGTAAAGACAGCCTGCCGTGACCGAGTGATCTTTTGTGAATATGATCATTGCCCACTCAAGAGGACACTTTTCATATCATCTAGTATTTTCCGTTTTGGTTATTACCTATGATCCCTGCACTCCCCTGGCCGAGCCCTGTATCATTTCCCACGCGTAATTGTAATCATGCTACATATTGTTTTTCTTCAAATCACACTTTCTTTTGTAAAAATACATATCCCATAAAAGCCATACAGGAAAAAAAATCTGAACAAAAAAAAAACACATCTACCCAAGCCTAAAAAGACCCAAATCAACTTGAAATCAAGGATATCATTTACTGCGTCTTCTTTCCCTTCTTTGAAGAAGTTACAGGTGCGCTCCAAAGCCACAAGCCACAGAACATCACCCACCCCACTACGGTAACTGCAATCCCCGCCATCCACACCCATGCTCCAGAAATATCCCAGCTTCTAGTGTATTCATCATGCGCGAAATGTCTCACAGTCACTGAATACTTCTCATCAATGCTAGTAATGAACGGACGCTTGTAGTTGACGCGGAATGCAAATACACCATGTTGATCGGGGATTTTGAAGGAGGTTGTGTAGGTTGTCGAGTTAGGCGAAAAAACAGAGGGAGTGAGTGAGATGCGATAGTAAGGATCTAGCATGGTGAATTCGAGCTGGAGGGAGTCCGTAGAGGGGACAGTGAATGGTGCCCAATGATCGGATTTGTATTCGGCAAGTTCAATCTCAAAAGTCTGTGGGTTTTAGTACTTTAAGCCACGTGGAAACAAAGTGAATGGGATTGCGTACCACATCGTTCTTGATCCTGTAGAGGCTGGGGTTGATCTGGGCATCAGTTTCGTTTGCAAGATAGTGCTTGATGCCAAGAACCTTGACAACACCAGTTTCCTTGAAAGTCCAGGCTGTAACCTCTTTTCCGAAAGCTCGGTTCGTAACTTTGACTTTCTTGTTGCTACCAGGTGGTTTGACATTGAGGCCGTAGAACGCATCTGAAAAGATCTCAGTGCTCCCAGAGATAGTAATACGGGCGTTATTTCTCGCCTGCAGAGCTGAGACTAGGTGCAACTGACTCCCTGCGCTCCATGGATCCTCGGCATACACGGGGTCCTCCTTGGTGTCGTACGCATAACTCGTCCTCCCAGCCGTCAAGATTGGGCTAATCAAGGGACCATTACCGAGAGTGTGACCGACACCACGGAACGCAATTACATCATCCTCTGTGTCAAAACCGGAGAAGTAGTTTTGCCTAGATGAGGATACCTGAGGGCGCTTTACGAGGACCAGGTCATGTTTCTCGGTGGAAAGTGTGTCGTGTGAGAAATGGTCAACAACGAGGTAATCTCGCGGGGGAAGGTTAATTTCGAGTTCACGTGCGAACTCGCGTGTTTGTTCGGGTGTGCCGGTGGGGGATGTGAGAATCAGAATGTTTCCTTCTTGGTTTGCGAATTGGAGGAGGAGTTGGGGTGTGAGAGCGGGCCCATAACCTGGCGATTTGTTAGAGATCTACGGTGAAGGGATAATGGGATTGATGAACGTACCCTTTGACTGGGGGGGGAAGAGGATGAGATTGTCATATTCCCGTTGTCCATGGGCGAACAAAGATAAGCTCTCAGCCTTTGGTGATTCGAAACTGAGCTGATAGCCTCTCCCTGTAGTAGAAAGTTAGCGCACTGTATTCAATTCAATTGTATCTCGGGATATCAATTAAACAAACCTTCAAGGTCTCCAAAGAACTGTGAGTAGCTCGCCTTCTGATCCGCGTCCTCTAAGACAACTAGCAGCCGTGAACCTGTCAGTGAAGCAGCGAAAGCTACCGACGAGAACAAACTGAAAGCGCCAAATAGAGAGTAGAGGCGTGAGGCCATAGTGCCAGAGCGTTGCTGTGTGAAACGCATCTTGGAGGGGTGAATTTGTTGGGTAGTTGAGAATAATTTAGGGAAGCCGTTGAGTAGGTTCTATCGGGGGCAAGCTGGCTAGAGTTTAGAGCTCGCGTTACAGGTGTACAGCTGGGAATGTGGTGGGGATATTTGGGAATGACACCTTCGCATTCTTTCCTCCTTAGAGAAATTGTTGAGAACCCTAACCCTGGCGGTAATACTGATTTGGTAGGATTGGGTGGTGGGCATGACATTAAAGACAACTTTCGACACGCACGACCCCCTAAGGTATTGTCATTTAAAGGGAGCTGTAGACTTGCGAGAAGTAGTTTTCTGTTCACTATTGCTATCCACTGTCTATCCACTATCCACTACCATATAATTCCAACACTCGCATACCTAGTAACCTCTAATAATGCTTCTCCTTCGCTCACTCAGGATTCTTGCCTCACTCCCTACAGGCACCCTTTTCTACTTACTGTTCTCTGGCCTTACTTTCTCTCGCCCCTTATCGATACTCCCCTCCATCACCCGGACGCGTGTCGCCTACCAACCCAGTTACCGGGACTCAAACAAACGAGGGATTCTTTTCCGAGTTGCCCAAAAGCTTGGCATGGCCCGATAAATCCCAGAGCCTCAATCCTTGGCATGCAACTGTAACCTCAGACTCTTTTTCTTTCACCCCACGTTTTCTCTCATCGCATCACCACTGCAAATCAACAATGGCAAATCAGAATGCTGCTGCCGTAGCTAGCATAATCGATAAACTTAAAAAGCGCAAACGAGGAGATACAGACACAACGCCGATAAAGGGCTCTGAGCTTACAATTGGAGACGAGGATGGAAGGAAGAAGAAGAAGAAGAAGAAGCGACAGTTAGATGTTGGAGTAGGGGAGGATGCTGAGCAAACCCTAGGGAAAAAAGAAAAACGGAAACCAAAGGAAACAAAGACGGATACAGACATCAACGATAATGATAATGATAATATTAATATTACGGGAGACGAGTTACATCTAGCGGAAGAACAACTAGAGGATGAGCGTAAACAAAAATCAAAAGACAAAAAACAACGGAAAAAAGAAAAAGAACCGAAATCAACCGATGAGGACGCCTTAGCTTTGTCAAAACACAAGTCCATCCGCCAAAAGCTCGACAAAGTCAAGGTCAAGGTCTCTCAACCTATAGTCACTGAACAGGCTACTTCTGGAGACGAGGCCCCATGTATTGATCCTAAAGGCATTGAGCCACTCCCTCAACCCAAACAAATTAAGGACCCCAAAAGGCAAACCGTCCTTGCTTCATCACTCCCGCCATGGCTTGCAGCACCTATTACTGTCACACCCACAACTACAGTCCCCTTCAGCGAAATGATTGGAATATCACCAAAGCTCCTAGCCCGGTTAGAGACCCTAAATCTCCAGAACTCATTTGCAGTACAGTCTGCAGTTGTTCCACTACTCCTGAAGGATGATGCTGGTGACGTCTGTATATCTGCCGCTACAGGATCTGGAAAAACACTATCCTATATCCTCCCCATTGTCCAATCACTCTCCACTCGGGTCGTTACACGTCTCCGTGCAGTGGTTGTAGTGCCTACAAGAGAGCTTGTCTCACAAGTATTCTCAACTGCAGTGTCATTGACCTCAGGAACTGGGTTGAAGGTGGGAACCGCTGTCGGATCTAAAGCATTGGCAGCTGAACAGGGTCTTCTTGTCAATCAGGACGACGAAAAAGGTGACAAAGGTAGTAAAGTCGACATCCTCGTTACTACTCCAGGACGACTAGTTGAGCATATAAAAAGTACTCCTGGGTTTTCTCTAGCGTGGGTTAAATGGCTGGTCATCGATGAAGCAGATCGACTCCTCGCTCAGAGTTTTCAAGAGTGGGTTGATGTCGTCGTTGGATCGATTGAGACCGTTGGTAGAGATCAGGAATGGGAAGAGAGTATGGCTATTGTCTTGGAGGACCTTGGTATTAGAATTAGCAAGGAGCGGACGGATGTGCGGAAAGTGGTGTTAAGTGCAACCATGACTAAGGATGTAGGGAAGCTTGCAGGGCTAAAGCTAAGAAGGCCAACGATGGTGGTTGTCGAGAATGCGATGAAATTAATAGACGGGGACACAAAGAAACCGACTTCTGATGGCAACGGGGACGAAAGTGATGATGAAGATGATGATACGCCAGATGAAGTATTCTCAGTACCTATGGAGCTTAGAGAATACGCTATTCCTGTCATTAATACGGAGTATAAACCACTTTACCTTATGTATCTCCTCCGAGACCGGGCTATCAAGAAAGGAACAATCGTGTTTGTAAAGAGCAACGAAGGGGCTGCTAGACTCTCTAAGCTTGTTGATACAGTCGTTAGGGAGATCAAAGGATACAATAAGGAGGCTGGATGGACAACTGGGTTAGTCACTGGGGAAATGGAGAAGAAACGTCGAGAGAAGGTTCTTCGAGCCTTCAAGAAGGGCGAAGTCCATATGTAGGTTTATCTCCACCTATATTGCTTATTGAGCTTAGCTAACGTAAAATAGTCTTATCTGCTCAGATCTGATTTCTCGTGGCCTTGACCTCCCCCATGTCGACAATGTAGTAAACTACGACATACCTTCTAGCACGCGTGCATACGTACACCGTGTTGGCCGTACAGCAAGGGCTGGGAAAGAGGGTGACGCTTTTACCCTATTAGCAGATAAGGAGGCGAGGTGGTTCTGGAAGAACATTTCGAAGGGGATTAGGAGGAGGGAGGAAGGAATTGAGAGGTTGAGTGTTGGTTTAGAGGACCAGGGGATGGGATGGAGGGGGGTTTACGAAGGTGTTTTGTATGGATAGGAGTTGGGTACTATAGGAGTTTGTGGGGTGCTGTATTTTATGCATGTATTAGTTCATAGTATCACTCGACGAGTGCCTCTTTTCGTATACCAATCAAATTTTTGGTCTATTTAGCTTATACTTATCATTGGCATAGAGTTTCAGTAGCGATTGACATCTTGTGACTGAGGCTCAAGTGACGTTTGTGTATCATCGAGAAAATCTCACTGCCCCACCACCCCACCAAAGCCCCCACCAACTATAATTATATATACCCCAATTGCTCCTAACAATGATTCCCCGACTTCCTAAACATCTCCATACTTGTCTCCTATACCGCATCACCCGCAATAGCCACCAATTCCGCTCTATAGCCAGCTCTACATTCATCTCAGACACACCCCACCCACCCACCGCCCCCAAACCAACCCCAAACCTTCGCGCCATCCGCGAATCCGCGGACTACCACGCTCAGAACTGCGTCAATAGAAACTATCCCACCCTCGCCCAAGTCCCTTCACGCATCATCTCCCTCCATGTCGAAATTGCAGCACTCCAGAAATCAGCCCGTAAAGACAGAGAACGTAGTAACGAACTAACAGCACACCTCAAGTCCCTCGCCCAGAATGGAGAACCTCCACCAGAAGAAATACTTACTGAAGCCAAAACATTAAAAGAAAAACTCACTACCATCGAAGTCACTGAAAGCAACCTCGACGCAGAAATGCGCGCTCTCGCACTATCATTACCTAACCGGACCCATTCATCTACACCAATCGGGACTGAGCCAAGAATACTTGAGTATATAAACGGGCACATTGAGGGTACAGACTGGTCTCGGAGGACGAAATGCCACACAGATATTGGCGCTGAGTTAGGGTTGCTGGATTTTGCGACTGCAGGGACGGTTAGTGGGTGGGGGTGGTATTATCTCCTCGATGACTTGGTACTACTTGAGCAGGCGCTTGTTAATTATGCTCTTATGAAAGCCCGCGAGGCTGGGTGGAAGCTTGTTACGCCACCGAGTATAGTATATTCCCATATCGCATCAGCCGCCGGTTTCCGGCCACGGGATCAGAACGGGGAGCAACAGGTCTACACACTTGAGTCTAGTGGGGGGATCCCACATAGTCTTGCGGGGACTGCAGAGATCCCTTTGGCAGGGCTAGGCGCAAACAGAATATTTAAGTCTGGGGAGCTACCACTAAAGGTCGTGGGTGTGGGGAGGGCGTATAGAGCTGAGGCAGGGGCGAGAGGGGTGGAGAGTAAGGGGCTGTACAGAGTGCATGAGTTTACAAAAGTGGAGCTGTTTGCTTGGTGCCCTCAGGATATACCAGTCAAGCAGGATGGGGGCACTTCTGAAATTGCTGAGAATGTGTTCACAGAGATGCTAGAATTTCAGAAGGATTTTGTTAAAAGTTTAGGTCTCTATGCGAGGGTTCTAGAAATGCCAACAACGGATCTAGGGGCGAGTGCGAGTAGAAAAGTTGATATAGAGGTGTATATGCCCTCCCGAGAATCTAAAGATCCGTGGGGTGAGGTGTCGAGCTTGAGTAATTGTACAGATTATCAAGCGCGGCGGTTGAGTACGAAGGTGAAGGCAAATAATGGTGGGAGGGAGTTTGCATGGACGCTCAATGGAACTGCTGTGGCTGTGCCGAGAATGCTGATCGCTTTGCTGGAGTATGGGTACGAGAAGGGTGTTGGGGTGAGGGTACCAGAGGTTTTGAGGCCATTTATGGGTGGAATTGAGGTTATCACTAAAAGGTGAGGGGGGGCTTATCAATGCATAGGTAATCCGGAGTTTAGAAGTATTGTATTGATATAGCGTTTTTACGCCATAAATTACTCTATCTAAAATAATCACAAAATATCGCCCAAGACCCTAGCCTGGGTCCCTGAATGTCATTTCATGCCCAAAAATTTTAATTGAGTTGTCTCTCAATACACTTATAATGAAGAACTATGTAGGCGCTGTGAGTATTGTTTCATCACTGCTATATAAGAACCCTTCGATATCTGAATTTGCTCTTCTGTGTCTTCTGATGAGACCATCGTTGGGCCAGTAAATAGCTATTTCGTCTGGTCCGATGAGGATTACCTCGATATAAATAGAATTACCTATTTTTATTCTTTATTAGAAAACCATAGAAGTAACTGGAGGAAGCGAAGACAGACCTTCCGATAGCCCAAACTCATTAGTCAATTGAACATGACCCACCCCTTTCACAACCTTCGCACCTGGCCACTCCTCTTCATGTGCGTACCGCAAGACTTCATTAATATTCTCAACAATAAAGAGATATTCCCCCTTTTTAGCTCTGTGATTCCCTGAGATCTTGAACCCCTCCAATTTATCTGGACTACTTTGGTGGAAGAGACATAACTCAACATACCCATCCCATTCAGGGATATAATTCCCAATAAATATCCCTTTAAACGGGTGAATCTTATCAGGTGTATACAACTCCTCATCTAACGCAGAGTAATTTTCTGGGTAAAATCCTGAAAGAGTAAAAAGCGCCTGAGAGAGCCCATCCATCGACCATAATGTGGGATCGATTCGTTTCACCGGCCGCTGGCACATGCGTTCTCTAGATGGAAAATGTAATGAAGGCCAAAATGACTTCTGGATTTGACAAGTATGCTTCAGGAGGCTCAGCAGTGATACGGAAGAGGAAATTGCCAGTATAACCCATGGAATTCACTAGAGGGGTCCTGAACTCTGCATCGTAGGTTTCGCACCCCATTAAGGTAAACTTGGCCTTCTCCAAAATCTGAGGCCGGGTTTTAAGCATTAAAACTTTTATAGAAGGGTCTAACGACCATGGCGCCGATAGGATTTGAGGATTACCAGGACCACGTATTGATCCAAGGCCGTGTATATCTAGTGCTCCAGTATGTTTGTTGTACCTTGGGATCATTATATCGTATAAATGCTTCCCGGCTCTGGCGTTACGGCCACCCCACCATAATTTCCCAGATAGCCAGAGATGTTGGTGTAGTGCTGCATATAACTTATTGTACGATGAATAGGGAACTGGGGAGCTAATGTGCACGGAAGAAACTAGCCGGGCCCAAAGATACTCTGAGGTAGCAAGTACATAAAAACGCCGGGAGATCTGGGTGCAGCGTTGAAGACTGATTCCATCAAGAAGGCTTAGTATTTGGGTCAAGAGTTCTGGGGAATAAGTAAGTTAATCAGTACGTAGGGGGGGTAAACAACGACTCACCTTCTGGAAGTGCTAAAATGGTCGCAACTGGGGTGTTTTTGGATTCGATAGTATTGAGATTAGAATCTCTGAACTTAGTATCACCTTGCATCGATCAACCTTCGCCTTCTGAGGGGCATATGATATCATTGTGTGCCCTTAGCGAAGGCTCTCCAAATAGAGAGACATTTTTTAATTCTTGTGAAGTATTATCTTTAGTAGGCCCCGGGGGAAACCCCCTTTTTTCCCTCGGTTTTAGGTTCCATTTTACTGTTTGGTGGTGGACTGTAAGAGGTGGTGTGTTTGTATGTGCGGGGTTGTGTGGTTCAAGACATATAGAGTATACGCACAATTAATGCGTAAGACCCTTGACAGGGGTGGTTGTTACCCAGGCTAAATCCTTGCTCCAAATACATATTACGATTCATATAGTTGTAACTGGATCAAGAGATTCTAGAAATAACATGCTAAAGTCTTGCCTACAAACCCTCATCTTATAATAAAATTGTAAAAAGCCTTAATCCCTCTGGTACTTTGCCTCCGCTGTATAATCTTTATGCGGCCCATTGACCTTATACTTAATCCAGAATTTCTCCAAATTTGGGCTCCCACTCCTAAACACAAACCGATAACTTGGCCAGTACCAATCCTTTATACAAAGGTGCTCACTCCTCGCCTTCCACCCACCTTTTATATCCACTTCCCCAACCTTATTCAATACCTCCTTGTCCCCCTCTGATGGTGGCAAGATACTGACTTCATGGAAAAAATAATCCACCTCTCCACCGTTAGGCTTAACGAACCAAACCGTGATCACATCCTCATCTGGGTGGTAGCGGTAGATGTAACTGCGTTGGCCCGTCATGGTGAAACCTGTATCAGTGGTGAAAGTACCTTCTTCGAAGTAGAGATATTCCAAGATTTCGCCGCCAGGGGTCATGCGGGAAGGTTTATTATGGTCGAGGACAAGACGGGTCGAGCATGTCGAAGAATTAGGTTCTTGGGTGCCTCGTGTAGAGGGTGTGAATGTCACTTCTCTAGGTCTAAACTCTGCAACGCCTGTGAACTGCCCACTAGGGTAACTAGGGTTCTTCGAGTCTATCCGTCGCGAAACCTTCCATTTTCCGTGTAGAGATCTGAATATTGCATTTGCGATGAATCTTGGAACTTCGGTCGAAGGAGGTGTAACTAGAGATTCCAATGAAGCTAAGATTTTCTTAGCTTCATCATCTCCTGAAGGAGTGACTGCATTAAAGTGCGCAGGGATCATTGTATTCGGGAAGTATTTTGTAGAAGAAGGGGTGCAGGGAAGTCCTAGTCGTTCTCGGAGGTCGTTGATCACTCCTAAATAATCACCTGCGACCCATTGAGGCCTAAATTCATCTTGTTCCGCATCCGATCGTTTCTCTCGAACACTCTTAAAGTCCTTTATGCCTTGATTCATATCTTCATTACTCGGCCAGTCGAGTTTACCGGAAAATAGACCTGCAAGCCATCGCCCCTGGAGTTCCATAACACCGAAATATGGACCCTTATACATTCCCACAAATCCACCAGTCCCTCTGAGAGCAGGATGGAGGGTTAGGTTGTAAAGGAGTAGTGGTGAAAAGTTGGGATCCTCAGGAATAGAGGATTCGGATGAGGTTAATTCTGAGAAAATGTCCTTTTGGAGTACTTTTTGGAGCGAAGATGCTGGTTGGTACCCGGTTGCGAGAATTACCATATCTACATCCGTAATTTCTTCTTCAGTACTACCTTTTCTACTTTCCAGAGAAACTGTTTTTTCAGGGGTTGAGGATAGTCTTGAGACACGCCCAAGAGTGGTTTTAATGGCCCCGGTACGCACAAAATTGGCGTATGAGTCGGAAATGGCGACCCAAGGCATCTGCTGCATATATTTTTCGCTTTGATATAGTGCAGGAGATATCTCAGATTGATCACTACCGACATATTCTTTCATGCGATTGCTCACGTCCCTTGTGATTTCTTCTATTGACTTTGGTGGCTGAGAGGACTGTGCTAGACGCATGTTGAAGTCGTACATCAGTAGATCAAGAGGGAAGAACCTAGGAGCCGTAGCATCCTCAGGGTTTGATACTGAAAAATATTTCGTTAGGACCCAAAATGGGCGAGAAAATAAGTGTACGATCTCCACTTTCTCTGCCTCCTTTTCAGGCAATGAGGATAGGCGCAGAGCTAATTCTGCTGCGACTTCGATTCCAGTCATGGATCCTCCGACTACTAAGATCTTCTTTTTCCCTTTTATGTCTAGGTTCGCAAACTCAGTAGAATGGTGTACATCTCCCCCAAAGCTTTCTAGGCCATCGATAGGAGGTATATATGGTGCCGTAAAGAACCCTAAACACACCACCAGAAAATCGAACCTTTTTACCTCAATCTCATTGTCCTTCCTCTTATCTCTCCACTCAACTATCCATCCCCCATCCTCCTCCCTAGTAACTTTCATCACTAGGCAACTCAGTTTCAACACCTCATCCGGGATATACTTCTTCCGGTATCTATCTAGATACTTGCCCATCTCTTTTGCTGCTGGAAACATAGTCGATCCTTCCGGCCATGCAAGGTCTGAGAATGAACAAGTATAAATGGAATGATTTATAGTCATTTCTGGGTCCAATGCGACGATTCCTTGGGCGGTAGAGTTGGACCAAAGACCGCCGACTTGAGATTTGGCTTCAAAGATTGTTGGACGAATGTTGGATGCCAGCATGGAACGTGCAGTTGTTAGACCCGAGGGACCACCGCCTAGAAATTATTCAATTAGTTCATGATTCTCTTTGAGAAATTGATTTTTTTTAAGAGGAGCTCCGTACCGATAATGGCGACTGTTTTTTGAGGGCTAGCCATGATATACCGGAAGTGTTGAGATAGAGACCGAGAAGTGGTAAAGAGTCCCCGAACGAAAACGATGGACAACAGCTTTGAGGTTATTATTTTTTCAGATATGAGGGATTCGGTCTTATTTAAACCCCTAGAAGTATAATATCGGAATTGTGAGAGCTGAAATCTGAGATATCAGTGCCGATAGCGGGGCTTTGGGGCATTGGCTTCGGATGTTTCGGAGTTTGTTGTTTCACCGAAATGCAACGCAACAAGATGTAAAACACAACTGCAGGGCCCGGCTTGGATCCGTATTAGGCACAGTCAGCAGATAATCACGTCCCCTCTTCAAATACGTATTCGAACTACAAACATATCCAATAAGAAGGGTTTATTCTTTCAGAAGGTCCGGTAATAGACTTTAATTAGTAGGTTTAGTAATACTATTCACTTCGCCCAAGGCAGAGTAGGATTAGGTAAAATAAATCTAAACTTGCATCAAGGATTTATTACACGTTGATAGACCCTAGATACCAAGATACCGGACGTAAGCAGCCTCTATACGTATCTCACACAAAAATAACTTTAATTGACCAATAGATGGCCCTTCCGTATCGGGATTTTCTAGTAATATGGGTTGGTGCCTAGTGCTTATTTTGTTTAATAAACAACTACATGTAGTGCTCGTATAAATATTGCCTGTACCACATATTACGGGGCCGATATGACCCGGGTTACGGAGATCTATATGACCCAAACCACAATGTTATTGATAATTGCAATTTGCAATATGTTACAACTAAGCGAAAATGAATAAAGTAAAAAAATCAATAAAGTGAACGTACTCCTTAGAGAGACCCTATAGAAAGACTTCCCTCATATCAACCCCCCAACTGACATAACTGTAAGATAGGGCCTAGTATTCTCTATGAAGCATTGGGAAGCACAAGTCTACATGTACTTAAGTAGTACTGCTTTATGAATACACAGTAACCCCTAAACTATGCATTGCGCCTTGCATGAATGCCCAGTGATTCTTAAATCATTGTGCATATATACATAGTGGTAACAAATGGACTTGCACTCCAATACTTCATAGGGTATGACATGCAGGCCCTAGGCTACAGCTATGCTATTTAGGAGTTGATATGGGGGGTCGGGTCCTCTTATCAGGTCTCTGTGGGTCTCTCTATGGAGTTTTCATTAGGCTTATTTACTGGCTTTCTCTTTCACTTTACACATTTTTGCTTATATTTTAATTTTAGCGACAACATCAAAATCTAAATAGCTAATAACATTGCGGTTCGGGTCATACATATATATAGGCCTCCGTACTCCGTACACTTATATAGGCCTGTTGAGTAGATAAAAGGATTTTGTAGGTGAGTGGGGCGCTTACCTAAAAAGTGGTTGGACTATACGCTATTGAACGTGTAGTATATACAAGTGGAAATAATTTTAGGCCTCTATGACTGGGAGAGGGTAAGTACATTTAAGATATCCTCAAAACAAAAAGCCTGTTAATCGTTTATATTTCTTTCTATAATTAACTTTTGTTAGAAAATGGTTTTATGATATGATCTATATAGACCTTGTTTGCTTTGAGGTATTCTAAAATACAAATATGTACGAGTGAAAAGCATGTACTCAGGTGATAGGCACAAAACACAAGTTATCACTCGCTTATGTACTTCTGCCCCTATGTATCTATAATCGTCTTTACGTATGCGATTCAATGTATTTTAAAAGAGAAAGTGCTCAGAATAGGCCCAATAAAGCTTTAGGGGTGAAGAGGACACGTCCTAGTTCTGATGATTATAGTATCGTTCGTTCACTCAGGAAATGATATTTGCCCCCAGATATTTGCATGTTAGCAGTCTACTAAAACCAAGAAGGTTTATGTACCCTATTTACAGCTCATTAACAATTATTAACCAAAACGCACAACCTTCTCTATGTTTTCACTCCTGTTCTCGTTCATGTTCTTGCCCTCACCCCCACTGCCATTTATGAATAGCGGTATTTCTTCATCGCTCGACCCTTCGTTATCTGACTCATCCACCCAGTCTCTGTTAATATTTCCCATAAAGCCGACTCTTTTCCGTTTACTCAACACGGCTGATGATCCCAAAGAGACTTCGAGGGCTCTTTTCCGTTTCGGGGATGTTGAAGAGACCCTACGATTTCCGTTCAACCTACAAGCAGTATCAAGTAGGTCACTCTTAACTGTGAGATCAGACTCGCCAGCTACTACAGCAGGTGGGAGACTGGGTGACAGGAGGGTATCAGGTGTAGATGAAGAAACTCGAGATAGTATTGTGACGTTAGATCCCTTCCCCACATCTTCAACTTCATCATAAACACCACCATGCTTTCCATCGCCAAACAAAGTTTCTGGCACATCTAGCATGTTTGGTCTTTGGGCCCCCTTGTCTTTCTCCACTTCTAAGAACTCTAGACCCTTGATAATATCTCTCATTTTAAAGTCATCAACAAGAGTCTTGGCATCACTACGCTCTTTCTCCGTCATTGCTTGCCGTCTCTTCACCATCGCTTCCTCAATTGTACCGGTTAGGTAAAGTGTCTCCACAAATACCGGTTTTGTCTGACCGATACGATGCGCACGTTTTATTGCCTGTTGTTCGATATCGCTTCGCCAAACGGGGTTTACAAAAAATACACGGGTAGCAGAAGACACGTTGAGTCCGTGCGCAGCCTGCTTGAGATCCATCACAAGCACTCTATATTTCTCTGAGCGCTGAAAAATGCTGAGATGCGATGATTTTCTCTGAGAGGAAAGACCTGTAGAGTACGCCAAGTTTTCTATCCCTAGAATTTCGAGAGCTTGTGTGAGATACCAAGCTACATCCGAATCTTCATAGAAGACCAAAATTTTCTCTGTTTTATGGTAGGTGACAATTCTATTTAGGAGATATGTGAGCTTCTTTGATGCGGTACCCACGATCCGTGATTTTGCTAGTGGTGAATCGGGAGGAAGTTTAGGAATTGGTACTCCATTAGGCTGCTTCATGGCCGACTTCAGAGGCGTCTTAGACTTCTCATTCTTTTTCCCCTTATTTTTTGGTTCTGAAGTTGCCAAGGTCACTGGGACCTCCTTTTTATCGGTTACTCGTGTCGCCACTAGCGATTTTGTACTCACCGAGGACTCGGAAATCCCAGTTTTCTGATCCTTTACAGTTTTTTGCAGTAACTCGTTTTCGCGGGACTCTCTAAAAGCTCCGCCTAACTCTTTGAGCTGGGAGAAGATATCATGCTCGTATGCATGTGCATTTAGTGACTTTTGGAGATTTTGAACTTGAGCACCTCCCATCTCAAGTAGTTTATTAGCTTCCCAGGAACTGTTGCTGGAAAATGACCAATGAGGTGTAAGCTTTTTAGGGAATTCAGAGAGGAAATAGACTGTTCACTAGTTAGCTGAAAATCGTCCTCAAGCGTTTATTAGGTAGAGGCTTACCCATCTCGTGATAGTCGGAAATACTCCTCCATGTTTGGTTATCAAGCGCCATTTTTCCGGCGGCCATGGCCTTCTGTAGCAGTATAACGTCATCGGCAGGGCAGCTCAATGTATTATTCTCTAGATACTTCTTACTAACTTTAATAGCCTCCTCAAGATCCCTGATAGAGTATCCTGACCAATAGAACCCGGCTCTTTTTAGTAGGTTGTCTATCACCTGCCTCAAACTTCCCCTATTGTCCTTATGAAACATATAGTCCTTGCCTGTTCTTTCACTAGTAACCGCGTTGGCTGCCAATGCACCAAGGAATAGGTTCATGGAGACCTTCTCAAAAAAGCCTGGTTCTAGCGGAATGAGTTGGGGGTATAGCGGCGGAAGCTCTACAGAATCCTCGACATCCTCGGGAGTATGTCGGATAAAGAGTTTCTGGAACATGTTCATCATGCGTATTGTGGATCCTGGACGCTTTCCAATGAATCCTTTGCTCATATACAGCTTCCAACTAGCCGACGTCCACGGTTCCTGTTTCAAAAAGTCACACACCATTTTCCCAATCCTTTCTAGGTGTAGTGCTTCGTTAATCTGGACTTCCTTCTTATCTTCAAGAGCTTTGTCTCTGCGCGCTTTCTGGTCCTCTACACTCTCACCCACCACCATCCCTGGCATAACACCAACTAGCTCACTTGTCGGGGTTCCAGTCACTATCCAGCGTCGTTCCACTGATAATTTCTCAGCGACAAAGACACTATTGGACTTTGATGTTGATGCCATAGAGTGTCCTTCATCGACAATAAGCCGTTTCCATTGGATTGACATGAGGGGTGATTTGTAGATTTCTTCTTTCCTGAAACAGGTACAGTCACGAGTCCGGCTCGCGCCTATGTATGGGCACTGACAGGTGAGAGGTTTGCCACCGGGTTCTCTACGACCCTTTTGGTCTCGTCCTTGACGTGCTTCGGCATCGAAGCGAGGGCGAGAGAATATTATAACGTCGTAGCGTAAGAGCTCGGCAACGGAGGGGATTTGATCTTTTGGGTGATTGAGTATAAGAACCTTAAGAATATCTTTTTCCAAGTGTTTCTCTATCTCGTCTTTCCATTGATCAACCAGGTTCTGGGGGCACACGATGATAGTTCCTGTCCCAAGATAAATCCTTTCTATTGCAGCAGGATCATAAGGATACCGACTACTGCGAGACCGCAACACTGGCTGTACTTCATAGTACCCGTGGTTGTCCTGAATTGCCTTCTTGCAACAGTCAGACATTTCATCAGACCACTTACCCCATGGTAAGGCGTTCCGCCAAACTGCTGCAACACACATGTCTAATAGAGACCCCACCGATTTGCGGATAGGTGGGGGCTGTACATAATCATCAGGTACGTAGCTGCATTGATGCTTGGTAGCCAGGATTACGGCTAAACATAAAAGAGTTTTACTGAAGACATCGGCTGTTAGCAAAGTATCAAAGTCTGTTTAATATATTTCAAAGGTAAACCATACCCTGTTCCCATCTCCTCGGCTAGAATACCGCCTTTTACGTCCTCAAAATATCTCGGATCCTGAAATATTTCGGTAGTCTCGAAGTCTTGGAAGTATAGATCTCCATTTGGCCCAAAAACATCTTCTAACCTTGGGTCTTGAGTTTGCTCTGGGGCTAGCTCCTTTTGTAGCATCATCGCTACAGTTTCTTTCTGATACTTATAAAGCTTTGTCTTCATCCCCGGTAAGTCTCTACCCAGAACATCCTTCAAAAGCACCTTTGTGTTTTCGTCCTTGATCCAGAAACTCTCTGGGTCTGGCGCTGGTGATTTCAATGTGTTGAACATATAGAATAAACTAACCGAGTCCTCCTCGGATTCTGATAATTGATCTATTCGCTTTAGAGGCCTCTTCCCAAAGTTCCACATACTTTTCGAATCGTCTACTGCCATCATTATAGCCTTTAGGCACTTCCGTAGGTTTGAATCGTCTCGCTGAACATGTCTCCTCCCGACATCATCTGGAAGAACGTATATCCTGACCCTGGCAACCGACAGAAGGTCTTCCTGATGAGCTTTATTGGCAATCATGCGGTAGGTGCACCTCAACCAGCCGTGTTTAACCAATTCTATCAGGTTTGCTTCTATCGTAAACCTTGGGAACTTAAGCGCCGACCCCGGCACTTCAAGCCATAACCAGTCGTCCGGTGCTTCCATCCCAGCAGCGGCCCTCCGTGGCATAGGAATATCGAGGGTACCAACACCGCAAAAGTTGTTGAGGTCATTGAGGAGTTCAATAGTTGCGAGAAAATCTGTAGAGTACGAGATGGGATTGCGCCTTGGGGTCGAACTAAACCGCTTACGCTTGTATAGTGTAGGTGTCGAAGGTGTAGAAGTGATATTAACACCAGTATCCTATATTCACACAGCCCATTAAAATCCAGGTCTTAGCCAACCGGCGATAGTAAGCACTTGCCGCAACAGACCCAAGAATCGGGACGCCATTCAACAAGCCGACTGATGATTTCGACGGCCGACCCCTTTTACGCGGTGTTGGTCCTGGTGTAGTGGACATTGCTGAAATTATGTGACAGACAGTTATCGAGAGCTTGACCCTAGGATCCAATCTGGTATCGCAATTAGACTCTTCAAAAATTAAATCGAGTACTAAATATACTGGCTCGGGGTTCCTAGAGAGTGTTGCACCTTTGCATTTACTATCTCGATAAAGGTTTTTTAAAAAAAAACGCAGAATAAACTGCAGATATGGAACTGGTTGAGATCGAGTATGGCGTCGCGTTACAAGACCCCTACGCGCCAAGTATGAGGATCCAACCCCCCCTGCTCGTACCAAGTCAGCCAAAATTAGATGATAAGGATTACATGTAATTTATGTATTCGTCTAAGTTGGTACTTTAACAATACATAATAGTAAAAACAAAATAGGAAATTCTAGATAATACAAGCCCAAACTTCCACTTCTCTCTTGTTAAAGCAAAATTAGTGCACCCTCTTGTTAAGGTGGAAATCAGAGCTAGGCCTGCATGTATCTAAAAGATTTATATTTAATCAAGCTCAACTCGTTATCCATTGCCAATCTAGATTATATATACATGTAATCGCTATATACGAGAAGCGTTTAGAGTATCACCAGATCCATCGCCTCGACCACGACTTTAGCTCCCTAGTTCTCAATTAAAGTCTAGGTATACGTAGCTAAAATAGGACTGCTTTTAAATTCGACCTAGAACTGAATTACGGAACTAGGAAGTCGGAATTTGTTTTGTCTACTGTTCCTACATGCAGTTATCAAGTTCATCAAGTTGTATTTGAAGCCGTGGCCTCTGGCAACAGCCGGCGCCCCCGAATGTTTTATAGACGAACGCAGCTATCTTCCTATAGAATCTAGAATTTCTATTCACGGAGGAATTATAGGGAATTTTGTCACAAAAAGTCTTTTGAGAAATTATTGGCGTTTATAAGATCGAGCAAACAGAAAAACCAGATTCTCCTCCATTTACTGGCTAAGTAGGAATACGATTCCTCCCTGGTATATATTCCGCTAATCGACAGAAATGGTAAGCTACATGTAGTGGTAGGTGCCTCTGACTTTGTATGGGTTTCCCTATAAGGATGAGAATCAGCCTTCCATCTAACTACTCAGGGTCAATATATCGGGAAAGTCAGCGGTAATCTTTAGGATACTAATATGTCATTATAGAATATGCTACTCTGTAGAACCATTTGGGTCAGTCTTGGATTCTGGTTCACACCTCTAAAGCTTACTAGAATCTAATGAGCCGGTTATAGGAATGCCATTGTCTATGAATAGCACTTTCTCTGGGATTTTCAATAGCTGTAGAAATCGCTAGAAGTAATAAACACGGCAATAATCTCATTAATCACAGTATAGGATCATATTAATTTTAATATTGAATCAAGAAAAGAACTTTTTATTTGAAATTTCCCTAGCGCCCAAGGTTTCCTAAGATTTATTTTATTTGCATCTATTTCTTGTGGATAAGCTTCTGGTAGAAGCTCAACTCCTCACCCTCCAAAATATACCCATCAACACGTCCACTCTGGCCCGGTCGCGAAGAAACACAGGCCAAGACACGACCAGCGGCAAATTGGGTCTCAAGGGGACCTTCGACCTTAGCAGTGGACTGGCGAGCAGCGATCTTGCGCTCGACGGACTTGGACTTGGAGACGGGTTCTTTGGTCTCTGTCTCAACAGTCTTGGGTCCACGTCTCTTACCGAGGGGCTGGCCATAGTGGGCTTCGTACCTATCGAGAGCATTAAAAACTTATGATACTAGTTATAAATATTAAGAGGAATTTTACCATTGACGGAAAGGAGCGGCATCGATCTGAACGATGGCGGACTTAGTCAAGGTGTTGGTGCGGACCAACTCGTTGTTGGAGGGATGGAAAGCGACAGCAATAACACGAGTCTTCTTGCTGATACCCTCAGAGCCCCACGAGAAGTTCCCAGAGTCTAGACGGAGAGCGCGGAATTTCCTGTTGCCTCCACGGGTGCGGACAATGTGGATACCTATACTCGCCTCAGCATACCGTTTCCCGGAAAATATCGACATCCGCTGTTGTGGATATATAACCACTCGACTCCTTGAAAGAAGTACGAGGGTCTCCTTCTATTTCAACGCGAGGGGGGGAAGGACTGAAGAGCGAATGCTTTAAAGTCCTACCTCAACGAAGAAATGTTGAATAGAAGGGGTTACCGTGGAAGTCATGGAGACTACTCACGCTTAGTATTCCCGATACGGGTATTGGCAGGCTGGCGGCCGAGTTCGAAAGCACGCTTCTTGCGGTATGTGGCACGTTTTGCACCAGTGGCCGAGCGCTTGTGGCGGGAGTCGCGAGAAATACCCATGGCTGTTGATGTTTAGGAAGGCTGTGGTGACTTAGAGTGTTAGCCAAGAGTGTGCAAGTTAATTGCTGGGAGTATAAAATTGAACAGCAAGAGGATGCTACAAGCTTTCGAGATAACTGAATACTGAATTGGGAAATTTTGAGTTGTTTAAATTGCCCATAATTCGATCCAGGTCCAAAAACCAGCACCCTCATAGCCACCAATTCTCATCCGAAATCCAAGAAGTTCATAAAGGTAGATCTTGAAATACCTAACGGGGGTTTATTTTTCGGGAGCGGTAAGTGCTCTTTCGTTAGTCGTATCGTGTCGCTGGGTGTGGTGTTTGTCGAGAATTTCAGTCGTTGATGTGAAAATGATAGTCAATTGTGGGTGTTGTGTGAGCGAGAAGGCTTGGCGTGTGACTGCTCTTCCATATTGAGTGATATTTGATGATTCTCTCCTGCACGTGATAAGAACAAACATTTACCACTCAGGGCTAGGGGAAAGTCTGGTGGATAGACCATGAGATCTGTCTTTCTCTTAACTTAGCTTGTAAATGGATGCGATTTAATCGGATCAACACTCACTAGTCTATTAAATAAAGAAACCTCTTATGGTATTACCGAAATAACTCTAGGTTTATCCGTAGTTTACCAAATGCCTACACGCTTTCATAAATCATTTAGGCCTACATGTATGTATATTACTACATGGTAGCGGGGCTACATGTAACTTTGACTCTAAGGGAATAAATATACATAAATGTATATATTATCTATAAAGGGCCCGAGTATGTAGCTCGTACAGTTTTATGGTACAACAACCTTTTGCAAGGTTCTATTAGAGGTTAAGAGAATCTAATCCTCCTAGATATCTTTGGCTCCGCCAGAGGTTTCTTTTGATTCCTCCCCTGTAGTCATAATTCCATCCCCGCTAGAACCATGCCCTTGATCCCCTATGCCTGTGAGCGTCTCAGCCAAAACTTTGGTAAAGATACCTTTGGTTTCCCTATCAGCACTCTCTAAAGGCATCACTGTGACCTCTTCACTAGGAACCTCATTCTGCCCCTCCATATTCAAGCCAGAATCCACCACCATATCACCTGCAATAGCCTTCTCTAATGCATTAAAATCCACTTCAACAGCCCCGATGCTACTCTCTTCTAGTACTTCTAGTTTGCCCCCTGAATCCGCCGCAATACTATCATCTATCTCAAATCCCTCTGGATGTCCATCATTTGCTGTAAGGTAAATAGTCGGGTACTCCTCCACTGTTCTCCCTCTTAGGCAGTCCTTCAACTCGGCCATAGGATCTAGCGGTATCAAGGTAGGTTTATTAGCTGGTGTTCCAACCCTTTTAAGGTAGAACCGTGTTTTGGCCATAACTGGTTTCGGCTTTTTGCGGGACTCGCTATTGTTTGGATGAAAAAAAGCATTAAAAAGTTTCGAAGATTCAATGACTCTGTAGCACAAGAAACACATTAGCATCAGGACAAGCTAGATTTGTCAGTTTTAGAAAATGTAATTCCTACCGGTCATCTAAAACCCTTTTATTCCCCTCATCAAAAATAATCCATTCAACAGTCCAACAAAGTACCCTCTGTTTCTTAGTCCTATCCACCAACCAAACTGGTCAGCACCCACCCATGCGGAAATGGCGACACACACGCATACTTGACGACATCAGTCTTATTCTCCCGCGCCCTCTTCATCCCCCTTGGGGCGTTCTTAACAACAACCCCACTCTTCTCTATAAATGCCTCTTTGCTCTGTACAGCCTGTTTATTTACCTTCCCACAATCCTCCTCCACCTCGTCTCCAACGCCACGCAAAACGGCCCTCTCGACTCCAGTAAGAAAGTTGAAGTCCCGGTTCAGCGCGACTGGAGTTGTAAGTTTTGAGCGCTTGATGTACTCTGTTGGATCACGTGTACCACTACATTGCTTGTATGTTTTATGACGCTTTGAACACTTGAGGCTGCAGGTGCGTGCACTACAAGCAGGGCATCGATACTTTGGCGGTGCTTCGTTACAGAAAGGGCAGAGATCAGAGAGAAGGGTTGTGTCTGTAGTTGGTGTGATTGGAGTAGGTGTCGTTGGGGTTGACATTGTGGTTAAAGTTTTTCGTCACGAGGTTAAGTGATGGTTGGGATAGGTTGTGACAGTAACGGCTAGTGGAGTTTTGGTCTTCTTGACCTGAGTTTCTTGCCGCTGCACTCCAACGGCTCCCACGTTTATGGACCTGATTCATGATTGCTAATTCCAATACCAATTTCTAATATTTTCATGCAGCTAACCTCTCTGCATCATCATCTTGTGTCTTGGCCGTTACAAATCCAAGCAAGCTTCACGATGACGATATGCTTCACTACGCCCCTCAATCACATCTAGGCGCTATTGGGTTCCTCCGATCAGGGCTTTCAGTGGCGTGGGCTTTAGAAACAGTGGAGTACAAGCAGAACCTTCTCCCATCCAGTCTCTCTCTCCCTCACTTCCTTGATTTTGTTTATTCTTCACTCATACAAAAATTAGCATCAACCCTCGGGCATTACATATAAGTATGAATCGGAATCGCTTAAAGTCTCACAGGAACAAAGCTAATGTCAAGGAAAAAATAAACGACAGATAGCAAACGGAGAACAGAGAAAAGAAAAAAAAAAATATCAGACAGCCACCACAAACTCCAAGGCATCAATCATCAACCACCCCATCCCAACTTTTACCCATAACAAAAACAAAAAAGTAAACCCCTGGAGCTTGGGGCCGCTAAACAGTATCGTCCTTATATCCATCAACCTCACCGTTCTTAACAGCAGCTGAATACCTTGCTGCAAAAACCACACTTGGATCCTCATCCCCGGGCGCATTGTTCTTCTCAACAATGAGGCCCTTGAGCCATTTATTCTCCATCTCTAATCGGTTAATCCTTTGTTCTAGCAATAAGCACTTGTCTGTCATTTCCTTTGCGGTGCGTTCGAGGGCTTGTTCACGCTGCTTCTTCTTAACACGGAACCGGGCAGAGGCTGCCGTGTTACGGCGGCGCTTGTCTTCATCAGCTGCGAGGCGGGAAGCTTCTTCTAAGCTTTCGGGGTCGGCCGAGGCTTTTCGCTTCGCAGGTCTAGGTGTGAAAGGGGTGGGAGAAGATGAGGTAGAGGAGGTTCCGGCATTGGGGGGATGTGAGATGCCAGAAGGAGGGGTGGACATTGGCAAGGTAATGGTAGGTTCCGCTCCAGTGATGAGGGACTGGAAATCGAAGTTATCGAAATCTGTGGAGGTGGATCATTGGATTAGTCCACCCATACCAACCACTCTGCGCAAATAATAATGTGTGCGGGGAAAACGTGGCTGCTAAAGTTAAGAGGTGGGGTTATCCCCGCGGGGTTCTCGGTGGACTGGTAAACTATGAACAAACAAAAAAACGCCCAACTCAACTCAACTTACCATTTAAGAAATCTAGCTCTGCTGCCTTCAACCCTAGATCGATATTAGGTACGGAAATAGCTTCGTTGCCTCTCATGTTCTTTTCGCTGTTCATAGTCGCATCTTCCGCCGGTTGTCCCATGTCGAAGTCGAAAAATTTGGCCTCGGTGTAATTTGAAAGGTCGTTGGGGTCAAAGATATCATTAAAAGTGTGTTTGTCACATTGTACGTGACCTAGGGAATCAAGGATGTGACGCCCGTCTGGCGAGTAAATATCCAACATGATTTCTGGTGTTTTGTGCTCGTCGTGGTAATGGTGGTATGTGCTCTGTATGAGTGAGGATAGATGACCGTCGGATGACGCTGGTTGATCTGGATTGAAAACGGGTGAGCTAGAGAACGCTGAGTAATTTCGGTGCGTAATGTAATTCTTAATCAACTAGGGCCTTGTTACAGCATACTTTTGACCGCTGGGTTGTGGGTACAGCGCAGCCAAAAAAGACGCAGATGAACTCCGGAGCGGCAGAGAGACTAAAGTAGATGGGTAACTAGCCACTCCACGTATAATAGCTTTTTAGGTTTGAGGGTTCTCGTCTATCGTATTCGCCTATTATAACTATCGCAGTTGAGTATATATGGCGGAGAATTTACATGTAGTAAGAGAGCGAAAAGAAGGGAACAAAGAGAAGAAAAACAGGAGGGGCACTCCGGATTTCCTTCCCTTGTCCCCCCACAAAAATTTGAGGACTGCAGACTAGACTACTATTTTGCTGACCGCCTGGGTAGCGCGGAAGCGGGAATAGTGGTCAAATGCGGGATAGTGTGGGGTAACAGTATTGGATTTGTCATAATAGACCCCTCCATCCCCCTCCTCTTTCGTTCTTGCCGTCCTGCATACCTCCACGATGAGATGGCTGGCTTGGTGGTGTTTCTTCAAGCGGTACCGAAATAAAGGCTCGCCCACCCCTACACGGAATATGTAATTTATCCGGGTAACGCGTAACAACGTTTGCGAACACCCCTTATGGGAACGGATACAGCGGAGGTATGCAGGTACTATTTATTAGTAACTAAGCCGGCATACGAAGGCTATAGGATTCTCAGTCAGTGGGCTCTTGCTGAAAGCTACTCTAAATTTATTGTCAGTCTGAATGATTAGGCTGGGGGTTTCTAGCTGGTCAGCAACTACTGGTGTCAATCTAGGCGTCAGATATTTTTAACCCAACTAGGCTGCAAGGTCGTTTCGACCTAAGTCTCCAGTTTTGACAACAGAATCATACGCCTACTTTCTTATCTATAGCTCTTGACTTCTGTAGGGCTTAAGAGTGGAATTAGAGGTATACCAAGGTTTACTTTATTCTTTTGATCTAAACGTCTTGGATAGGGTACTAAACTTAATTATCGGCGAAGAATTGCTGTCCCTGCATATCCGAGAATCTACCCAAGCTAGAGGAAGTGACCTCTATGTATATCGGAAATTCTCTGTAGAGCTAGTAGGTATCAGGGGGGATTATATATTAGCCCATTCACATACCCTTCAAGCTTTTCAGTAGTTAAATGACTACTAACGATTTAAATTAGTGACTTGACTATATAGTGGAACCTTGATAGAAGCATACTCAGTAGCAATACCCTGGTAGCATAGGTTCTATGGCCCCTTTAATGCTAAGGTTACCTCGTCAAAGGTATAGATTTGGTATGCTACTATCGGGGTTTTACTGTGCTCCTACTCGGCGTACTCCGATACTTAACGCCACATTAAGCTACATCACTTTCGCTAGGGTGGTCAGATGCAAGAAATGTCTACCAGTTGTTTGTTGGGCTGAGTGACACAGACACAGTGTCCATACTTATATCGATCCTCCACCTTATCAGTCCGATCTCCTGCACATTTTGACCTGTCAGTAGCTTGGCTGGGAGCTGGCTACCTGTGTGATTTAATCTCTTTACCGCCCGACCCGCCAGTGGCTCAGGTCTATTTTAGGCTTTTCAATATTCTTACGTGACTCTGAAAGTGGAGAGTGCTTAGTGCAGGCCACAGGTTGTGGCTTGGGGCTAATCCGACTTGAATCTTATTCCACACAGGCTTTATGCACATTAAAGGTCTTGGTTATTTTCCTATGAAGACTGTCATCTAGGGTTTCGCCCTTATCATTAAACACATTTAAAACATATAAGACACTGTTTTTAGCTTTCTAGGCCTCGGTATCCTTTTTGATGGCTAGAGAGATATGCGCTGTACTTAGCTTTGGTCCCCTATTTTCCACTTTAGAGCTAAGTACATGTAATTTTTTAGAGTTAGATAAGTTTTGGGAATCTATTTACTTTACACCAAATACAACACTCGTTTTTAGACTAAGACTTTGAGCTACAGCTGGCGTGGCAGTCTTATCCAGGGATTCGGTCTAGATATATGCTTTACATGTAGCTCCGCCGATTGAGGTGTTTTGGTCATCAGAATCCAATGTAATTCTAGGTTCTGATATTGGTGTGAGATGTATACGTTTATTTTTCTTTGAGGGTGGGGGTGTATGGATCGGCAATTAAAGGTGTAGACAAAACCTGTTTTACCACCGGCGATACCGAACTCTCAAATTCAGAGGCCTAGACCACCAGTAGTATAGAGCTTATGAAAGCGCAAATCGGTTAAAACCCAATCTACTGCCGGTGAATCAGCTGGATTCTAGCATGTGTACGTGCTATTTTCACTGAATCCAGCATTCTGTAATTGTGTTAAAATCAGTTTACTAGAGAATCAGGTGGCTTATCTCTCTAATATGTTTGGTTGCTTGCCTAGTCACTTTACCACGTACTAGCTAAGTACATAAATTAACTAATGCCAATTAGGAGTGCATACTGGCGCTGGGCCGGATTCAGCTTATTTGTACTTTAGTTTATTACGGACAGTAAATTTAGATTTTGGCCGATTTGAAGCCCCATATTGGCACGTTTACCACTAGTGGTAAACTCAGGTATATAATATGTACGTAGGGTGACGGAAAGTGATGCATATTTCAAGAGACAAGGTTGGTTTCAACAACCACACAGCTAATTAACATAGTGAAAGGTATTTATGTCAATTAGTGTGTTTATAATTCTGTTCTGACAAGAAAATTTAAAATATGTTAGTTATTGTTCTGGTGATCTTTATTGATAGAGGAATGGTTACCTTATACTATATTATGGTCTACAAGTACATTTTTCATAAAATAGATATAGTTTCTCACCTAATAGGATAGTAGATTGAATTTACTATTGAAGTGCTGATTTATTTAAATTTATTTGTGGTGACAAAAAATAGGCAGTTTTTGCGTCGTGTTGCTAGGTCAAAATGTGCATCACTTTCCGGAACCCTACGTACAGTATATTAATGCATGCTGGAGATCAGCATATATATACTAGAACTTAAAACTTATTGGCGCTAGTAGTCTAATTTTTGAGGGAGACAAAAAATTCATTCGTCAAGAGTGTGTATGTACGTACGTGGCTTATCGGATTATACATGTGTTTTTACCACCTGCATGAGTAAAATTTTTTAAAGGTTCTACTATGCTGACCTCAGCTTAGTGCAATATATGTTCATGTGCAAGTGCTTCTAGGACAGAAGAACTTGAATCTACTATAGACCGGTAGTAAGTTAAGTTTTGAACGATTTGCGCTAGCTTCCATAGACTAGTGTCATTACTATTAGTTAGTTAAATTATGAACTATGCTCTTTAGTACGTACTCATAGCTAGAGCTTGAGTAGTTATGGTTCTATAAAACTTATTATTACTATAACTAGAAGACTACGTCGTACAGAAATATCCGGCTATGCAGTGCCCTAAACTTCCCAAATCATAGGTACCAAATTAACGTACCCTACTTGTACCCACACTATACCAGTTTTATGAGTGATATTTCATGACTATAGTAACTCCACTTATCTCCCCCGTTAACGTTCTTCTTATGATTACTCTAATCGGGCCATGGGTGTTATAATTAAGAGTTTGAAGCATTATAAAGGTTTTGTTCGAGAGAAAGATAAGCATGCACATATTCATGAGTTATCACTCGGTCATATATTTGTTAGGATCTTAGGGAATTATTATTAGAACCAGAAGAGTCTTTTCTCTCTCTGTGTGTATGATTTATGTTTAGTGTACTCTCTTTAACCTATAATAGCGTTTATCTCGAAGAGATCTTTACACTTCAATTGCTTAGGTTTAATATAGTGTAATTTAATTGATGGCTTCTTCATAGGTCTATCAATATTACTTAAGCTTGCATACATCAGTAAACACGATTATCTCGTTTCTTGCTTTTATATATATTGTAGTAACTGGTCTTTTATAAAATCTAATAAACACGCTAGCGAGAAGAAAGTTAGAGAGGGCCCACTAGCTAGAAAACACACTACCTACCCACACACGATGAATAGAGACTTTTTCTACGAGACGAGCGTGACATGGAGCATCGTTTAATTTTCTAAGCCTGTAGTCATACCTCGCTTACGTACTCAAGCTAGCCGTGGGCTAAGGTACATGTAGTCAGTTATTTGAATATATGGTAGTTTAGTACGTGCTCAAGTACAAGCAGAGTCTCATCTTCAGTCAATTGACAAAAAAACTAATGGTAGTGCTAGAGGGCACCTAGAATTCAGTGCCTCATCTAATAATATTCTGCCGGCCCTGGGAAACAACTCCAGGCCCTTCATTCCTACATAGGAATTCAACTATTCATATAATATATGATATAAAACGACCCCGGGTGCTAGTACGTGATCCAAGACTGGGCTTTAAGGCGACTTGAAGTAAACTTGTAGAGTATATATATACATAGCTGGAGAAGTAACTGTAAAATCTGGGATAACCTCGGTGATGGCTGTGTGCAACTATTAATGAAAAGAATAACCCTATCAGAAGGGGGGAAATTAAAAAGACTAACGTACGTACGGTTTATGGAGGGCTAGGTAAATATTGTTTATAGAGTAGCTTGAGAGCATGCACGTACGGGGGCTAGGTACATGTAGGTAAGAGTTGACTCACTCTTCTGTCAGGATATTGATAGGAGACTAGATACAGGGAGTTACGTGTTAAATCTATCGACTCTTGAACTTTATACAGGCATCTAATTGTACAGCCATGTCCAACAAATTCCCGGAGCCTTAGGGTGAAGTTAAGTGTTGTCAGATCATTTCGGACCTGGTTTGCACCCTGTTGCAACGAAGTGGCTGACAATACTTAATTTCACCCTAAGTAGACATCTACCACAATTGACGTGGCTTCGGCTCCAAGGTTTCCGAAGACTTCCCCTATATTGATTACACTCTATAAAATACTAATCTTTTGGATGATTAGATGTACACGAAGAAGAAAGGGGTTATCACAAAAATTAAATATTAGCCTGAATCTATATAGTAATTAAAAAACCTTTCAATACTTTATTACGAGGTTGTCCCTACAATCCCCTGGCGGTTAAAGCTGTTCATGTACGTAGATCCATATGCTTATGACCACGCACGCGCATCTATATAGTAAAGAATAAGGCTGTCAAAAGAAACTGATACCGGGGGGGAAACAAGACTTGCCGTATAAACTTGGTCATAATAAACGAGCCTTGACCGAGGCCACAGAATGCCTCTGTACCCCTACTAGATTGGATAAAGAAGGTCTAAAAATCTAGCTGAATATGATTTACGCATACAAACTCCATCATGCAGCCTCAGTCTAGGCCCTTTTATTATAGCCGAGTTAGTAAGCTCAAGATATATGCTAAATGCTGAAAAATCTGTAGCTTATGAAGTCGATGAGACATTTAATGCACGCCGAGGTGGACTAATCATGGACTAATGGCGGGGTAGACAGATCGAAAAAAAAGTTTCGGTTTTGGCCTTTGCATTGAACCTATAGAATACAATGCTTACCTCCCCCATAGTTCGACTCTGCATCCCCCCCAAAAAGAGTCGACAGGATAACGGTTGGTTATAAACTTCGGCAATCGAAAAGCTTCAGCTCTACTTTGTAGATATTTTATTCCAGAGAGAAGCAAATGCGGATAGGCAAGCCGGCCGGCGTATATTATGTATGACCTTGAAACCGGTTTGGAAGGATTTATCATGGCCTCATGACCTTTTTTTTTAAAAAAAAAAACTGACGATAGATCGTATAGGTAGATCGGGAATAACGGATTAACAGTGATGATCTTAGTTTCTGTATTCTTTCCTGTTTGTAAGAGCTGATAACAGTATACTACGCTTGGAATCTTAGGTAGCTGGGGTCCGGTAGGACCTCCGACATGCTTATTTTATAGTTACCCGGACCATAAATATTTGGTCATGACTGCATGTAAGTACATGTAGGTAGCTCTTGCTGCTCTAGCGTCGCGTGTGCCCGAAGATAGCTATCGATATATCATAATGGAGTGTTTTGAATCAATAACTAAGGTCAATTTGCGGGGGGGGTTGTCTTTATTCTGTTTACGGGAATGAAAATAACATGAAAATAATCTATATCTTTAAGTACCTTAATAGCTATGGAGCCTAACTACTAAGGAATTAAATAGGCATCAAAATTACCAATATTGGTTTATTGGAGACTCGTTGGTCATATCAGTAGTAGTTTCCATATATATGTATCGATTAAAACTACAATTGATCGGCCCATTACCACAATATAATCTTCTTTACACTGTACTTTTTATAGCACAGAACGCTTTATTTAACTTATGAAACTCTACCTTAACCTTGCCTTTAGAGCTATTAGGGTCAAATAAATACTTTCTTTAAAGAAGTTAGTTGTAGACAGAATAATGGTATGACATCAGACTAATATAATTTGATATTTTTATAAGGTTATTTTACTGTACGTAGAATAATTGTGACTTGAACTGCATGTAGCTGTCATTGTCAGTAACCGTACGTACGGCTCGCAGGTTAGCTATATATATCATTCATTTACTAAACTCAATCTTGTAACTTCTGAAGGCTCCATAAAGAGAATTATAGTATCGGGTTTTCCCGACCCGTGAGCGTATTTCGTGGAATTAAACTTGGGTAGTACTGGCTTAGGAAATGGAATTACGATAGATGCTTTAATTATATTAGAAATTTTATCTAAGGACAAGCAAGTTATATCCCGTACATAGACTCATGATCGACTGGTCACACAGCAATTTTCAAAGGTTCACCCCATGATGTACCATCTTTTTCTTCTGCCTTGAGTGATTTAATATTACTATTAAGATAAAAGAGGTAGTTGTCCCCCGTGGGCATAGCTAGTACTAAAGGAAAACAGCTTGGTGTCACCTATCACTACCAAGTTGCCAAATTCCATGTAACCACGTGACATAATTTAAGGCTAGATTAGTAAACGACCTTACCTATAAACCCAGGGTAGAGTACGTAGGAATGCGCATCTATAGTCTAGTTAGATGGTTCAGACGCTAGCTGAGGGGGGGAATATGTTAAAGCAGCGTAGCTAGAGGAGCTAAGGGGTACATATGTATGTAAGCAGAGAAAATAGCCCCTTTCTATTAGGAATTGACACCTATGTTAAATCACATCTGTACGAGTCTCTAGAAGGAGGCTAGACCGGATCCCCGGGACAACGCATCCACCGGAGAAGGATAACTCCGACGTGTATTGTCAATATCACGCCGTTCACCGAACACACCCCGAATGCGCACATGTAACCTTGTACTTTGTGCCGGGAGTACAAGGGATCATCTCTTGCGCAGTATGAGCATTGACTAGTCCCAGTTTAACTCAGCTGGTGAAAAAGCCTCATCCCTTCCTAGAAACTGTTCGGTAAAAATTAACTAATAGAATTAGTGTAGGATAGTAATGGATTAATAAATTCTACAAGTCCTGTAGGATTCTGTGATCTTGATAATACAGGTTTTAAGTCTATTAAATTGCCTAGCTCGTTCTAGTATTTTCTATGATTAGTAGTATAGTGCGGGTAAGAAAGAAAAAAAAGTTTGTACAGAATATGTTTTAAAACAAGAAAAGTTCAGATCACAGTCTAGTACGTTACTGCTGGAGCTGATGCGGTATGCCCGATTCGTACTCTTGGATTGACGAGATGCAGCTTGTAGAAATCTTGGTACAGTAGTGTATACATATCTCCCCAATAGATATTTTGTAGTTGTCATCCCAAGAGCTTGGTTTGGCTTTCGGTTGCGATTTGTAAGATCTATACCAATTAGCTAGGTGTGTTTCAAACTTGGATGCTCATTAACAAATATCGGGCCAATTCTAAATCTAGGGTACAGCATCCCAAGATCATGGGGGATACGGTCCAAAGATTTCCTATCAATACTGGAGTTAAAATTAACAGCATATTTCGTCATATGATACTATTATGAGGTGCGTATATGTATACGTCTCAATCTTTCATAAGATTTAATTTACTAGTGTCTTAATTAAATAATGTAGAATGTAAACCACCCCGCTTTCTTTCTGAGAACCCCTCTTATTAATGATCTTAGCTATAGTAGTGCAAAAGATATCTGAAGTCCCCAAGGGCCATTTACACATATTTGTTGTATACTAGCCAAAAGTCTTGAAATTTCCTTTATTGGGATTTCTGCTAAACCCCCCACTTGTGATATTGGGGTCAAGTTGGCTGTTTGAGGCTATATATGTAGCCTACAGTAGTTATGGATTTTATACCTAATCAGTAATCAAGTGCTTAAAGAGCTCTTGATTATTGAAAAATAATTATTTCTACTAACGGAAAGTCCACTCGCGGTCAACTACAGGAGATCGTTAATTGTGCCTGAGACTAGTATGTATTGGAGGTATGCAGCAATTAATAACATATTCTCTCCTTTCGTGGGGGAGGGATCTGGATCATGCATCTTCCACGATTTCCTAGTGCCACTAATGACCCATATTTTTGCTACCTATGGGTAGAATTTGTGAATCAGGCTTAGATCATACTCGTCTTGTATTTTAATGCCCTTATAATAAACTCCCGGAGGATTTCTCCTGGATATTTCAGTGATATAAAGGGAGGTCAGTCAATCCTATCTCAAAAATTCTCATTTCTTTCAATCAGTTAGCGGATTAGTTTAAATAAAAGGAAAAAATCTCAATCAAGAATGTCGAGCAGAATCAGATCATTGTTCCAGGGGTTTCGGGGTTCTGTGGACGTAACAGAAAAATATAGCCCTGCAGGCTTTTCAACTAGCGGCAGAAACGGCTCGAAGAATGACTCTACACTTGCTCGACAGCTTCCTCCCACTCCTCCAGATGAGAACGACAACCACAACCAACTTAAACCCTTCAAACTACTACAAACAACAAAGAAGAACATACCCATACACTCATCTGCAAATACAGAAAGAAACGGTTCCAACGCAGAAATGTCTGATGCTCGCGAAATTGAGGTCAATGGCCTAACATACACCCTCTCCAATGCCCTGAGTCTCTCAGCGTCACCCACCTCGACTTTCCACTCTCCTGCTGGTTCTTACATGTCTCGCATGACTTCTCGCCCTTCTACGAAGCAATTGAAGCCCTTCAACACTCAGGACATTAAGATCCTTCTCCTTGAGAATGTCAACGTCGCTGCGAGGGAGATTCTAGAGTCCCAGGGCTACCAAGTTGAATTCCACAAGTCTTCACTGCCTGAGGATGAGCTCATTGAGAAGATTCGGTTAGTCATTGTTCCCCCACACAGAAATTTTTTTCTGCTTTGTTTCTCCAAGATTCGTCATAACCCCAGTCAATTTTTTTCTGTGTTACCCACAAACGTTATCGATAGCAACCGGAAAAACAGGACCCTGTCACTAACCTTTCTATTACAGTGATGTCCACGTAATTGGTATCCGCTCAAAGACTAAGCTCTCTGAGAAGGTTCTACGTGAGGCAAAGAACCTTCTTGTCATCGGCTGCTTTTGCATCGGCACTAACCAAGTTGAGCTCGAATATGCTGCGAAGCACGGAATTACCGTTTTTAACTCTCCGTTCAGCAACTCAAGGAGTGTAGCGGAGCTTGTCATTGCTGAGATTATCGTCTTGGCTAGACAACTCGGAGACCGCTCAAATGAGATGCACAACGGTACCTGGAACAAGGTTAGTGCTAGGTGCTGGGAGATTCGTGGAAAGACTTTGGGTAAGTCATGCCCTAGGAGTTCTTACGTAGTAAATCGCAATAGACGTTATGATGCTGATTAAGCCAAAGGCATAATCGGATATGGTCACATTGGATCTCAACTCTCAGTCTTAAGCGAGGCTATGGGAATGAAGGTCATCTACTACGATGTTGTCCCGCTCATGGCTCTCGGATCAGCAAAGCAGATCCCTACTTTGAAGGACCTTCTCAATCAGTCCGACTTTGTCACCTTACATGTTCCAGAACTTCCAGAAACGAAGAATATGATTGGAGCGGAGCACTTGGCACAGATGAAGAAGGGTAGCTACTTAATAAATGCCAGCCGTGGTAGTGTCGTTGACATTCCCGCATTGATGTAAGTCCTCTGCTAGAATATCCTTAGGTGCAAAGCTTACCAAAATTGGTTAAAGTGAGTCCATGCGTTCAGGCCACACTGCTGGAGCAGCCCTTGACGTTTATCCTTCAGAGCCGGCAGCAAATGGAGATTATTTCAATGCAAGCCTTAATACCTGGGGCGATGAGCTGAGGTCGCTCAAGAACCTTATTCTCTCTCCCCATATCGGCGGAAGTACTGAAGAAGCCCAGAGTGCAATTGGTGTTGAGGTTGGGGAAGCTCTAGTCCGCTACATCAATGATGGAAGCACAATTGGTAGGTGTTATATATTATAGAGTTTTATTAAGCTATATTACTAATTTACTACTTTCAGGGGCTGTCAACATGCCTGAAGTGAGTTTACGTGGGCTTACTCTAGCCGAGGAAAATCACGTCCGTGTCATCTTCATCCACAGTAACAGACCTGGTGTCTTGCGACAAGTCAACTCAATTCTTGGAGACCATAATGTGGACAAACAGATGTCCGACAGCCGTGGCGACGTTGCGTATCTGATGGCAGATATTAGCGACGTCAATGCTGGGGATATCAAGAGCTTGTATGAGAGTTTGGAGAGCCTAAGCTGTAAGTACCTTGGTACCAGGTGGTACTTCCTAGTAATTCTAGCAGAGCCTATGATTAACTTTCTCTTTAGCAAAAATTATGACGAGAGTGCTCTATTAAGCACCTTGTAGATTTTCCTATTTCATTTCGGGGTTCTGGGTTTATTTAACATCTCCCTTTAGAAAGGAGACTCCATTGTGAATCTCTTATTCCCCATTATATGACTCGGACGAATTATTGGGACAGCAAAGGAAGGGAGGCAGATTGGGGCGGCCATTTCGTTTCACTTGGGTTTTTGATTTTTAGCGTGTATAACCTATCAAAATTGTACATTTACCTGACACTATTTTGATGCTCATTATTTCAACAAACATGGGTCTTGGTTCTTATTTTTCTTTTTAGGGCAGAATTCATAGTCATGATTCTGTGTTCTCAGGCGTTCAATTCAACTTGGTTTGGATGGGGAATTGGGTGGTGCAAAACATGGCTATAGTTGTAATTTTTCTAGGTTTAAAGAGTAGTAAAAAAAAAAATATAAAGGCGTTCAACACGGAATCTAGAAGTATTCATAGTTTGATTGATATTGAATTTACTAATTTCGCAATAGGAGTGTCATAGTTTTGTATCTTTGAGCTCACTAAGTTGTGTATGGGAAAAGGATCTTGTGATCTTGGGGAAATCCTCGCTAGCGGCTTACATAGATGGAGTAATGGAGAGAGATCGGCGAGTAGGTTCTTTAGGAGTTCCTACTGCCCTTCTATATAAGAGCTCCTACATCATAGGCCTAAAGCCTGCTTATATCCGTGTCTCACCTATTCGATATTACAACAATAGAGTACAGTAGCGCCACGAGTGATAGTGCATGATCAAAGAACTTTTCCTAATTAGACAATTGGGGTAATAGGGCAAGCTTGTGCTAGATTTCGCCCCTTACCCCTTTAAAAACCCCTCCCGCTAAAACGCGCCATCAAACCCCACCCAGCCCATGAACAATGCTTTTTATATAATATGTAGCCCAAAATAGTCTACAAATCTAATATTACATCCTGTCTGTAAAATGAGTTAACTTTCGTCTCCATCCTTTTCCTCTAGCCGCCTTCTAATATCGGTACTGCTCATCTTTACACCTTCTACCTCAGTTTCAATAAGGTCCACCGAAAAGACTTCTAATTCTTTGAATCCAGCCTCAACTCTCTTTGTGTTTACGGCCTCTCCCCCTTTCGTACTCTCAGCAGACACAACAAGCGCTGAGATATCTTTATTAGTGATAGTAGGGCCATAAGGGTCATCAATTTCGACTGTATCCACCACAAGAATACTAGCAAGTAGCGTTTTGAAAGCACGAAGTGTAGTCTCGGTTTCAGGTGTCATCGATGCGGTAGTGTTTAGTTTTGTTTCGGTAGAGGAAGGAAAATCAAGGATCCCCCGGAGGAATTGAAGAGTTTGGTGGGTTCGTGTAGACCATGGGGTTAGATACTTGCTATGCTTCTTGTTTTTGAGCATATCGGCCCCTGTTATACCGATTATTAGGCGTGGTGAGTGGGTATTGGGGGAGATGATGAAAGCAGTCATTGTTAGGAGAAGTTTGTGTCCAGGGTGAAGGTGGTCGAAGGTTCCACCGACTACAATGCCTGTTAGTGGTGATTTTCGAAAAAGGAATAATATTTATATACCCGCTACAATTGAGTGCTCTTCTCCATCTTCGGGTAGCTTTTCACTCGACTCTTGCTTCTCCCCAGAATTCTCCAGGATATCACCAAGATCACTACGGAGAACGACAGTATCAATTCCGACCTTATCGCCTCGGTAGGTCAAAAAATTCTTTGCAATCACTTCACCCTCACCCTCACCATCCTCTTCGCTGTCCTTTGGTGGGGGTGATGCAACAATGATATTCTTCCATTCTCTTCCTGAATCAGCGAGTTTCCGCAAACTCACGATAGGGCCATTGAAGATACTGTCACCAGTAGCCCTACCCTCCTCTTCCAAGGTTAAACCGGTGTCACTTAGGAATATAATCCTGACATCAACAAGATCTTCCCGCCTTTCTTTGATAGCTGCAGTATATGCTGATGAATATAACCTTGCAAGAAGTCGTTGGGTTTTAGCAAATGTTTTCCGGCGGGAGACAGTAGCAGGGGAAGAGAGGAATGGCGCATGAACTGCTACATCTAGGATCGAATATATCTCGGGAGGGGTCTGCTGGAAAGCGGCGGCAAGAGAAGGGGCATAAAGGCTCTGCAAGCAAGCTAATGTGGCGTTTTCTGGTGGGGCAGGTAGAAGTAGGAGTGATTTCTCAACGATATCTTCCGAATCTTGCTCCTCTTCCTGATCCTTCTCATCAATATGATTTTCAATACCTGCCAGTTTATCTTTTTCATCTTCTTCCAGTAGATGGGCATCCATGTCTAATTCGAACTCGTCTTCCTCTTCTTCGTCCCCCCCATGCCCAAGTTCTCCTTCATCGTCTTCATCGGATTCGGATTCGTCACTATCTGGGTAATCTTCATCATCTTCTTCGTGCTCTCCACCTGGTTCTTGTTGACGGTCCTGTCCACCCGTCCCGCGGTCGAACTCGTCAATCTCTTCTTCCTCAGAATCTGCTTCATCCTCGGTTGATTTCAGGCCCTCAGCTTCTGGAGGAAGAGTTAAATTATCTTTAGGAATCAGGTGATAGTGGTCAGAGACTGTTTTAAAAAACTATATAATAACTCACATGATTAGTAAAAATCATCAATTCCGGTAGAGTGTGACCCACTAGATATAGTCCAAACTCATTCTCTACATCCCAAAATACACTCCTATGCTGAAACCAAGCATGTGCAAATATCCTATACAGTCTCCTAAAAATACTACCTAGGTGCTTGATGCTTCCGGGAGCTAAGCTCAGCCTACTAGGAAAATATCTAGTGGTGCATAACATAGTCGCCGCCTGGTCTAGGGTATGTGTAGAATAGTCAATGGCGCAACACGACTTAGGCGGGTCGTGCACTGCGCACAGATACTGCCATTCGCTCGCGCGCATCTCTGGGCACGAAGAAGCAGTGCAATTGTCATTCAACAGCGCAACAAGTAAAACATTAAGATCCCTCGTCAATCGGCGCGTAAGCTCGTAGCACCACAGCGATTCTTCAACACCCTCGGGCGGCGTAGCGAGTGTCTCGCATGCTTCGCGCGACAGTGGGACAGTGGTGTCTGAGTCTGGCGGTGACGTGATTGATGATAAGAGTGCGGCAAGGTGCTCCTGGAGTTGGAAGGCAGAGTCGAGTTCGCCGAGTGGTACGAGTGGTGGACCGGTTGCAATGTTTCTAGACTTGGTACCAGGGCGGATACGGCGCGGAGTGGCCAAAGAGTTTGTGGCTGCAGCGATGGTGCTGGCCTTTGAGTTTGTGGTGGAAGTAGCCGGGATTTGAACCTCTGTGAACGGTGGAGGAGATGGTAGGCGTGGAGATGTTGATGATGACGAGGGATTCTCTGGACCGGAGGAAGCCATCTTCAGTGACTTTGATGGACCGAATGACATTCGATGATACGTAGTGTAGGAGAGCTAAGAAAGGAATGTAAGGGTACTGTTCGCTGGAATATCTGGTAATAGTAGATAAGTCTTCGAGGTCCACAAAAATCTGAATAGACAGTTTAGTAGTAGTAGAGGAAGTAGTAGTGATAAGTTGATAGTCTTAGATGTGAGAAGGGGTAGGGGAGGAGAAAAAAAGATACTAGAAAGAGTAGGTAGACAGTCTTTCCTTTGTGATGTTGGTGATGCCTCTTAAGCTTATCTCTGTGTCTTCGTAGTGGGGGCCTCAGGGGTTTCAGTGTGTTTAACAATTCTGGCTTCTTAGCATCCTGGGGTTTGGTGTTGTTTGGGCCAATCGTGTAAATAGCCTGAGCCTCTAGATTTGTGTAGCCCTAACCCTAGTATGGTGGTCCCCTACAGTAGTTCATTACTGCTCATCTAGTAGTAGTATTAGTAGGCGAAAAAGGGCTATTATCTGATAAAGACCAGACTTCTCTATATGCAGTTTTCAGGTCTTGGGAAAGCCAATTGCTTTTAACTATTTGCCGCTTACCACGTAAAAGTAACTCATTTCTAATACTATGTAGCATGTAGTTAGCTCACAATTAGAAGAGGTAGACAATCTATTGGCATTGTGCTACTTGAAATATTTTTCTGCTCTAAATCATGAGATTCACGTTCCTCTTCACGAACCACCATCCCCCCAAAGAAAAGAAATTAAATGACATAACAATAGTCTGAGATTTCAATGAAACGTTGTACGAAACTCCTAAATAATCACTAGTTCTCACACTATATTTCAGATAGCAGTAGGATTAGGACTATCCCTCAACTCTACAGCACTAAATTTCTCCTCACTTTCCTTCTTTTTCTCCTGCTGTTTTGCGGCCTTCTTTCCTTTTCTCTTTTCCGTCTTCGCGTCCTTCTCAGCCAACTTCTCCTGTTGTCCTCCATACCTAGATCTCCAGGTCTCTTCCTGCTTCTCGTCGATTCTAGAAAACAAGTAGGCAGCCTTCCCAATGACATGGCCAGGAAGTAGGCCCTCAACCTCCCATACATCAGGGATAACACGAAGCGGAGCGTTGAGTTGTTCGATGATCGACATAGTAGTGGCAGGCATATACGGATACACTAGTGCTGAAAGGAGATAAATCAAGTTCAATCCGAAACCAACGACTGCAGCAGCCTTTTCAGGGGAGTTGGCAAAAAGGCTATTATCAAGTTTGTTATCTTGGAGAAAACGATTCCCTTCGCCAGATACAGCCATAGCCTTTTCAAGACCAGCCCTCAAATGCACGCCCTCAAGATCCTCAACATAACCTTTTAGGAGAGTGTTGATAGATTCTTTGTACTGGTCGAATGCAGGGTCATTGATACCCTTGGTATAATCGGGGATTACACCAGAGTATTTTGCGTTAACAAATTTGATCAGACGGTTGACAAAGTTTCCAAGGTTGGCTAGCAGCTCTGAGTTGTTCTTTGTGATGAAATCTTTCCAGACGAACTGAGTATCACTTGTCTCTGGGCGAGAAGAGAGAAGATAGTAACGCCAAACCTATAAAAAGATTAGCTGAGAAGCATATTATTAGCTTATTCGGGGGTGAATTATACACTTGGTGGTACCCCAGTATCCTGTGCGTTATTTCCAAACACACCTACACCTCTGCTCTTTGAGAACTTGCCACCTTCATACTGGAGATACTCGGTGGTGCTAATATGGTGTAACATAGTCCAATCTCCATTCCTAGTTCCTATCTGACTTCCCGGGAAAACAACAGTATGGAAAGGAACATTATCCTTACCCATAAACTGGTAAAGCTTCACATTATCAGCATTTCTCCACCATTTTTTCCATTCTTTCGTGTAGTTCGCTGTAATAGAGACATATCCGATACATGCGTCGAACCATACATACATGACCTTCTCCTCAAAACCTTTTAGAGGTACAGGGGTTCCCCATTTTAGGTCACGGGTAATACAGCGCTTCGTAAGTCCCTGTTTAAGCCAAGATTCGGTGATGATCCGCCCATTCTTAGACCATTGACCCTCTTCGGCTGATCTTTTTGACCATTCCTCAATCTCTGGTTGAAGTTTCTCGAGGTCGATGAAGATGTGAGTGGAATCTCGGGCAATTGGGCTAGTACCATCGAGCTTGCACCTTGGTTTGATAAGCTCGAATGGGTCTAGTAGTTGTCCACAAGTATCACACTGATCCCCTCTAGCATCTTCATACCCACATTTAGGACAGGTACCCTCGACAAAGCGATCGGCTAAGAACCCTTGATGTTTCTCACAGAAAAGCTGAGTCATAGACTCTTCGACGAGGAAGCTGCTCTTGTGGAGATTCATAAAAATATCTTGGGCAATCTCGGTCTGGGCGTCGGTAGTTGTACGGCCAAAGTAATCGAAACCAATATCGAACCACTTATAGATGTCGGCGTGGAGGGCATTGTACTTGTCGCACAATTCTCTAGGGCTACAGCCTTCCTCGAGAGCTTTAGTTTCAGTAGCAGTCCCATACTCATCTGTACCGCACACATAAAGAGTGTTGTAATTTCGAGCTTTAGCATATCTATATTCACAGTTAGTGTCATCACCCGGAGGGCAGAATTTAATCATTACCTCGAGAAAACATCCGCACTGAGAACACTCCCAATAATGTTTCCAAGATGCGGTACATTATTCACATATGGTAGTGCCGATGTAATAAGTATGTTTCTCTCGCCTGGTACTGGAAATCTGCTGACAGGATTAGAATCTATAGCCAACCACAGTGTGCCACCTCAGCCTCGCCAAAGGAAAACCTACATATCCTCACCGGGCCCCGGGATCTTCATATCCAAACCATCTTTGATCTGCTTTATGAACACTCGTTCTGCCTTTTCTTCTAAACCTGGGGCTCCTCTACTGACGGTTACGGGCTTATCAGCTGTGTGTACTGCGGCTTGTTCAATTCCGGACTTTGCCCATGAGCTTCCAATTATCTTAATAAACCAGGCTGAAAACACGGAGTCAGTGGTCGAAGGAGCTGTTGAAGCCAGGTCATAAAGTGTAGAGAAAAGAATTATTTCAGCAGGGCTTGGTGCGACAGTTGTGTCCTATATTAAACAATCAGCTGGAGATTCATAGGATACATTCCCTAGCCCTGCCCTACCTTGCCAAAGTTGGCACTGGAGATAATATTCTCAGCTATATCCCATTTAAGGTCCCTTATAGACTCTTCGAATTCAATCAATGCATAGTCCTTCAGCGCCGCTTCGCCGGACTTTGGCCATGGATTTGATCCAGCGACGGAGAAGTAGCGAACAATAGCATTTGCTTCGATCAAGACTTTATTGTCCTTAGGAGACTCAACACTGACACCGGCTTGACTAGCTGCTGAATTTGCCCAAACATCAGTCTTTTTATCTAGCCGAGGGAGGGTATGTGAGCAAACCCTTTGAGTACTGAACAGGAACACCATAAGCAGCAGCAGCAATACAAACTTTGAGAGCTTGAGTGAAGGCAGCAGATCCCCCCGGGGCAGGAACTGGAATATTGACTTTCAACGTTGGTGTCGCCATTTCGGCGGGTAGGTAGATTTTTTTCTTCTAACGTGCTCCACCCCTCAGCTGTTAATAAAATACAAAGTACGATGCAAGAAACCACTAACAGCCACTACAGCTGGTTGGTAAAATCACGTCTAGAGATACTACCTGACTTATCCTGTGATATTATTTATCATCTGTTTGAATGTTGGGAATATGCGAAAGCGATCCAATTTTTTGTGAGGGGTAACAATGAGTCAAGAAGGTGAAACGCTATCGGGTACTTATCGAGCGGGGGATTCGTGACCTAGGTTTGTTTCACTAAAGTTCCCCGCTAAATATCGGGTACCACCTTTATAGAAACTTTATAATAATTATAATTATAGATATTTCCTTGTTACTATATAAACCATGGACCGGCCCAGGATATTTGGGCAAAGTATGGCTCGCAAAAGTTTTTTCTGGGGAGTTTTAGATGGTCTAAGTAGCCTACATAGATCTCTCCCCTCCCAGCACTCGGGGAACAACTCCTAGTCTCATTGACATCCCGAGCACAAAGAAATCGCAACTCGTAATTTCTACGACACATAGATAGGTTTTCAAAGCTTTCCAATTTACTCTGAATCCCTCTGAAAATGGCCGACATCTTTGACTCGATACTGAATTTAGAGGAGGAGTAAGAATGCCTCTCGCTTCGGACCCTCCAAACATTCAGATTACTAAGATTTATACAGCTTTTACCAAGAAGGATACAATCTTGGCCTATCAGATGGCGAGCAAGCTGGGAGGACTGAGGGCCGTACTTTTGGGCTCGAGAAAGGCTTTGAAAAGTTTCTGGAACTAGGCAGGCTCCAGGGCCGATGTTCGGTCTGGAAAGCTAGGATATCACCACCGACCAGTACACCCACAATCGGGAGCACAGGGCTAGCAAAAAATATACAAATAACAAGCTCACGTGTACAAAAGCAAACCGAGTCCCTGGCCATCATCTTGACAAACCCACCTTTTAAGAATGATGAGGATTCAGTTGAAGAGGTGGAAGAGACGCTGAAGCGGGGCAGGAATAAGGCAAAGGTTTTGTCAAATATATTAGGAGAAAAGGATGAGAATGGTATTTTGAAAGCCGTTGTGGGTGATGAGAGTATAGAAGATGCTGGGAGAGGTGCCCGGGGCGCTGGAAAGATTTAACAAATTATGAAAAAGAAAATACTTGGGAAATAAGGGCTGAAAGTAGACTTCAAGTCTCAAAGTCTGGTGTATTCTACGATATGGCAATTGTTTCTTAGGCTGGGTCAGTGACCTAGAATTCCGCTGGTCCACGATGTAGCTGCATGCATCTATGGGCTGTCAAACTCTATAGGAATTTTTGACCTAGATACCAATGAACAATTGGTTGCAGAGTCATAATGCATAAGTTGATATCAGGATACACGTAGATTAGTTTGCACGGTCTCTATCTGTCTGTGTTGTCCACAGCCTTAGTGCCCGGTCTAACTATATAGAACAATGCCGTTGTCCCGAGGGGTTTGCACTCCCGAGCAGCCACACGTGCACACCAACTGGATCCTCTCCACAGAACAGCTGCTTCTCATCTCCTTACAACCAACCCTTCTTCCACTCTCCCCACCTTGAGTCCTAAGTCTACCCACAATAAAAATACTTTTGTGGCCTCGCAGAGATCGATAATTATCTCACCAACCAGCAAAATTATTCCCTTCATATTTCTACCGTTCAGGATGGTATGTTTTCTTATTAACTCCCCCGCACATCGTGTTCCGTAATAGAACCACGAGCAAGTCTTAGCATAGAGTAGTACTGATCTTTTATTCTTGAGGATAGCTTGGAAAATTAGCACACTACGGCTTCGACGCCATCCTCTTCTCCGCATTTCTTGCAGGCGTCAAACGCTCCACAGGACTCACGTACTATACACTATTCCTTCCTTTATTGACTCTGGAGCTAGCCCCGCACCTATTTCTTTAAATCCCATTTTGTCACAAATAGGGCCTAAATAAAGTCGTAAGCTGAAACTGACTCTAGCCCCAGTCTCCAAACAGAGAAGATAGAATCTAAAGATGTTCGCTCGGCACTCGAAAAGTATCTTAACATTGGTGAATGGATGATGGACCAAAGTATTGCCGTCATGGGTAGTAGTTCGTATTTCGAGAGGAAGCGATAATCGGGTGATTCTAAGTTGGAATTTTATTTTTTGCCTTACGACCTGGCTAAATGTTGCGTGGAGGCCGACTGCGGGGCTAAATTCAGGCATCAAGTGGAGTAAAGCGGGGTTGGATAACTATGAAGTAATGAGCAGCTTTATTACTTCAGGCCCTTTGGTATGGAAAGATGGACGGGTTAAACACACTCTTTCCCCTTTTTTACTTTGTTCTTTGTTAAGGGTATTGTTTAGGAGTTTTTTTTTTGCCATATTCTTGTACTCATTATGTCCTTCAGTGTAGTCTTTTACTAGAAGGTTGTAAATATCAGTTTACTCTTCTATCAATCGGCAAGGGACTTAGCCCTGTGATGATATTATGAAAGTTATTCAGACACAAAATACATGTATTGGAAGAGATAATCCCATTTAAATTCTTATATAAAGTACAACCAACCAACGCCCAAAGGAGAATTTATTCAATACTAAGTAAAACGATGGAAAGGGAAGTCCGAGGGAAAAACCGTAGCAATATTAAGGTGCAAGCCGACCAAAATGGTACAGAGGGAAAAGCACGAAAAAAAACAAACCCATGTCCAATCTGCAAGAGGCCTTAGCTGCCACCACTCTATCGATAGAACTCTGGTCTTCTAGTATTAACACCATATTCCCCAACAGCACTACCAAGGTCTTCCATGGTCAACACGGTCCTCCCAGCACTCCCACCACTGCCGCCACCGCCCCCAAAACCTGGCCTTGCAATCGGCCTGAAGGACCCACCACCACCGGCACCACCACCGGCACCGCCGGCACCACCGCCAGCACCAACGTTGAGGGCTCCAATACCAGGTACACCACTGGCATTAGATGAGTTCTGGCGTATACGTGAGTATTGGTATGCATCAGTGGCGATATCAGCGATGAACTTCTGGGTCGCAAGAGCAAGGAGACGCTTCAGGCGTGGGTCGGCAGTTGAGAGACCAGAAAGTGATAGATAATAGTCTGTTACAGCATCTGGGATCTACAATAATAGTAAGAAAAGGTTAGCTATCACGTGTAACCTCTCAAGCCTTTTTCACATGATCAAGGACTAATTTCAAGGTTTACAGGGGGACCGCGAGTAGAGTTCTTACGATCGGTGCGTACTCCTCCATCATTCCTAAAAATTCGCGGAGGTTCCTGTCCTTCCTTGCTGCGACGGGAGCTGGCGCTGGGATTCTATCACCTGCACCCGCAAGAGGGTCTTGCTGCGGCGCGTTGGTCGCGTTTTCCATATCCACATCTACATCTGGAAGTGTGTTCTCAGGAGTGTTCTCGGTTTTGATAACTGGTTGTGAAGGATCAGATGGGTTTGTCATAGCTGCCGATCGAGTTGAAGTTGAATGTGATGCTGAGGAGGTTGTCAATGTTGAGGTGGTGAGTGTTTTAGAACTTATGCATAGGGGTGACCGGATGTTGCCGAAGCAGAGCCGCACGCGCAGCCTAATCCCACTCCATCTTGGTCGTTTGGAGTAACCTCGAACCTATTGCGTGTAAGTACATGTAGTCTTTAATACCTATATATGTACTTAGGAACTTCATGTAGATATAACCCTCACTTAATATCAATGTTCTAATGGTACTCTACATGACTACTAGTTGAATCGTAATTACCTTAACCTTGTCTACTTGTTTTGCTTGGGCTGTTCGGGCTAACACTACATGTATCACCCACTATACTAGGAGACTATTATTTCCATAATACCCCAAAACCTATAGCACAAATATTCATTCTTACCCGGGGCCATCTAAAGTAATTTTACACTTATGAGTGGCTATTATACATAGAGTAGTATTTATTGCTTACACAAGATTATACAACACCTCATTTTCTTATCTCAGGTAACTTTCTAAGCTGCACTCTCCCATGCTCGTCAATGAAATGCTCGTATCCGTTCTTGTCAAGTACCTCACTAGGTACCGTCCGTACGGCATCTAGCTCCTCAACGATCTTTTGGTTCATAGTATTACCCTCTAACATATTCCTGATACACAGGATCGCGTGTTCTCGAATATCTACAGATTTCAGAAAGCGTTGTCAAAAGAGTAGAGATATAAAACTTACAAGGGTTATCGTCGTCAATCATACATTGATTTAGGATGACCTGTAATCCTTCCTTCTCTCTGACAATATCCTGTACCGCCTTATTTTTCCACGCAAACCCGCTTAGGAGAAGTACAAGATACCGCTTGATGTGTGGCCATGTAAACTCCTCCGGTTCTGCTAGTCCTCTTTCATCATCTCGCCCGTCATCATCTTCATCGTCGTCATCTAGCTCTTGCATTGTACGTTCTTCATCTTCATCCTCATCCTCATCTCCCTCCCTTTCAGAATCAACATCAAATGGTCTCTCAACCATATAGGCTTTGCTAACTCTAGTTATAGAGTCACCTGCTGTTTGCTCTACCTTAACTGAAACTGGGGCAGGAGCAGGAGGTGCTTTTGAGGCAACCCAACGCGGGATTGCACTGTCCAATTCTCCAAGCAGTTGTACTACATCCGCTACCAGCCCCTTATCACCACCTAAGAGAATTTTCTTAGCCTCCTCGTCCTCGGAGAACAGAACTAGTAGTTCAAGAAACTGATACACCCCTTCATATATTCGGTCCAAGTCCCATAGACTGTATTCAAATTTCTCTTTCTTCTCTTTACCCTTCCTAATAGCGCCTTGTAGTTGTATTATTTTAATCGTGGGGGGAAGGACGTGTTTCCGGAAGATACCTACAAAAAATGTAGGTATGGAACTCTCAATTAGTGGGGGGATTTCGTATGATTCAGTTGGTTCACCAGCTAGTGTAGCTAAGGCTGTTGGGGATACCATAATTGAGGGAGATGGGATGTTAAATGGATGAACAGAGGGGGATGACTGTTGGCTGGTGGGATCTAGATTTGGTGTGCCTAGTACCGGAACTGGTGGGCGATAGACAGAGACGAGAAGCTTCAATAGCACTGATTGGGCGGGTGTGACGATATCCTTGTCACTAGAGAAGAATCGAGACTTAGCAAGAATATCAGAAACATATCACAGAGTTAATACACACTCTCTAAAGCATTCATAAGCATAAGGTATTAACCCATTGGTTAAGATAGCCTCAACAACTTGGGACCTGTGGGAGTGCCCTAGTCAGCATTTTAAAGCCCGATTTCATAGTCTATAGATCTCCTCACATCATTCTGTAGCAGAAGTCGTCCTCATCAACTTCCCATGCCCCTAAAAAGACTAGAACCTCCCGCAGCAAGCTTCTGCCATAACCTTGAGCAAGCATTAATTTGCACCGGACTGCCTGCATTGCTTGGTCTGTCCCCTCGAACGAAACGACTCCACTTTGTAAAATCATCGGTAAAGGCTCTATCTCATCTGGTTGTAATAATCTCGGCACCTCTGTCATAAATCCAGGCTTATAATATTTGGCGTTGAACCCAGCTGATAAAGAATTACATTTTGCCACGGTTTCTGTATGGTTATTCCCACCGCTGCTCGTTGTATTACCAACTAAACCAACCCCTGAACCAGATGATGGGTGAGATTTATTTGAATATTTTGTTTTTGGCTTTGGAGTATTTTTGGAGGTAGGAACGTTTGTGTTTGGACTAACTGAGGACGGTGTCCCAAACATGTGCAACCAAACGTGGAGTTTGCGAGTCTCATTCTGGGTCATGAGGTTGTTTAAGAATTGAAGTGAGGTTATAAGGACTTTCTTATCTATGAAGCCAGATACTCGACTGTTAGCCAATATTAATCAGGAGTATTTTTGCTAGAATTTTGAATAGCTATTAAGATAGCACTTACATCCAGACTTAACTTGCATTTCCTTTTCATGGGCTGGCTTATCGAGGTTTGCTGGGATGGGTTTGCTGGCTTTCTCGATACATATATCTAATAGCCTCCGAATCTCTGCTTCAAACCCCTCTTCACTATAATCCGTATTTCAGTCTTAGAAATTTCACATGCCTTTACCAAATAAAGGTCAACTGAGTTCATACGCTGCAAGATTCTGAGCCTTTTCCCTAGCAGCCAAAAGATTCCTCCCAAGTATTGCCAAATCCCACACTTTCGGGAGCAAATGGTGTTTGTTAGCTGTGAGTTGGTCATTTCCAGATTTTAGGGTTTCTGTTAGTGCCTTCCATACTCGGGTTGAGTAGCCTAAAGTCTCTCTATAAAGTATCTAGTCAACCAATTGTCCCTATTACATACATGTGACATGTTTCAAACGAGAAGCCGACTTGGTTCTGCTCTGATATATAACATACCTGGCCTCCCTACTTCGCTGGGATTTTTTAACTATGGCTTTCAGTTCTGAGTCGCCTAATGATTCCTTTTGTGGTAGGATTATCCCAGGATGGGTGAAGCTGGCCTGGGTCCCAAATAACACTGTTAGGAGGAGTTCCGGTAGTAGCGACATACGTGCTGTTTTAATTACTAGTGAGTGACGCGATTACGATGTTTTCCAAGATTTTTGGGAGATATGTTTTCGTTATATGTGTAATGTTTAGGCTGGTGATGTTAGGTAGTGGAATTTTGCACGCCGTGACTTGATAGTTGCAACCCCACTAAAGAACTGTGACTGAAGAACCCCGCCGTAGCCGCATTCTGTGAGTCGATGACGCGTAACTCATAGTCTCGGGGAAAATCGGTGTCCACCAACGGCAGAGTCTCGCTAAACATACCATTTAAAGCTAACACTGCCGATCACCCTTCAAGTTGTGAGTGGGCTATTTCTTCCCAGTTCATCATACATACGAGTCTTGCTTCGAGAAGGCCAGTATTATGCGGCTTATTATATTTGGCTCTTTCTCGTTTCCCCACCAGTTTCCCACCTCCACTTCACTTCACCTATGCTGTTTCACTGCTGCCCTTGCCACCAGCACCCTTCCCTCCTGTGTTTTACCTAGCTAGGGAGTTTGGCTAGCCACCTAGTCTTGCTGGATTCGTGGCTGCCCGAAGTCTCCTCCATTAGCTAGCGTTTGCTTCACTGTCTTCGGTACTTTTCTCCGGTGCCATCTCAGCCGAACAAAAAATGAGTACTTAGCCTTGCGGATTCGTCTTCGGCCGTTGCTCTTGCCTTTGCATCTCTGTCCTGCTCTCCCAACGTATTACCGTTTCTCTGCTAAGTACTAGATTTAACCGCCTAGTACAGTTTTACTTCCTACGGTGTACTCGGGCTCTACCTATTTCACCTCATCATCCATTTATCCACCTCTCTATCCATCTCCGTCTATCTATTTATGTAAACCAGCTCAGTGACCTTGTATGCCAAATTTAGTTCTCTAGTATCAACTTGCATTCTCAATACTTCCTTCGAAGCCGTCGCCATCTTTTGTGCTCTTCGGGGACATCCCTCGAGGCATTGTGATAGCTTTCAAGTAGCTTAGGATGGCATTTCCCGATATGACCCCCCTTCGTCGGTCTACCCGTCGTCGAAAAATACCAGTCTCCTACGCTGTTTTTGAGGAGGACCAAATGGAAGATATCATGCCCACGTTATTGTCCGACCAATATCACCAAGAACAGCAGTTGGAAGAAACCCTAGTCTCTCATTCAAGCACTGCGAAGGTTGAAGGATCGGCTAAACATGAGTCCTTACCTACAATCATCAATGTAGCTGGGGGTGCTCCTTTTGCTAGTCCAGGCGGCCCTCAACCCTGTTGGAAGCTACAGGAAGATGAGCTAAGCGACGAGTCAGACGGCGAGTATGGTGTGAGGTCTAAAAGGAAGAAATCAAAAGTCACGCACCTGTACGAAACTATTGTCGTAGGAAATACGGGAAACAAAGAGGTTCAAGTTTTGAGGAAGATTTGTGACAGTCTAGGGATTGACCTAGCTTCGTTCGACGGCTGGGCCGACGATCCAAGGTTGAAGGACCTTTCAAAAATGAATATCCCATTTATGCCGAATGAGATCATAATAGAAATTTTCAGACACTGCAGAAGTGAGGTGCTCATTCAATGCGAGAGGTCATGCCAGAGATTTCGGGACATTTTAAAAGACACTAGGTAACTAAATACCGCTCTTCTCCTCAAATTTTATAGGAACTTAATCTCTAATGGCTGTATTTTCAAGGATTTGGCGCCAAGCTCGGTCGGTTCACTATCCTGGTCTCGATTCAGAACTCCCTTATAACCTCGATGAGCTCAGCCTATTTGAGCTTGCAACTGAAAAAAAATGTGACTATTGCAAGTCTGAAAAGGCTAGACCTTATTATGCATGGAGTATTCGGTCTTGCCAAGTAAGTTTAGCTATGTAGGATCTTACATATTATAATACTAACATAGATTTATATTAAGGAGTGCATAAAGTCTTTGACAATGTCTATTTCAGAGTTCAAGAAGATGTTTAAGAAAAAGTGTGGCGAGGAGGAAGACTGGACTCCTTACAGGCGTGAACAAGTCTGCAACGCTATTCATTGGCATAAAAATCCGAATTACTCAAAGATTTGCTGGAAGGAGTACGCTTATAATCTCATTGAAGATGCTGAAGTTGAGATGCTGGCCGGCACCTTCGACGACTGGATCAAAATTAAGCAGATTTCAAGACTAAGAGAGAAGACAGATTCGTTAGAGGCATGGGGTTCTATCATTCCGAAGAAAATTGATGCAGATAGGCGTCGAGATGAAGAAAAGGTTAGAGCGCTGAGAAAAGCCTGTTTCCATGATTGGTGTATGGTAAGTGATCCTGTATGCCAAGGTTTGCCTAATTTACTTATCTTCTATAGCGACTTCCAAGACCGATACCAGTAGAGACCTTAGTCCATACTAAGGCTTATGGGGCGTTCTGCAGGCTCAGTAACTACCCTACAACATCAGAATTTGTTCGTCAGTTACCCAAGCTCATTGCGGAACGTGACTGTTACGAAAAGAAGGAACGAGAGAGAAAAAGACACCTCATGACTTTGTACCGGATTCAACAAGATTCGGCCCTGGATCGTGCTTGTTCCTATATTATCCAAAAAGTAATAGAAGAGGGCCCCCTCTCTGCTTTGAGTTGGTGCAATATACTCCAAACAGCCCTACAGCAAGTCGTGAAAACCCCCATTAAGGTCAAGGTTCCTGGAGACTGGGAGAATGACTGGAATGATATTCATTTGATAAAACTTATGGATATGCTGGATGAAAAATTTTGCTCTAAACTGGATACTACCATCAATGGCGACTCTCTGCATCCTTCAACCTACGAATTCTTCTGCAATGGGGAAGATCGTGTTTTTGGATGCCCTGCCGCTTTAGAGTCCTGTCTTACAGGTTGCAAGTGCAAGGATGTGATGAATTTTCAAGAGTTAGTTTCACACACCCTTTTACACAAGAATGATTTAAAGTACAGGCGGTACATCTGGACAGACCCACACAACGCAATCACTATCCACCCTACAATTAAACAGAGCAGACCCATTACGATAATTTGTGGGAAGCAATACTGGCAGAAAGAATTGCAATTATGGTTTAAACCATCCCCACAAATGACGGAGCCTGACCGCCCTACTAGCTGGATAAATCCAAGGTACAGTGGTGTCTTTAAAGCCATTATGAAACAAAGGTTAAAGTCGGAGGACCAGAATATGACGAATTCAGGAGATGAGATACCAGTAGCAGGAGCCAGTAACTCTTTTGGTTGGGTCATTGAAGGGAATGGACTGAGAGGTAGGAATAAGAATTTCAACCATAAGTCGATCATGGCATACTTTCATATACAAAAACGGCCTGTTTTAAAGACACAAGTATTAAAGACCAAGTGTTTATTTAGACATTAGTTTTCTTTCTTTCTCCTAGGTAATTATACTAGGGGTATTTTTCAAGCGTTGATTTAGGTTCTTCGATCAGTTGTGTTTGGTAACAAAACTCGGTTTTGGGTATTTAATTACAACTATTCACTTAAGGCGTTAAATTGTTTTCTTTAGATTTCACTATCATTTTCTTTAAGTTTATAATAGATCCTGTAATTTCCACTTGCCTATCAATCATTGCTGTAAATGCACTAAAAAGGGAAATAGTCCCTAATATAATTGATCTAGGTATATAACCCCCCCCCCAAAAAAAAAAAAAAAAGAAGTTCTGCTCTATCAAAGAGTTAAATCTCTCCTATACTCTACTTCTAAAACGTAACCCTAATATCCTGTAGAAGGAGTCACCTGATACAGTACAATCACCATATAAGAATATGCAACTGGACCCGAACAAGGATTATATTATGTATACCAGAACTCTTATAAGAATACGGTCTAGACCGAAAATTGAAGAGATACATGTAGTGTTATAAGTGTACTGCAATAAGTTTCTATTGGTCCCCCGAATCTTGTAAAAGGGTCATTGACAGCCTGCTGGATCGGACCTAAGAAAAATACGTACCTGTTGTTGACTGCTATTAGTAAACCCATAATTTTACCCAAACCTAAATAGTATTTTCTTATATTACTAGAAGAGTAATGCATCAGAGTTAGGGGCTCATAAAATGCCAAGACTTCACGTCATACAGGGTTACATAAGTAGTGCCAAGACTCTTTTTGAGATGTGCAACTTACCCTGACGTTTTTCTTTTAAGAAACCCATTTAGCTCTCAGTTTTCGACGGCCCTCCGTCTTTTCCCCTTTCTTCCTCTTCTTATTTTCTCAACACCTTATTTTCTTGCATTTCAGCTTCTATACAGAGTTTGATTGGCTTCACAGCTAAAATCTCGAGTCACGATAAATCGGCGTTTTCCTTTATTTTGCTCCCCGACGAGAAGCCCAATTTGCGCCGACCTAGTTCATAACAACAATTGTAAGCATGGGTGATTTTGTTGATCGCGAGGCGCAGCTAGACGAGGAGGAGGAGCTTGATGAGGAGCTGGATGGTGAGGGTGGCGAGATACGCAGGAAGTCAGCAGCAAACGGGAAGCAGAAGCGGCAAGACTTTGAAGATAGTAGTGAAGAAGAGGATGATGATGACGATGAGGAAGCAGCTGAGGTAATATTTTCTCGGGAGAGCATAGCTTTGTAATTACTGATGCAACTAGTAGATCGCGCAAGGCTTTATTGTCGACGACGAGGAAGAAGAGGAGGAACAAGCTGATGGGTCTAAAGTAATGGTTAAGAAGGGGAAGAAGCGAAGGAGAAAATCACAACGCGACGAGGAAGATGAAGAGGGGTTAGATGAAGATGATTTGGACTTGGTTATGGAGAACACTGGTGTTGAGGTTCATAGGAGCAATCAGGTTGGTTTTACTTTTAGTTCTACACCTAGGCGGGAATTGAGAAGTAAGCTTCATGGCATAGTCTCTAACTCTCATCGATTATTTAGAGCAAGTTCAAACGTCTTAAGCAAGGTCGCCGCCAAGTCGAGGAGAACCGCCGTAGGCAACAGTCACGCGATCTCAACGAGATCTTCTCTGACGAAGAAGACCTTGATGCTCCTGGTGAGCCTGATGATGACGATGAAGGTCTTGACAACATCCGTAGCCGTGGGGGTGATAGAGGGGATGCGCGTGGGCTGGTCGACGAATTTGCAGATTTCATTGAAGAAGATGAGGAGTCTGGGGAGGAGGGTCGTCAAGGCGGAAGTGACGATGACATGCAAATGGCTGGGCAAAGAAGTAGAGGTGGAAACCAACATAGGGCCAGTTATGCCCCACAGCATCTAAATCTACGCGAAGGTGCTATCTCAGATATGCAAGATATTTTTGGGCGTGGTGACGAGTATGACTTTGCACTTGTTACTGAGGAAGATCAAGAGGAAGAGGGCGAGGATAGGGTGAAGGACCTGGAGCTGAAGGATGTCTTTGAGCCTAGCGAGTTGGCCGAACGCATGCTTACAGAGGAAGACAACGAGATACGTTTGAATGACGTACCGGAACGATACCAGATTGCTCGGAAGCCATACGCCCACCTTAATATTGGCCGCGACGAGATTGATGAGGAAGGCGAGTGGATCGCCAGGTTCTTGATGCCAAAAAAGAGACTACCAGTTCATCTCCAGGAAGCATTGGTAAAGGCTATTAAAAAGATCTTAGAGTTCATTGTTATCGAGGAAATGGAAGTTCCTTTTGTTTTTCAGCACCGAAAGGACTATTTGATCCACGCAGAGAAGGTCCTGAAGCGTCAGTATGGTGAAGGCGAGACACAATATGAGATTGCGGCTGAAAGGCTTATCTCACAAGATGATCTATGGGAGATCCTTGACCATGACCTTAAATTCCGGGCTTACTTCGATAAGCGTCAGGCTTTTATGCGTACCTATGATCAACTCAAGCACCATGCCTACATTGAAGACGATAGAGAGGCTGGAGAGGGTATTAGGAACGCCGAAACAGGAGACCAGGTCCAGGACATGCACGACTACATCCATTTCCGATACCATTCGCAGCTGAAAGATCTTGCGTTAACCAATGGAGAAGGCCGTGGAAACGGTTTCCGTAGGCCTGGAAATGCAAAAACGCTTTTTGAGCGGATCCGCAATGGTAAAGTTTATGGCTTAGTTCGAGCTTTTGGCATATCTGCAGGACAGTTCTCAGTCAATGTTCAACTGGACCAGAAGCGTGAATTTGCGGAAGATCCTCTAGACTATCCACATTCAATGTCAGATGAGTATGTAGAAGACCCCGAGTTCACATCTGGCGAGTCAGCCCTCCAGGCTGCGAGATTTATGCTTGCGGAGGAGATGTTCACAAATCCTAGCCTAAGAAAGGCGTTAAGAGAGAGGTGGTTTATGAGGAGTTTGGTACATGTTAATGTGACAGAGAAGGGTGTTAAAAAGATTGATGAACAAAATCAGTACTACGTACGTACTCCCATTACAATTTATACTTTTAGTTGCCCTTTTTTATAATAAAAGAAGCTAACCTGTAACAGGAATTTAAATACCTCCGGAACCAAACAATGCAAGCCATCGCAGCGCAACCTGGAATGTACCTTCGAATGATGAAGGCTGAGAGTGAAGGACTAGTAGAGATTAACATCGAGCTGCAAAAAGAAGAAAGCTATACTCGTCGACTTTACGATTATATCACATCTGAAAACGTTAGTGATATAGCTGAAGCCTGGAACAAAGAACGTAAAGATGTCATTGATCTTGCGATGGCAAAATTCAGGGTGATGTTCCAGAAGAATGTCAAAGATGAGTTGAGAACCGCCTGTGAGGATGCTGTGGCATTTGAGTGTCGTCGAGCTTATTCAAAGGTAAGTTCCTTTAATAATTTTACCCTAAGGCTTATTGTTAACTTATAATACTAGAAACTTGACCAAGCACCCTACAAGCCTAAAGCTTTGAAGCTTGGTGAGATTCCGCGGGTTTTTAGTCTTTCAAATGGTCAAGGAGAGCGGGGGAGAGATGCTGTTGTTGGTATCTTCAGAGATGAAGACGGTCGAGTTCTTGAGAACGTGAAATATTCCGACCTTAAAGAAGAAAAATCCCGACAAGAGCTGGTCGACGTTCTGCAAAGGAGGAAACCGGATGTCATTGGTGTGAGCGGTTTCAGCGTCCAGACTCACAAGTTAGTTGAAGATATTCGCCAACTCGTTGAGCAGAATGAAATAATGGTTACTGGGGGAGAGGAAGAAGATGAACGGGTGCCTATTGAGGTTGTTTATGTCAATGATGAGGTCGCCCGATTATATCAAAATAGTGACAGGGCCATGTTAGATCATCCCGATCTTCCTCCGCTTGCTCGCTACTGTGTTGCGTTGGCTAGATATGTACAGAATCCTTTACTGGAGTACGCTGGACTTGGAAAGGATATCGTGTCTATTGTATTCCATCCTGCTCAACAGCTTTTACCCGAAGATAAATTACAGAGGTCATTAGACTCTGCTATTGTGGATATGGTGAACTTGGTAGGTGTTGATATCAACGAAGCTGCAAGCAAACCTTATGTGGCAACTGTTGTTCCATATGTTTGTGGTCTTGGACCTAGAAAGGCCACTAGTGTTCTGAAGACAATACAAGCCAATGTAAGTGCCCTGTCCGTCTATTGATCTTTATTCTTACTAATAATATTCCTAGGGCGGAAGAGTCTCAAGTCGTATTGAGCTCCTGGGTGACCGAGATAAAGGGCTTGGTACAGTCGTTGGCCCGAGGGTATTTGTAAACTGTGCTAGTTTCCTCATCATCCCACATGATCCTTCAGATCGAAATTCGGATTATCTTGATAATACTAGAGTTCATCCTGAAGACTATGATCTGGGCCGAAAAATGGCTGCGGATGCCCTCGATATTGATGAAGAGGATGTCGCAGCTATGGTAGTTGATGGTGGCCCTGGGGCTGTCATTAACGAACTAATTAATGGTCAAGAGGAAAAGGTTAACGAATTGAGTTTAGAAGACTATGCTGAAGAGCTAGAACGAAACTTTAACCAGAAGAAGCGTGCTACACTTGAGACCATACGTGCTGAACTCCAGCACGCATACGAGGAGTTGCGGAATAAATTCAACAAGCTCAATACAGAAGAGATTTTCACTATGCTCACAGGTGAAACCAAGGACACGTTAGATGATGGGATGGTCGTGCCAGTAAACATCAGGCGTGTTACAGATCGATTCATCGCTGCTCGTCTTGACTGTGGGATTGAAGGGAATATTTCTATCGACGAGATGCATGATGGATCGTCTCACTTTACCCCTAGCAGTATGTATTCCGTTGGACAGACAGTTCAAGCTAGGATCGAGAGTATCAATGCAAGATCGTTCTACGCCGAACTATCACTTCGGGAAGACAAAGTTCGGAATCCGAAACGCAAAAACCCCGATGTACCGCAAGAAGAATGGGACGATGCTCGGGAGGAACGAGACAAGGCCCGTTTAGCCGTCACAAACCAAGAGCAGACACGCAGTGCTAGGGTTATCAAGCACCCTCTGTTCAAACCCTTCAACAGCCGTCAAGCAGAAGAGTTCCTCGCTGGCCAAAATCGTGGAGATGCTGTTATCCGACCTTCATCTAACGGTCCAGACCATATCGCTGTGACCTGGAAGGTCCATGATAATATCTACCAACACATTGATGTGCTCGAACTGGACAAAGAGAATGAGTTTACTGTCGGTAGGACACTAAGGGTCGGTGGGAGGTTCTCGTACAGTGATTTAGACGAGTTGATCGTCAACCATGTCAAGGCTATGGCTAGAAAGGTGGACGAGTTGACTCACAACAGTAAATTTATTTCAGGTAACAGGGCTGATTGTGGTATGTTAATTCCTTTGTCTTCCTTCAAGCATTCCGGCCAATTTCTGACGTGCTCTTCCTTAGAGAAATGGCTCGAGAAGTACTGCGAAGCCAATCCGAAGCGGTCGACTTATGGTTTCTGCTTTGATACTCGGCACCCTGGATATTTCCACCTCTTGTTTAAGGCTGGGGCTGGGGCTTCTGTAGGTAGCTGGCCAGTAAAAATTATACCTTCAGCTTTCCAGTTGAGGGATACACCATTCCCGGATATGATGACACTATGCAATGTATAGCCCCTTACGATCTAAGAGTTATTCGTTTACTAACTAAAAATTATAGGGCTTTAAAACTATGTTCATGCACTCACAAAAATCACGTGCGAGGATGTAGGTTATCTCTGGGGGTGAGTAAAAATCACAATAGTGTAGTTATGAGTATCACTTGTTTAGATATGATGGGGGCGTGACTGTTATTTTATCTATTGTTTTTCTTTCATCTTTTTTCTTTCTTTTACAGGGATAGGTTTTATAAATAATTACTGCTGTAGTAAGATTTTGTACGAGTACTTGGGATAACCTGGTTTATTGGATTGTATCGATTGTGCGTTGCTACTCTTAATTACTTATACCCAGCTTAGTGCTTTACCAGTGGACATCAAATCTAACTGGAAACTTAAGTAGTCCAAATCCGAAATATATTATCTGAGATACATAAGTAGCTCCCTCATCCAATTAGCCGGTAGGTTGCCGGTAATATCATACACCTACTGTATTACGTCCCTCACAATTTGTAATTAACAGGTGGCAAAAACGGGGAGAAAACAGATAAACAGACACATCTTTAGCTCATTGCACACTGGGGTTTTGATACGAGTACGTAAAGAACTAGTGACCCAACAATTTAAATATAGCCCATAGTGGGGAAAAGTGATATTTTAAAGACAAATAAGTATCCCGCCCACTTTTCCAACCTGCCAATGAAAGAAGGATAAAAACATCCAAAGAAAACGAATAAAAAAATGTCTACTAAATCACAAATACTAAACACAAGCCCCAAAGTAGTACTCTTGCTAATGGATGTTCTTGATCCTGTTGTGGGTCACGGCAATTTGGTCATCGACACGATCACTCTGTTTAACTTATTAGCATATAGTCGAGCACAAAAACCCCCTCAAAGAGAGAAACAGTACCTTCTTCATGATTTTGTCGATCTGAGCATTCTGTCGGTCAACCTCCTGACTCGTAGCCATAGCCAGGTTCCTCAACCTCCCCGTAACAGAGCCCAACGCATCCAAGTTACTCTCAATCTCCCTCTCCTTCTCATCATCACTCTCATCGCCTTCAAACTGGTACTTGCTTCTCTCGGCAAGGCTCATTTTACCAGTCGGCTTATTGTACCCACCACTGCCTGCGTTGTTGAGCGTTTTCCCAACATGGTTCTTACTTTCAAACCCAAACTGGCGAGTCTTATCACGCTCCTCACGATCACTTTGATGACGCTCAAGGATCTTCCTTTCTTCATCCTGTGCACGCTTCGATGAATTGAACGGATTCGCCACGTGAACAGCAAACATACTTCCATTCAACGTCTTCAACTCTCTTGCTTTCTGCTCAGCAATACGATTATGGGACGATGCGATATCGAGGTTCTTTTCTGTATTATGGAGACGCTCACCCTGGGCGCCTAAACGACCGAGTGTGTTACGGCCCGTCTCCTCGGCCTGGGCAGCGACACGAAGGGCATTGCGAGTCGAAGCGACCGACTCTTGCTTTGTGAAGCGGATCTGTTGTTTAACAGCCTCCACATCCTCTTCCTCCTCCTCCTCAGCTGTGAGATGTCGATCCGGGTTATAGCTAGTTCCGTAACCGCCCTGTGGAGCCTGTGGAGCCTGTCCATACCCCCCATACCCACCTTGTTGACCCCCTTGGGGAGGGGCACCATACGACGGTTGCTGCTGCTGCTGACGCCCCCCGAATAGCTGCTCACGGTTGGAGTCGAATGTGGAGGTTGAGTCATTACGGCCTACGCCATAGCCCCCATAGCCACCCCGTGCTGCGTTAGGTTGCTGCTGGGGAGGCGCACCGTAGCTACTAGTAGGTGCAGCTGCGTAAGTGTCATTCCGGCCACCGTATGGGTTTGCGGAGCTTGAGGGTGCCGTGCTATATCCACTACTAGTGGAAGGAGCAGTGGAGGGTGCCGTAGAGGGTGCTGGAGAGGATTTGCGGCCCCCGAAGAGGGCGTTACGGTTGGCGTCGTCGTTGCTATCTTTGGACTTTTTAGAGAAGAGGCCCATGGTTGTAGATTTGTATCTCTGTACTTATATAAACTCTGGAGGTATGTATAGGGAGAAAGCTTTAAATTATGAGGAGAGGTGGAGAGAGTATATAGTAATTAAGGGGGTGAGGAAGATGGGAGGTTGGACAATTAAATGGAAGAGCTCAGAGGAGAGGGGTGTCGGGGGCTGAGACGGGAGCTGAAACCATGAAAGTGGCACTAATTCTGGTGGCTAAGCATATCCCGGCACAGCCACCCAGATAGATATATATTACAATTTACAAATAGTAAAGTACATGTAAGCTCTATAAACCACACCACATTTCACCAAATATTAGTCCTCCCATCAAACGATAATTCATTGATCTAACCTTTAATATCTTAGTATAGTAGTAATGAGAATAAAACTCCGTGCTATCCTCGCTTTATTAAACACTTGCCATTAGAGTCTCAAATGCATAAGCGTAATAAATTCATCACCATCATCATCATTAGAGCCTAATAACCTCCTATATGAAAGAAAGAAAGAAAGAAAGAAAGGAAGGAAGAAAATAGTAATAATATCACAAGACCGCTCCAAACACATCACCCAGTCATCACTAAGCCCTGGGACTCGGAATCATTACTCGCAGTACTAAGTCTCGCGCAAAGTCCTAATAGGACCACCGTCTCTGTTGCAGCATAGTAATTCAGTGCATCCAATAAGATCTTCAGGTGGCGTGAAAAGTTCTCTTCATACCTGAAGAGGTTGTCACTAAGCTTATCAAGTCGGGCTTGGTCAAACGCTAGGTCTTCGGAGTCTGCGTACTTTGCCAACGGGGATGCAAGTTCTGGGTCTACACTAATGAGGGGTTTGATGAGGTGTGAGTTATAGGATGCAAACAGAGAGCAAGTTGTCATTATCTTTGCATGAATCTAAAGTAGAACTATTAGTATAAGATCAAGATAAGGCGGCCCACAAGGAAATCCCACCTTGAGCAATTTCGAGTTGGTCAACATGCACTCTTTCAAACAAGTATCCAAAAAGTCCACATGATCCTGCATAAGTTCATCCACAGTCCTTACCTCCCCCAGCCTCCTCATCAACGCATTCCAATTTGGTTCCACAACCTCACTAGTACAGAAATAGAGCAGCTGCTGCACAAACACTAGCATCCTCGCCCTCAGTGTCCAGGTTCTTCTTTTCCATAGCTCCACCTGCGGGTACTTAGACTTATGCTTCCATGTATATAGTGTATTATGGTCTTGCCATGACTGAACAAGAAGCGTCTCAAGATGCCGTAGTGAGAGTAGATATCGGAATAGCAATTGATACCGCAGCACCGTCTTCCTTGAGATGACGAGTGACAGTGGAAATGGAACGCTGTAGTCAAGTTCTAATGCACTGAACCCAATGATAGGTTTATCATCCTCCATTGAGGAAGCTGTTTGTGCCCTATGTGATTCCTCCAGCGTTGTAACACCTTCATCGATGCCACTGACGGAGACAACACGCATGAGCCATTTTGTAAGGCCAACTTCATTCATCTGAACTTTGACATCCTCCTTAAATGGGTCGCTGGCTGCGATAGAACCAGGTTGGCGGAGTGCTAGGTCAAGTAGGGACTGAAGTTTACCGACATTAACCTTTTTCGCGGGTTTTTGGAGCTCAGTGCTTCCGAGCTCGAGAAAGTAAGAGAAGAAATCAGAGCGGTCGAGGAAGAAGTAGTGTTTTAGTGAACGTAGGCGTGCTGGGAGGGCGTGAGTTGTAAGGAGGAGGTTGAGGAGGGATTCATTGGCATGAGCGTAGGCGGAGTTGACGTTATCCAAGAACCTATTATAGGAAGTGTTAGTATTACGGTTCTGTAAATACTAAGGTTTGAGGGACGAACCTAATATCGTCGAAGCTCTTTGGTACATCCTCTACCTGTTTACTGACATCTACACCCCCACATTCCCTAACTACATTTAAATATTTCCCCGCTAACAACACTTTCTCCTTTACCGCCTCTAACTGTGGAGGTACATCACCATCTCTAACCGTATAACGCTTCTCCCAGTATTCATCTGTGTAATCCTCCTCTAAACGCTCTCTCCTAATGCTCCTTTGCTCTTTCACTAAAAACTCCGCATGGGGATCTTTAATCATCCCATGGTGAAGCCACTCGTTCAACATCCCCATATATGGTCTTGAAGCTTCCCTTAGCAACATACTCAACAATGACCTTGCCGCTGGGTCTCCCGCCATAGATGCTAGGCGGTGTGTTAAGAGCCCCAATACCGACCCACCCTTACAGATCTTGACCCCCGGAACACCTCCAGTGCCAGCAATATCTCCACCCTCCCGTAACGACTCAAGAATATTTTCAACATCATCATAGTCATCAACAGAATCGTCCATATCATCCTCCAACATCGAATTCCTTCGCAACATCTCCCTAGCCAAAGAATACAGCTGAAACATCATATGGCATGTCGGCAGCGTATGCAGGTGCAATATATGGAGAGTGAAGCTCGGGCTCGTTTGAAACTGATGTTCTAGTTGCGCTACAAGAACTAGGTAATCCCGCAATAGTTTCCGTATCGCCGCACATAACGCATGGTTAACAGCACCAAACTCCTCACGGCTCTGCACTTCCACAAACGCCTCTACCGCGCCGTAATGCGTTGCCATCTTCAGCATCGTTGTTGAAAGGTCCCGCAGCGAGGGATCGAGGCCAGGGAGAATTCGGAATTGGGGGCCATCCAGACGATCACTTTCTTGTAGGGGGTTGTAGTCTTCACGGAAACGAATGTATTGTCCTTCATAGCCCTAGGTGGTCTTCAATATCAGTAAGATGTTATCTAGAGAGATATTTAGGGAATGTACCATAAATACAAAGAGGAGGTCTTCAAGAATTGAGGCTTCTTGAAGCTCAAGAGACATTGATTCTAGTGGTGGAGGCCGCTTTGATGTAGGCATAGAAGATGCAAGTGGGGGGATAGAAATTCGAGAGGCCAGAGGAGCAGTTGTAGGTGGAATTAGGGTAGCCTCAGGATTCCAGGGAACTTTCAAAAATTCTCATTAGCAAACTAGAGAGACAAATTGAAGTAATTAGAGAGTGTACCTGATGGAGTTCCCCTCCCACTGCCCACACTCCCTACTGAAATCCCACTCGCCCTCGAGGCATCCCTGGATGGAGACTTTGTCCGTCGTCCCGTAGTTGTAGTTTCAGTTATATGTATTCTCTCGGTCGTCCTTTTATCACCCATCTGTAGTCCTGTACTCCCTCTATTTGTAGTCCTTCGCGTCCCGGGGGCTGGTTGAGGTGGTGGAGAATTTGGGTCTCGACCTGCTCTGTCAGTTGCCCGTGCACGGGATGTAGCATCACGATTTGTGCCAGTGCCACGACGTGAAGATTCTGATGCGTGGAAGCTTCTTGAAGAGTTTGAAGAGGCCATTATTGTAAAATTTCGGGTCACTAGGGGGTAGGGGATGAAGGTGTCGCGAGGGGAGCTGTTACCTGGAGACTCGAATTCAAATTCTTGTTGAGTGACCCTTGCGTAGTGTAGTGACAAGTGCCCCGCGCAGGTCCTATCGTACCCTATCGCAACGGATCTCAGTTGAGCCTCAACAGGGGATAAACCAACTAGGAGGGTAACTACATGTATCGCTAGATTTATAGCAGTAATATCAGTTTTTTTTTGTAAAGTCCCTAGATTAAATACTCTATATTTAACAGCCACAACTACATAGGTCATTGCTAGAAATTAAGTTATCGTAGATAATCTGGGCTCGAATTAACTAGTCTATTCTATGGAAGTACAATGAGATCCTGCGAGTGATAGAAGTCATACGCTACAAATACATGGAGTTTATAATAACATAATAATAGATATATGCAGCTATATGTAGGTAATTACATATATGTACACCTATACTTGGTGTAGTCATGGGTGGTCACTCGGCATATACACTACACTAGATTAGTACTACTCATGAGTTATATATCCAGCAGATCAACGAGTAATAAAGGTCTAGGCTTTATGACTTTAGGAACTATCTGGATTTATTTTCTCTAGGCACAATTTAATAAAATACGCCTTAGATCAACGAGACAGTAGTTACTAGTAAATAGAGGGCTAAATTTGATGCGTGTGTCTGATTAGTCAGCAGCAGCAGCTTCCCGCCTCTTATGGATGATTTGCACCGCATACGGAGATTCTGCCCCTCCTCTGGGCATCCGCCTTATTGATGCCCGCGTCGTCCTTCCTCGTAAACCTCAACAACCTCAAATAGCTCCAGCTCCAGCTATCTTTCGCTCACTGATACCTCCATCGCCTGTCTATCTCCATCTCCAGACCTACATATATACTGCAAAAATGTTTATTGCACGGTCAGAATACGGTTTGTTTCATTCTCCGGCCTCACTTCATCAGAACCGGCAATGCTAACTATCACTAGATCGCGGTATCAAGTTCGTAACCCATCCATCCCCAGCACACCTCAAACTTCTGACTAACTCATATCTAGTACTTTCTCTCCCGAAGGTCGCCTCTTCCAGGTCGAATATTCTCTTGAAGCAATCAAGCTCGGGTCAACCGCTATTGGGGTATAGAATCCCACTAGATTACCCCCACCCCGCAAATTACCAGACTAACAAATAAATTTATCCCTGGAAATACAGGTAGCAACCGGATATGGTGTAATAATTGGTGTAGAAAAGCGTGTAACCTCCCCTCTACTCGAAGCCTCCTCCGTCGAGAAGATTGTCGAAATCGACCGACACATCGGATGCGCCATGTCCGGGCTACAAGCAGACGCAAGATCTATGATTGAACATGCCCGTGTCGAGTCTCAGAATCACTTCTTCCATTATAATGAACCTCTCCGTGTCGAGAGCTGTACTCAGGCGATTTGTGATCTGGCACTTAGGTTCGGAGAGGGTGCAGACGGAGAGGAGAGCATCATGTCGAGGCCTTTTGGTGTTGCGTTGTTGATTGCCGGATATGATGAAGATGGTCCACAGTTGTAGGTTTATCTGGCAATCTTCTGATATTTTTTCGGTGATGTTAATATGGCTGGGTTGAGATAAGGTATCATGCGGAGCCTTCAGGTACCTTTTATAGGTATGATGCAAAAGCCATTGGATCGGGTAGTGAAGGTGCTCAAGCCGAACTTCAGAATGAGTATCACAGCGTAAGTTCCACCCTTCTCTGGATTCACGCGAACTTTGTTGCTAACATTGGTCTACAGTCATTGACACTCCAAGAAGCCGAAACAATGGTCCTCAAAACCCTGAAGCAGGTAATGGAGGAGAAACTTGACTCTAAGAACGTCCAACTAGCTAGCGTTACCAAAGAAAGGGGATTTAGGATTTACACCGATGAAGAGATGGCTGAGGTTGTTCTGAGATTGGGAAATGCTTAAGGGTGGTGGGATATTATTTTTAGCGGAAAGGCTTATGTCCCATACAGTAAATACTACCTCGTTGAACAAATTATAGGGACTAGTCACCAACGAAATAGGGAAAAGAAAGCCGAGGACCAAGCCTGTGCATTGCTTTTCAATTTATGCCCTTCGTAAATTTTAGTTTTGTTTCTTGCTGTTTCAGCTGAGGTCATACTCGATTCATTCACGCTTTGCCTAGTTTGGGAAGACACAGCTATGCTTGTTGAGCGGATATTTTTACATGCGTGAAACTTGGACTAAGAATAGTTTTTTAGGAAGGGTCACACCTGTAGAGAAACCTTTAATAAACACCACAAGTCCTATCACACCTGTAAATCCCATTTTCTCACCGAATCTGCTTCCTAGACATCAAACCGCTCTCCTTCTCCAACAACAATCCGAACCACCAATAATTGGCTCTATGGCTCCTATTTCTCTCGCTCTATTGGGCTTTGAATATCCTACAAATGGAAAATGGACTATCTACGGCCGTAGTGGCCCTTCAATCTACGCTCAGCCTCACTTCATTACATACCCACTATTCGTACCAATTTGTATTCAAGGCGATATTCTTATCCATATAGGCATCAAAGAAATCCCAGACGGATTCATCAAAGACTCATCACATAACAAATCAAAATTCTACAAGAGGCTTCTCAAACTCCTCACAAATATCTCACAGGACCCTGAGTACCCTTTTGAGACGGAGTACAAGTCTGTTCCTTTCAACGATTCGCATATAGGGATAAAGTGGAGTTCTCGGGGATATTTCGGAGGTGTTGAGTCTGATATATATTGGGGTTCTAAGTTTGAAAATGAGACGCGTTCAGCAGTTTTTCTAAGGAATGTTTGGGGGTTTGGAAAGAAGGACTATGAGAAAGAATTAGAAACTGGGACTGGGATGCCGGTGGTGGTCTCTTTGAAGGCCTTGTGGGTTAGGGCGTGGTTGCATGATACTGTTGCACTGGTTTCCGTGGATGGCTGTGAAGGTAGATTATACGCTTTTAAAACTAATCGTTCACCGCAAGGGTTGTATCAGGAGATATACACACTTCTTAATATACCTCTACATCCGAATATCCTTGAAAGGCCTTGTTATCTGGTCATGAAGCAGACTGTCAATTCTATACTAAATCCATTGGATTCAGCATCGCAATATTGTCTAGAGCCTACACAGCCCATCGTTGGGTTCTTGACGCCATATCATTCTGGTGGGAGCCTTAAGAACTATATCAAGTGTCGTACAATCAGCCTTAAACAACAAGCAAGATGGGCCCTGCAGCTAACCTCTGCGCTTTTGCATATCTTTGAGTATGGGGGCAGCAATGGCAAATGCGGCAGGTACAGTGCTCTCAAGATGGACAACATAGTTCTTGACTCCTTTGGAAACCTACGCTTGATTGACTTTGAATCAGCTGGAACATGGGTACAGTATACACCAATTGAAGTCATATCAAAAGTTCAAAGGGTAGGCAAGGTCTCCCGTTTTACTAATTCACCAGGCGCCAAATACTTATTCAGCATAATCCCCAAAGGGTGCTCCATTTGCAGCCCCCATCCATGTTCTGTCTCTCAAGGCACAACAAAGAGTGAGTGTTACGCTGTACATGAGAAGATAATTGAATATAAATTCTCCCAAACAAATATCCTGCTAAAGCCAAACTCGGATGAATACTACAGGGGCCCTGAAAAACATAAGAAAATACCCTTCTGGACTGACGCCACAGATGCGGAATGTGAAGCTGCGATGGTCTGGATGCTAGGCTGTTGTCTGTGGTGCATGTTCGAGGAGAGATCATGTTTGTCAGATATGGGTAATGAGTGGTTCCCAGTGGGTAGCAGTTTGTGGAAGAGAGTAAATGGTGGGATTTCTGTGGATGTGTTGGATATTGTTAGGAAGGCACTTCAAACGTATGCTGATAGGCCAAAGTTAAGTGAGATTTATGAGGTTTTGAAGCATTGGGAGAAGGCGGTGATGAAGAGGAATGAATTTGAAGAGGGCGCGAAGAAAAGTGTAGATGAGGAGAGTGGGGAGAGGATTATTAAATGGTAGATTTGTAAGGCTTGGGTTTGGTTTTACTATTCAGTTAATTCTTGCGAGTGTTACTAATACCAATAAAATACTATAGCAAAAACAATTAAAATAATATCGTAGAGACTTTTTTAAATTCCAGGATAATATAGATCACAAGATTATATTTTGTTAGAAGCGACTACATAGAGTACATGTAAGTATGTATATTTACCTAGTGATAGGGCGTTTTAGTCAGCCTAATAGCACCTCTAGAATTGCGCCTGGGCTAGGTTTTGGAGCTGGCTTCACATGATCAGGATATGTATAGGGTGGCGCGCATGGGCACTCTTCTTGCCCTCTCCTAGTTAGTTTAACTACATGTACTATCGATTGATATCTCAATTCACTTTATTCTCATGTATTATTGTAATAGAGAAAGGAAACCCCACTCTACTTAGTGAGTATGTACTCCTATATATGAGCCCCTACTTAGCAGGCAAACCTCCTACATCATAGACATAAAACCTACATGCACTTGTGCCCGTGTCTCACTTATTCGATACTATGATGATGATTATGATGATGAATTCATAATGTATATGGAGCCCAAGGGTTAATGTACTCGAAGCAAAATCAAAAGCAACAATACCTAGACGCATTCAATACCAAATACATTTCCCTTAAAACCTATTGTCCCGCATGGAGTCGAGTGATGGCTTATGAGATTTATAAATCTTACTACATGTATATCATTAGGCCACGTTTGGAACCCGAGTTATCATATACACATTCTATACTATCTATAGTCTAAATCTTGTCTTGGAAGTGGCTACTGATAGATTTGTCTAAATTATCATATCTAGACAAAGAAAGAGTACATGTATGTAGTTCCTCATGATTTTGTATGCATTACTGAAATAAAAGATATTAAAGAAAATTATATGAAAAGTACTAAGTCTGTTCAATTATGAGATTGCTGCTCGCATCATCTTATTACCATTAATAATAGCAGTGGTACCAATGAGAATCTGCCGCCGGCCTATCGAAGTTGTCAGTATACTTAAATATAGAAAGCTCGAGAATTGAAGTTGGAAAAAGAGTGAACATACCTTCCTCACGCTTGCCGATAAATCTTAGCGCTGCAATTTCCGTAAATGTACACCCCCCAACAAAGAACACTACAGTAACTTTCTTTTCAGCCTGTCCGTTCAATATGTTCCGGGCCCTGACAGCTTTATCCTCCCCCCTCTGGAACTCGTCAAATGTCTTTCCCTTGATACTCTTCAACACATCTTCAAACCCTTTCCAGCCTGCTGCGCCAGAGCTTACAGCTGTATTTGTCCCTTTTGCGGTAGCAGTCATAAGTGGCTTCTGGATTATACATTGGACTAAGCGGACACTTAGTGGTGCATAGCCGGAGTAGACATACGATATATCGTCTGGGTTATGTTCGTTCACTTCGTCTACAATTAATTTCAGAACCTTGCGGAGATTAGTATAGTTTGTTCTTGCAACACCTGATGCGGCGAGTGTTGTGCGTGACTGAAGTAGTTGAAGCTTTTCGAGAGCATCGAGAGTTAGGACGTGGTTGTACCCGTATGCATGTAGGATCTCTCGTTTGAAATTTTCGAGGTCCTTCGGTTTTAGTCCTTGACTAATAAGGGACTCAATACAGAGTAATCGTAAAATAGATTCTACTGGAGCATTCCGTGCAATGAGTTCTTCTATTGCTTCATGTTGACTTGATGGGTCTACACCTGCGGCAAGATCTATAATTGACTGAGGTTAGAGTACTATTCAAGTAGTCCTGTGTTTTATATCATAACAAATCTCTAACCGTGCCAATTCATGATTGGACGAGTTCACTTGCTTTAACTAGAAAAAACTTACTTTGTTGTACTTCTAGAACCTTATTAAAGATGTCTGAACGAGTGTGCTTCATTATCTCCTCAGCTAGACCGGTGTGCAATCGTAATGATTGGTGTTCCTGTTGCAGCCCACCAAGTTTACTAACAAAGTCACGGATCTCAGAGACCGTTTTTGCTTGATGGCGACCTTCATAGTCATCATTTAGCCTTCTAGCGACTTTATTAAGCAAGTTTCCCACAATTGCAAAGTTGGTATCCCGAAGATTCTCGAATAGCTTATCCTCAGAGCTCAAGAGAACTGGCCTTTTTTGCTTTGAAGATGATGCGGGTGTTGCAGCTGATGATGACGAAGAAGGGGCAGCTCCTTGCTGTTGCTGTTGTGGAGGCCCTACAAGGGCAGCGTCTAGCTCTATCTTTGCTGTTCATTTTCCATTAGTAATCAAGCTTATCTTTTATTGCCTGGGATATGATTACAATTGTGAATTCCAATAGTTTCATCAATTAACCCTTCATAAGTGAGTTGTGTTAATAGGGGCGTAACCATGTCTGATTCTCTATCCACCACAATCAGTTCCCCAAGTATACTGCTTGGGGTTAGTTCGAAGAGATTTGTATCGGTCGCATCTTCCTCGCCTCGCATACGAATCAAAGCATCTACAAGGCGTCGTGCACAATCACCTTTCCCAATTATACGGGGAAACAAGCCATAGCGACGTTGAATTCCCATAAGAGCACGAGCTGAGTAAAATATGGACGTATAATCCTTACGCTAGGTAATCGTAAGAAGGGGTTAAGAATCAGGCATTATATCAGCAATAATGGCATGGTTTCGAGGGGACATACAAGGTACAGCTCTTCAAAGGAATCCTCAAGTTCAAGAGAAAGGAGGTCCGGTTCCAGTGCGAGGAAGTGTAGTGGGAACTCGCCAATTGTTACATCTCCCAAGACACCCTCATCCTCAAGGATTTTCTCGCATACCAGTGTTCGTCGAGGTACAAAGAGGATTGTATACTCGAAATCCTGACCAGGAATTTTTGCATTTTTTTTAACGTGGGCTACCCAAGTAGAATGTCAGCTTTTCTAGCCTATCTGTAACTGTTGGTAAAGACCTTCCAACGGTAACAGTTTATGCTTTTGAGAAAGCTGAAGGTATGTCTATCTTGGGCGCAAGACTGACTATGCTGAGTGAGAGATGAAGCTCGGCACAGCCTACTTTTGGCCCGTATAAAGAACATATGAAAATCTAACCAGAAGCTCCACACACCTGCTATTGCGTATGCATTTTTAACTGTGCACCGTACCAGGAACACTATGTTCTTTTGTGTAGCATCGACAACACCATCTTCTAGCCAGAATATCTTGTCGACACCATGCTCCTAAACCAGCGCCACATTACTACTATAAACACAAGATAGCAAAAAAGTTATGTAGGCGCACTTGGAGAGCTGAAAACTTTGAAAAAAGACCGAGAGGACCGCTGAGCGTCTTGTCGAGAACTAAAACTTTCTTCCCACGCACCTAGATAACCATTAGCGGCAGCAATACTAAGAGGTTAGTTTTCCACTTACGCCCAAGAGGAGTTCCAAGAGATCCTTCTGAGCTGCAGTTTTAATGTGACTTGTATCAACACCGGAGGTAGGAGCCATTGTCGCTGCGTGTGGTCGTCCGTCGTTGTTGACAAACAGCGCCTGTGAGGTTGTAGCGGGCTACGTGTGACGTATCTAATCTGATCTCAGCCTCAATCTTATCAATCTATATAATAAAGAACAGCAAAGCACTCGTGACCTTCAAAGGACCAACGACGGAGCTATAGTTCTCCACGATATTCACGAAAAAATGGCTGCCAATCTTGACGGAAAACCAGTAGACTTCCGGGAAAGGGATACTCGAGTAGAGGACTATCTAAACGATAAGTTCCAGACATTAGGTGATCTAGACAACCTCGATGTCCTACTTACAACCGTTCAAACGCAGCAGTCCCAGCTCCGTGACCAGGTACGTCATCTCAACGCCAAACTATCACTCGACTAACAAAAATGCGCACAGCTTCAAGAAGCCGAAGCAAGAGCCGAAAGGGCACGAACAGCCGCCAAGGAACATTCGAAAAACGTCTTGATACAGGCTCAACTATTCCGGCAAGAGCAAGAAGATATTGACCGCCGACTACGAGCCACCACTTCTTCAGAAACGGCCCAGGATACTACGCAGGAATTTGAAGCCAGTATGGAAAAACTACGGAGGTTAGATGTTGCGAAAGGATATATTTCCCTAGTTATTGAGGTCAATGAACTTTCTGAAGAGGCTCGGAAAAATATTCAAAAAGATCCTAAGGCTGCTCTGGTCCCATATAATAGGCTTCAGCACATATCAAAATCCCTAAAAATTCGGCATGAAGCATCTGAAAGTGCAGCAGTACACTTGGTTGATTTTGTCGAGAAGACTACAAGTACCCTCTGGGATGAGATGAAGAATAAACTCGCAGGAGAGTTCCAGAAGGTACTGGGTGAAATGGGCTGGCCAACACCAACAGTAGACCTGAATAAATTTCCAGAGTTTCAGAAAAGTTTTGAGAAATTACTGGTTTTGCAAGAACCGTACGTTACTGATGACATTTTACTTATATTGGTATAAACTAACTAGAGTTTAGCGAAATTGAACTGGGACTGAAGAACGATCCACTATTACCCCTTGAGGTACTTGTGAAGCCACTAGAGTTGAGGTTTAGATATCACTTTGAAGGTGACAAACAAACGAACCGTATTGATAAGGTTCGTTGGTCTTTTAGGCTTACTTGCTCTCCTTGCTGTGGTATACTAAGGCATTTGATTATAGCCGGAATGGTTCCTCTCACAAATAGTTACCCTGATAACTACATACAACCCATTTCTGTGTTCTTCTATTCAACCCATTCTTTCTGTCTCTAAAACCCCGCTCATCTCCTCTCGTGACGCTGTAAATGAGTTCATTACTGCTCTTCTCCCAATACTTCGGCGTAAAATTCACAATCTGCTCCCCCAGATCTTAGATCAGGCACAGTTGTTGAGTCATTTCATTCATGAGATGATTAAATTCGATGCCGTGCTTAGAGATGAATTTTCATATGTTCCATATGGGGGGAATGGATGGAAAGGTGTTACACATGAGGTACTCACGGTAGAGAATGGATTTGCAGGGTGGATAAAGGTGGAGAAAGAATGTAAGACCTAAACCTCTCTTCTAGTATGAGATATCGTGGCATGCTTACTGGTTAAATAGTTGCTTTGTCGAGATATCATAATATTCTCAATGCTGAAGATGCATGGGTTATCGATTACGATAGTGCCGGGCCGAATGATACAAAGCCAACGAAGTCAGCACTTAGGCTTAAGGATCTTCTAGAGACAATCACAGGTATTTTAACCCCAAGGCCCTTCTTCTATCAGTACCCGACTAATGTATTATACCTAGACCGGTACCGTCCCTTGACTTCTTTCGGCCAGCGTCTTAGCTTTTTGATGAATATCCAAATTTCTATCTTGGATCAATATCTTAATCGCCTTCAATCAAGTATTGAGGCCTTTAGAATGCTTTCATCATCGATCGCAAGGGCTGTTCAAGGAACAAGTAAAGAGGAGGTTCAATCTCTCTCTGGTATCGGAGGCCTAGAAAGATTATCTAGAGTCTACGGAAGCGCCACATTTCTTGAGAATTGTATAAGAGACTGGGATGAAGATACTGTATACTCAAAAATTCTTTGTCATTCCCTCCGTATGAAGTTAATATAGCTAATGGCTTAACAGTTTTTTTTAGAGCTTTGGGAAGAGCTACAGACTCGCGCTCAAAAAGCACAGCACAGCAATTCAAATAAGTCCTTAACTGGAACCATGGATGTAGCGGAGGTCGCTAGCGTCACCAGCAGTGCAGTCGTTTCTGGAGATGACGGTGGCGCATTGTTTGATCACATTGCCGAAGGATATAAGAACCTTAGGACTCGAGCAGAAGAAATGATTGTGGAGTTACTGGTGGGGAGTATGAGAGAAGAATTGAAGGCATACTCGAGAATGTTAGTTTTCACATAGCCCCCACATTTGATAGGTAATAGTTACTTATATATATTACTGATATAGAACACTTTGGCCATCTATTGACATGGATCGGACTGACTCCACCATCTCTCCCGAAATTGTCCCAGCTGTAGCAACGCTTGACGCCTACCTTGCCTTCCTCGCCAAAACCGTTGCTGCGGCAGTATTCAGGAGGGTATTTCGTAAGCTTGGTGCAGGAATACAAAGCTGGATGTGGGACTATGTTATCACGCGGAACCAATTTTCCTCTGCTGGGGGGAAGCAGTTCGCAAGTGACGTTACCGAAATATGGAATACCTGCTCCCGATACGTGGAAGAGCCTGCAACTTCGATGAGGAAGCTTAAGGATTCTTGTGTTTTACTCACATTACCAACTACATTGACCGAAGGAGAAGCAAGTATCGGACTGAAAGAGGTAGTCAAAGCCGTTTTTGAGGACAATGATAAAGCTAGGGCTATTCTGGGGAGACTTGAACTGGCAAATATATCGGTTGGTGATGCGAGGATTGTACTACAAAGGAGAGTAGAAGCTTGGGCTTAGTATCTCATTTTATTGAAAGCATAAAAATAAATGATTTTAGAAACTACTTCAATCTACTATATGGATAGCATATAAGACTTCATCGAAGAAATACCCATAATACCCAAACATTTATGTTTACCTAAGTATAAGGATATCAGAAAATACATGTACCTCCATGTCTGTAACCGAGTGATGGGCTATGGATTCAAAGAAGAGTACATGTACATACTCAAAACTCAGATAAAAATAGAATAGTATAGTTTCTTCTAGTATTCTACGTTACATTTAATATTTCATCAAGAGTCCCTGCAAGCTAAGAGATGTTTACTTAACTCTGCTAGTGCTGTGATATTCTAAGCTCGAAAAAATTGACTGCCCTTGGCGTGTCTTGGCAAAGAGTGAATTACCTTAGATATCACACACTACATCTTAGAAAAACACCGATTCCCAACCCACCACGGCCACAATGGCTACCAAAAACATGTCTCGCCAAAATTCGGGCTCGGGTGAGTCAGATTATACACAAGATGATGATCTTATCAACAATCTTCTGAATGGGGGCACAATACCAGGCGAAGTCCCAGGTGATTTTAGTTTTGGCGACACTGTCGGAAAGGTGGACGACGCCGTAAATTACGAAGATATATCTGACGACGATCTCCTTCCGGATGAAGAATATTCGAGTCTCATTGTTACTACTCGAGATTTTAGCCCAGCTAGTCATGGTGATTTGTGCGAGATAGATGAGAGCAAAGAAGGGATTGAAGGATGTGAGACGGAGGTTGATTTTGGTGACCTGTTTGGAGATTCAGAGTTTTTAAATGATACAATATCATCTGAGACTGAGTTTTTAGATACTGACCTAGCTTTGGGCGAGTTACAAGATGAAATCGATTCAAAAACTGGTGATGCAGGTGGGCGGATAGTTTTAACACCTGGGGATAGCTCTGAGGGAGATTCAGAGATGGGGATATCAGATCAGTTTTTTAGAAAGGAGCCCACTACAGAAGAACTTGTCAGGCAATACTTCCCGGATTTTGAGCCGCATAAAATACTATCCTTTACTTCACTATTCAGGCCAAAACCTACTACCTTGTCGGTGCCTTTCTTCAAACCGCCAAAAGTTTGTATACCAACAAAGATAGATTTTGAGACGGCTACAGACGAGCAGATATATTTCGCAAAATCCTTAACTACTACAGGTAGGTTAAGAGGTGGTAGAAGAATCATCAGAATTCCCCAGGAGGTCGAGGATATAGATATAGGCGAAAGAAGTGCAAGAGATGGGTTGCGAGATCAGATCTTTGAGAGGGACCTCGTACTTGCCTGTGATGACTGGGAAAGTAGATTGGACGCTATGATGGCCACTCCTCCGCCTTCTCCAAAGCTGAAAAGGGTCAATGATACGGAAGTTAAAGAGTCTTGGGCTTATGGTTTCCACCCTCACAAGGTCTGTTATTTTGAAATATAGCCCACCGTGGGGTTCCCAACTAAAATTGGGTATTTACAGCGAATTAAACATCTGGAAAATTTTATCGATACTCTTCCAGATTCATGGCTGGATGAGGACGACATTTTGGATGGAAATCTTACCTCCATTTCCGCCCAAGTTATACTCGACCTTAATGATCCTCGTCTTTTAGTCGATATCCACCAACCTAATGAGGTTTCTCGTACCCGCCGGATTGGCGGTGAATTTAAACGCCAAGCTAATAAAAATCTCACCCAGAGGTACAACATTAGTAACGACGAGGCCTACGACATGTTGAATACAGTTACTCGAAATCAAGTTAGAAGTACTATAGGCCAATTAGAGATTGAGCATAGTATGCCAGCTTTAAAATTTCAGTCCCCATTTGTGAGTACTTTCATCCCTACCTCAATCTTCTTTGGTGCTAAATATAAATTCATAGTATAAAGAAAAACTTTCAATCAAGGAGCAAAGGGCATATCATCGCCCTAATTTTGCCTTTGACCTTGGTTTGGAATATCGATTTGGACGGGTTGAGCACCGTAAGAGGAAGACTTATCACAAACTTCCAGTAAAAACAGTCCTCAAAACAGCCATAGATCTCTCTCTCAAAGATGATCTACCATTCGTATTATTAGAATATTCAGAGGAGTACCCAGCTGTTCTATCTAAATTTGGTATGGGTAGTCGGATCATCAACTATTACCGCCGCAACAGCCCCCAAGATGTTGCACGCCCTAAGCGTGATATTGGGGAGACGCAGGTATTATTGTCCCAGGATCGGTCGCCATTTTGGAATTTTGGTACAGTAGACCCAGGGGAAGTAGTACCTACACTTTACAACAGCATGTTTCGTGCACCTATTTTCCAGCAGCCTGTAAAGCCAACAGACTTTTTGGTTATCAGAAATACAAATAACAACCAAGTCCATCATTTCCTCAGGATTATCCCACATATTTTTGTTGTTGGCCAGCTACTACCAGTGACAGAGATTCCGGGACCTCATTCCAGAAAAGTCACTACTGCCTCAAAAAACAGGCTTAGGATGATATGCTATCGTATTCTTAAGCGCAAGAAAGAAAAATTGATGACTGCAAAGGAGATCTCACCACATTTCCCTGAGAGTACCGAATTACAGAATCGTCAAAAAGTGAAGGATATCTTGGAGCGTGCAGGTGGGGGAGCTTGGAAAATGAGAGCCGACGAAAGTTTTCCAACAGAAGAATCCATCCGATGCCTGATTAGGCCAGAAGATCTGTGTTTGCTTGAAGCGATGCAGGTTGGTCTCAGAAGTTTAGCAGATACTGGATACTCTAAAACGCTTGAAGATGAGGATGACGTAGAAGGCGAGAAAGACGTAATGAGCCTTGAACAACAGTTGAAGCCTTGGATTTCGTCTAAGAGTTTTATCGAAGCAACCCAAGGGAAAGCCATGCTACAGCTCCATGGAGAAGGGGATCCGACTGGTCGCGGTGAAGCGTTTAGTTTTATCAAGACTAGCATGAAAGGTGGATTTAGGGCAGTTGGGGAAAGTGTCGAGGAGAATATGGACAAGCAGCGTCTGAGAGAGCTCGGGGGTCACAAGTACAATGTGGCACGTCAGCAGAGGGAGTACGCAGAAGCTATAGTTAGCATCTGGCAAGCTCAAAAGAGAAGCCTCAGCTGCACAGAACTACCGGAGTTGGAGATTGAAGATGCCCAAAAAGATGATGGGGAGGATCTACCTGAGAGGGGGAAGGTATCAGTGGTAGACGATGAAATTACCAGTCAATTTACCAGATTCAGCTCGACGAACCAAAGTAACAAAATTCTGAAGATTATAAGGACTATCCGAAATAAGTGGGGTGAAATTGATAAATTAGAGGAGATAATTACAGACCCCAAGGTTATCAGGCAATATATCCGAAGACGGAGAGAGCTTGATGCTGAGAAGACAAAGTATGTAAAGATGAGAATATTATTTAGCGAAAGAACCCTTTGCATACTAAAATTTATAGTGTTGCGGAAATTGTTCGTACTGGCAATAAACAAGAAGATGAGATTAACAGGAAGAGGTCTGCCCCTAAATTCGATATAGATACTTTCGATATATACTTAAAAAGTAACTACAACTTTAGAATGCGCGACGAACTTGCTCGCCTTCAACGGAACAAAGAACGGCGTGAGCTTCGGGAGCGCCAAGCAAAGCGAACTACCCTAGGTAGCGGTGGTGATCCAGTGTCCCCAAATGGCATGTCTCCAGATTCTCCAGTTGGCTCTCCCGCATTGAATTCAGGGAAGGGGGTAACCTCTAGGAAGTGTGCGAACTGTGGGCAAATAGGTCATATTCGTAAGTGATTCCCTTCCATATATCCCCGTAATTACTAAATTCACGATAACTTAACACGTTTACAGGCACAAATAAGAAAATATGTCCAAAACTGAATGGAAACTGGGAACGATTGGGTATGAGTCCGCCTCCGGCGTCCCGCCAGCGTTCTGTATCTGTATCAACACCTGTGAGCTCTTAAGTACATCCCTAAACTCTATTCCCTGGATAATCAGGTGAATCTTTGTTGGCCCCTGAATTTGTGAGAGTGTTAAACCTGTCCTGGGGGTTCTCCTTATTTCAGTAATATTATTTGTTCTTGTAATATGCATATCTATTATACCCTAGAGTTTTATGTGAAACAACTTATTAAATATTCTCTACGACAGGTCAAATGATCTAGTAGGAAGGTATCATTGGTAGGTCTTGACGAAGGTATCAGCCATATTATGAGTATTACCTGTTCTGTCTATAGTAACGATACGAGTTTTTGTCCAATTATGTATCTTAGTGAGGATCGGATACTATAGAAGAATTCTTTTAAAAATACAGCAGTACAACCACTATATTCTTATAGAATAGTTAAGTGGCTATATATCAATTGGTTTAAAATACTACTACATGTACATATATTCTTTTGGACGATTTGATACAACATCTACCCTCGTTTAAAGGTGGGAAGGTATTAAAACTCCATACCTGAAGGACATAATTAGCAGTCTCCTTAGCTCTTGCCGAAGATTCTATTTTAGGGAATCTTCCCATCAGAGCCCACTAGTATAAAATCATAATACCTACATATAGATCTCATAAAAAGACATATCATCACAGGATTCAAGGTAAGTGACATTTTCATTCCTATCATTACGTAAGAATATAGAAGGCCTTAATAGCGATGAATCGTAACATAACAGATTTATCCTTAGTCTTATGGACGTATGTACACATTTAAAGAAGGTTAGGGCTAAGCTTAGAGGAAGTCCAAAAGTCCCTAATACATCAATCTATTTGATTTTCATTTGGTATAATAACCTGTGCTCTGAATCATTACCAATATGCGTCATACGCAAACACGCTTAGATTACCAAGATTTCTTGGCGCGTCGAGCGCGTGCTCATCACGTCGCCCCGTCTTCCCCCCACTGAAGCTCCAAAAATCGCACTTCCACGTCCAGTCAACCCTAGAAACCTTCGGCTTCTACCCCAACTCCGGCCTTCAAAATCTTTTAGCGATAGTGAGCTTTAGCACCAAACTCTCGAACAATAATTTAGAGAGACTTTTACAGTTTTTACTACCTCCTACATCACGATGAAGCCAGGGGACCAGCACAAAGGCCTCACCAATCCCTTTGATGAGACTAAAATATCTCCATTCACTGCTATAGAAATCGCTACTCTCCAGGCAAAGCTTGACCAGCAGCTTGGCCCAGAGTTCATCTCTTCACGTCCAGGTGCTGGTGGAAAGAAAATACACTACCTGCAGGCGGACAAGTGCATCAACCTTGCGAATGAGGTCTTTGGATTCAATGGATGGTCTTCTACTGTTAAAACTATTGAACTTGATTTTGTATTTCCTCTACCTATGGATCAGGTTATAGATTCACTGACAGTTTTTGGGTAGCTTGACCAAAGTAAGGAAGGGAAATGGAGTATTGGGTTATCTGTTACCGTACGAGTTACGCTGAAGGATGGAACCTATCACGAGGTACTGTTCTTAGTATATAGCGTAGAATGGAGCGAGGAAGCTAACACAAATTTATTAGGATATTGGATATGGTACTATGGAGAACGGCAAAAACAAGGCCCAGGTGTTCGAAAAGGCTAAAAAGGAGGGAACTACAGATGCGCTTAAGCGAGCGCTACGTAACTTTGGAAATGTTCTTGGGAATTGCTTGTATGACAAAGAATATCTAGCGAAAGTCGTCAAGCTGAGAGCACCTCCTGTATGCTGATACCAATTCATTAATAACTATTGAACCTACTGACTTTAGATCTAGCCTCGGTTTGATGAGAGAAGATTACATCGACACGGAGAGTCCGTACCTCAAATTAAAAAAGAATCTTTAGTAGGTCCTGGGAGTGTAAATTTCTCAGATATACCATCTCGAGACCCATTAGTCCTTGCCCCTCCAAACGAGGAGAAACAACAAGGTAGGTAAGATCTTTCCAGGTGGAAGATCGCCTAAACTTACTTTACTTAGAATCACCAGAAATCTTTGACGAGTATGGAGGTTTGTCTTCTCACTCTCAACGCTTGAATAACTGTCACTAAAAATATTTAGGGGATGAGTTTGAAGAATTGGGAATATTCGGAAGTGGAGGTGACCTTGATGACCTAATGCCGGATGAGGTGACTGTTGACTTCAAGTCAGTTATAAAAGATGCCGTTTCAGCCCTCCCTTGTTAATTTTAGTCTAGTGACGATAGCATAAAGGGCCCAAGTCCTCAGAATACAACTGCCGGTCAGCAGACCTCGAAAAATACTAATGTATCAGCTCCACAAGTCAATCGCCAAAATCTACAAACGCCACAACCACAGCGGGTCCAACAGGTGAGTCGCAACACCATAACACAGCCACAGCAACCCCGACAACCCCAATTCCAGCAGCAGCAGCCCCAAGCCCATATTCCACCAGCTAATCAACACCAGTCAATACAGAGGCCACAATCTAACCCGCCTCAGATATCCCGTGCACCTACCCCTCAAGGTGGTTTTAACGGATCCCCAACACCACCAGTACGAGCGCAACCACAAGTAAATAATAATACGAACTTTAGAAACTTCCAGCAAGGAATTAATCAAAGGGGTCAGCAACCACAGCAACAGCAACTACAACAATTGTCTCCATCAGTGCCAACAATTACAGCTCCCCAACTAAATGGTGGACCAGAAACCCCAAAGAATCCGCCGCCTCAAACCCAGTCAATCGGATTCTTTAGCGGCAGAGCCGTTATAGATAGTGATGGCGAGAATAAACTCATTCCCGATCAAGCATTAGCATTTAACCCTCATCACCAAACATCAATCCCTCGATCCCATGGCATTGATCACTCGAGATCTTCTCCCATCCCCCGAAAAGTACTTTCGGGGCCACAAGGACCTGCGGGGGGGGCATATGTTCGCCCAAATTTTGAGAACCCAAGCCTCAGTACGAATAGACAAATTGGGATGCCACCGCAAGCTCGTGGAGCAGGATCCTTTCGGCAACCAGGGCCAGCAGCAGGAGTAAAGAGGTCGGCTGATACTACAAATACAGGGTAAGTACATATATAACAAGTAGCCCCTAAGATGAGAATACCATTTCTGACGTACGTAGCAACAACTCTAGGCCTACACTTAATGATGTATCGGGCGCAAATTTGAATAAACAAACTACAAACTTTGGGAATGAAACAAAGCGTCAAGCGAGAATGAGCTAAATAGGCGGTATAGTAGTGACTGCTACGGGAACATTGATTGATTTCCCATTCTACAGCGAATTTAGACTGGTTATTACGTACGTTTACGTACGAAATATCAAGAGTTAACGATGGCGTTTTTCGTATATAACGGTTTCTTTTTACAAATGGGCAATTCTAGGGCTATTTTATCTCTTAAAACTATTCTTGCATACTTTCCGGGTCCCTATGGCCTATTATAATTCATTATACCATAATAGGGTAATTATAATTGATTATATACACCCTTAGACGCCATGAGGTTCTAATCTCATGTGACACGTACACCGAAAATACATAGCTTAATAGAATGCTTAGCCCACAATGTAAATAACCCCAAGTGAACAATACCAACCCAGTGATCTTGCTCATCCCCATGCTTCAAGTCACTCTGATCTGCCTTGTAGACCATAATGATCGACCTTATATATAAACCCCCATAATTCATAGTGTGCTAGCTCACATAAACACATAACTCATAAATATATTTGATTACACCTGAGCCCTTTTACTATTTTTGCCTTTGGTACCCTTGCCTAAGTGGTTTTTGTAGCTTTATTACTACTTTAAAACTACATCTAGAGCTGGTAAACTGAGCACCTGCATGTACACAAATATCACCCTAGCTAAACTTACTCTGAAGTAAGTTCTTAGATACCATAGCATGCTTAACCGATGGAGGTTCAAACTATGTTTATAGCAGCTAGCAGCTAAACTCACTAAAAACACCGCTTTCATAAACTTCTACAGCTTATCGTGATATATATCCACTACAATATCAGTATGTACATACTAACCTATTTCCGCCTAAAAAATAAGGTTCTACCATCTCAAGGCACTATGATCCTCGCCTAGATAATTAGTGAACTTAAGGGTCTTACAATACGATATCATTATCAAGGACAACACCCGGGCTTGTGCTGTATTTCGAGTATCATGGTTGGAGGCTATTTGTATTTAATAAGTTAAAAAAAAGATAACCGAAGGCTTTGGTCATGGTTTATCACTCGTAGTTAATTCATAAATAATATAAATAAATTTCTTATTTAAGAATATTTACTCTATCAGGTGCTCTCATAGCTTCTACATATATAGCTAATATCGATCCTAGACACCGTAGATCATACCCAAAATACTATATTTCTTAAATAGCATATACCCACAAATGTACATTTAGGTACTAGATAAGCGGAAAATGTGGATCTATTATAATCCTATTCAAGAGTATTAATATATTTTGATTTTTAGGCTAGTACGTATGTGGGCCAATTAAATTTATGTTTTCAGTGCCCATTCCCGCCATAATTACATATAAGTACATCTACTTAGTTTAATAATACTCTTAAACCCATAACTCTAGTCTTCACTACCGAAAATTTCCAGCCCTTGGAATTTCTTACCATAAAAACTACTCAGGTTCCATTATTTTAGTATACTTCAGGTGTCACCCTACCATTCTAATCCCATCCTCTCAAGGCAATCCCAGACTCTTGCATCTTAATAACTTTCACTGGTCCTGGGTCCTTACTAAATCTATACAAACTGCTCACATAATCCCCCAAGAACCCCACACAATCCACCCCACAATCATGCATCGACGGTTGCCTCCGCCCTATAATTCTTAAAAGAGCTTTGTGGAATAACACACTCGGCTCGTAGTTAATCATGTTGTTCCAATCAAATAAAACACTAGAAGATAGTGCTTTTGCAACTTGAATCTTATGCTGGTGTGTATACGGGTCTAGCAAGATGATGAAGATATGGTACATCCTTGATCGTGACTCTGCTGCCCCAAATGCAACTGTGCATCTGCGGTCGAAACGTTGGCGCTCACCAGGACCAAAACGATAAGGTCGTCGGGTTTGTATGAATGCGGAGTAGCAGAATGTGAATTCCGGATTTGAGAATTCGTAAGTTTTAAGAACAGCTTTGAGGTGACGAGCAGCAATGTCGTCGAGCTCGACAATAGTGACACGAGGCATATAGAGGCTTGATTTTGTGTAAGCTGGGTCATTTACTAGCTGTGGAGTTTCAGGTGCTATTTTCCATGAACTGCTTTCTTGGAAGGAGTGTTTCCGTCCGCCAAAGGGCTCGTAGAAAAATAGCCTTCTCGGGAACAACGTCCTGATAGAAACACCCTCTTGGTCTCCAGGTAGGCCAGCAAAACATACACCCATCTCCATTTGCGCACATCTTCCAGGGTCGGTATGGTCAATGACACAGCTTTGTCTACCATATCGAAACTCTATTTTCTGGTATACGACATAGATCCCATGTTCAATCCCGTCCTCCATATAATCCCATACCAATACCTGAGCAAGCATGTCCCTCTCTATATCCCATGCGGTAGAGACAGAGCTTATAAAATATTCGTACATTCGTGAGGAGCTTTGGTAGTAATCGACAAAGTCAACCTCCTTGATACTCCCAGCAGCTTTGTCTAGCTCCCAGTAAGCTATTGAGCCGCCCAACTCGTCTTCAGATGATTGATAACTAGAGACATCATCGAGTGAGCTCTCACGAGGCCGATAAATTGTTACCAAGTGGTGAGGGATTGTAGGCTTTTCTCCAAGAATCTACACCAGGGAAGAAAGAAAAAGATCACCCATATTAGACAAAGAAGGTACAAGGAAAGAAACTTATAATTCAATACCTACAATGTATTTACGAAGTTTCATTTGGCCAACAAGCGAACTAATCCGGACAGTCTTCAAGACCTTACTAGCTGGTGGAATTCCCCAGAATGCAGTATCACTTTTATCCGGAGTTTGATAAGACATTTCTCTAGGTCTGTGGGCACCATAGTTGCGACCTGAATCTGAAAAAAGGTCGCCACCACCCAACTCCCGATAAAGTCGCCGAATGGCCTTTCCATCAGTGAACGCCTTACGGGGGCGAGGAATCACAGTAGGCTCTTCGTCGACGTGGACCTCATCATCATCCATGGAAATTTGTTGGACAAACAAGGTCACGAGTAGTAATTATAAGGAGAGGCTGCTGCTAGGGGGGAGAAGGGGGGTGGGCTGTAACAAAAAAAGGCTGGTGCAGTACTCAGAGTGCGGGGGCGTCTTTTATGCTCAGTGGTTACAGGAGATGATTACCTCTCTTCGTAGTCGTGGATGGTCATCAGGTAAGACGCGTTGTTCGTTGCCATGTATTGAATGACGTTGTGGCGGTGCTGATCGTTTTGCGGCTTATGACCTTAAACGCCACTGTGCTGAAGCCAATGATCGGTTCCGACTGTAGGCAACCACCCCCTCCCCTCGATCCTGAAACCATGCATGCTCATTTTCAAGACAAATCAGACCCACTCCAACAAATAAACAACAACTGCCAACTGGCGACCCTATGCATAGAAACCCCTCAGTGTAAGGTTCTAGAGCCATTAGTCCAGCGCTTCACGGAGAGAGGGGGGGGGGGACGTGATCCATAGAATATCACTCGCTCTTACAGGCCCACTTTTTATCTCCATCCCCAAGAAACAAACTCTTCTCTATCTCGGAGCCCATCTTCCATACATGTAGTTAAGTAATAAATAATATAAAAATTTCGGGTTCTGGGAATCTTCCCGTCCTGCACCTACCCCTCTGCCGCATCGGGATGTTGCACCCGCTATCAGATATGTATCATGCTTAGCCGAAATGCCGCTCTATTAGATGATTTTTTTTTTTTCATGTTATAATTGGCCCATATCATGTTTTTATAAGTATAGCAAAAAATTAATTATATATTATGATCTGGTACATATATTGTATGCACTTATCCACCATCTCGCCGAGATCTTGCATTTGTCCAGTAAAGCGCTCCTCAATCGGATCAAGGTAGTTGCTTGATGACATCTTTAATCAGATATCATGTATTACCCGTCTTATCGTCAGGAAATGCACCCCGCGGCCGTAGAATCGCCTCCATGCACACCAAAAAAAAAGGTGGGCAATTAAATACAGAAATTTCACTTTGTAAACCATAAACGAAGGAGAAATGAAATGGAGGTGACGCGTACGCAAATTTTAAACATAAGGAAACGACAATGGATGTACTCTTTCAGCACTTACCCACAAATATCCAACAAACTGACTCCCACTCCCATGTCCCAAATAAAAACAAAAAAATTCAAATGAAACAAAACATCAAATGAAGGAACGCCAGCCCCAAAATAAAGAAAACACAAAAGAGACCCAAATTATAACCCTGGTTGTTGTACGTTGTATATGTTGTAGATGTTACCACTTCCCAAAAAAACCCCCACTGGCACCAAAAGAACCCCACCGAAACCCCAGCCCAACAAAAAAAAAACTACATTGAAAGCATCTGCTGCACCTCCCCTAAGCTATCTCTCAACAGATCCTCATCCACGTATCCCGTCAACACACTTGGGCCATTCAAAATTTTCTTACCGCCAACTCTGACACTTCCGCCGGTACTTGTACCCTTAGAACTAGTTCGGCTCACAACATCTTTTGCCGCAGCCTTCTGCGCTGCTTCCATTGCTGGGCTTGAAGGAACTGCGGTCCCACCACCACCACCCCATCTCCAGAACCAACCAGCCCCTAAGCTACTACCTTTCTCTGAATTTTTTCTTGACAGAGTTGTTTTTCCAGCTGTAGGCGGGCTAGATCCCGCGTTTGACCCCTCTTGTAGCCCTAAAAGACGACTATACGCCGAAGACCCATATCCAGTACTTGGTGTGCGAATTGCCATTCCCCGTGTCACGGATGCTTGCGCCTGGTTTGGAGTAACGGAGGTCGTAAATGAGGGGGTGCGCTTCCCTTGTGAAGTTTCCGAGTTTCCGGATGAGATTGCTGGTGAGACAGCGAAGGATGTTGTAGTGAGGTTGAGGTCCATAATGGACAACATCGACTCATGAGAAGCCGCACGACGAAGCTTCGTCGTAGTGATGATTGGGGATGTAGGCGCGGAAAAGTCATGGTCTGAGGGGACCTCTTCAGTTGTATGAAGGATCGAAAACGGTGGGATTCCAAAAGAACTGTCGCTTCTCCGGGCGTATTTCGAAGAGGAAGATGTAGATGATTGCTTTTTGTAGCCCAGAGAGAGAGAGGCCTGATAATTTGAATCCGCGCTTGAGGGGCGTGAAGACTCAGGACCGTTGAAGTTGTGATCAAACAGGGATGACTCGCGGAACTCTGATACTGGAGATGTTAATATTGATGAGGTTGTGGCGCGCGACCCTAATGACCACCTCTGCGACCCGCTTCTCTGAGTGAATGCTGAAGGTGGACTGCTTCCATTTTGATCTAGTGGGACGAAATGCTCGCCACCAATGGGATTCCGTCGTCTCTTTGTACGTCGGACCGAAGGCTTTGAAATTCCCTTGCCCCCAGACGCTGGTGGTGGGTGATAGTGATGGTGGTGGACGATCGTCTGCATGGTTTGCGAAGGGCTTCTCCCCAGTTCCTGGCTTAGTGGAGATGGGCCCCTCTCTACCTTGTGCATATTTATCTCCTGCAATTGTTCCCGTAGCCTATTCACCTCTTCCTGCGATGCTAACAACATATCCCTTAGCTCTGTAATCCCTACTTGCAGATGGCCATTCTCTGCCAAAATCTCTTTCATGAATCGACTGAGCTGTGTTCGGTCCGCTAGTGCTGTCAATGTGGAGGTCCCGGTTTTTGGATCTACAATTCGCTTCTGGTCTAACCGTTCGAGCAAGTTCCTAGACCTGGCTTTCTCGATCGCGTTTTCCATCTCTATCCTTTCCACCTGTTGCTCCAGCTCACTTAGTGTGCGTTGTGCCTTCTTCCACCGGGCAACAGCTGCCCGTTCCTCCGCCCTTGTAGTAGTGACTGTATTCCTGAGTTCCTCCTGCTCACTTTCAAGAACAGCTAACTGAGCCTCTAAAACTTCGGTTCGTGCGGCCGTCATGGAAATCCTGGTGAGCTCATCCTATGCAATGTGTGAGTAACGCCACTCAACTCTCATTCTCAACATTTACGAAAACGTGCAAAAGTACTTGTATGTAGTCACTCACATGCATAGCGTCGAGTTCCTCCTGCAACTCCTGTGCCCGACTCTCGCTCAGACACATGTTGATGTTAACATCCTCTAAGTTACCAAGTAACTGCTTGTTCTCTTCAGTAGTCCTTGAGTTTTCGACTTCGAGGTCACTAATCTTAGATTCGAAGTTTGAGATCGATTGTGTCATTTTTTCGCGCTCACGTTCCGCCTCAGCCATAGAGCTCTCGTGTCGCCGTAGTAAAGCCTATTTGATTAAAGCCTAAGTCAGATCTGCGTAGGTATAGAGGTAAGGGGGTTAATGAATGCAGCAACGTACCTGACCCAAGGTAGCGGCAGTCTGGACGTCCTTTTCCAACTCTGCGAGCATGGCCTGAGCACGCCTGGTAAAAGAACAATCCTCACGACCGCAGCAGCACTTTGTTTCTTGACCGTTTAGAACACTCGTGTGGCACTTCTTCTGTGCAAGGTTCTGGGTGAGCGATTCGAGGGATGGTTCATCTTCAGTGTCTGAATACGACATTTTTCATGTAAAAGAAGAAAAGAAAAAGATCGCGTCTTCCAAGGATGAATGAGACGTGTACGTGTGTGTGTGGGCAAGGGGTTAATCAGGTTTGTTTGTATCAATTGAAAAGCGTAAGAATGTGACGTCGATTTGGACCCGGGTGAAGCAGTAGATAGAGAACCGATTAACCGCCGTGCCGGGAAGGATACAGAAGGTTGTTCAGTAACAGCACATTCAGTAACGGGAAGGAAGAGAAAAGTCGGAGTAGATAAGGCAAGGAGACGGGGGAAGAGGCCGTTCAATAGAAAGACTTTGAGTTAGACCAAAGAGGTTTAGATACAGGGCAGTACCAACTATTCTAAGAGAGATCTCTTTGATAGGTTGAAAGCACATGCAAGAGAAAAGTTACTCTAAAATGGGAACTTGTGTGAGTTGATGCAGTGCAATCAGAACAAGATACTGCATCGGAATCTTCTGACAATATCTCCCACTCTGTTTGGTGCTGGTGCTTAAAGGGAGAACCATACCATTGGAACAGGCGATCCGTTTTTCTCTCCACTCAAGGGTGTGTGACACCGCACACGGTACATGATGGTGTGCGTGGTTTCTATACTCTACCTCTTAATCGTGGGATGTGATAGGGCGGGGCTGACCGATGTTCGAGGGGGGGTTTTTCTTTGCAGCAGGCACACCAGACCAAAAGCCTCAAACAAAACGTGGATAGGGGTCTTGAAGGGGAAAGGCGCGTCGACAACACGACTGGCAGCCCTGTCAACCCAAAATGGTTCCTGAATGTGTGTAGCGTGAGTATGTGGATGTGGGAGCGGATGCGAGTGCCAAGTTCCAACCTGTGGGTGTACCTGAAGCCTAAACCGTTTCAGGAGTCTTAGCTAAACTCACGGAAACGGTAAGTTCCTGAACTAAGAAACGGCTTCTGGGTAGAGTAGGTACATGTACCTAAGACCGTCGCGTCGGTCCTGGGTCGCTTGAGCTCCGAGAAAAGCCCCGCAGTCACGAGATTATGTACCTAAGTAGGTATCAATAACAGGTCTTGTGGTTGTTCTAGGTTAGCTGTAGGGAGGGGTTTAAGTGCTCGAGTGGAGAAGTACACCAGTCTAGACTATGTACCTGCTAGGTACATGACATCCCATGCTAACCAACGAAGAGATTCTCCGATTGCTTTGTTGTCAACTATGAACGGGCCTACACGCATGAACAACAGTCCTAGGCGACTACAAGTTAAGCCCCGAGTGTCAGGCTGTTGTTTCCTTACCTCTAGGGTACATACATACATGTACTTACGGGTGTAGCGTGTGTGTGACTGACAGCTCTAGTACATAGGTACTCCTGTTGTGATTCTACTACTGTCTGTCTACATGTAGTTTCACTCGAGACTCCAAGCAATAAGAACTTTCCATAACATGTAGAGTAGGTAGAGTACATGCTCCAGATGTAAGGGGGTATAAGATGATCATCGGAATCTAGCGTGGCGCTGGCGATCACGGGGATTATGGGATGGGCTGGGGGATGCACAGACCCCCCTTATGTCGTCATGGAAAAGCACTCGAGGTGTCTCGGTCCACTATGCATACAATACTAGTGGTCTGGTGAGAAAGGAATATCGCATAGCAAAGATCATTCGCTGGCTTAGACGTCAGAATCGCGCCGGCATGTTTTATCTTGCACAATCTGGGGTTCTGGGGTGCATGCCCGTTTCTATCGTACCTAATGCAATATGATAGCACGGCTCCTAGCTAGATGATAAGATCTTGTGAGAACTATATCTATATGGTTACTCGGGGAACCAGAGTCATCTTATTAGGTCAAGAGATCATATCTGGCTTTATGGGATGGGTACTATGAAGTGTGCTTCTTGGCGTGAGCATACTCCCTATTTCGATTACTATCTTTAATCACTAGGATATATTAATTTAATTAATTTAATGGTGATTTTAGATGGGGAATTTCTTCCTGGCTTGATCCAAACCCTAGATCAACGTGTAATTGTAGTTTAATATATTAGAAAGCATTTGGGCTTGAACTTAAAGCTCATCTAATTCTGCACAGGCTCACTCTCGCTCATGCCTGCGGGTAGTTGATTAGGTCTTGTAATATATTTTAATGTCAGTGATGATACTAGATTTAGGAGAGTTGATAGAACAGCTAAAACGTATATAAGAACAAATAATTTATAGCCTTCTACGTCTGAAGCTGTGGAAAGGCGAAAATTAACCTTTTAAAATTGATGCATGTATCCTATATAAGTAATTCACAAACTAAATGTACATATATCCAAAGGAGCAAATAAAACTATTGTATGATATTTTCTATCCAGTCATTCAAGTTTCTCGCATCATGTATCATGACTTGAAATATCTAAGAACACTCGATTTTCAAGATTACCTGTATTTATGTATCTCCCTACCACCCAACATTCTAGGAACCAAAAATCCACGCTCTATTAATAATAGCCCATGGCTTCCTCACAGCTCCCCAAAGCAACTCGCAAAGCGATTAAAAAAATAAAAGTGAATATCACTAACCTTGAAGATTCAATTTACCTATGGAAACAACTTATCCAACAAATGAAAGCAGATATATACTCCTTATGGGAACAGAGATTTCACCAGCCCGAGCCAGACTGGGAGGATATTCTAAGACGTAATGATCTGGGTCATGTATTCCAAAAAATGGTTTTTGAACTTCAGGATATGCAGAACCGAGTTGCTAATAGTGAGATAGAGTTAGACGAACTTTAGGATGAGGTAGAATATTTAGAGGAGAGTGGGTAAATTTATTATGTTTAGAGTTTATTTGCGTCGCTGGATTTAATTTCATTGCGTATTCTAGTGCTCGTGGTGCTGGTGGTGGGGGGTTGGTTCGTTCTCATGGATTAACCTATATAAGTTATGTATATGTAAGTTCATTAAGGTTTGTGTAAAATCGTTCAGCCACTTAGTCACCTACATGCTAGTGCCACTAACCGGTATAAAAAATTCTAAGTATATAAATGTATGTAGCTTCAGAAGTACATGTATTACCAACCTATATCATTGCTTGAAGTATATATATCTCCAAGAGAAATTTCGAGTGCTGCCGCTATACCCAATAACCCACAAGCTGCTAAAGAAAGTGGTAGGAATAGCAGTGGCCTTTAGTATTTTCTTCGTCCTATGGTGTTAAAGCCAACTGCTCAGTAGACTTTTTTTTCTAATGCCGCATAGACCTCTAGCACGAATATATAAAGTCACTTCCGCCAACAGCTTTATTTTGACATATATGTATACTGTTGAAGTATATACCTCTAGATCTAGTCTACTCGGAGTTAAAAGTGTTCATATTGGTGACATGTATTTCACTTTTCAGTGCAACATATCATCCAACTGTTAAAAATATATAATCTTATCATTATCAAGCTCTAAAGAGCTAAAATTAATAGTAAAAGGAATTCCTATCTTACGCCCTGGTTTATGCATTAAAAAATCTCATCGTCTCATCATTTCATCAAGAGCTGCCCCTACAAAGACTTACACCAAAAACGTCCAACTACTCGGAAATACAAACTCTTCCTCAAAAATTCTTCTAACCTGCTCTAGCACAAACCTCTCTACCTTCCCTACATTCTTTAGCACCTGCTTCCCCTTCCCCTTCTCTCCAATCTCACTTTCAACTTTAATTTCCTTTAGTAAACTCCCCGTCCTCGCAGCTGGCGCTCCATCTTCTCCCCTAGCAGCCTCTGGGTCTTCGTCTAAGAAACAAAAGTGGGCTCGTCGCCTAATATACGCAAGACATGCAAGCCCATCGAATTTACACCCAGTCACAACTAATCGGACAGGTAATGCTACAAAGTTGGTTATAGGATACTCGAGTAGGAGCTCTGCGGTTAGCTCAAGTCTAACATCCCCTGAGTAGCGGACTCGGGAGATTATCTGAGTATCTTCATCTCGAGGTTCTCGGAGACGCGGCATCATAGACGCCGAGGATCTTTGAGGTGCTGAATCTTCAGAGAGAGGAGGGGGAATACCGGGTGTAGGAGAGGGTGGATCGGTGATATTTAGGTTATTGATATTCGGGGGTGCATGGGAGTCTGAATCTGCGGTTGAAGGCGGGGACGGGAAGGAGCCTGTTGATGTTGCTGATCTTGGAGGGAGGCCATCACGAGGAGTGGTAGAGTAGGTCGGGGATGTGAACGCGGATAGGGTTGGAGTGTTACTTCCAGCATTGAAGCCAGAGGATAAAGCCGAGTGGAAGTAATGAAGATTAGAACTGCTCCCAGCACGATTGAAGAGTGGTGTTGATACACCTGTTACTCCAACTCGTCCGGGAAATGTATCTGGGATACCGGGCGAGAATGCGCCCCGGAAGCCTGTAATTACACCTGGCCCTCCAGTTCTACTTCCATCAGATGAATATGGCGGTGGCTGAATATTTGGTGTACTTGGTGCACTTGGTGCACTCCCAGAATCATCATTTCGCCTCTCTCTTCTCCGTCTCTCCCGCTCCAGCTTTAGTAAGTACGCCTGGTCATATTCGCCTCCTTCAGAATCGGACTCGCCGTAGTCATCTTCGTCCTCTTCGTAGAATTCCGGATATGGATTACAGATCTCCTTTATCTCAATATCTGGTGGGATAGACCCAAAAGTAAAGGAATGAACGTGGACGGATTTGATGAAATTTGGGAATGGGATGGTCTGAAATTTCGAGTGAACAAAGTCTCGAACCCGTTCGGCGTAACGGGCACCATCAGGGCCGGAGGTCAAAGTTTCCCAGTTGAGATCTATCGACATGAGAGGGTTGTTGAATATTGAGGGGGAGAGGTTTGGAAGACGTGGAGGTTTGTTGGCTTAAACGTCATGCAGCTGTGTTTGTAATGCTTGGCTGCGGATCGACTAATTGCATGTGAAGTTTCTGCATAAGGTATCACTCGAGTTGTGTAAGCAAGATCTTGAGTTCTCAGACCTAATAGGGATCAAGGAATATATGGAGATAGTGTTAGTTGCTGTATTATTTTTATCACTACATGCAAACATATGTGTAAAGGCTTGGGTAAAAGGTGAATGTAGGCTCGCTGATGAAGGGTTGTTCTTTATAGGGAGTATACCAGTATGATTGGTCTCAACATATAATTTTATAAAGGTAGCAACTGCATGTAATCTACTCGGCCGCTCTATGTATTTTGCACTCTATCCATAGTCCCCATACTTATGAGCTCTATAACATCAATGGCTATATGTATAGGTGAAGGGATGGAAAGAGCGACAGCTCTGATCTATAGAATACTTGTATTTTGTAGACTTAAAGGTTTGTTTAGAAGAGTAGTAAACTAATAACTCTTCACTCTATTTTCCTGAGGGTTTTATTTATGTCTCTTATATAGCTTCTTGACTTACTGAGTGTATTTAAGAATATTTTGCCGTTTGGAATACCTTTTAGGGATATAAATCTATGTTTTGAGGCTCGTTGTTGTTGGGTCCTGACTCTAGTATACAAGAAGTTACCCGGCCTAGTATTGAGGACAAACATTTGGGACTTGGCGTTTCCTTTCTGCGTCACAACTATAAATCCTACCTATCTCAACTCTGGGTTCCTTACTACTTTACAACTTTTGAATCCTAGCTTTGCACAAGCGTTACCGCCATCATGGCTCAAGTTCCTCAAGCAACTATCGATACACTCGCCGCCTCGGTCTACGAACAATGTCTCCAAGCACCAACCGGGTTCCTGTTCTCTATCTCAGAGCTGCAGGAGATGGTCCCTGGCAAAAGCAATCTTGAAGTAACACAGCGTGTTCTCAACGAACTTTTACGAACGAGGTCCTTGAGTGCATTGACGCAAGGGAACCAGACGGTTTTTAAGGCAGCGGCGAGAGATTATGCGGACAAGTATATTACCTATGGGTGCAATTGAGTTAGGAGTGTGTATACTGATTGCTCTTATAAATTTAAAGGGTTAAGAATATGTCAGGGGATGAAGAAATCTTATATGGATATATTCAAGAAGCGGCAAGAGAGGGTATCTGGACGAAAACACTTAAGGCGAAGACAAATATGCACACTACTACTATGAACAAAGCCTTGAAGGGTTTGGAGGGGAAAAGATTTGTCAAGGCTATCAAATCTGTTAAGGTAAGCTTTATGTGGGCTATAAGCCTTGCTTGGTAAGAAAAGGTTTATGGAACTACTCTACCCCACTTAGAAATAGTGAGCTGTTTGGGTAGCTATCATTGAAAAGCAAGGCATTTGTGTCTTGGGACTCCATACGAGTTTCTGTTTCAATTGTCCTTAAGTATGTCACAAGTGCCACTTTATACTTGATAGCACTAGAGTAATACGCTTTAGAACATATAAGAGAGTTGCTTAAGCTAATGTTATTATTTTAGTACCCCGCTCGCAAAATCTACATGCTCTACGAACTTACCCCTTCCATTGATGTAACCGGTGGGCCCTGGTTTACCGATGCAGAACTTGATAATGAGTTCATAAACGAGCTTCTCACTGCTATAACAAAGTTCATAACCTCCAAATCCTTCCCTCGGATCGTTCGTGGGTCTACTATTGCTTCTTTCCCACCAGGATACACGGGGTATCCATCACAGAATGAGATATACCGTTGGGTTAAGAGCAGCAATCTCACGGAGGTAGACTTGGCTGAGGCAGATATTAGAAATCTATTAGATGTGCTCGTATATGATGGGAAGATTGAGCGAGTGGTAGGTGGAACTGCATATCGAGCAGTTAGGAAACCAGATAGTATTAATGGGTTTACTGAGAGTCCATGTGGGAGGTGCCCAGTTTTTAGTCTGTGCAAAGAGGGTGGGCCGGTGAGCGCAAGCAATTGTGTATACTTTGAGGATTGGCTGAACTTTTGACTAGTTGCTATTAGCTTTTTGTGTGACTACGTTTTTCTGGAGACTTTTTTCTCGATGGCTAAAAGTTCTGTTATTCATGGGCCGTGATAATCTTACTCTGTAAATATGTATCTTCCCTGGCGTTTTTTTGGAGTTCTGTTGGCTTGGTAAGATAGAATTTGAATAAAGTCTCTCAGAGGCATTATGTCCTCTAATAGGAGTAAAGGGATCAGCCTTTGAATTTAGGGCCTGCTTTAAGGCATATTCCAATAGTTGTGAATTTTTTGTGGTTATGATTTTCCCATTTATCCCCCTCTTCCGAGAGAGAACCCTTAGTCTTGGGTTATCGAAGAATTTCTTTGATTTTATACTTTTATAAAATGTTTCAGATTAGGTATAGTTGGGCTTGAAAGATTACGGTAAACGATGGGCGTGTTTTAGTTGGCGCTCGAGTCTATTTGCAGAATAACTATATGTAATATTCTAGGGTTAAATGTGTATTTTGGTTTATAGCCAAAGAATCTTGGACGACTTGATGTATATGAAAAATTTCCCCTTGTGCTATGATGATGATGATGATGAAATTCATAACGTCCCTTGTGCTAAGATAAATTACATTTTCTGCATATACAAAAGCAAAAATTTAAATTATATAGAAAGCCATATAGTGTATATTTACATCAAGAACATAGCTGGCGTAGCTTATCACTATGCCAAAGAAAAATCATAACACCAAGTACTTCTCCGTAACAGTTTTTGCTAGTCCTGGGTTCCCACTGGTAACATAGATCATCTGTAAATTATAGGCGGCCTCCCACTTCATATCACCATCTAAGTGATTTCCCACTTGTTCTTGTTCATCAGATATCTTTAGGACACGCTCGTAGTATGGTATTGCGAGATGGGTTAATCCTGGAAATATTAGCTATACGGGTGGGGGGAGATTATGATGGAAAACGTACCTATATGATGGAAGGCCCTCCCGATATTATACTCCGACTCTTGTCTTTCATCCCACCTTATATCCGCTTCTTCATTCTCCTCAACCTGTCTATCTCCTTGATCACGTTCCTCCTGGTCTACCTCCATCGCATCTACACCTATATCTTCTTCCTCTGGCTCCTTTTCTTCCCCCTTCCCCTCTCCTTTCCTTTCCCCTCGAGTTCTCAGATCATAATACTCGAATAGAAACGTCATTCCTTGCAACGCTTGCATATGTCTATTCTCACTCTGCCTTTGCATACTCCGATGCAGATAGGCGAGTCCGATACAAAATGTAATCATCGGGTTATTTGGTAACACGCTGAAGGCTCTAGTATAGTAGTTCAATGCGGAAATGTAGCTCCTTCCAGATGCAAGAATATGCCCATAGAGCATAAGTAAGCCTACATCTACATCCTTAGGGACATATTTATTCCCCTCGTCATCAACCGCGGTAAGTGTCGCAGCGCCTACTCGGGTCTTTCCTGTGATTGCTTGGTCCATAGCTTTTATTTGACGAAGCAGATATTTCTGGTTAGCGTTGTTATGGAAGACCTCAAGTCCGTTTTTAGAGGCTGTTATAGATGCGGTAAAGAGAGAATATGTTTCTGTCGTGAATTGAAAACTCGTCATGAACCAACGACATATTGTAGAGCAAGATTCGGAATCCCCGACCATGATTGCACAGGCAAGCCATGTTATCCAAATTGTGAATGTACGACGCTTGTCCTGGAAGAACACATTAGCCTCCTTCGCGGCGTTGCAGACATCGTATGCATCCTGGAAGTTGTCATGTTTGGCAAGGTAGATGGCATATTGCATAAAGATATAAAGCCAAGTATCAAAATCCAATCCACGGAATTTTGTAAGATGCTCTGGTGTTGCAATCTCCTCATCCTGAAAAGCTATAATCTCATAAGAATCATTGACCCTCAAATAAGACGTAACACATACTTAAACTCTCTTGTAATCGGCTCTGCATCTTCTCAATCTGGACAACCTGGCCCTGTGCCACAGCTCTTCTCTGTGCAGTCGTCATGAATCCCTTAAACTTTAGATTTCTGTCCTGTGGATATAGTGCTCTCGTATTTCTAAAGTCATCTACCAAGTCCCCGGCAGTATCCAACCACTCCTTAATCGCATGTTGATCCCCCTCCTCGACAGCTTGCTTTAAAAATTCAAGCTTCTTAAACTTCACAGTCGTTTGCTCTGTCTTCTTTGCATCCATCTCTGCTCTCTCCGCCTCTGTCAACATACCCATTCTCTTCTTCTTCGCCCGCTCCCGTACCGGCTGATTTGGAAAAAAAGCCATTGGCTCCCCATTAGCTGGTTCTCCGTCTATACTATCTGGTACACCTCCTGTCGCAACCTCTTTGCGTGCTTTCTCGGCGGCGTCTTTTTCGCGGCGGATGCGGATTATCTCGTTGACAAGTTCGAGCGCTTCGGCTTTACGGTTAGTAACTTCATAGATACCGGCAAGTTGCATCATAGCTTCTTCATCGGTAGGGTATGCTTCTAGTACAGTCATATAGGAGTCTTCTGCATCTTCGATGTTATCGAGGCCTCGATAACACTCTGCCATGTTGAACCAGAGCTTTCGGTCAAGGTATTCGGCAGCTTCGACGACAACACTGTAGTATGTTATTGCGTCTTCGTAGGCGTGGCATTCAAAGAGTGCATCACCAACTTCTTGGAACAAGTCATTGTAGTTTAATGTATTACTATTTTGAAGGTGGCGGAAATGTGCCTGTTTAGTAGCTGTTAGAGATTTAGATTTACTGTGGGTAAAGAAATGTGGAGAAATATGGATTTATATTTAAATAAACGTACTATAGCTTCGTCTTTATTCCCCATTCGTAACCGACACAATCCTAGTTTAACCCGTAGCTCTAGTGGAAGAGTATAGCTCTCCTTTGGGAATCTTTCTGGCTCAAACTCTCGTACTAAGCACCTCCGCGGCCGATCTTCCTCATCCCACTCTCTATCGTCTCCATTGATCTGATCCCAGTATGTTTCAATAGAACGCCCATATAGCCACCTCCCTAAGCTCTTAATAGTTTGAATGGCTTTAGCCCACTCCTTCTCCATACAGTACAACTCCGCAAAAATATTTAACTCCGACCACCCAAACCCCATATCCGGATTCCCGGTACTTTTAAAGAATTCCACACTACGGGTATAGAAATCAATTGCCTCTGGTATCTTCCCAAGTTCAATATATAGTCCTGCGAGCTCCTTAAGTACCGTCATATCATTTGGCAGTAGCCGATTCAACATCACAAACCCCTCTGCAGCCTTGGATATCTGCCCAGAATCCTTCAACAATAGCGACCGATCATAAATCGCATCAATATTATCCGGGTTAGCCCGAATTGCCCTATTATAGCAATAAATCGCCTGATCCCTATAACTCTGTTTATCAGGCCCATACTGATCCAGACTCATCTTAGCGCACATCAACCATAGCTCCCAGTCCTTTGGCCGAGCATGGGCAGCTGTTAACCAGGCTAGGAGACACTTATTCTTCTCTCCTTTCTCATTGAATATCTCACCGAGGATCTTCCATGCAGCATATACACCTGGTTCGATCTGGATGATCTGTTTCACAGCTTTGAGCGCATCATCGAGTTTTCGGAACGCGAATGCATGATTGGCTTGTCCTAGCAACGAACGGACTTCAAACGAGTAGTTTTCTTCACCAACTGCACGACGCCCACCACCTCGTTGCCCAAGGCGCCCTTTGCGGAAGCCTTGTGCGGCCTTTAGGTCGTGGTGGAAGTCTTCCATTTCGTTGTTGAAGAGGTCCATGGAGAGGTCTTCCTCTTCTTCCTCTTCTTCAGTTCCTTCCTCTTCTTCGTCCTCAAAGGGGGCGCCATCCGGATAGGCGCCGGGAGGGCCAGGAGAGAGATGATCTGAGTTGGAGTAGTCCGGGTCTTCATCTGGGTCGTCTTCGTCGCCGAAGAAACCGTCTCTGGCGGAGTGTTAGTGGATAAACTAATATAGCGTATTTATGAAGGAATTTTTTTTGGGAGGGAGGTTATGTACTGCTCGATGCCGTCTTCGAACTCCCCTTCATCATAGTCTTCCTCATCTCCATCACTGTATTCGCCCGCCTGTGGTCGTCGACTTATTGGTGCCATTGTTGGGTCTAGAAATGTTGTACCAGAATGACCCAAGCGGGTGTGGTGGGGCATTTAACATTTTCAGCCTCATATCTTGGCGTTTACCCGGCCTTCACATGCAGCGAAATCTTGGCAGCCCACCCAAATTTTCTTTTCACCAAAACATTTAGCGGACTTGTCTTAACCTCAACGTTCACTACTGGATATCCAAAGTCTGTAACAATGGCTTCAGATGAGATTGTCTGGCAGGTTATCAATCAACAGTTTTGCGCCTTCAAGTTAAAGTAATTTTCCTTCAATAACCCTTAATTCTAACTTCTCTAGATTGCAAATACTGACTAGCATAGGACTACAAAAGGCCAAAACTTCTGTAGAAATGAATATAATGTCTGTTTCCTTTGCCAACACCTCATATACGTATAATTGGTCTCCCTGGCTAATTTTTTCAGGTCACCGGTCTCTGTAACCGGCAGTCATGTCCTCTCGCAAACTCCCGCTACGCCACTATCCGCAGCGACAATGGCGTTCTTTACCTCTACATGAAGACTATTGAACGAGCTCATATGCCTTCAAAATTATGGGAACGCATTAAGCTCTCACAAAATTATACCACCGCACTTTCCCAGATTGATGAGCGTTTAATCTACTGGCCTAAGTTCCTACTACATAAATGCAAACAACGTCTCACAAGACTTACTCAGGTCGCAATCACATCCCGACGCCTCGCAAAAGAAGATGAGCGACTAGGTGAGAAACTGGTTGGGGTTAAACCAAAAATCAAAAGGCGTGAGGCAACGCGAGAGCGTAAAGCATTGGCGGCAGCAAAGGTGGAGAGAGCGATTGAGAAAGAACTTGTAGAGCGGCTTAGGAGTGGTGCTTATGGTGATAAGCCATTGAACGTAGAGGAGAATATTTGGAAGAAGGTACTTCGGGGACTTGAGAAAGAGGGCGCAGCGGAAAGGGATGTAGATTATGATGATGAAGATGAAGAGGATGAGGATGAGGAGGATGAAGAGGAATTGGAGGATGAGGAAGGACTTGATGAGGTCGAGTACGTTTCAGGAGATGAAGACTTGGAGGAGGAGGAGCTTGGGGATCTTGAGGACTGGCTTGAAGGGAGTGGGGCGAGCGATTTTGAAGAGGATGATGAGGAGACCGACAGCGAGGATGACAGTGATGATACTGATGATGAAGATGAAGGTCCAAAAGATAAAAAGAATCTACTAACAAAGAAGGCCCCTATCGATGAGAAGAAACGGAAGAGAGGACAAGCTCCCCAAAAACCAAGGAAACGTAAGCTCTCCTCCCACCCCATTGTAAAACTTTATTTTAACATGAAAAATAGGTGGAGCACATATCGAAATCGAGTACGAAAATACCCTCCCTAGGGAACGCGAGTTAGCCTCCTAAAATTTATATTTGTTCATATTACACAACACATCCATTGCAGCGGGTTTGTGGAGTTAGCAATGAATCCCATAAGACTAGGGATTTCTTTCTTCTACTGTAAATTAAATAATGAAATAAAAGCAAGAATATATTTTCCGAGATGATTAAGTGATGTAATTATCTTTAACATTTAGGTCATTATTCTAGAACTAAGAGAAAGTGTCGTTTTTGAAGTAACCTTATAATTCTCACGATACTTATCAACACTCAACACCAAAAAATATTTTCACGATAGTGTTCAACAACCATACACACACAAGTCTATGCCTGCACTTTGCTCCGGTTAGTACGCTTCGCTCCCCCCCCCCCCCTTCGGAAGTAGTCCCCCCTTATTTATAAATATATTACTAAATATATTGAATAGATGGTATGAGTACACGGGTCTACCTCTCATGTGTAGCCAAATTTGAACGGCACTGGCCGTCCAGCCTTCGGCTAGACTACCAACGACGAGCAAGTACTTTAGTACTGCCGATGCCAAGAAAAATCTCATAGTTATACTGAGGTTACGGGGGCGATTGAGGATAGGTTACTGGTGTTCATTCAGGAGATGTCCGAGAATGATTATATCTCTTAAGTTTTTACTGTAGTTAGTTTTGTACCTATACTAGTAAAGATAGACACACCCGTATTTCATGCCTTCTAGTTAAATTTAACTAGAAACTTGGGTGTACTTTTTATATTCTACAAATCTCTAGAATATATCTCTAGAGTGTTGGATATATTCTATATGCTACTAGATCTGTAGTTCTTGTAGTACTCTGATATATATTGAATCTTAATAGTGAGTAGTACCCCAATTGCAAATATATATGATTCGCCTTAGGGACGTGGAACTGTGGAACTGTGGAACTAGTGTAAAAATACATAGGCGTGTAACAGAGGGGCTACGAGCGTATATCTAGCTAGAACTGCTGGACTAGTTCCACGCTCCATAGAGTATCACTCGGTAGGGCAAGATGTGGGTATAGTTTTTTTTTTTTTTTGTTTTAATTCATAAAATGTGGGTATAGTGGCACCGGAACTTAAGGTATAAGAAATATAAATAACCACCATTATAACACTTACATGTGCTTAAATATATGAATTATTTATAGGTTTCTTCATAAAGGTCCTTGGGAAATAATAGGCCGGCATAAACTATCACTCGGAATTTATCATCTGAGACTGATGAATTTTAGGGGTTTCCTAGTACCTAGATAAATTTTTACTAATTTAGAAGATACCGGAAGTCTCCTAATTGTGGCACTATTAATATGGTTATACTTATTTCTTCGTGATATTTGTACTTGCTTTAACGTTAGAAAGGCCATGTAGGCATTCAGATAACTAAATGGTGTATTCGATAGTTTAACTACGTTATAAGTGTAATCTAGAGAAAGGTTACGCTAGGTTTATAATTTAGGTGATTTTTATTTATTAAAGTTAACTATAGACTGATATACATGTTTAAATTAAGATCGTTAGGTACTCATATATACCCCTAGATTATTAATAGATCGGAGCATTCCCTCTGATACTACTAGAGAAATGGGTGTAATTTTCTACCGATTATATAGAGGGGGATCGAAGATGTGTGAGCTGATAGTGAAGTACTGTGATTCTCGAACTAGACGCTAAAGATAAAAACGGTTGGGTCCTGAAAGAATACGTTTTGGGGATCATAACACGCATAAGTAGACTGTCAGAACCTTAGCGTCACTTTCCTGCTTCTCCCCACTCCTACTCCACTCATCATTGCTATCACCCTATATATCCCATTACTGTTTTTAGCACTACAGATATTTTGTCGATTCTTTCAGCATACAGTACTCCCCGCTAAACCTATCAGTTAAACCACAACTTAAGATGGCCTATCATACATATCCCTCCTCTTTTCCTCTGGGATACGAATCTTCCTCCCTTGGAGACAACCTCGCCTCAACATCTTGCTCTCAAATCCCAAACAAAACACTCCACATTGCTAATCTCCCCCCTATTATTGAACCATACGACAACCAAACCGAAGTCACTGAGCTCAAGTGCCTCCTAAAAACTCAGCCTGGGTTCAGACGCCTCAAGATCCTCAAAAACCGTAATAAAATCGGATGTTTTGCTTTGGCCTACTACATAAACATCCCCTCTGCTAGTACCGCTATGCTTGCTCTACAGGGCGCCCGAGTCATTGGGTATACAGATGGACTAGAGATTAGCTTTGCAACTACTCCAAAAATATCCACTAGTATAGGAGTTCTTAGTACTTTTGACCAGGACCGGAAGGCTTCTATCACTGGTGGGAAATCTTCCTTGACAAGTTTGAAACTTCATTCTAGTCATTCGAAGATCCCGACGTCGATTGGAACTCCTTTAGCTTCAGCCACTAGAGTCTCTGGGGTGCTAGGGGATAAGATATTTGCTCCTTTATATACGCGTAGTTTAGGAAGATCTTCTTATCGCCGCATGGAGAATAGTAATACTGGGCTTTCCGGGAGTGGTAGTGGTAGTGGGGATCTTGTGTATCCGAGGACTGGGATTCAGCCGGCACCTAGAAATGAGCAGGTGAATATTTTGTTTCCTAATGGATATACTGTGAAAGCTCAGGATGAAGGTGGAGGAGTTATTACAAATTCGCAGGACTATACGAGTATTTTAGAGTCAATGTCAGGCCTTGCGTTGGAGGGGGGAATGTTGGAAGCGACATTCCAGGCCGGAAATCAGAAGCATTGGGAGGATATTGGGAAAGTTAGGAGGGGGGTTGGGGGTGGGTTCCAATTTGAGAAAAATAAAGAGGAGAGAATGATTGCAAGGGTGGTTATGGAGATTGCAGAAGGAGAGTCTAGGGAGAAAGAACTAGAGGGAGAAAAGGGGGCGAAGATTCTTACTGCTTATAATAGCTTGGAAACACCGATTGGTAAAGGGGACTCTGTCTCCGTTGAATTGGGCAAAGGCTTAATTGATAATAAGAATACCACCGAGCAAGCAAAGAAGGACCCTAGCGAACCTTTTCAAGAGGTAACTACAATGAGCAAGGAGGATTGGATGAACGCGTTTGAGTTCTGACACTAGCTTCCTAGCTCTATCAGGTCTAAAAAGGGATATATATAGGGGGTATCCAAAGGTTTGGTCTTTAAGAAATCTGTTTCTAGAATAATGAGGCTATATATAGTCTTATTTATTAGCCTAGCTTTCTTTAAACCGTCAATAAAAGGGAAATATTTTCCTTTTAACTTGAACTATAGCACTACTTGTGTTTAGATTAACACTACTTTGTAGCTAAATATTATAGCGGAAGTTATGACTAAATTATAGAAAATCTTATCTACTAAGAACCATAAGAAAGATCCAAGTCTTTTCTAGCCTATAATATATGACTCACAATATAGACTATAGATCATTATAAATCACTACTTCCATAATGAAATATTCTAATTGAATATCAAAGAAAAATATAAAATGAAGTCCAGAGCCACGTGACTCTCTGTGATCCTCGTCTGCTCCGCCTCTGCTACAGCTGCTGTAAGCTCTATAAAAGGGCTCTTGAATTGTAGGATTTGTGCGCTTGAGTCTCAGGTTGAGTTTGGGATGGGTTGGGATTTGAGGAGAATGATGTATGGGATTGTGAACGGAGTCGTTATTATGGTATTCACAACCCTCCCCCTCTTTCCTCGCTTGTATTTAAATGCACTGGGTGTTGATGTGTGTAGATCTTGTGGTAGCTGGCTATGAGGGCGAGGAGGCTCTTGTGCCTGAGGAGACAAAGAAGGGGGGGGGCGCTTTGTACATGACGGGGGTACTTGACGGATGTTGGACTGTGCCTAAAGAGGTCCTTTTGTTTCTTGGACATGGGCTGGGGTTTTTTGCTTTGGTATTTTGTCTACACATTTTTATGAGTTGCGAGGTTTTACGAGGTTAGGGGATTGATGGGTATAGTTATTTATATAGTAGTGATATTTTACTTTAATACTTGTCCTAGTTTGTATAACCACTGATTCTGATATTCAGGAACGTTAATTTGTGGGTTTTCGACCAATTTTAAATGGTGAATGAAAAATGATATCAATGAAAGCTAATTAATTTAGATCTTGTAAACTTAATTATTGGACATCCTAGTAGACAATCTTATATAATAGGAAGGATCCCTACTTATCTTATCTTCCTCTTCGATCATCCAGAAGGAGCTTGGAGTGACAACTACGACCCCACCTGTCAATTCCAGTATCCGAGAAATGTCACAGGTCTGAGCCTAAACCATGGTTTTAGAATTTATCTACGGATTAATCCAACAGTTAATCATCTAGATTCCTATAATCTGGATACAATTACGTTTTCTGGGGTTTCCTCCGATCTGGTTGTTCATTTAAATAAACTTACTTGCATGAAATCACATATTCATTCGCATCATTGTTTATCACTCGTTAAATTCGGTCGCAAACTACCTTTCTCGGCCGGTGCCGACCATATTTTGACATTCTACACACTTCATCGAGAGTTACACTGGATTAGAGTGATCCTGGATAGATAGATAAATGTATGCAGACAAATACTTGAACATATATCCCAAAGACCCTAGCCCAACCAGCCCTATCGCGATAGGCGCAAAACGCCGCATGCCGTACTGAGGTGACATGCCCTGTTTCAAGGTACATATTTGTACCCGACTACCGAATTTCTGGGGAATAAATGGAGGTGGAGGTAGTACCCAGTACTTGGTTTTCCTCACAAGTTCTTGATATCTCCAATTATTAGACGCTCGGCGTTGCCCCGCATGCGGCATAGCAACCAATTCCTTAGCGGTCCTAAATCAGTAGGTCCTTAACTTCCCACATCCACGGCCCAGCCAATCAATAGAACCTCATCCAAGCATGATGCTCATTGTCAATCAAAAGCTTATCTTTGCTTGCCCCACGTTCCTGCATCCCCCTCACAACCCCTCCTGGGTCCCACGATGATCTTCATCCTTCAGGAAATTTCCTCCGCTAACTATACGAAACAACAAGTGTTTCCACCCTAGGGAAAGTCCGAAGAACAAATACTGATAGGAAATGTCATGGATCATAATAATATCCTTAGGTCGCCTTCCTATTTCGTTATAAATTGTTTAATCAAGCTTCAACATCATTGACGGACAACTACGGTCCAATCGTATCGGCACTCCGAAAATCCACCTGTGATCAAACTTAGTCGAGTAGTTTTGCCTTAGGAATTTCTCACTGTCTAATCTTTAAGCATGTGGTGAGATGACAAGTGAAAATGACACTTAGGCCCCTCCTTAGTGCAAGAATCTAAACTACAAAATGGCCCCATATCCGCTCGACATTTCCCTTCTTTCGAATCAATCGTTGGTTTAAGCTTACTTTTGTCAACAGCAAAAGCTATGTCGTTCTCACTTTTGTCAGTTGCAAAGATCGCTCTTGGGGCAGTGTTGATTGCCCTTGGTGTTGAGGCGGGAACTCCCGCAAGCTGTACAAGCCCTCAAACAAGCTGTCAGAATACTACCGCGGTCTCAAATCTCTGTTGCTTTAATTCTCCTGGAGGGCAGCTCCTCTTGACACAATTCTGGGATACAGATCCAGTGACTGGTTTGTCTTCTTTTCTTTAGTAGCAGATCTTTTGGGAACTATTGTTAATGCTTTTACATAATAGGCCCGGTTGATTCATGGACCCTTCATGGCCTCTGGTATGATACCCCCTTCCCTTAATGTTAATATGTAACTCTAACCTCAAAGGCCCGATAATTGCGATGGAACCTATGAAGCAAACTGTGACAGCTCTCGCGCGTACACAGGGATCTCAAGTATCCTCACTTCTGCCGGACAGACTTCATTGTTGAGCTATATGAAGACGTATTGGAAAGACTACCAAGGCGACGACGAGTCCCTCTGGGAACATGAATGGAGCAAACATGGCACTTGCATTAACACCCTGAAACCCAGTTGCTATACTAGCTATACTGCCAAAGAGGAACTTATTGATTATTTGGAGATTGCTGTGAATCTTTTCAAGGGCCTGGATACTTATAAGGTATGTACGTAAGCATTTGGAAAACAAGATAAAGCATACTTATTGATTATGGTTTGTGTAGACACTCGCAGCGGCTGGAATCACTCCTTCAACTACAAAGACCTACACCTCCGCGGCAATCAAAGCTGCTCTTAAAGCCGCAACAGGTCATTCGGTCACAATCGGTTGCTCTAGTGGCGCTCTGAATGAAGTCTGGTACCACTTTAATGTAAAGGGCAGTGTCCCTACTGGAGAATTCATTGCTGTTGATCTAGGTATTTATTTATTACTTGTTGGAAAAAAACCATACTTATAAGAATAGTTGGCACGAGTTCTACCTGCGCTACTTCTGGTGTCAAGTACCTCCCCAAGAGTGGAAGCTCAACTCCTACAACCACGACGTCTGCTACCGCGGCGCCTACAAGTACTGGTGTCTTCTCTGGGAGTGGGTACTTGAATGCTGTAACTAGTGGTTCTACAAACGGGTGTATCATTAGTGCAGGGACATGGTACACTACTGGTACTTGTGCGACATTTACTGCTGCAGCTTCTGGGTCAGGTTTTACTCTCACATCTAGTAAAGGAGTCTGTTCTATAGTCAGTGGTGCCTTGAGCTGTGCCTCTGGTAATACTGCAACTGTGTTCACGGTATGTCATGTTCTATTCTATTCTACTCTATTAATCTTAGTACTGACTATTTCTTTATTTTTAAAGGCAACCGGTGGTCTCCTTGCTGTAAGCGGTAGTACGGCATTTTATGCGGCTAGTGTTCCGAGTGGATCGACGCAGGCGACGGTGTATACTTCGAGTACGAGCGCACACTCAACAGCACTGACGATCTCATGGCAGAGTGTATAGAATAGATTGGCAGAAGGCTATATAGGGAATGCGCTTCTTTAAGAGTTTTTTATGTAGTTATTCAGTAGATGGGTACCTAGTTAAAAACGATTATTTTCGCTTTGCATCTTCCGTGCGTTCAAAATATCTATAAACTTGATCTATTAGATAAAAATATAAAGAGGCCCCGCTTGAACTTGTCTGCTCTTCTGTTTTTTTTTTTGCAGTTCCTAGGTCTGTTTCATAGTACTAGTACATACTGTATAAACTTGGGCTATGAGCTAATGGGTGCGATTACAAGGCAAAAGATTTCCTAAGACATTCTCGCTAAATAAAGCTAAAGTGAATAGTAGCGCGTAGATTGTCACTAACTGCTGACCGGCCAAGGGTGCCAGGTCGACAAAAAAGAGTTACTCGATCCCTGGTCACTAGGTCAAAGTTAGTTTCTATTATTTTTACCTGTATGTAGTAATAAATTCTATCTATCGGAAAATGGCATTTTTTACGACTGAGAAAGACTTGTTTGAAGGGATAGTAAGGTGATAGTATAACGTTTTTACGCCAATCTAGGAAGAAATTTATCTCGGTATTATGGTCTAGCTTTGTAATCTCTCAAATTTCCAAAGGTTGACTTCATTGACCTTGTCGCCAAGGTTCATCATATACTAAGTTCTCAATATTGACAGCGAGAAGTACATTATATATGTAAAATTTAGAGCGTACGCGTATAACTACTAAATGACCACCTATTTTCATAAGCTAGACTAGTATATTCCCAGTAAACTTTTGGACCAATTTAACCCCTGTGTCGTTCGCAAGCCCCTAGATCATAGCACCGAAACAATACTTAGAGTTTGTAGGACCTGAGTTGAAATTCTCTAGAGTATATATATAAATATACATCAGGTCAAAGATCGGTGAAGTAATGAGATATAGTGAAAAATAGGTTATGTCCCATTACTTTAACCCTGGCCCAAATACATGCCAGCTATTTCTGGTAGGGCGAAGTATGTTTTCCGGAGGGTGCAATTTTGATGTGTTATATGAGTACTCGCTGTGATAAGTTCATACAGGTAGCTATATACCTTAAGTTGTTGTTGGTAGATGTACTTATATCATAACTATTCAGCCCAAGTTATTCCCGCTCCTTCTATTGATCATGGAAACCTAGGGACATGTGACTACTGTCTTAATGAAATGAAAGTTGAAGGGTAAATTTGATAGATGAACTTTGGGTGTTACTATGAAGAGTTAACATTTGTTTGAGCCAAAAAATTCACTTTGGTAGCCTTAAGAAACCTAATCTACTAGATGAGATTCTCTTGAACTGCACAACGGACTTGTAGCCAGTCTTAGAAACTGTTACTTGGTTTACTGCCGACCGCTCCATAAGTACAACCTAAAATCTAAAAGAAAATCAAGAAAACCACTCTACACAAAGCTAAGGATATCTTTGAGGTAGGTAAAGTGTTATGGCACCGATATGGGCCATTTACGCCCCTTCCTCAATAAACATATCTTTCATCAAGGCATCCTCACAAGTTTCCAGGTCTGGGGGTTTCATGCCGTAAGTTCCCTCATAAACGAAGATGCTAAGATTGTTGAAGAAAGGTCGTAGTATCTCAGTCTTGATATCCCCCCCACTCCTTTCTAGCTCTCTAATTTTCTCCCCAGCTAACCACGGCCTCCTTCTATTCCCCACCACTGCATTACTCTGAGACGACGAAGAAGGAAGTTCTATTGCAACTTGATCCACAAGTGCTGCAGGAACCCAGCCATTTGGACGATAGACTGACTCTATTGTGTCAGTAACGAATAACCATTCGTGAAGCTGAAACTCGTCCGGTGCGAGAACTAGTAAAGTGTCTAGGAGTTTACAGGCCTGAAGAATAGTTAAATCTGTGTAGATATAATTATCCTCATCTGGAAATAGTGCCGAAAGTGCTGATTGTAACTCGGTATTGATTAATGGCCAGAATGAGGCGAGATGTACTGGTGAGATTCTCAATGTAAGAGCTCGAAAGACCATGTACACCTCGCCCCTTGTTGTCGATGATGGTGACGTTACAGCTGTTGCTGAAAGGAGTTCTACTAGCTTTTCTTCAAGTTCTTTAAGGTTTATCACAAAGGTGTCTTTTTCTGCTGCGAATATGAGGAATGCGATCCTTCGGAGGTTAAGTTGTGCTTTTTTGTCTGCCTCCTGCCTAGCTGAGGTTGCGCCAACTCCGAATAGCACACCTGCTGTTGTAGGAGGAGTAATTCTTCCCAAGAGATCGGTCATGCGTTCTCGATCACTAAGAAGATATTGCCTAACGAGTGGGACCCAATTTTCTTTTACCAATGATAGGGATGACGAGAAGAATTTAGGATCTAGGAGAGCATCAGAGAGTTCTTTCTTCCAGGCCTTTTGGTTATTTTGCAAGCGAGTGAGCTGATATAGAAGATCCAATATTCCCGGGGAGATATTTTGTGGAAACGCTTTCGATCTGAAAGTAGGCCCAATAACGCTTGTTGAAATTGTAACGGAGGCTACAACAACCCGATCGGGCTCAACTAACACTTTGCGAAGCTCAGGAACAATTGATGCCAAGATTGCTACGATATCATCTGGAGATGTTCTTCCACGGCTAGTCCTTTCTATGTTACCTTCGCTGTCGGCATTTTTCTCTCCATTTGAACCTGCAACTGGCGCTGGGGCCTCCAAAAGATTCTGCCCCATTGGTCTGACTGTGAACGCTGCCGTTAAAAGTCGCAAAAATAGGTCCTAGTACATAATTCAGTTTAGGTACTATAATAAAATCGAGCTATAAGACTTGGGAGAGAGGAAGTGATCAAAGAAACATACCCCTAGCTCTTTCCTCATTCTTTTCTGTTCCCCAAAATTTGTGTTGTCAACTTTCTCCCCCAAAATTGCCGTAAAGCTCAACAAACTTGGTAAAGTCTGTCGATGTGGGAACGGATTTGTCAAGACATCCCTCAAGAAAACCATACAATCTGCCCAAATCTCATCCATCGCATCATCCTCTAAGCTCCGCGCATATTCTACTAAAAACACAACCACTTCCAGATCACTTAGTTCCGCAGTTAATGTTGACTTTCTGTTCGGATCCAAGGCGCCTGGGTTGGTCCGTGAGTAGATTGCGTTAAATATAGCTGGTATTGTATGTTTGGGCCTCGATCCATCGAGGACATTGATGAGTTTAAATATACTCGCCATTTTCTTGTTGCCAGTCTCGGTTCCTGAAGAGTTCTTTACAGGCCACAGCTCGATCAATGTCTCTAGGCATTCTAGTGTTTCTGCCGCAAAAAGATGCTCTAAAATCCTTCTAGCACGTCCTCTCATCCTAACACTTGTGTATAGCCAACTTTCTTTACTTCCAGAATCAAGTAACACTTCGCTCTCACTAACTCCGGAATTGGCATCCCCCCAGCTCCAAATCGAATAGCAGCTTTTTACTGTATCTTGGAAACATAAAAGGACAGTGAGGCGATTGTTTGCTGCAGAGCTCCTGTTTTGCGGGCTCTCAACAGCAAATACGCCGCTAACCATATTACCAAAAAAACCGCTAGTTGTCTGTGCATCCGGACTTTTTGGTCCGGCAGTTTTAATTTCCTCTGTGACAAGTTTATCATGAGCTGCTGCAAGGATTTGTTCTAGTCCGTTAAGTAATGCCACCAGTGTTCCCTCAGGACTCTTAATCCTAGCAGATAAACCTCGCTGCTCTCCTTCTCTAAACACTTGTTTGAGCGCTTCAAATGTTTGCCTAATCTGCTCACACAAACACTCCACTAAAGGTATGAGTATCTGAAATATCACGTTCTCCAGCAATGGCAAACACTCCGTCAAGAAATTAATCCAACTATCTAACACCGGCCTACCACTCAGGCTTGAAAATCCGCCGACAAGGCATTTCACCAATTGTTGGGGGGGCTTGGCCTGGGGTGGTGGGGGATTCGTTTTTTCCGGATCCGGTAAACTAGTAGGTGGGCGATTGCCTTTAATACTCCCAGACTGTATCTTCAACTGACCTAGCTGACTCGTGGGTCTCATAAGAGACAGTTTCAGGGCTGCAAATAGAACATCTAGTAAAGAAACCTGGACAAATGTATCCTTTGTCTCTATTGCCGATATCAGCCGTGCAGTAAGAACGTTCTCCAGTTCCATTTCTGCAAGTGGTTTCGCGTACACGCTTAAAAGTAATCGGTGCAACACTTTTAGTGCAGTTCTATGTAACCGAGAAACGCTTTCAGATCCGTCTCTGTCATTTGCGTCACCGTCAATAGCCCTAATTGCAGCCTTCACAAAGAAGGTTTGCATAGGCATATCTTCCTCTCCATATCCATCTATGAAGAAATTTGGGTCTTAGAAACATGCGATAAATAGAGCAACTGGGGTTGGAATCGCTTGCTCACTTTCGGCCAAGGCCCTCAGACGTGGCTCATTTGCTCCAACAACTGACTCGCTTGCCAGCGCTGCCATAACGCTGGGCGTGGAATATTGCAAGACATTTGATAATGTCTGGAAGTAGTATGTGGCCACTTCTAGATCGTGATTATCAGTGTAGACATGTCTTTTAATTGGTGCACCGTTCATATCTCGTTGCCCGGGATCCTTCAAAAAATCTAACCCGAGTAGCTTCGAGACAAAAACGCTAAATAACCTACCATTCCCCCGGATATTATAAGCTACTTGTAGCTTCCTAAAGGTGATCACTCAATGACATACCTATTCAGGCTTCCCAAATTTTGTAACCAGCCCCGGGCAAAAACTGCCATCTCTAGTCCATCGTCTACAAGAGAGTCCAGAAATAGGAACAATGGCCTAGTCAAAACCATCTCGGGCCCACCCCCGCCAATATAACTCATGCTATGCGTCCAAAGCACTCCGAAATTCCTGCCCTGTTCCGCACTCCTGAAAGAATAGATCGCTCCAATATCCCCTTCGGTCATAACCGTTGCAACAGCAGCTTCGACCCTCCTATCTCCAAGTACACCCTGAAGGCTCCATAATGCCTTCACAGCTTCTACGTGAAACTTTGGTGTATCTGGCGACAAATAATCCCAGATGTTCCTCACGATAGGTAGAATCAAAGAGTCGATTGTTCGCGGTGGAAGGTACCCTTTCACATACATAGCAGCTACAATATTCGCAATCCCTTGAAGCGCGGCGAAGGAGATACTGCCAGAAGAAAGGGTCGATAGGAAGGTCTCGATGAACTGGGAAGACTCCCGTGATTCAGGGAATTTGGGTGTTTTCTGAATGACATTGACAAGGAGTTGGCAGCGTACACCAATATCTGGTTCCTCCAAAGCATTTCCTACAGCTCTGGCTGCTTCTCGAAGGATCAACTGCCCTACCACTTGCATAGAAAAGGGTGAAGTACCGCTGGCTTGGCCTTTTCTATAGAACTTCCGAATTATTTTCCGAATTTCTTCATTTTCAGTATCTTTATCGAAGTGTTCCTCTGAAACAGTACTCTTGAAGACTCTATCGGGTACCAGCTGCCATAGGTCCTCCGTTATTTGAAACCCTTTTGTCTTTAAACTCCGTCCTCCATTGGCATTGCCCCCCAGTTCGACTAGTACAGCTAAAACCAGTAAAGGGGCATGTACTAGCACCATTTCTTCTTCACTAACATTAAAGGTCCTTATAACAAATCTTACACTTTCTAATATCTCCTCACCATCGCTTCCATCCTCAGAAAATGCAGTCACAATCTTTTCCAAAATTTGCTCCCAAATAAGGGAGGCTTCAACCCCGTCGAAAAACATTCTTGCACTTTTTAGGACCTCAGTATAGACTTCTTTACTGGGCGCAGATTTCTCGTATAGCCGAACGCTCTCGACAACCGGCAAGAAGAGTTTTGGAACAACTAAGGATCCAACTTCCCATCTATCCATCAAAGACAGACAGATCCTATAGGGCTTAGCACGCTCTGCCGCGCTAATTTCTCCCGAACAATTCAACATTTTAACCAATCCCCCAACGAGTGAGTTCAAGCCATATTTGTAGAGATAGTTCTTGTCCCTTTGATCTTGGCTATCTGGTCCAAGGAACCAAGCCCAAAGCCGCCGATTTAAACCCATGTCTTTTCTCAAGACTACTCCAGCTGCCAAAGTCACCAGCAACTCGAGATCGGGCTTACTAACTCTTTCTCGGAGAATCCTACAAGAAAGTGGTAAAGATCCAACCAGCAGATCCAAGAATCCACGTTGGACCAATAGCTGCTCGTCGCCAAGTCCAGCACAAAATGCCCTAATCAATAGACCTGGCTCAGGGTTCACCACAGCTTCTGCCTCACTCCCCTTGCCATCATCCATAGCTATATCATGTGTATCTTCGGGAGCTTCTATCCTCTTTGCCTCATCAAGCGTTGGAAGTCTCCTCCCAAAAAACGCTAATGCCCCCTGTCGTCTTCCTGGGCTAGTAATAGTGGCCAAAAAAAAGCATTGCCAGAAGTATGCATCATCCCCAACACCACTCTTGATTCCGTCTATCAATGCTAGTGTTCTATCAAAGTATTCTCCACCCTCCTCATCTATCCCCGGCAGTAATGATAGAATTAGACTTTTCAGCGCCGGTCGTAATGAGGTAGAAAGCGGTAAATAAAATCTCTCTAGAAGAGTGAGATAATGAGGCTTGAGTGTCAAAGATGCGTATGAAAGTACTGGTGTTAAACCAGGTGTCCATAAATTTAGGTCTTGTGCTAATCCATCACGTCCAATTGTAGTAAAAATGTGCGAATACACTTCAATTGTCTTCTGGTGGACGCCAGATGGTAGCTGCGGGTTAAGGCACTGGGCGAGTCGTTTTGCGATAAGTGTTTTTGAGGGTATTAACGGCAGCGAAGGGAATGATTGTAGTGCCTATTATGTCCCATCCATTCTCCATATTGTTAGTCTTCTGCTAGCAAACGTTGAACAAAAACGGTCTCTAAAAGTAACCTTTAATAACCGCCCTAGAAATGATATGTAATCTGCCCATTCTTGTAAAGTATAGCTCTCAAACAACGAAAGTGCACGATCGATTGCTGCTGAGTATCGCTTATATCTCGAATCCTTCTTCGTGATATCTATCTAATTATTAGTTTATGCTGGTACTAATTTTCTGGAATGCGTACCATCATCGTTCCGAGGCCGTAACCGTGGCTGTGGAGAAGAGCGACCAGAGCTCAAGGGGGATGGTATCCGGGACCCAGGTTCAAGAGACATTGGAGGTTTAATGTTGTGCACTAGGGACTGGAATAGCTCATATACCTTACATACCCGTATGACGTGGAAACATACCGGGTAACTGAGCTCTAAAGTTACCCTGAGTTGGGTTTTGTATACAGTAAAGTATAACTAGAATTTAGCTCGAGGTGCATGCAGCTAGAGTTCGAGTGAATCTTTAAAACTTCTCCTAATTTCACCTTTTGTTAATTTTTATTGCTATGCATAGCTAACATGTTTACATAAGAAGTTTTGTTGTTATAAAACCGAGTGAGAAGTCATGAATGAAATTTACATGATAATACAAATTTTGTAGAAAGTAAGTAACTACATGTACTAGAAGTGTAAATTTCTTTAGGTGTAGTAAGGGTTAGAATGATGAAGTAAAGAGATTAATAGATTATATGTAGTAGATATTAATCTCCAATACTTAATACCTATGTGTAACTATAGATTAAATAGAGTTCAGTTAGTTAGAGTTTCATGGTCTCTAGGTAGTATGATTTTTTTTTATCTAGTTTATTTTGGGGAGGGTAGTGGGCAAGGAAGTTTTATATTAACATTTCAAACTTAGTTAAGGTCAGTAAGACCTATATATCCTAGCTAAAGGAGTAGGAGAAATGTAGTTTGTGGCCATCAATGCCAAGGTAGTAGAAATAAGTGTATACATGAAATGATGCATTCCCAACGCCTAACCGGATTGTTTTTGCACCCCCCCCCCCCAAAGTCCCCGAAGACTCACTTATAAGCCCTAAACCTGCTACCAGAATGACCACCGGATGAAAATCAGCTGTATTATGACTTCTATTTTCTGTCTCAGATAAGTAATCGCTATTTAGAATCCACTAGCGCCAGGTGCCTATACAGAAAATTATTAGACCTTGAGCTTCTAGAAATAGGGATAAAATTTAACTCACCTTCTCATCCTTTTTCAAACTTAGAAGCATCTCCCGAAACCTTGTCTTGTCACTCTTCCCGGATCGAGCCCCCTTTTCAGTTAAATCGACCAATTTTGCGATCCTTTCCCAAGCGGTCCCACCAGAAGTCATATTTTCGCGGGAATCTAGGAATTCCTGGGCTTCTTTGCTATTTGTCACAGGATAAATTAGTCTTTAAGTAGAAAAAAGATATCTTTGAGGGTATTAGAATTGACAAACCGGGTCTGTTCGATCGCTTTATCGCGCTTAGAATTGTAATTTTCATAGAAATCATCTACAGCACTCTGAGCCTTTTCTATGGTTTCACGCTTACGAGCTTCTGACTGCTCATCGCGGCGCTGGATCTCGAGAGTTTGGCGTTCGCGCCATTGCCTATTTTACACTCAGCTATAATAAGTAATTTTATCCTTCGTGGAGGCATAGTAGGTGTGTAACCTAATGACTTCGGGCTCTTCTTCGGCTTCCATCGACATCCCAGAATAAGTGTTATGGCCAGGAAGATATGGTTCTGATGTTCCAGTGATGACACCCCCAGGCCCAACCATCTATTGAAAGCTTACCATTAGTCTACAGTATATCCTCCAGGGAAACATGGCCCAAGACCATGTAGAAATTCGCAAACCTCATTATTATCGAATGTCGACATATCCGGGAAATTCCTCGTGAACTGGCTAGCAGGGTCGACTTCTCCTCCATCAAGCAAATTATTATCGTCGGCAGTAGCGAAGTTCCTAGCCTCATCCCCAAGGAGCTTATTCTCGCGACTAATGAAATCGTCAGGGTCGTCGCCGAGGCCGAGATCTATAGGGGTTGCTCCTGTCTGGCCAACGGGAGTTTCTTCGAAGTCTTCAAGAGCAGGGAAATGAGACATGTTTAGTTCGAGTTTTATATGTCTTGGATAAGGGGGTTTTAAACAGGAGAATGCGATGTTTTGACGAAGGGTAGAATGCCTGATGAAGTGAATAATCGTTTTCTAGGAGCTCTTGGGGTGTCGTTGAGCACACAAGCCACCGTTGCAGGTTAGTTGCTTGATGTGGCTGCTGATGTGGCTGCTGACAAAGACCGTGTGGCTTGACCGCTCTAGCGTGTCGGCCTCTTTCTGGGTCGTCGATTGATCTTAAACCTCAGATCACTGATCGAATCTTCTGGACACGCAGCTAACGCAACCTCAACAACTATAACATTAGTAGTATCTGGACGTGCGATTCTTTTTTTTGACGCGCTTTGCCTTTCTTTCCGATTTTCACCCGGTAATTCTATAGCGGTCTCGGGGTCCAACATGTCAGAGTACGCAGCCCCTTGCCGACAGATGAATGTAGCCTTTGAGCTTTTTTGAAACTATTCTGATGTTTGTGCGCAGACAACCAAAGCAGTACGGTGTTACGCCGCCTATCACTGTAGCTGGACCTACAGATAAGGAGGTTGAAAGGAATCAGACTTTGATTGAAGAGCTTAAAAAACAGGATAGTTTTGAGAGCCAGGAAGAGAGCGCGAAGCGGTACGTGTACAGCGCGCCTATTAAGTAGGGACATGAGACTGATTGAAAATAAATATAGGACACAAGTTCTGGTTACCCTTCAAGCGCTAACTGAGAATTTTGTAAGGAAGGTATGCGCCGGGAAGGGTATGCCAGAGCACATCGTGAAAAATTCCGGCGGGAAGATTTTTACCTATGGAAGTTATCGCTTAGGGGTTTATGGGCCGGGTAGGTCTCTTATCTCTACGAGGGAAACGCCCTTTCTATTTATCAGCAAGATTTTTGATACGCTTTCATACTACAGGATCCGATATCGATACACTTCTTGTTACTCCAGCTCACATCACCCGGCATGACTTTTTTGCAACTCTACCACCGATGCTTCAGGAGTTGAACCCACCGCCAGAAGACCTCTCAATAGTCCCCGATGCCTACGTACCTATTATCAAGTTCGAATTGCACGGAATATCTATAGATTTAATTTTTGCTCGGCTACCGAACATCAACTCAGTACCAAGAGATATGGTCTTGAACGATAAGGAGCTTTTGAGAGGATGTGATGAGGTCAACTTACGTTGTTTAAACGGGTGTAGGGTTACGGATGAAATTCTTGCTTTGGTGCCCAAGACAGGAGTATTCAAGATGGCATTAAGAGCTATCAAGCTGTGGGCTAAACGTACGCACACCTTTTCATACTTATAAAGGTTCATTAATCTAATTACCCATAGGACGTGCAATATATGGTAATGTCATTGGCTTCCCTGGTGGTGTTGCCTGGGCCATGTTAGTCGCCAGAATCTGTCAGCTTTATCCAATGGCTGTTAGTTCGGTCGTCATTAGTAAGTTCTTTAAAATCATGGGTAGTTGGACCTGGCCGCAGCCCGTTCTCCTCAAAGGAATTGAAGATGGACCTCTGAATGTGCGAGTGTGGAATCCAAAGGTATATCAACCTGTCTACTACGTGTACTGTGTAGCTTCTGATCATTTATCAGATATATGCTTCTGACCGTAGCCATTTGATGCCTATCATCACCCCTGCATATCCCAGCATGTGTGCGACTCATAACATCACTAAATCCACAAAAGCGATTATCATACGGGAGATGGCAAGGGCAAATGAAGTTGTGAATAAGATCATGATCGGCACTTGTAGCTGGGATAGCCTATTCGAACGCCATAGCTTCTTTACAAATGGCTATCGCTACTATTTGAGCGTCATTGCATCGGCTAAAGGAAAAGAACAATTACTAGGCTGGTATGTCATGTAGCTACAGATATTTTGGCAAAACTAACCTCTAACCTTTACTTAGGTCCGGATTGGTCGAATCTAAGCTACGCCATCTTGTGATGAAACTCGAGCAAATCGAAACCATCAAACTTGCGCATCCATTTAATAGGGGATTTGACAAAGTTCATTTCTGCGCTACAGAAGAGGAAGCCATTAGCGTTGCCCACGGAGAAATCCGAAGCGTGGGGAACCAAGATGGTGTGAAGACGGCTGAAACTGACCTTAACGACCAAAACGCAGATAGTGAGTCGAAGGAGGGTGATGATGATTCCAAAGTAAAGGTTTATACAACAACTTACTATATTGGTTTGGAGATCAACACCGGTAAGTCTGCTTTGCAAAGGCCTTTGGAGGTGTGCTCACTTTTAGTAAAGAAATTTCGAAGCAAATCGACATCTCCTGGGCCAGTAAAGAATTCTACGATATGTGCAAGGGCTCGGAACAGTTCAATATCGAGGAACAAAGTATCAACATTGCCTTGACACGCAAGTAAGTACTACTATATTGGGAGCTTATCCACAATCAATTGCCTCTTGGGTTACCGATTCAATGAATAGTTCATTGGATGCGAGTTCTCTAACTACGCGCTAACCTTTTGTGTTTTTGTGTTAACTAAACTTCCGTTACCCCTTTAGTCATGAGTTGCCTGATGATGTCTTTCAACCGGGAGAGATCAAGCCTGTGAAGCACACGAAGAAGAAAATCATCAAGAAAAAGGTCGTGGCTGTGACAAATGGCAGCGGCATGGGAAAGAAAAGGAATGCCGACGAGGTACGTATGAGCCGGCCAGGATATTGTGTTTGCTTTTGTACCCTTCCGCGGGAAAGGGGAGGAGAACTACAAAGGACCAAGAAAAGAAAGAGCACAAGGATAGAAAAACACCGGCTTCTAGGCTTGGCGAACATGGTCCATGTTAAAAATGAGGCTCTACGGGTCAAAAGCTACCGAAGCTACTAGACCCATGTCAGAATCCCAAAAGATGCCGCTGCAAATATCGCGCAAGAACTCCTCCCCTAACGCGGATGAAATGACAACAGCAACACCAGTCTTATTATGGAACTTGCTAAACTGCTTCATTGCACCTTTAGGACACGATGGGACACGATGGGAAAAGGCATCAAGTAGGCTCGATCCAACACCAACAAACTGTCGTACAAGCTTAATGCTTGTTGGTTAATATCGTGCGAGATTCCCACCCTTTTTTATTTATTGGCTTTTTCTGCATACCCATATTTATTATCCCCCTTTTCGTTCTTGGAGAGTTCGTTTGCTTTCTGCACGGTACTTCTAAAGGTGTTCGTGCATGGTTGGGGATGTCCTGCACAGTGATTCGGTTTACCTACGACACTGCCGCTCGTGGACATATAGGTTCTGATTATTCGACATTGTTTTTCAGTGACAATTTAGGCTCCGGGTACCTCTACAACGATATCGTTTTCCTTCCTTTTCTTTGCTTCCTTTTCTTTTCCCCGGGATCGCTACTTGGCGTTTGGATATTTCAACAATCCTAGCAGCATACCACCAAAATTGTCACAAGTATAGGCGTTGGAGTCTTACACTATAGCCTTTCTTTTTGATTCCATAAATTCCGGAGAGAATTTTCTCAATACATTATTGTTTCTGATTGGGACAGCGCGCAACCATCGGCTTTAGCGACTTTAGGCTCCTACTCCAGGCTCCTACTCCTCTTTTAAATCATGTTGAGGCGGCTAACAAGATTACAACTTTACGGTCCCCTTTTTACAACCTTTCGCCTTCCTACATCAGTTACAATATTTCGATACTGTTCATTGTTACTTTGATGAATACCCTTTGTTTTATTCCACAACTTACCCATACGACGGAGAAAGGGCAAAAACTCTATTGAACAAGGGTTCCCTAAGTCAAATAACCCATAGATATTGATTTGCTAAGCGAGTGTTCCAATCCTTCTACATGGGCGAGAAGCCGATCAGAAGTAAACACTCTCCTATGATAACTATTAGGAGGGAAGGGGAGGGAAATTACGTAGCTATTGCCTGTATTTTGTCGTTGTATTTTATGCATTTTCTTTGTTTTTGATGTGTTGTAATATCCAGTTGCTAGGCTAGGTCCCTTTTTCGTTTTCCCTCTTGCGTTTTATGGCTTTAATCACTATTATTTTTTTTGCTGCTCATGTGGAGGAATTGTTGCTTTGTTTGAAACATTGGGAATGATTGTGTGTTCTGCTCCGGCTTCGAAAAGCGTGGTCTGTAACTTAGTACCATTTACTTAGTTTTGTAGTATGGGAAAACATTCAGATATTTGATTTCTTTATCCCTCCAGAAGTGATTAAGGTCAATGATACAATAGTGCATGTTGGGCACATGTTATAGTCCAGTTTATTAATTTTGGTAGAACGCTTGATTCAATCCAAAAGCCAAAATCCCGAACCGTCCTTAGAATTTGTCACAAGAGGCCGCCGGAGTTGAGAAACACCCTCGGAATTAGGTCCCTCGGAATAATTCCCGGACACAACCCACGGAAACTAGTGGGGGCTTTTTTACTTATTTTTTGTGGGGTTTCCGAAGTAACACCAAATTAAGTACAGTTTATTTACCCGGTTCATATATGGTCACTCGACTTTAGTCACATGTCATACTCAGGTATCTGGCGTGCCTAATATAACATGTTTCAGATTATTTTTTCGATAATTAGACATTTTGATATTTACAGGCTCATTTGCTGGTTGAATTCGCTCAACTAGGGCATAGGGTTGTGATCCATGTTTAGTTTAAACGCGGGTAGCGTAAACTCCCCTCAATTCGAATTTTACCGGTAGTGGGGCTTGCTCGCATTTGTACCGTGTAAGACTCCGGCCATTTCACAAACCCCTCTGTTTATCTTGCTCAACACATCTCATTCTTCTCAACCTCAGCGGACATCTTAGATAGATCTTAGAGATACCCAGCTATATACCACCTTTTTACAATGACTTACGGAGAGCTTGACAATCTTTGTGTCAACACGATTCGTGTTCTGTCTGTAAGTTGAAGCCCCACCATTATTACTATTTACCCCACCTTGATACTTTTGCCTCATTCTATATACATGTGTTGTGTTTCGTTTCGAAATAAAATTGAGAATAAGGGTCTCTATGGTGAATTAGTAGTGAATCTAGTGATACTAATGAGTATGTATCTATCATAGGCCGATGCAGTTGCAAATGCAAACTCCGGGCACCCTGGTGCTCCCATGGGAATGGCCCCAGTCTCTCATGTTCTTTTTAATAAGTTCATGAAATTCAACCCTAAGAACCCGGACTGGGTCAACAGAGACCGATTCGTCCTATCGTAAGTTCCCTCACTCATAATTGGTGATTTCTAAGTTATCAAGAGTTATTTGCTCCAGTTATTTGTTATCTCTATGATAGCCTTAGTTCTCTGAGGTTATGGGAAATATTTATTTCCCGAGACAGCAATTTTCACATTCTGCACGCTTCTTTCTGATTATTTAGAGTAAAAGATTTCGTTTTACATACTAATTATTTCCCACTATAGTAACGGTCACGGTTGTATGCTTCAGTATTGTTTGTTGCATCTATTCGGATATGATCTCTCTCTGGAGGATTTAAAGCAGTTCCGGCAAGTTGGATCTAAGACTCCTGGCCATCCCGAAGCTGTAAGATATCCCTTTAGAGGCTTAAAATCATATAAACAATTAATAAAGTCAATAGGCCGATACTCCCGGTATTGAAGTTACTACTGGTCCCCTTGGCCAGGGCTTCGCCAATGCCGTTGGTCTCGCAATTGCCCAGGCTCATACTGCCGCCGTCTTTAACAAGCCTGGATACGAGTTGATTGATAATTACACCTATATGTTCTTTGGAGACGGATGTCTTATGGAAGGTATTGCTTCTGAGGCAGCATCCACTGCTGGCCACTTGCAATTGGGAAATTTGATTGGTATCTATGATGACAACCATATTTCGATTGTAGGTAGTCTCCTCTAGTTGAAAATATTACTTCTAAAAGCGGGGGACTGACTAAATTCTTATTTTTTAGGATGGTAACACCAACTGTGCCTTCACTGAAGACGTTTTGAAGAGATTCGAGTCCTACGGCTGGCACACCATCCACGTTGCTAACGGTGACAGTGACCTCGCTGGAATCGAGGCCGCTATTGCTGAGGCCAAGACTGTGAAGGATAAGCCCACAATTATTAAGCTTACCACTACCATTGGTTACGGCTCTAAGCTCCAGGGAACTCATGAGGTTCACGGATCTCCTCTCAAGGCTGATGACATCAAAAACATTAAAATTAAGTTTGGTATGGACCCAGAAAAGAAGTTTGACGTTCCTTCAAAGGTCTACGAGTACTATGGCGAGACTGCCGCGAAGGGCGCCACAGCTGAGGAGGAATGGAACCAACTCTTCGCCAAGTATCAAAAGGAATACGCTGAAGAAGGCAAGGATCTTGCTAGAAGATTGTCTGGTAAGCTTCCTGAGGGATGGGAGAAGGCCCTACCTACGTATGTACCCTACTTCTATGAACACACAGAGGTTGAATGATTCTAACCATACTCTAGATACAAATCCACCGACCCTGCAATTGCTTCCCGTAAGCTCTCGGAGACAATTCTCCAGAAGCTCTACCCTGTTATTCCTGAATTGATCGGTGGTTCTGCCGATTTGACCGGTTCAAACTTGACCCGTGCCAAGGAGGCCATTGACTTCCAACCCCCCTCTACCAAACTTGGAGAGTGGGCTGGTCGTTACATCCGATATGGTGTCCGTGAACATGGGATGGCCGGCATCATGAACGGTCTTGCTGCGTATGGAACTGTCATCCCCTTCGGTGGAACCTTCTTGAACTTTGTCTCCTACGCTGCTGGTTCCTTGAGGTTGTCTGCTTTGTCTCACCACCGCGTCATCCATGTTGCTACCCACGACTCGTAAATACACCCATTGAATTCTTTGGACTTGAATTCGGGCTAATGATGTTTTAGTATCGGTCTTGGGGAGGACGGTCCTACCCATCAGCCTATCGAAACCCTTGCCCATTTCCGTGCTCTACCTAACTGCATGGTTTGGCGACCAGCGGACGGTAATGAGACCTCTGCTGCCTACTACATTGCTCTTACCTCTAAACACACTCCCTCTGTCATCGCCCTGTCCAGACAGAATCTTCCCCAGCTTGAGAATTCCACTATCGAAAGCGCCATCAAGGGAGGATACGTTGCTGTTGAGGCTGAGGGTGCTCAAGTTACTCTGATCTCTACTGGCTCCGAGGTCGGTATCTGTGTTGATGCTGTTAAGTACTTGAAGGAGAAGCACAATATTGTTGCCCGTGTCGTCTCTCTTCCATGTTGGGAGGTTTTTGATGCCCAAGACAAGGAGTATAAGCTTTCTGTCCTTCCCGATGGAATCCCTATTTTGTCTGTTGAAGTGATGTCCACTCTTGTAAGAAAACCTCTGCTATTTAGGTTCTATCTTCAGTTTAAATATAGCTAACCCAAGAGGGGGAAATAGGGATGGGAGAAGTACTCTCATGAGCAGTTCGGCCTTAACCGCTTTGGTGCTTCTGGTCCTTACAAGGACGTCTATGCCAAGTTTGAATTCACCGCTGAAGGCATCTCTAAGCGTGCTGTTGCTACAATTAACTTCTGGAAGGAAGTCACACCCATCAGAAGTCCTATCAACAGGGCTTTCGCTCAGCTTATCTAAGTGCGGGAAAGGAAGGAGTTCTGGGACTTTAAATTGAAAAGCAGCGTGTAAAACAAAAAAATGTTTCATAGTTTCATAGTTACATTGAATAGGAATAAAATATAAGTTTAGGGTAGGGGTATATTTTATAAGAAGCTAGAGCGGCTCTTTCCTTTTATATTGCGTCTTTGAATTAGAGGCTGGGGGTGAATACCACCTGTTATCACTCGTAAGGGTTTAAAATACCATAAATTTCCGAGACTTTGAACTCATGTATAGACAGCCCATCCCCTCATCTAAGCGACAAGGGTTCTGGGTAAATGCAGATTACAGTAGCTCAAATAGTGGGGCAATAGTGGGGCAATACTAGGGCTAGGCACAGCCTCACCAGCCACTCTGCTTATCCCGCATGAGGCTAAACCCCCACTATCTACCCTGCAAAGTTTTCGTGTGAGAGCCTCAAGAAATTTTGTTCGTTCAAGGGCAAAGCCTCGATTCTCGACACCTCTGAAACATAAACCATTAACAACAATGCCACCAAACAAACCAAAGACCTCAGGGTCTAAGAAGGGAGGGACTCAGTCCACAAGAAACCATTCGGTATATTCTAATTCCTTGAAAAATCCTTTCAGCGCACAGGTTCCTGACAAGTCTGTACTATAGTTTCAATCATTTACGCAAAAAATCGCAAACTTGTAGGGCTAGACTTTGAATTTAACAACTAAGCTTTTTAAAGGAGAATAATTGACAATGTACCTACTAGAAAAATCGACCCAGTCCGCCGGGTCCGCCGTTATGTCGACGACGAAGAAACCGAAAAGTCCTTCTTCCATAGCTCCCTAGAGTCTTGGGTAGACAGTAACCTCTCGGCCAACTTCACCGAGTTTTCTCGTGAAGTACTCCCACTTTCTGAATCACTCCCACATATCCTCTACCATAAAGACCAGATATTTGAGCTACTTGTAAAGTATATCGACCGCCGGGACGTTCTTACCCTAGAGCCGCTCTTAAATCTGCTCTCACAATTCGCGCACGATCTAGGTGCAACTTTCGAACCGTACTTTGCGCGCTCTGTTATATTGCTGAGTAGCTTGGTCGCGGGATATGCAGATGTATCGACTATTGAGTGGACTTTCAACTGCCTGGCATACTTGTTAAAGTATCTTTCAAGGTTATTGGTGTCAGATTTGCGGCCGTTATTTGATATTCTTGCGCCATTGTTAGGAAAAGAGCAGCAGAAGACCTTCATTATGAGGTTTGCTGCTGAAGCGCTGAGTTTTCTGTTGAGGAAGGCGAGGGGGGAGCCATTGAGGTTGATTGTTAGACATGTGTTTGGTGATCTGATGAAGTGTGTCGAGAATCCGGGTGCGAAGGGTTATAAACACGGTCTCATGAATATGTTCCAAGAGGCTTGTATTGTGAGTTTGAACCCCCCATATTAGCGATATTTGTGCTTTGAGGGGTTGTTGATCGTTATTCTAGAGTGTCGATCGGACAATCCACTCAAAAGGACCTCAAATGCTCCGAACCATGCTCGACATCTCACTTGAGCTTTCCGACACTTCTGGACCTTGTTTCAACATCTGCGAAGGTGTATTAATTGCATTGATACACCACACAACTTCTGAAACTTTCCAACCTGCACTCACCGTCATCTATGAGTTCATTGCCGTACTACTCGATGCAGATTCAGTCACGACCCAGAGGGTTAGAATGGCGGCGAGGTTATTATATATAGTAGTTACTGTTAGAAAAGGTACTAGGATACTAGACTGGCAAAAGACCAGTATCGCTGCTCTGTATATTTTAGAGGTCGGATCTTCTTTGGAAGCTGAAGGGCAAGAAGAACAGTTGAAAATATCTATATGGGAGGCACTGAAGGCATCAACCATGATTTTACAGCAGGCAGATCTAGGGATCGTAATCTCGAGGTGTGGAAAGGTCGTAGATAAGGCGAGAGAATTCCAGAACGGAATATTGTTCTTACCGTTTTGCGATTTCTTCTCTACTATAGGTTCAGAACGGTTCAAGATATTTCTACTACCGTATTTCCAGAGGTAATAACTCAACTCAACAATAAGTTCAATCACTAATTTTTGTTTTTATTTTATAGATTTATTATATCTCAATGGAACTCTCATTCCTCTGCTCTCTGCCTTCTAATTCCAAAGCTATCTGCAGCAGACTCCCTTACACCCCCTAAAGATCAAGAAACACCCACTACCGATCTCCTCAACTCTACATCACCTCTTACTCTCGCTGCCAAGACCGCAATTCAGGATATCAGCGCTGCTATGGAATCATCTGATAATCTTGACGACACGAGCCCAGAAGTAATCAATACATGGAAATATCTAGAGGTCCTCCTCTCACTCCAATTCACCGCACCGACAGACTCCGTTGAAAGCCTTGGGTGTTTTCTCCAAAAAATACTCTCCAAGAGCAATAACACTACCTTTGTTTCATTGATCGGAAAGACACTGAGTCTGTATTCACGCGCAAAGGGGCCACAGACGAAGTCACTGGTAGAGCTTCTTTGTAAAAACTTCTCAAATCTGGGCGATAACGCAGTTTTTTTGCAAGGAGTAGTTGATTTTATCTTGCTGGGAAGCTTTAAGAGCATGATTGGTGAAGAATATATTAACAAGATGGTTAAAAAGTTGATAACAAATCTCTACTCTCCTAGCCACGAAGTTCGTGCATCTTCATTACACTGCCTGGAGATACTTTATGCGTACAAGAACCCCAACGCCCAAGTCTCAGATATCATCAATACAGCAAAAATAATCGAGGATACACCACTCGCAATGAATAACGCCCGTAACATATCAATGTATATCCGTAGACTCGGAACCGAGTACAAATTAGTTTCAAAAGATTCATGGGAGCGACAGATTGTCCCATACTACTGTTTTGGGCTACTCACACTTCACTTCTCCCCCGCGTGGGATGATGCAACACTCGCCTTAGCAAAGGTTGCTGAAGTTGAGGAGGAGCTTGTAGCTGGTTTAGCGTTTTCATGGCTTTCTTTTCAAGGCCAAGAGGATGATGTGAATCTAGAAGCTAGTGTGGCGGCACCAAAGCTATGGACGAGTTTTGAATGTACTAATATGAGGTCTGTAGAGGAAGATTCGAGGAAATGTATAAATGAGACAATTGAAGCGGATGCTGTGCTTACTTCGGTGTTTAAACAGGTAAGATTACTCTTGGGTGAATTTTAGTTATAACTAACCTAAGCTTGGATAGGGCCTTCATGCACACCCTCTGTCAGCAGTTGTAGCTCGGACTCAAGCCCTGAAGGTGCTCTGCGAAATTCCCAGAATTGCTGAAAAGAGGAGTCGACAACTTGTTCCGATGTTCTTAGAGTGGACACGAATGGATAATGAGGTCGAAGACGCAGTACAGGAGGACCTCCCTGAGGAGAAATCGTCAATGAAATGGTCGCGGAAAGACCAAGCTGCCATGCTTACCCTTTTTGGAAAATTCGTTAACCCACGAACCCTCTTTAAATCAGAACTTGTATATTCCGCTCTACTCAACCTCTTAGCGTCTGGGGATCCGAAGGTTCAGACATTAACGCTAAAATGTGTATTCACATGGAAAATACCCGCGATTCGCGCGTATGAAGATAATCTTAATAACCTGCTCGATGATACCCGATTCCGAGAGGAGGTGACACAATTCGTTCAAGTCGAGGAAGAAGAATCAATGATCCAGACCGACCACCGACAAGAACTAATGCCAGTATTGCTTCGGATCCTTTATGGCCGTAGTTTATCACGGAAAAACGCCTCAAGCGGCAAGAAGGGAATGGAAAGCAAGAGGACAGTAGTGTTGGCATCTCTAGCGAATTTCAAACCGCAGGAGAGAGATATTTTTATTGACATTACACTTGGAGAATTGGCAGAGGCTAAATTCATTGATAAATCGGACCCTGAGAGATACACACTCCGCCTAGAAGCGCTAGGGTCAGTAAATGTTTCAACGAGGAAACAGGTTGGTTTTGTGAGGATGGTAGAGGATATGATGAAACAGCTTGGGTCAATGATGTTTGATTACATACCGAAGGTTATGGATGCACTGTTGTACTGCCTTATCTCTGCAACAAAGAATCTTGACCAGGTTGTATTTGAAGAACCTAGCTACGAGGATTCAGTATCACATAAAGTGTCGAAAGCGATCCGTCAAGGCGGGTTTAAGTGCTTGAATGCACTATTTACCAATTGTCCAAACTTCTTGTGGAAGCCATATATGCCAGCACTATTCCAGGAGCTCATAACACCGAGACTCGAGAACCTCCCAGTTGAGACATCGCAGGGTCTATCCGGAATATTACAGCTTTTCTCCACCTGGACAAAGGCAAGGAGTACCGTGTTGTTTCTTTCAGATTACAATGATCAAGTTCTTCCACAGATTGCGCAGTGTTTGGCAAATAAGCAGGTTAAGGATGAAGTTGTTCTGTTTATCATCAAACTTGTACAGAATATCGTCGCATTTGTTAAACCTGAGGGGGATATGGAGGTTGAAGATAATTCACAAACAGTCAAGGAAAGGCTAGTTAGGTCGGGCGTGGATCTGTTTATTGTTAACACAGGGGATATTCTGCATAGAAGCCCTGGCAAGGAGGTTCTTGAGCAAGCTGTCGAGATGATTGCGGCAATTGCACCGTATGTTTCTGGCGATACTGAAACTACCCATTTGGTCGATATTTCGGTATTTATGTTGGACCAGCCCTCCCGCCGAGTCAGTCCGAAGGCCAAGAGCGAAATTTTGAAGATTCTTGTCCACTTTCTACCATTGTGCGTCATGGAGAAAGGCGATGAACTATTCGAACGAACATTCCGTAGCGTCTCTTCTCTATTTGGTTTCTTTAAAGATAGAGAAGGTCGAGAAAACCTTGCTAGGGTCCTGAATGTCTTTGCAGCAAGGGACGAAGAGATTATCGAAGTTGCAGTACTTTCGCAACAATTGAATTCATGGTCAAAGAAGCGTTTGGACGAGCCGGATTTTGAGCAGCGTTTAGAAGCCTACGCCAAAATCAACGAGGAACGGTATAAGGTTTTTAGTCCAAGGCAATGGATGCCATTGTTGTTCAATATGCTATTTTTCATTAAAGATAATGAGGAGTTGGTCATTCGGACAAATGCTTCTTATGGATTGAGACGTTTCGCTGAGAGCGTTGGAACTAAGTTTGGTACGCCTTATGAGGAGGCATATCTAACGACATTGTCAGGCACTGTTATGCCTGCTTTAAGAGCGGGAGCGCGTGAGCAATCCGAGCTGGTCAGGGCTGAGTTTGTTGGTGTCATGGCCCATATAATCAAGGAGTGCAGCTCTTGGGAAGAAGTCAATGATATGAAGCCTCTGCTCTTTGGCGAAGACGAAGAAGCTAGCTTTTTCAACAACATTCTTCACATCCAACAACATAGACGACTGAGAGCACTTCGGAGATTAGCAGCGGCAGCTCAGAAGGAACGTATTCAAAGCTCGAGCATTGCCCATTTCTTCTTGCCACTTATTGAACATTTTGTGTTTGATATGGCTGAGGATGGACATAATTTGGCTAGTGAGACTGTTATTACTATCGGTGCACTTGTCGAACAGTTGTCATGGACACAATACAAAGCTGTTTTTAGAAGGTACACTGGGTATCTAAGAACCAAGGTTGAGCTAGAAAAAATTGTTGTTAGACTGATTGGTGTAGTTGTGGACTCACTTTCGAGATCCTGGGAAACGGCTGCAACAAACCCTAGCAAGCTGGCCGCGGCAACAGTTACGGAAGTTACGGATGGAGATGGAGATATTTTAATGGAAGTGGCTCGTCCCAGTCAGCTTTCTGAAGTTTTACCGGAACAAAATGTGCTCGCTAAAGATATCTCGAATGGATTACTTACGACTTTAAACGATTATCTCCATAAAAAGGACGAGTCGACAGTCAGCCTACGTGTCCCAATAGCGATCTCAATAGTCAAACTCCTTAAGGTTATGCCAGAAGATATGCTAAAACTTCGACTCCCCCCAGTCTTGACGGATGTCTCCCATATCTTACGGAGCAGAGCTCAGGACTCACGAGATATGACCCGGAGGACATTGACCGAGATTACAACGCTTCTTGGATCCCAGTACTTCGGCTTTGTTATCAAGGAACTCCGTGGTGCACTTTTGCGAGGTTATCAACTTCATGTCCTTTCATACACTGTGCACTCAATTTTGGTGTCTGTAGTACCTAGTTATGCCCCTGGGGACTTAGATTACTGTGTTTCACAGATCGTTGATGTAGTTATGGATGATATCTTTGGTGTCACAGGAATGGAAAAGGATGCTGAAGGGTATATCAGTAAGATGAAGGAAGTCAAGAGCAGTAAGAGCTACGATTCTATGGATCTTCTGGCTTCTACAACTACCTTGCCCCATCTTGGTAAACTCATTAAACCGATCCTGTCACTCTTGCAAGAGAAGATGAACTTGAAGATGGCTAAGAAGATCGATGAGTTACTTAGGCGTATAGGGGTTGGGCTTCTCAGAAATGAAGCGGTGAAGTCACAAGAGCTCTTGGTGTTCTGCTATCAAATCATCCAGGAAGCCCACAAAACTGCTTCTGCCACCCCCGCTGAGAAGAAGGCGGATAATGCAACTCTACGATATATTGTTAACCTCAAGGCTCCTTCGAAAGCGGTATCTGGAGTCACTACTTCATCACATACGTACAAGCTCATGCGTTTCTCGCTTGATATTCTACGGACTGTCCTACACAAGTACGAAAATCTCAAAACTCCTGATCTTCTTGCTGGCTTTATCCCAATCATTGGCGATGCATTACTTTCAAAGCAGGAAGAGGTTCAGATATCTGCTCTGCGGCTTCTAACAACAATCATCCGTGTTCCGTTACCTGCGATTGATGAAGGGGCACCTGTATTTATAGCGCAGGCCCTTTCATTCGTTAAGAACTCACCTTCTACCAATGCAGAAATAGCTCAAGCAAGCTTAAAGCTTTTGGGTGCGATACTTCGGGAACGCCGTAGTGTCACAGTTAAAGAAACCACCATCGCCTATCTCCTCACACGTATCAAACCCGATCTAGAAGAGCCCGATCGTCAAGGCGTGACTTTTAACTTCCTAAAAGCCGTCTTATCTCGCAAGGTCGTCATTACAGAGGTTTACGAAGTGCTTGATAATGTCGCGGCGATCATGGTGACCAACCAGACTAGATCTGTTCGAGATCTGGCACGAGGAGTATATTTCCAGTTTCTTATGGAATACCCTCAGGGTAAAGACCGATTGAATAAACAATTGGCATTCTTGTTGAAGAATCTAGATTATGTCCACCAGTCTGGAAGGCAGTCAATTTTGGAGGCTGCCCACTTGTTGGTCACTAAAGTTGGAGAAAATCTTATTCAGGACATCATCGGGACATTTTTCGTTCCACTAGTTATGGTTTTAGTCAACGATGACTCCGCTGAATGCCGTGAGATGGCGGGGGCTCTTATCAAGAAGATGTTTGAGAGAGCTGACAAGGAACGTTTACAAACATTCATGAATCTCATTCGAGGCTGGTTGGAACAAGATGAGAAGGCATTACTTATTAGGGTTGCACTCCAAGTTTATGGACTATACTTCGAAGTCTACGAAACGAAAGGGCAAAAAGAGGTAGCTCCGGTGTCGGCGAGACTTCAGGAGCTACTAAATAACGCTTGCAACGAGAATGTAGAGATTACTGTTGAGTGGGAATTAGTTTACTTCAGCCTCCAGACCTGGGCTAAGATTGTTCAACACTTCCCCGGTTCCAGCTTTTCAAATTCTCATGCCGCCATGTGGCTTGCAGTCCGTGATTGTTTGGTATTTCCTCATGCTTGGGTCAAGCTTTCTGCAGCACGTCTGATAGGGCTTCTCCTCGCCGAATACGCCAAGTCACCTAAGTCACTATCGAATCTACCACTTGATAACGACCATGGCTTAACGATGGGCGGCACAGATATGGTAAAGATTGCACGAGCGATATCGTCCCAATTAAACAACAGCGAACTGTCAGATGAGCTTGGTTTGCAAGTTGTCAAAAATTTGCTTTTCATAGGAAGATGTTTCTATGCTAATAAGATGCCGGCCGTGGATTCTATACCACAGAATGACAAAGAATTGGATGATATGGAGGAAGACGAAGAGCTTAGTACCGCTCTTTTGTGGATTATTGGGAGAATTTCGGGTGTTATTCGGAGTGAGCGAAACGTCAAGAAGGTAAGACCTAAAGTTACTATTATCTTCTTGTTTAAGATTTCTAAAACTCTTTCAGGGGCAAATTTTGGGCAAAAAATATGGCCTCCAGTGGATGGCAGCTATGATACAGGTCATTTCAGGAGAGGACTTAGTGCCTTTATCGAACAAACTGATTATGCCCCTATACAACCTAGTGGATACCCCAGAGAATTATATAATAAAGGGTAAACCTAACCCTATCCGAGATTTTTAATAATTCTAGATCCTAAATAGTGCTACAGACTTAAAAGATACCGCTCAAGAAATCCTAAGTATGATTCAGGTTAAGATGGGCCCCACCGCATATGGAAAAGCCTACAACACCGTTCGCACTCAAGTACAAGAGAGAAGACGTGAGAGAAAGTTAAAGAGGACGATTCAGGTAATCCGATAGCCCATTGCCCTTTATATTTCTTAGTACTAAATTAGTTATAGATGGTTACAGAGCCCGAGAAAGCCACAAAAAATAAAATTAGGAAGAATGAGAAGAAACGAGTCTCGAGGAAAGAAAAATCAGCCGTTCATAGGGAGCACAGAAAGGGTAGATTGGGGTAAATATTTTGTTTCAGTGTTTTACTTACATCCTGGGTGGTTGTATGCATTTTTGATATGTGGCGTTTGTATTGCAGAACTTTGGGTTTATCCAGTTGTAGTACTAGGGCGAGAATAAAGGCCGTAGCTATGTATTTATAGTACTATTAAATAGTAGTTAAAACCCCTAGTAATACTTTAGTACCTGAGATATTTAAGTTTTGTGTAGGTGGTGTAGCAAGATCAATCTCGCTCCTTGTAAAAAGACTAAATAGTACTTCGAGTGATAGTCTATGATTATTGTCCCCGGGATAAGCTCCTTAAAGCACTACCCACTAAAAAATCTTAGCATTCACAGGGTCCATATAATCTCTCCACTTGGTAATTATTTTATTAGATTATTTACTCATAAGAAATATTTGGAATCGCACGCACTTGCAAGTTCATAATTGTTACAAGGTATGATTTTATTCAGTATATCTAGATAGCCTTTTCAGCGGCCAGTGATACTCTCTAAAGGCCTACAAAGCTCTAATGTATCATAGTCAAAAAAAGGATCTTATAGCTTCAAGAGTCTCAGCAAAAATGTCGCTTCTCCAATCTCCTGCTCTTCCTCCATGATGATCTTATCCATATCCTCACCAGGTTTTATTTCACCAATTTGCGTGATCGTAGCCTTATCTAAGGGTCTCCGGAGCGCTTTTTCGAAAGTCTCTGCGTGCTCCACAAAAGCATCCTCGAGTCCAACTGTATCTTTAAGGACCCTATACTCCATCTTAATATCATCTGTTGGCAAAAGCCCTGCTTTCTTCCTAAGCCTCTGGACACGGTTCACAATTTCCCTAGCAAGGCCTTCACTCTGTAACTCCTTATGTAAAGCAGTATCAAGGATTGTGAGGACGTCGTTATCGGTATTTGTTTCCATATCCCCAGATCCTGATTCCTCGAGTCCGCGAACAACATTAAGATCTTCAGCAACAAGCTTAATTCCCCCAACGGTGATCTCCTTTTCTTGGACAAATTTCTTCACCTCGGCACTCGTCAGCTTGGTGAGGGCTTGTTTGACTTTAGGAAGATCTTTCTTTAGTTTCTTTCCAAGAACAGGCCAATCAGCGACTGCCTTGTACTGTACGCCGTACTTGTCTTCGTCAGATGAGAGAACTAGATCTCGGACGTTGAGCTCAGAAGTGATATACGATTCAAGAGACTTGACGTCGTCGAGGTATTGCTGATCGCTGTGGATGACAACGAGGGTTTTCAATGGGGTCTTCCCACAAAAGAATTAGCTAGAGAAGGCAGTGGTAAACAATTTAAATATGCCTACCTTTAACCCAACTGTTTTCCTCTCTCGAGAGACACGAGCGAGTTCAATAACTTTCTGCATTCGGCTGAATCTCCTCTCAACTTCCTCATCAAAAAGTTCTTCTCTGACCTCTGGGAAACTCAAAAAGTGTACACTCCTGGGATCCTCGGGTAGAAGCGATTTAGGAATGTATGGACGTAAGCGTTGGTAGATATTGTCTGTTAAAAATGGCGTAAAAGGAGCTAGGCCGCGGACAAGCGTAAACAGGACTTCGAAGAGTGAATTTAGAGCATGCTGTGTGTCTTCGGTCCCGTATTCACCCTTGAGACGTTTTCTGTTAAACCTGATGTACCAGTTGGTTGTATTGTCAATCATTTCCAACATCCTAGGAACAACAGTGTATAATCGGTAAGCTGTTAGTTCGAAGGTGGTTAGCACTAGGTCACGAAGCCTGACTCTGAATGACCTCACCTGTCATCTCTTCGTTAACAAACTTTAGGTAGCTCTGACAATTGGCCAGAATCCACTTGTCCATCACATTCTTATTTCCACCTGACTCGGGACTGAACTGATACTCCTTCCCAGTCAATTTCTTCAGAAGTTGTGCCTGTTGCTCAAAAAAGTTGTAACTGTTCCAGAGTGGCAATAGCACCTTGGCAACAACTTCCTTGACACCCAGCTCCTTGAATCTCAATGGCTGTGCCCTGACAACCGGAGAATTGATAAGATACAACCTTAGGGCATCTGAACCATATTTATCCATTACCAGTGTAGGGTCAGGGTAATTCTTGAGGCGTTTTGACATCTTCTTCCCATCTTCGGCAAGTACTATGCCGTTGACAATACAGTTTTGGAACGGGGAGACTCCAAAAAGATGTGTACCAAGAACAAGAAGAGTATAGAACCACCCACGAGTCTGGTCAAGTCCTTCAGCAATGAAGTTTGCTGGGAAGGACCCTTCGAACTGTTCCTTGTTTTCGAAAGGGTAGTGCTTGCTGGCGTAAGGCATACTTCCGGACTCAAACCAACAATCGAACACCTCCTCAACTCTCTTCAAAACACCCTTTCCTTTCTTACTAGGTATCGTAATATGATCGATTTTATCACGATGAAGGTCTGGGATCTCTCCACACCCACTTAATTCCCGAAGCTCCTCTACACTTCCTACACAAACAATTTCCTCATGATCATCAGATATCCAGATCGGTAATGGTGTACCCCAGTACCTATTACGAGAGATATTCCAATCCCTGGCATTTGCAATCCAGGTCCCGAACCGATTATCCTTGACGTTCGATGGAACCCAATGAGACCCTTCGATGTTCTTCAACATTTGGGGAATGATGCTAGGGATACGAACAAACCAAGCGGGAACTGCTCGGTAGATAAGAGGTGTATCGGAGCGCCAGCAGAACGGGTAGCTATGAGTGATCTGGCCGTCAACAATGAGTCTCTTTTTCTCCTTTAGATGTTTAATAATAGCCTTATCTGCAGCCTTCAGGTTACGTGTTAGTATATTATTAGTACTTATATAGAACTTAGACGCAGTACCTTAACGTGGATCCCAGCAAAGTCTTTTACTTGGCTGGTAAAGATACCAGACTCATCAACTGGGTTGGGAGGGTGCCTCTTTTCTGTGATAACCCCCGCATCAAGCGCAATATTGTAGTCCTCTTCACCAAAAGCAGGTGCCTGGTGGACCAACCCTGTTCCACTATCTGATGTGACATATGTCCCATTCAGAACCTTGAAACCATGATCCTTGAACTCCTCATAGAAATAATCAAACAGCGGTTTATATTTCCACCCTAGCATATCTTTTCCCTTGAACTTCTCCAAAATGGTATATTTTGCCTTCTTAAGCCCCTTTTCCCCGTACAAAGTCTTCAAACACGACTCGAGAATGATATAATTTCTGCCGGAAACCTGATCATTGATCTTAATGTATTCAAAGTCTGGGTGGACCGCAATTCCGGTGTGCGAAGGCAAAGTCCAGGGTGTGGTGGTCCAAGCAAGAAGCTCTGTTGTAGGGTCATCGAGGAGGGGGAAGCTAACAACAACTGCAGGATCTTGAACATCTTTATAATTCTGTTGGGATTCGAAATTTGAGAGAGGTGTAGTGCACGCGGTAGAGTATGGCATGACACGGTACCCAAGGTAGACTTGTTCTTTATCGAAAAGTTGTTTACAAACCCACCAGATAGACTCCATGTACGATGGATACATGGTCTAGCACACATCAGTAATTGTAAATTTTTTTTAAACATGTGTAGTCATTACCAACCTTGTAGTCATTGTCGAAGTCGATCCAGCGACCCAGCCTATCGATAGTTTGTCTCCATTCGGTGGAGTACCTCATGACGATAGCCCTACACTCTGCATTATACTTGTCTATACCCATCTTCATAACATCGTCCCTACAGGTGATATTCAGCTTTTTGTCGATTTCGTATTCGACCGGAAGACCGTGAGTATCCCAACCGAACCGTCGCTCAACATAATGACCCTTCATATGCCAGTAACGAGGAACGATATCCTTAATAGTACTGGCGAGCAAGTGACCTTCAGTTGAGAACCAAAAGTCAGTACACAAACAAAGGACGGCTACAAGTTTTTAAATGTGTACCATAATGAGGTAGTCTGTATTTCAAAGTAGTAAAATCTTAGCGCATATTCTTCTAATGTCCTTCATACTGATTCTCAAATTTTTGGGAAACAAATTCTAACTCACCCTGTACAGAAAGGAGGCCCATCGTAGAAAGTATACGGCTTCTTCCCCTCGGATAATTTGACCGAAGTCCTGAAGGCATCGATCTCCCTCCAGAACTCAAGGATCCTTTCTTCCTCCTTAGGAAAATCCATCAAAGCTGCTTTAGGATCAAAAAATTGAAATTCCTGAGTTTGCAGATCTGTGCGGGAGTGCTATGGTTCGGAATTTCGTTGCGATGGACTTCTGGGATGGATGGCGGGGCATTTTTGTGCAGCGCGGGGTTGACTCAGAGCCTCAGTCATTACAATAAACCCCTAACCCTGGCACCAAAATTACATCCAGACAGCCAGCTACATGTAGTATTTACCCGGTAGACACCAACAATTAACAGTCCTTATGTGCATATATACAGAATACCGAGACTTATAGAAGTCCAACATATTTAGAGGCTAACACCAACACTGAGGAAGGCATTAGTCGAGTAACATTAAAGGGTTACAGGATAAGGCCAGGAGTGGACTGTAAGAAACTTATCTGTTTTCATAATTTACAGATTGTTTTCAATGCCAAATTATTTCACTACTAAAGTTTATTTTTATTTATCTTTCTTCAGTAAATGAGTGTCATCCTCAACTTTTGTAGTGCCTAACACCCAGGGCCCAGGTTTAGTGTGCGTAACACTGCCCTTGTGATTCCTCTAGATGTAGTTTACCCATTGCCTACTTAAGTAGAGTACATGACGCTCAAAACAAGAATACATTAATATAACGTGCTAATAAATATCATCCCTATACCCTGGTATCTAAGTTAAGTTGATTTTTGCGGTATCAATTAAATACATCAGATCTACATAGCGCTCCAACCCAAATCCCCCCCTCCCTATAGCGTAGACATTTTAGGTCTGTGCAATAATCAGAGAATGAGCTAAACAGCATGAAGACAATCAAGACCTAATTACTTGAAACTATTCTTCATCTCGCGAAGTTTCTTCATGACCTGAACTGGCTCAGTTTCACCCGTCGCCTGCTGAATAATAGGATCCTTTATATTGTTAGCTATAATCCCACAAAAACGGTAGCCCAAGAGCACTAACATCAACTCGCATGAAAACGTTGTGTTGCTAAAAAAAAAGGTCAGTAAGTCCGTTAGTAGATTACAGAATTAACCTACCTTCTCATCGTGAATAGTAAACTTCCCCTGCGTTTCCTCATTCTCAGCACAGAATTTGACCAATTTTTGTACCGGAACTGTGTCCATAACATATTGCCCAAATTTGATGTTTGATTTTGTATATTCATGTCCTGGGTAGACTTTTGTATCGTCTGGTAATGCAGCCAAAGTTGTGTTTAGAGCTTTGTGCATCTCTTCAGGCGTTCCTTCGAAGAAACGGCCACAACCTACAAATAATAAGTAGATATATAACTATGATTATCCTTTCTGAATATGTACCAGCAATGAATAGAGTATCGCCTGTAAAAACTGCCCTATCATCTCCATCTTCCATGAAGTAGCAAATGCTGTCTTGCGTATGGCAAGGCGTGTGAAGCGACTTGACAGTTATCCCATTACCAATCTTGAAGGTCTCACCATCCTTCAAGATTTTTGTAACACCTTCGCAATCCTTGCCGCCCAAAATCGGAACGGGGTATTCTTTAAGCTGTGGAAGCATGAGTAAATCTTGAAATACTCTAGCGAAAGAAACCAACACCTACCAGCCCCTTATTGCCGCCAGCATGATCATAATGACTTGTTTCATTCGGTCAGTCTTTGTCCATTAAACCGAACCCAAAACCAATAACTTACTGGTGGGTATTGATGATTGCCTTAAGATTAATATTCTCCGCAGCTAACTCTTTCTGCAAGAACGGTAATACCCTAAAACCAAAGTTAGACCAGGTATATTGTCAAAGGCAACAACATACTCAGGAGGGTTTGCCGGATCTACGATCATGGCATCCTTCGTATTATCATCGATAACCAGATAAGCATAGTTATCGTGGCTCCCGGTCCCTTCGGATATACTCAGCACCCTCAATAGCAATCACCGAACTGGGGTCACATACACATTGGAATCGACTTGATATGCATGGCTCGAAACTGTGATACGAGGGCAATAGGTGTTAGACGCGCCTTGACAATACTGTTCCTTAAAAAGAGCATTGCAGATTAAGACCCGTCGTTGTGATACATAAAGCCGTGTAGAGGTAAATTACGTCATCGTAGGGTTGCTTAGAAAGCGTAGACATTGAGCCGAGGGCCAATGTGAGTATGTATATATACCCAAGCACGCATGATAATTATCGCCCAAGTGCCGCGTAGCTTTGCACAAAGCCATTCCAAACTGGTACATCTTTAAAACCGTGCATACCATACTACCTGTACAGATATAGGGAAACCTAGTGCTAAGACCCGACTTGTAAAGACCCCACGGTAAGTATATAAAGGAGCATGCCATATAGACTCTCTACAAATATGTACATAATACTAAATAAAAGGATACAGATATATACGAGGACTAGCGCACCGTCTCCAGCATTACTAGCTGTTATCAGATCTTATGTTCGGAGTATTAGAATAACTAGGAATTTTGCTAGATTGTAATAGAGTGCTTTAAGGGTGTTATCTACCCGTACCCGCAAAACCGTGGGAGCAGGTTATGTGTCTGGGGTCCTATCATTCTTTATCGCCTTTGAGCATATGAGTTCTACTCTATTTGGGTTTTATACCGACTATAAAAATAGACTAGTATAGGTTCCCCTTCAGTAAGAAAGCCTAGAATAGTACTAACTGGAGTTTGTGTACGCCAGGCGCAAAAGGATGCATATTGCCACGAATTTCCCTTTATCGTTAAAAGTATTAGTCAGGTTTTATGAATACGTTTTTTGCAGGAAAATTAATAAATTACTAAATATAATCTTGGTTGATTATTGAAAGGGGAGTTCTATTCAGGCCCCCTTCCCCTCATTTCACGAGCTGGTCACTTTGATTGAGATTTATATCTAGCCCACTTTCTCCTTTTGAATTGATGTACATGTAGTTATTATTATACTTATCTATGTACCCACTCCTTTCATCACGATAAACCAATATAAAAACACGCTCCCATCGCACCAATAACCACAAAATAATTTAAAACGCCGCCAGTACAGAATCCGAACAAAAAGGGCATCAACATAGTCCCTGCCCGCCACAAGACTATAACAAACCTAATCATTACCGTTTCAACATAAATGCCTCTAACCCCTTCCCAAACCCCTGGCTCTCGCTTTCACTACCCTGACTCTCACCATCCCCAAAACTCACCAAACCATCCCCCAAACCCACTATATCACCACCTGTAGCACTATCTTGGCTCTCCTCTCCCACCCCAACCGTATGCGGTATCTGCATCTTTTCCAGTCCCATCCCAGACCCCCTTCTAAACTGCTGCATAAACCCGCTTTTCCTAACCTTGGCTTTAGTAGCCCCAACCCGCTGTTTCTCTACAAACTTCGCTAGCTTTCCGTTCGGCGTGTTTTTGAAACCAAAATCTACTTTCAGCGATCTTGCAACTCTCTGGACCCCAGTTTCTTCCTCTTCCTCTACTTCCCCTCCCGCTTCCCCTCCCGCTTCCCCTCCCGCTTCCGCTTCCGCTTCCCTCTCCCCCTTTCCTTTTACTATATTATCAGGTAGATATTCAGGTTTCAATGACGCTTGTATTGCTTTTTCAAAATCTGATAGCCCCTTTTGTATAACATCTTTCGTTCCTGGTACTGGCAGTGCAGCTTTTACGAGCTTCTTCGATATTGGTGTTTCAAGGGCTGCAGCGTTACTAACCACCGTCCTTGCAGTCCCCAGCTCCCCAAGTGGTCGACGAGATTGTAGATGCTTGGGAGTATTAAAGAAAGCACTCCGCTCGCCCGTGACTCTCACATTCTCGTCTGGTCCAAAGATTCTTGACTTCTTTAGTGGTAGGTCGGTTTTAGGCTCTTCTTCTGGGTTTCGCTTTTTTACCGTTGGTGTCAAGCACGAAGACGGTCTTGGCACTGTGAATGCTTTACGAATAACCTGTACATTCGTTGATCTTACACCTAGTGGGGTCCGCGGTGGCGGTACGGGGGTAGATGTAGGGGTAGCGAAAAAGGATGTGATATTGACCTTTGGGACAGTGCCTTTCGTGGACGAATAAAGTTGGGGCTTCTTCTATTTTTAGTTAGCACTGAAGAAGGGGGTTAGAAGGTAGTATATGATAACCACGAGGACGGCTTACAGTGGCGCATGATTGTATGGTTAGTTGCTTCGGTGTATAGGTTGGTATGTTTTCTAGGTTGAAGGGAAGTTTGGTCATAGGATCTAGATCACCACGAGCAACACCATGGGCGAGGCGGATTTCTACTTCACTGTTATACGTTAGGTTACGTTTAGGATGAGAGGGGGAGAAGGGAGGTGCGTACGCTCCGATAAAAACAAGGGCCTCCCCAGTGAGTGGCGTCTCTGGCTTGGTACACATCACCATCATCTCAGTTGTTGGACACCAGACCCTCTGATGGAGGAAGGTGAGTTCTGCTTGTTTAAACCCCTCAAGGTAGTTATTAGGGACAGACATTTTGCCGTCTAGTTTAATCGCACGAACAATGCGATCAACTGTTTTATGGGAGCGTACATAGCCATGTGCTTTCTTAAGACCAATACCTTTAATGCTAGGGAGATAATCACATCCAGATAGAATCGCCATCATTCGAAATTCTGCGTCGGTCCATCCAGCAAGAGATATAGCCTTGTTGCGAGCGAAATCATCACGGTTAAACTCAACGCAACCACCGGAGCTATCCATCTTCGTCACTAGAAGACGCACACCAAATACGAGAAGATCAGAGTCCTCTGATATCACCCCATTGATGACTCCTATCTTCTCAAGGTAGTAGAGCTGCGCATCGGCCTCATAAGGCGCAACTACATACTCCACCCCAGCTGCCTTACAAGCCTCAATGACTGCCCTCGCCATAAGTGGTGTTACATCCACCGCCTTCTGTAGAATATCCATTGCCTTACGTTTATCCGTCTTTAGCAACTTTAACCCCTCCTGTCGGCTTTCTTCACGACGTTTTTCACGATCTGTCTCGGTATCCGCCTTTGAGGGAAGGTAGTCCCCATCGAATACCAAATATGGTGTGACACCGTAGTGCTGCAGCATCTTGATCCGTTCCATACAGTAGTCTACATACCGAGAAGTAGGCGTACCCTGGACAAGCTCGAGGGTGCATGAGAAGGCACCTTTGTGTAGCCAACTATAGGTATCGACACCAAGTGTGAGGCCTTCGTACTTTTTAACGTGTTCTTGACGCTTTATAGAGTCAAGCCATTTGTAGAGTCCTATAGGGTAAGCATGGGATGAGATAAGAGGGTGGAAGGCAGGTACCTGTGATACCCATGGCTCCTCCCGGCTATATAAACAATCTAGTTGAGGGATGTACACCTAATGGTATATTGAAGATACCTATAATAAAAAATGGAGCTGAAGGAGCTGGGGAAGCCTGAGGAAAGACTAAGGTACATCAGCTACCGACTGGATTGTCGTTATAAACGAAAGATACTTAGCCCAGCAGGAGGGAGACGAGATGGCGGTAACGCGTTCAAAAGCGCGTTACGATAAGAAGAAAAGGGCTAGCGTGCCAAGAGTCTATACCTACTGACCTCCAGCTGTTGATAAAGGTTATATCCAAATTGCTATATAAAAACGGCCCAATTACCAAGCTCGACCCGTCCAGGCCTCCCTTAATTCATACATACCTCTGGTCTATACCCCAACAGGAGATACCGATATCCCAACCCTACATCCTTTGCCTTATTACCTCTTTCTCTTCTAGCCTACCCCAAAATATATTTTAGAGCCTTCACCACATAGGGCTTTTATATTACTAGGAGTGTTATACTCGTGAATACTATGGAAGCAGATATATTAATTTGAAAGTCAATGCTTACTGTGATCCAAGCACCCAATTAACTCTGTAGAGATAATCTTGGCATATCAAGGTTATAGAGACACTCTCACACTCTAAATATCGCTTTTCTAGATTCCATAAACTTTCAAATGAATGCATGATGGTGGACAGGGTTTTAATTTGGCGCGGACTATTGATAGGTATAGGACTATAGGAAGGGTACCAAAAAAGTTTCTAGATGGGCTCATGTTTCTGATAGTCAGCCAAAATATGAATGAGAACCAATTTGTAACACTTATGTTTCTCAATCTGTGCTTTATTAAGTACCTTAACAATAGTCCGGTACCTCATTGATATTCCGATAGTCCCTCTAGTATCCTATCGATAGCCCGGTACTCTATCGATAGCCCGCGCTATCTCAGACCCCTGTCCACTGTCCGACCATATTTGACTTTTCAACGCAGGTGTTTAGAGGATATATTAGTCTCGTGCCCAGGCTTACGATTATATTGCTGTGCAGCCTATTTCAACTCGAGGATCAGCGAACTTGAGAGAAGACGCTAATATTGCTACAAATTTTATGACAAAAATCTAAATACACCCCACTTGATCCAACGGCGCTATGTACATACGGTGGCTGCGCAGCAATATAATCGTAAGTCTGGGCACGAGACTAAGGATATATGAGTTAACTCTACTGGACTTAATTAGACCCTAATGAATGAGTATATAGACACATAGTGTGCTTTTCTTCTCTCTAAGAAATCTACCAGCAATAGACTTTACCTCTACCTTTAGCTCAACACAAAACTAGTAGGTAATTACAGTACATTTATTCTTTGGGTTCTATATAGCCCTAGTGGGTTACTTAATAGGTGCACATCAGATCACATTTTTATGTAAGCATAATTTAGACTCAAGAAAGGTTTTATCTTTTGATAGTAAACATAATGATAAAAACATTGGGTATAGGCCCTCGAAACAGTCTATTCCATCTTAAGATAACCGCACAATTTAACCCTAGTCTCATTACAACTTCCACTAAGTCCAGAACTTACTCCAAAGCTCCTTCTCCTTCTCGTCCCCCTGCCACTCAAAATCAACCTTATAAACCTCATCCAATCCCTCGTTGACATTGGGCTCTACAAAGCGCCCTTTGAACCCCGCAAACGCGATCCTTGGGACCATCTCCCTTCCCTCTGGGTTTACAATCGCTCCACCAAATGCGCGTACCGCCGCATTATGGGTACAAAGTTCCACGCTGGCCGTGAAGTATACACATCTTATCACCACTTTCTTTTCCCTTGCAAGGTCGATCCAGAGCTTTCGAGTTGCAAGGTCGGCATTAGTGTTATCGACTGCGATGCTTTTACCTGCAGAGAGGCGCTCCCGTGCAACTTTGAGGCACTTAGGTTTGCTTTTAAGGGTGTCTTGATTTATGTGTTCGTACCCAAGGGGTTTTAGGTCACGGCGGTAAAAGGTTGATTTACCGGACCCAGGGGAGCCACAGAAAAGGATTATTTCCTGTATTTTAGTGTTAGGGGTGAAAGGTTTCTTGGTAGTTGTCGTAGTGGTTGTCGTAGTGGTTGTTATAGCAGTGGTTTTAGAGGTGATATAGATGGAGGGGTCGAATCTGTGGAACATTGGCTTTGGGGCTTCATTGAGGAAGAATTCTTCAGGTGTGTGGAAGCCAATTTTGAGGTTCATTGCCCAATTCCTACCTAGATATTAGAATGTTTGTAGGTAAAGTGGAGAGAAACCAAGTTATACCGATCTGTATCTGAAAAGTCTCCTTCCCTCCCTGCTGCATCCCCAACTAGGTAGCTTGCCTCCAAGTCAATGCCTTTTGATTCATCAACCACGTCAAGGTCTAGGTCATCTAATAGTTCCTGCCACATACCCACTCGCGGCTTCCGATACTTATCGTTTGCAGTTGCTGCATATACTAGCATGCCTGGCATATTCAAAGACATGAATATCGCCCCTAACTTTATCTTAAAAGCTAGTAGACGAGCAGAGTCTTTTGTTGGGTCAGGTATCCCGTTTTGATTTGTGAATATGACAATCTGGTACCCTGCCTCATGTAGGGATTTGAGTTTTGAGGGAACAGATGAATGCCACCATTTCCAGTCTTGAGCATCTTTAGCAAATTTATTGCCGGAGACTGTTGTGATGAGAGTTGAGTCCTGTTATTACCCTACTGTTAGTTCTCCATCAAAGTACTATCGGTCGGATAGTATACTCACGAGGTCGAATCCTGCGACTTTCAGCTTCCCTACTACTTGTGCTGGGGCGGCGGCGTTTACTCCCTCATTAGGTTTAGCAAAGTATTTACCGGCCAAGAGAGTCTTAGAGACAAGTCTCCAGGTAGTGGGTTCAGGGTCCTTTTGAGAAGAGGGTTTGAAGAAGTTAGAGACTGTTACGGCTGTAGTTGTTGATTTGGCTTTTCGCTTTGTAGAAGTGGTTGTAGAGGATTCTGATTTACGTTTTCTAGGAGTAGAGGACATGATACGTGTAAAGAGCGTAGTGAAGTACGGTGTAGATTTCCTTATTAGTGAGGGGGTTATGAGGGGAATGTGTGGTTGAGGGGGTTTCGGAGGCTAGATACGATATTAAAGTCTGCATTCTGGGAGACGCGCGGGGAGACGCGTTAATGAAGTCGCGTTGCAGGCTAAGCGTGTTGGGTTGACTCACATGGCATGATAGCAACGTTGCACGAATCCTATGACTAAAGTCTCTTAGAGTCATTGATAGGAAAGGTATTTTTTCAACGATTAGAGTTTATAGTTACACATACACTAAGGAGGTTGTAATAGAAACACCATGTACAAGGCTCAGCCAGTAAGTGACCGGACGGGCATGGAGGCTGGGCACTCCAAGAGATATTATTAATGGATATAGCTTAGCAAGTCACATGGGATTATTAGAGTATGGCACATAGAATACGAACGATCATTTCTGATAGACATACCACAACCCATGCGACGATAGTGCTAATGTCCCATGAGAAATAAGTGCAAGAATAGAAAGGACCTGGGATATTGCTTTACAAAAGAACAAGAAAGCGTTACGCCTGCGTGTATTGCCGTACTCGAACCCAAATCATTAAGTACTAATCCTTATTCCACTAAAGACCTTTAAGCACATATGGTATCTCCATCATAAAAGTCTAATTTACGAAAATCCCTTCAGTAAGATGCGATTCAACATTTCCCATCCCCCATTCCTTAACGTGTCGCTTCACAGAAGACTCATAAATTCTTGCAGCAAGCCTCTTGAGGAGAAGCCCACCCTTCTCATTAGAGATGCACTGCTGCTGTTCAATAAATGAGAGTATACCATTCCGGGTAATCAGCGTCGTTCCACCCCCTTCAACCTCTGCAGTATTCCAGAGAAGCACTATAATCTTTTCCTTGTATCTATCGATGCAGTAAGGAGAGTTATAGAGATTTAGACAGCCACCGAAGACATTGCGTTTGCGGTAGATATCCAGGTCCTATATATCGTGTAAATAGGACACCTTATAGAGGTGAATACGGGAAGTTATACCTGAGTAGTTCTTAGTCCTGCAGCTAGCACATTTAAAATCCATACGATTTCTTTCTGATATTCGTCCCCCTTATCTAATGAAATCTGTAGGATACGTGGTAAGTCATAGAGGTCTAATAATGGCGCATTAAGAAGTAATTCCATGACTTTTTTGTAGAGGAAGTGTGCAGGGTTTGCAACGACCTGAACAGCCTGGGCAATGAAGACACCTATAATGGTTGGAATAGGGGCTTTTAGGCCCGGCTGGGAATCTTCAACTTCTTTTGCGTTGATAGAGGCGAGAAGCGCGCAGATAATTTGAAGCATTTGTGTCTTTTCGCGGTAGTTTGAGTCCTAGTGGGCCTTAGAATTAATATTCTAGAGGTGAGGGGGAAATAAAGGTTACCTCTAGCTTTGCGGCTATGGAACTGATGTATCCAATTGCCATCTTACGGGCAGTAATACGGTCAGAACAAAGGCCCATTATTGCGAGGCCTAAACAGTGTCTTTCAATAACAACCTGGATATCTACAACTTGTCCATCTGAGATGAGAAATGCGAGTGCAGGTAGGATAAACTCTAGATCGTAAGTCTTTGAGAAGTGAGCATCCTCACTTCTTGCAGCAGCCATAAATGAATCAAAGTTTTCTAGTTCCTCCTCTAAAATTACTGGCCTATTGGGTGAAGACTGGAAGACACTTCTTGCCAATGTTTTCGCATCAATCACGACGTTTAGATGTCCTCGTGTTCGTGAGATTAGTGGGGTTCCCTCTGCATTCTCCACTATTGACCATGATGCGACCCGTGTGGCACAACTGCGGGCTAGGTGGGCTTCGATTGCGGTGATGATATCGAGTAACATGGTATCTATAATGTCATTCGAGCCTCGATAGAGAGATAGGACGCCATCTAGGGTGGTGATATTAGATTGCCGGGATCTCGCTATAGAGAAGAGTCGATAAATTAAGTATGCGGTGTGGTGTGAGATTTCCTGGGAGCCGAAACAACTATCACGTAGTAGGAGAGGGTTTTGGGCATGCCCGAGGACTATCTGTAGTAACTTTCCAAGATCAAGGAACTTTGTGATTAAACTGTTAGTATAAACTGTTTTAGTGGGTAAATCTTTTCCTCACCTTTGCCGGTAATTGGGAAACCATCACAGTGACAAAATAAACCACTTCAGGTATATCGATATGTTTCAGTAAACCGGCTTCGAGTATAGCATTTAATGTTACTCTTGGGACAGATGAAGTGAGACTTATCTTCCCATCATAAAGCAGTCGCCCTAAGAAAATCAGAATAATGTTTAGTGTAGTGCTATAAAGAGATTTTACCTAATTGTTTAGTAAAATCAACAATATTCTCTGAAATGGTTTCATCCTCAGAAAACCGCCTTGTTAAATGGTCAAATACCATCAACAGCCAGCTCTGTAGTTCAGTCGCCTCTAATTCTTCCGAGTCCATATTCTGGATGAGGGTACCAAGGAGCGTAACCGTCTTAGCAGTAAGGGTACTCCTTCGGTTATCGCTTGTGATATGTTTAAGAACAAGCTTTCTGTCAAATGAACTAAAAAGCGATGCTACCATTTGTAAAAATCCGATCTGGGCTATATCAGGAGGGCCATCAAACATGCTTTCTTGAACAGCCGAGAAGAGCCTCTCCATTTTCTGCTTTATCCCTGCATCTGCTGACTTCTCCCACTCAAATGTTTTTGTGTCTTCCTTAGGCACTGAAATGCCTTCTAACAATGCTGCAAGATATCTCGAAAGATGGGGAATATTTTTCCCATTTTGTAAGTTTTCGTCCAAAGTAACTAGAGCTGTATTATGCACTGATTCGACCTGCCGTATCAAGGCACAATCAAGCGAGATGGTCCATTCGTGTAATTCGGCTTCGAAGTTCATGTTATATGGTCCTATGTCAAGGGATGCAACACTATCCTTTGGTATAGAAAGTATGTACTCTGTAAGAGCATCACAGAGTGCCCTAGGCGCATTAGGCGTTTCCAAAAGGGTCTCCAGATCTTTTATGGGCAAATGTTTATTTCTTGAGGATAATTGTTGTAGTAGTAGGGCTAAAATATCAAATTCTAGCTCATTTGGATCATCTTTCACGAGAACAACATTTCTAATGAAGTCCAAGATGCCATCCGAGGAAAAAAGTCGAGTGATTGTAGTGTTGTAGGTAGATAGAACCTATTAAGTTTAGCCACCAGTAAGCCCGTTGTTGGCCTGAGCAGCAAAATACCTCGGAACAATGAGGGTCATCAGGGTTCTGCTCGAAATAGCGGCCCATCTTTTCAAGTGAATGCTTTGCCCGCTCACAGATATCACTTAAGATTGGCTCGTATCCGTTGAAAATTTTTGCTAAAATATTGGAATATCCTATAAAGTATTCAGCAGCTATTAAATCCACAGGGTTAGAATACTTTGATTACTTTTCGAGAAGTATGCATATCTCGGGAAATTGGAGAATTGCATTAAATATTTGTGTGTGTCGGTAGGTACACCCAGAAATGATTCCACCCACGCATTATCAGTAGCGAGCATCTTCTTGGCATCTCCCCAGATTGTAGAATCTCCACCCTCTTCCTTGAAACGTACCAAGATAGTCTCTAAGAGATCTATTAAGCCTAGTAGTGCTGAGTGAGAATCTTCGGAGCTTATCTTCTGGGAATCTAGGACACCTAAAATAGCCTTCTGGACGACTGCGATATCAAACAAGGATACTTCAGTCTTCCTTTCTTTAATAGAGCTTTTTACTAACTCGATACTACCAATATCAAGATATCCTATTCCATTGAAAAGTGCTCTAGGCCACTTTGCTAGAAAGCTTGGGGGATCGGCATGGTTCGATTCAAACTCAGGTGTGGTAACATTGGGTCCGTTATTCCCTAGTTCTAGATATTCCCCTCCTTCTAGTTGACTTTTCAATATTCCAAAGCTTTTACTGCCGGTCAGATGACCTGCCTCTTTACAAGCAGCCGCAAGGCGATTACACAAGATAGCGAGGACATATTTGTTTTCACCCAGTATCGCGATTGACTCAAGGAGTCTTACCAGCCAGATTGAGGCAGCATGTTTCACGGTAGGAGTGGATCCCGAATTCATGAAGAACTCCCATTGCTCTACTAGAGTCATGATAAGTGGACTCACAGCTGGAACGCTCCCGGTTAATGATTTTGACTTCATTGCCCCTAGGGCGAGTTCTGAGTAATCATCGATGTACTTGAAGGGGCTGCGTATGCATCGTGTTACTGATTCATCGAGGAACGAAAGGATATCATTGATGGCCAATGGGTCTAGTATTGATGAAAGACTTTCTAGAAGGGCTTCTAGAGGTGACACTGGTGTGTTGCTCTGGAATAGATTGCTAGGGGTAAGAAATGAGTGGAGAAGGTTCCTAATCTGCCGTAAAGGAATGTTTGATGTAGGACCGCAGAATATCTTTAGGATAGAAACGAAGGGCGAAAACGGCATTGAAGCTGATATCTAGTTTAAGCAAAAAATGAACCCTTCAAGGGTATTAAAACATACCTGATTTGCTCCACCACTTAATATCAGGGATATCATGCGCAACCCTCAATAGGTGACCCATTTCTAAGAGCTTAAGCCCTCTACTATCTCCTTCCATGCCATTCTCGTCTACCAAGAAACTTCCCAAGGCGATGGTGATGTCAAACTTTCCTGCTAGTGCAACTTCTGGGATCAACTCATAATAGTCCGCAAGTAATCTACTTGCCGCCTCTCTCTGTAGCTTTCCTTGGATCCGGGTTCCTCCTCTAGAAGCAGAGTTGACTAACCCCACAACTGCAGGCATATCCGGTACCCGCTTGCAAAACTCCCCAGCAAGGTCAAACCGAGCCTTTGACCAGTTAAATGTAGGGTCTACCATTGATACAGATGCATCATCAATAGCAGAAAGAACCCTCTGGAGTTTTTGAAACGCAAATAATAAAAGACGAGTGACTAAAAATCTAATAAGGGAGTTTTCATGTTGAAGACACTTTGTTAATGTAGCCTTGTTGAGTGGCTTTGGGACCACGTTCTCGATGACTATATTTGTCGGTGGGGGGATAACAGATAAATCCTCCATGCCAAAATTTTTTGGCGCATGTAGCTGTATAGTAGACGTGAGAAAAGCGCAATACCCGATCCACGTAGATGTGACTTTCGGGTCAAAGCTGAAGGTGCTGTTATTAAGAAAATAGCTTGCTACTAGCTCTGGACAAGTTTTAAAGATCTCTAGTAGAAGATCTTGTTGTAGAGTGTCGGCAAATGGCCGGATATTCGGAATGAACAAAGATAAAGTACGATTATACACTTTTGGCGCACCGTGACGTTTTTCATCGCTTTCGTTTGATCCCAATGGATACCACCCAAGATCGGCAAAACATATACCATTAGCAGGCGTAGTACAAATCTTCATTAGAAACTCGTGGGAAAATTCTTTGACTGTTTTTCCACCATCTTTCCCTACCATAGTGATATCTATAGTATCTATACGGCTATACAAAGCCAGGATATGGTTAAGTACCCCTTCGTAGAAAACCTTCGTCTTTGTTGCTCTGGGGATCTCTTTATCTGCAAGAACCTTCTTATCCATGGTCTCTAGGATATCATAGACAACTAGAGGCGAGTCAAGTCTGAGATACTTGAACAGTGTTGAGACCCATGCTCGCTGCGCAAGAACCTCGGTTTTCACGGAAGAACTTCCATATTGAAAAAAAGAGAGAAAAAATCTCACAAATGTCGTTCTTAACGAAGGTCTATGCAGGTCATCTGTAGCTATTGTGGTTTCCCCCTTCCCTCCGCGTACCTCAAGGTTTTTTGTGATATCTTTGGTCGTAAAATCAAATGTTGAATGCAGTAACCCACAAACACTTCCGAAATCGAATTTATTAATCTCTGTGAGCGTTCTCAGGGTTGGTGAAGCGACATGGTCTTTGCTAGATACGAGATTTCGATACACGATCTTCAAGTAGGTTGGCTGTAGAATGGCCTTGCATAACACCGCTCCGTATGCTCTCAGTTCCCCGTTTTGCGAGCATGTCCGTACAAGAATTGCCAACGAAGCCATGGCAACTGATAATACCGAAAGTTTGTTATTCTAAGTTTAGCATTGTTAGTTCAAACATGCTAAATAGAGACCTAGAAATAGTAGTAAATACCTGGGAGGCGTAACTACAGACTTGTAGGATGCCCCTAAATGCATTTCCTTGGCCTTCTCCTTCATCTCCTTCACCAACGTCCTTTATTTGGGTCTCCAGCCATTCCTTCAAAATCTTCAAATTTTGCTTCATAGTTTCCTCAGGGATATCACCGCTCTTCGAGCATCGCCCTAGGAATGCCTTAAACTGCTGAATACCTGGATTTATATGTATTAGTTTTTAATGCATATACAGTATACAAACAAGCTTTTCAAAGTCTTCTCACCATTATTCAATTCCTCCGGGTTTGAGAAATCCGCAAGCAGACCCCCCAATTGTCTAGATGTGGTAATACTTTCTACTGAAAATCCTGGAGTAGTATCTTTGTTCTGTCTTTTTCGTTTCTTGGAACTATCCATTTGATGAGAATTTCTTTGGAGCGGTAGTTTACTCATGGTTGTTGCTAATGTCCAATGAATATTTTCTGGAAAATGTGAGACCCAAGAGCCGGGTAACTATATGTACTTATATGCACCTGACCGGAACCGGAAAATTGGCAACACTAAGAAAGTCCGTCACGTCACCCTTTCTTTTAACGCGTCTGTTTCCCAACTACCACAAATTTAACGTATATAGAGAGCTCGTCGACAAAGCCTCGCAAGAAAGTTGGACTGGAAATATGCCGGATATTCGAAGCTTCTTCACGCCTAAAGGGGGTAGTCAGTCTTCTTTGAAAGATAACGCTAAGCCTAAATCTGTTCCTATTACGGTAGCTCTCACCCCCGAGCTCGATCGGGTGGATTTTGCAAGACACTTACAAATAGGAATTTTAGAAAAAAGCAGCAGCTAGAAAACGAAGGGTTGTCGGTATGATTTAACTAGATTATTTTTTTACGAATTTGAGACCTAATTGGCCCCGCTTTAGATTCCGATGACGATGAGGAAGAGCCCCCTAAGAAAGCAACACCCAAAAAGTCACCATCAAAAACACTAGCAAAACCAGCAAAAAAGGAAGAGAAATTGGAGCCCACCACCACTTCCGATTACTTCTCCAGCAATGGCAAAAACAAAATTGTGCGAACAGCCCCAGTTAAGCCAGTTAAGCCAAAGAAAGTAAAACCTGAGATAAAAGAAGAGGAGGAAAATTATATCGATGATGATGATGACCTTGATGTTGGGATTTTTGCTGACCAGTTTAAAAAACAAGAGGATGACTATGAGGAGGAGAAGGATGAGGAAATGATCGATTTTGTTGTCCCAGACGTCGAAGCGGACGAGGAGGAAGAGGAAATAGCAAAGCCGGAGAGGAGGCCCGCTGCTTCGAGAAGTAAACAGAAGGAATTACCTTTAAATGATGAGGAAGAAGAGGAAGTAGTGAGGCCAAAGGGGAAATCCAGAACAAAAAAGAGGTCATTGCCTTCGGAAGACGAAGAGGAGGAAGATGAAGAGCCAAAACCCAAGGCCAAAAAGCCCCCCACAAAAAAGCCACGGGCGCCTGCCTCCAAGAAAAAGAAGAAGGAAGAAGAATCAGCTGAAAATGACGAAGTCAAAAAAATACTCGACAGTGTCCCTACAGTCAGAGCACCAACACCTCCACCACGTACAGGGGAAGAGAAAAAATTCAACTTTAGGGATTTCAAACAAAGGGCCGGCCCAGTAGCACAAGGAACTGCGGAGGTACCTGAGGGTGAGGAGAATTGCTTGACAGGACTGACATTCGTTTTTACTGGGGTTTTGGAGAGTCTTTCGAGAGAGGATGGCCAGCAATTAGTTAAAAAATATGGAGGGTATGTGTATCGATCATGATCTCCTTTAGTTACTTATGATCTAATGCGAAAGCAGCAAAATTACTGGGGCGCCGTCTAGGAAAACATCTTATGTTGTTCTGGGGGCGGATGCTGGCCCCAAAAAGCTAGAAACAATCAGGCAGTGTAACCTTAAGACAATCGGAGAGGAAGGGTTATTCCATCTCATTCGTACTCTCCCCGCAAACGGGGGTGATCATACGGCGGCAAAAGCAAATGAGGCTAAGAAAGCGATTGAAGAGACAAAAATCCGTGAAATGGCAAAGGAGATGGATAAAGAGACAAAGTCTAAGGGTAAAGAAGCTGTGCAGAAAGAAGCCGATCAGCTCTGGACGGTCAAATACGCGCCGACACAGATAACACAAATCTGCGGTAATAAAGGGCAGGTTGAAAAACTACAAAAGTGGCTTAGGAATTGGCCAAAGAACTTGAAGTGTGGTTTTAAAAATAGGGGGGCAGATGGAAGCGGTATTTTTAGAGTAGTCATGATACATGGTCCGCCAGGTATTGGGAAGACTAGTGCTGCACATTTAGTGGCAAAATTGGAAGGTTATGATATTGTTGAATCAAACGCTAGTGATACTCGTAGCAAGAAGCTGATGGAGGTATATATCAGAACTTTATACCTTAATGTGATTATGGAATTAACATTATACATAGGAAACTCTCCGCGGTGTCCTTGACAATAGGTCGCTTATGGGTTACTTCGCTAGTGATACACAGCAGATCGATGCCTCAAAGCAAAAACTCGTCCTAATTATGGACGAGGTCGACGGTATGTCTGCTGGTGACCGTGGTGGTGTTGGGCAACTTGCAGCCGTTTGCAGAAAGACCCAAGTATGTTCTCAATCTCCCCTCCGCCGTGTACCCTCCGAGCCTAATTCTAAGCAGATTCCTATAATTTGCATTTGCAATGAGCGCAAGCTCCCAAAGATGAAGCCGTTTGACCAAGTGACTTTTGATCTGGGATTTAGACGACCAAATGTCAATGAAGTCCGCTCCAGAGTTATGTCAATTGCTTATCGCGAAGGCATTAAGCTCCCCGCAAACGTTATTGATCAACTTGTTGAGGGGACCCATTCAGATATTCGACAGATTATTAATATGCTGTCTACATATAGTACAACCCACTCAACTATGAGTTTTGAAGAGGGTAAAGATTTGTGAGAAGCCCTATTTGTTACGTTGTATGCATTTTAACTAATACTAAAAAGGACAAAAGCATGGGAAAAACATGTCGTTTTGAAGCCATGGGATATTGCACAAAAGCTCTTGGGTACTGAACTGTTCAATCCTAATAGCAAAAAAACGCTCAACGACAAAATTGAGCTATACTTCAATGATCACGAGTTTTCGCACCTGATGATCCAGGAAAATTACCTCAAAACAAATCCTGCAAGGGCTGGCGCATTTAAGGGGAGGGAGAAGGCTTTGAAATTACTAGAGCTAGCAGATAATGCTGCTGAAAGTATTTCAGATGGCGACTTGGTTAATGCGCTTATTCATGGTCCCCAACAACAATGGAGTTTAATGCCAGTTCATGGTATGTTCTCTACTGTGAGACCATCCTCTTACATGTATGGTGGGTATGGTGGGTATGGTGGTGCTCACCACTCTTTCACGCAATGGTTGGGAATGAACTCCAAACAGAGTAAGTCCATCTGAATTTTTTACAATTCGTCACATTTGGCTAAATCTTCACTAGACAAGCTTGGACGCTATGTGAAGGAAATCCAATCGCACATCCGACTACGTGCGTCTGGAGATCGTCATGAGGTTCGCCAGAATTATATACCAACCTTGCACAACTTAATTGTTAGGCGTCTTGAGTTGGAAGGCAAGGATGCCATTCCTGATGTTATTCAGCTAATGGATGATTACTTCTTAACGAAGGAAGACTGGGATGCCATCGTGGAGCTTGGCGTTGGGCCGATGGGTGAGGATAAAATGAATATTCCATCTCAGACTAAGAGCGCGTTTACTAGACAGTATGATCTCATTTCCTTCCCAGCGGCGAGAATTAACATAATTTTATATTAACGAATATATTAGGTACAACCAAATGTCCCATCCTATGCCGTTCATGAAAGCAACAAATGTCTTTGCACCAAAAGTTACTAAGAAGGAAGTCCCTGACATCGAGGACGCGATTATGGAAAGTGAGGATGAGGCAGCAATTGGTGAGGATAATATCAATGCAAAAAAGGCCGAAGATGATTCGATGGATGTTAGTAAGGACAAATATGTCAAGGTTCCGAAAAAAACCACTGCAAAGGCAAAAGGAAAAACTGCTGCCAGAGATGAGAAACCGAAACCAGCGAAGGGGAAGGCTACAGCGAAACCGAAAGCCAGCAGTAGCGGAGCCGCGGCCAAGGGGCGCGGGAAGGCGAAGAAGTAAAAAAAGTATAGAAATGCCAAAAAACGAAACCGGGATGATTGGACACGTTTAATTATTTCTTTTTTGGTCTGATTTTACACATGTAGAAACGTTATGTTAGTTAATTGTTACACTGTATCATAAATCACCCTTGAGTAATAATATATTAGAATAGTTCATTATTAGAATTATTTGAAATGGGATCGCTCATAGTAATCCCCCGCCGGCTTTAGATATTTCGCTTGTTCGCATTCCTTTGGAGGAGTTCTCTGCCCCTCATCCGTTCCGTAAGGAAAGGTGGGGGGTAATCATCAATCCTAGATGATCTTGGCGCGCTAGCGGATAAGAGTTTCGCACTACGGAATTTTTTCACAAAAAAATTTGCTTGCTGCCCGGCGCCGAACCCGTTTTTTTACTCCACCCAAGGGCGAAGGAATTACATACACTCAGAGAGGGGAAGATGGCAGCACGAGAGAACCCTTTCACCATAGTGACTTTACTCCCGTCCTTACCGTCAACTACGCCTGGGTTTCAGTCTATTCGCTACCTTTACACTTCCGATCTGCCCGACACCTAGTCTGAGAACATTTTTCTGGTTGAGGTCATCTGGTTGTCCAGGGCCGTTTGTTCCTCGCCCTCAAGACTCCGTCACAACCACAATCCAGATCAATTCTTGAATTCAGCAAATAAAGGACTTGCTCCTTCAACATAGCGAGCAACGATCAAAATCGTGTATTTTACTAGACCTAGAATCTAGTCTTAAAAGCAGCTGGTATGTTGAAAGATCTTCAGCTTCGGGCGTCATGTTGTTTCAGACACCTCATTTGCCCCCCCCCTCCCTTATTGCTATATGATGAATGTTTTTATACTTTTAAGATGTTAGACTTCTAAGTCTCCTCGTGAGACTCTGCAGACATTCTTTTTCCTGATTGCATAACTTCCTCTAATTATTTCTACATCCTAAAATCCCGATTCAATACTCCTAGATTGACACTCTGCTGTGCTTAAGATAGATACGATGTGTGGAATTATTGCAATCATCCTTGCTGATCCAAATGGATCTGCTGTCACTGATATCCATAACGGGCTTCCAATTCTCCAGCATAGAGGGCAAGATGCCTGTGGAATTGCTACCTGTGGTCAAAGGGGGCGAATTTACACCCGTAAAGGCAACGGTCTTTGTTCTGAGGTCTTTAGGTTCCCAGAACAGCTTATGGATTTACCTGGGAATATGGGACTCGGCCATCGTATGCTCCCTTTTGATTTGGTTCTTATCCCTATGTTCCAGATGAATAATCTCTGCATTCTCTACTGCTATATCACCCCTACATCATCTCCCTGTCCTTCACCTCGTGGTGAATTTCTTTCTATACTTTCTCATGTACATGAATCTGTAACTGAGACTTATTTTATTCGAGGTGATGTCTGACTGTTTGATTTTTGTGGAGTCAACAGTGCGCTACCCCACCGCCGGCTCCTCAGCAAATGCCGAAGCCCAGCCATTCTACGTAAATTCGCCATACGGAATTTGCTTTGCCCATGTAAAAATCCCCTTTCTGCGCCTTGATGTAGACGAACCCCTTTTGACCAAAATTGCAGAATGGGAATCTCATTAATGCGACTGAGTTACAAGACTACCTCGACCACGAGGCACATAGACACATTAACACTGATTCTGATAGTGAAACACTTCTGAACATCTTTGCTAGCGCTTTGCAGGAGACTGGAAAATTCCGTGTTAACGAGGAAGATTTGTTTACTGCACTAAAGGCCATTTATCAGCGTTGTCAAGGTGGTTACGCTTGTGTAGCAATGCTTGCTGGTAATGTTTTCAGCCGTTTCACAAGCTATCATGGGGCCTGATCTGATGACTTTGGTTGTACAGGATTCGGGATTATCGGATTCAGGGATCCCTATGGCATCAGGCCGCTTGTACTTGGTGAGAGGAAAGGAGCTAATGGTGGAATGGATTATATGTTCTCCAGTGAGAGTGTTGCATTGGACCAGCTTGATTTTGGCAGCCATCGTAATATTAATCCCGGTATGTTTTAAAGTTCCTTGATGAGCATTTGTAATGAGTCAAAACTAATATTCTTTACCCGAAACAGGTGAAGCTGTAATTATCAAGAAAGGGTGCAAGCCTCTTTTTCGACAAGTACACCCTATACTTAACCATGCCCCAGACATTTTCGAGTACGTTTACTTCGCTCGTCCAGACACTATTATCGATGGTATTTCAGTTTATAGGTCCCGGCAGAATATGGGGCTGGCTTTAGCAGATGCTGTTCTTGCGAAACTTGGCACTGATATTGTCAAAACCATTGACGTTGTTATACCTATCCCTACGACTTCAGAGGTGTCTGCTCTCAGTCTTTCACAGAAATTAGGGATTCCATATTGTCAAGCATTTGTCAAGAATCGATATGTCGGTAGGACTTTCATCATGCCTGGACAAAAGGAGAGACAGAAGTCTGTACGAAGGAAATTAAATGCCATGAAAGAGGAGTTCAAGGATAAGAATGTCTTGCTTGTCGATGATAGTATCGTACGGGGGACCACGAGCCGAGAAATCGTGAATATGGCTAGGGAAGCCTGTGCAAGGAAGGTTTACTTTGCCAGTTGTGCACCTCCAATAAGGTAAGCGATCTAACCTTCAAAATATTCAGTCCTGTTATTGAAGTTATAGAAACGCCCACATCTACGGTATCGATCTTGCCGACACCAAGGAGTTAGTGGCCTATGGTCGTACGGAGGAGGAAGTCTCTGAACATATTGGTGCCGATGCTGTCGTCTATCAGACTCTTCCGGATCTCGTCAAATCCTGCTCATCCCTTTCTAGTCATATTAAGAATTTTGAAGTCGGGGTTTTTAGTGGGGAATACATCACTCCCGTGGATCCATCTTATTTTATGAGACTGGAGAATATCCGTGGGGAAACCTCAAAAATGAAGAGAAAAGAAGCTGCAATCAAGGCTGTTGCTGCTGGCATCGCAAATGAGGGTGACGTGGCTGATGTTCTAGAAATGAATGGTGTAAAAGTCAATGGTCACAAGTTCGATGAAGTGGTCAGAGAAAACGTTAGGGAGAGAATGGACGTCAGCATTCACAACTTTGGCGACTATGTAGATGCTAGTAGGGATGGGGGGCAGTAAGTCTTAGCTTCCAGAAGCCCAAATTGCTAACAGGATTTTACAGAAATGAATAACAACGGTGGGGTTATTTGAGTTTACATTGCTATGTTTTCCTTCTTTGGCTAAGGTTTCTTTGGTGGTATGATACGATTTGCTAGGTGGCTCTCTGTCTGAATTATACCTTTCTTATAAATTCTTTTCTTTTAATCTTCCACAAAATATCCTTTTTTGAGAGGGGGGGGCGAAATTGCTGTATACAGATAGTATCTTTAGATGTTGGAAAGAAATTATAGTTGGAAAAGGGGGTCTCTTGAGCTAAAGAATTGAGTAGAGTAATATGAATTCTCTATCATGATAACTACATGTATCCAAGGCTACCTAACTTTTCCTAGGTTATATACATAAGACTACGAAGTGATTTAACGCCCAGTCTAGTAATGCCTAAAACTTGTATTCTTTCGCAAATACCTAAAACCAAGGTATTTTTTGTTATATATTTAATTAAGAAAACAAATATCTAAAGCTACTAGTGAGAAAATAAAGTTTATTCGGTTTGGTACAAGCACTGGAGTCAATTTTAGTAGTTATTATCACCAGAAACTCCTGTTACTACTAATTTGAACGATTTGATCAAAATATAATCTGATGGGAAATTAAACCCTTTAAAGTTAGTTGTACAGCTATAGAGTTATTCAGTCGCGAAGGACAGTTGCGTTGTCTCATACTAAATTAATAGAGAGGTAGGCAAGTACGTAGATTCCTACTTAAGAGCCCTCGTTCTAGCGAGCTCCATGTATACGAGCTCCCTACATCATAGACCCAAAACCTACCTATACCCGTGTTTCACCTATTCAATACCAGATACTACAACACATGTCAAGCCGAACAGCCTTTGTTTACTCACTAGGATATATACTCTACCAAGAAATCTCTATTTAGCAAAAGCAGTGTAGTGGGTCCATTCTTAGTTATTCATTCGTAGCCTGAGTGTACATACAACGAAGAAACAACCCTTCTCCACTCGTAATAAGAATCCGCGTAATATAATTGACCTAAAAACACCTTTTTTTATATCTAAGCTACTTATTATCATTGTGAAACCTGTACCGTTACATCACTTGTGGTACCGTACATGTAAATGTATGTGTAGTGTTCTGCTTCGAACTGATATACAGCCGTGTCCAACAAATCCCTGGAGTCCCCTCCCCCCCCATGGGAGGCAAAAATAGTTCATTTACCTATTAAACTACTTCTCCCAGGATTCCAACCGCAGATCTCTGAGCCAAGTTCATAATCAGTTGTCTTTCCCTACCAGTAGGCCAATTGACCTACCGGATATTATTTGTTGGTAGCCAACTCACATGAAACGACCACCACCATTGCTACATATCGGGGGGGCTAGGAGTTAGTTAGACAACATTGGTATGAACTTATGGGATACATATACCTACAAAGGGCCGGTGGCATTTTTTGATATTGGGTGACAGGTCTGACAGGTCTGACTAGTGGGGGGATCAACATCACGTCACTTGGTAAGGAAGGCAAAGGGCACCCAAATTAAAAATTTTCTTGAAAATTTATATTCCTGGTAGTCCCTTTAGTCCCACATTAATACTAGCATTTGTGGTGCTGAGGTTTGTGGGTTTGCCGGGGACTCCGGAAATTTTTTAGACACGGCTGTAGGTACATGTACATACTATAGATCCATAAGGCAACATTCATCTATCTCTAAGCCTATTCACATTATAAATTTATCATCGCTATCACCATTGTCTATGTCTAAGCTGTCCTATTTATTTAAATACTAGTACTATTCTCTCGCATAAAACAATTTTCTTTAACTAGTACACTGAGTATCCAAATGACTAATCAAATTTCTAAAGGTGTATACCTTTTTCTGTCTTGGGTAAATATTTAGGCCTTTTTATCAAGAGCTTCAAGTGATTTACCATAAATTACAATTCATGAGGTCAAACCTACATTAGTTATCGACTATTGGAGGTAAATCTTAGGTTATCTAATCCTCCTTGATGCTAGGAAACTCAACACTTAACCTACATATTTAGAGGCTTACAATCATCTTTCTCACGGATTCACTGGAGTTTGAGGTTTTATTGGCTCCCAACAAGAATTTCCCGCTACTCAACCATTTCTGTCAAGGGTATGATCAGAAGAGGGTGCGGGGCTCGAATATGAAGGCCTATTGTTTTAGGGAATATCAGAAGTTAGGGCACTGAAGTGAAAATTATGTATTTCTACATATTATCTTATCAACACGCAATATCAAGTTTAATGACTAAACCCAAAAAACAAAGTTTATAAACTTTGTCTAAGTTCATTCAAAAACAGATCTATTGAAGAATCTATACACCTTTCTTGCTGCCTCGGGTCCTATCATTGAGGCTATCTCTTTTTCTTCCATATTACTTAGCTCTATAATATTTTCCACCTCTAACATGACATTTTTATAGTTCTTCGATGTGATCCCAGGGATTGATCGTAGAATATCCTAATAAAAAGGTACCAATTAGAATTTTTCTTAAAATAAAGGGTCTGTTGGAGTAGGAGGTATCCTTACTTGTGGGGCCTGGTTATGTGCATTCGTTGGGTTCTCGCCATCTTCGAGGCCTATCTTGACAGCTACTACAGGATCAGGCTCCGGTTGACTTTTCTAAATGTTTTATCCCAAAATTAGCCCTATATCAGTCACTTTTAATACCATTTCAGATATACCTTTAGTTCCTCAAAGATCTCAGCTGTTTGATACGGGCTAGATGACCATATAATCTTTATCCTAGGGAACGCAATTGTCAGAAGTACTAGCTTAGATTGAAGATCGTGCTGTCCAATAGTCGATGTTAAATCCGCAAATGGCTATTCCTCTCCAAGTTTCTTGATTAGCTTCATGTTTATATACGAGGGAGAATCAACCAACCAACCTCTAGATTAAAGGACTTATTCTGATCAAATTCAATTAACAGCATCGGTGACTTATAATGTAACAGCATCGTCTCGCATTGATTATAAAGTCTCCCGTCCTTAAATGACCCAATCAAATCCTTGATTGACTTCCTCTCAACACATATCTCAGGTGAGAGGATATAGTCACCCACTGTCAGTGTGCACGGTACAACAAAAGTATTGCGCCCATGGAGAAGCGAAGGAAGTGAACTGCGAAATTCACGAACGTCAACTATAACCCGTGGTGGTTGGGCTGTTGCGATAAGGCGTCCTCCACCAGCTATTCTAGTGTTAACTGTTCTAAGGAACATTTCTTGTTGGTCTTCTACGCCCTTTGAGTCGAGAGTGAGGGCTATTGACATGTTCTACCAAATACGTCAGTCATTACTTAACCCATGATTCTATAGGGGTATCTACTCCTTTTTCGTGAATTAGTTTTGTAAATGCATCCTTTTCCTTCCGCACGGTGCTCAGATACCGTTGTTCTTCTACCGAGTTCCCGTAGTACATAAAATAGACCCTGATATTCCTATTGCTATGCGAACTCCGGTATACCTTCCCAAAAACATCAGCCCCGCCCCCAGAAATAGAAGTACACAAAATAACTTACCTCAACTCTTCGAATAAACGCTGGATCCAACTCATACATAATCACATACCTAGGCTTCAGCTCCTCCAAGACCCGCTCATCCATATCTCCATCATACGGATGCACAACGATCAAATCTCCCATTTCATATGGCTCAAAATAGCTCTCCATATTCTCAAATGGATCTACACCAATCTCTTGTTTGAGTGCCTGTTCCTCCTCTGTTGGCCTTACACCAGAAAGCAGCTTTGCTACATTCGCAGGTTGATCTTCCGTAATCGTGATGACCCCACTAACACCACGACCTGGGCCCGATGCAGCACTTGCACCTCCTCGAACTCGCCTCCGTTTATTAGGTGGTGCCTTTCCGCGAAAAGATTCTTGTTGTCGGCGAGGACCATCTGAAGAGGAATTACCTCGCGCCCTCTGGTCTTCTGCAAAAAGAGAAGCACTAATTTTGCTAAAATCATGCTTCCAGGCTAGATACCCGCGGAGTCGTCGCCGCATCATGAATGCTGCTGATGCTTCCTTCTTTATGCCCTCTCTAGTAACGTCATCGTCTCCGGTGTCTTCTATGGGGTGTTCATTCATTGTTTGTAGATATTCTCGTAACTGACGACATGTTTTTTCATCGCTACACATGATAAGTGTAGTCCCATATGTTGAATCTTGGGGTACTAGATTAAAATGGATATCTCTTTCGATCTCTTCTAGTATATCTGCGAGTAATGACCACTTCGGCTGCTCCTCTAGAACTGGTATGAGAGATGATGGGACCTCGCCAATGGGGTTTTTACTGATCGCAGCTTTGCTCGCAGTGCCTGCATATACGCGTGCCTTCGCCACAGTAAATATAGTATGAGCAGCGTCCATAAAGAGCCATGGAGATTGTGACTGCCGTGTCGACCCCGGCGGTGGAGAATGCGTTGCAAGTATCGTCTCGAGATGTTGGTAAAACATTACACAATCATACGTCAACAATGAATGCAATATACCCCTCAGTACCGTCAAATCATTCACAATCTGCCTTGTTCTCCAACTAACTCTATGCCACACGGGATCCAACTGTCGCCTTACAATAACATCAAAGCTCTTGTGCAGCGCGCTATCGATATTCCAGTCATCCATATCGAGCACAGTATTTCCCTTTTTGAGCTCGGATATAGAAACCTCTATACATTCGAGTACCGCTGTTTGAATCTCCCGCATTGAGTCCGTCATTGCTACCTCAAGTTCAACTACTTCGGCCTTTTTCACTTCGAGTGATTTGGCAACGGTCACGTGGAAGCGTGGCCAGAGGGTAGGTTTTCGGAGGAAGAGATTACGCATCATTGTTGCGAGAGGAGCGAATCCAGTACAGAATGGTTCGGGGTTATCGGAGAAGGCTTTTATGAAACCAGTTTTGTTCTTTTGGCGAAAGATCCGAAGAATGAATGCTTCAATCGAGGTTGCGATTACCCTAAGTTGATAGCGTATTAATATATTATATTACAGGACCTGACTATAGAATACTTACCTATCAGAATGAAGCACGACAAGCCCAGTGATTGTCTCGGGGTTAAGTAAGTCTTAATACTGTTAGAATTTATCTACGAAATTCTGAAAACCTTGGTAACATACTCGTTAATAAATCAACAACCAATATCCTTGAAGTCACCGAGAATATCCCACCCTTAACATACAATTTCTCCCTGCCATTATCGTTAGCATCTCATTCCATCCAGAATTACCAAGCCCATACCTTGCCCCCACACTTTGGCTTTCCGTATTAACAATTCTCAGACCCCTCGCCTTCACTGCCAGAGATATAGCAGCTTGCTCTGCCAATGCTATTGATACCACAAGTCAGCACACCATACCATTACACATACAACATGGCCAATCCCCACCCTCCCCAATCCACCCATTCTCTCGCTCGTCCGCTCCAACTAATATAATCAAATTATCTCCTGCGGCATCATGTGCGTGGAGAAAATTTGTAACAATACGGAGGAGACCCAGCCCACGAGCTAGGATTACGAGTTCGTCTTCTTGCGAGATTTCTTGGAATAGGTCTTTTTGATATTCCTGGTAGTGTTAGTGGTCTTACAGATGACCTATATGAGGAGGCTTACCAGTGGCAGGGAGAGCTTGACTTGATTCTGAGAGGCTTCGGGGGTTGCCATTACTTGTCTAGGATTCCAACTAATTCATTTGGTGTAGCTTGAGCTTCGAGTCACTGCAGTGGAACTACATAGCTATGGCAGGGTAACAGTTTTGAGTAATCTCATCTCATCTGAGACATGTCAAGAAGAGTGCTTGAACAGAGCAAGTAGTTTTCCTTTCAAGGAATTAGGTTATATTCCACACTAGCTACATACTATATCAAGCTAGCATTCTTCAAATTTTGGCTTCTAGGTAATTCTCTAGAAAATCTAGAAGAAAAAAATTGTACATCACAACGTATCACTAATAAAATTGTTCGAATATCTTGAATAGAAAAGAATCATATTGTAAACTATTATATAGCGCCTAAAGGTAGTCTATAAATACTATCAAACCTATCAACTTAACTTCAAATTAGCTTAATTCCCACAAAAATCTTTCATCAGAAGTAAGTTATAGAAGGGTATATAATATATCCTCAGTGATCTTGGTGTAAAAAGAGAGCGCATTTCCCGAAGGATCGCATACTATCTATGTGCATAGATATCATCACAGGCATATGGTGGGGTAGAAAAAACGGGTAAGAAAGCAAAAAAAAACAAACCTTGCGTAGTCAGTAAACCCATAGTAGGATTCCATAGATAAATATTCAAAAACCTGTAATCTTTTTCGAACCATTAGCCTTAGTCCATAAATAGAAGAAACGGCGATAATGTAGATAGGAGGGTGAAGGATGTAGTTTTCAGAATATGTAAGAATGAATATCATAAGTGCCAGTCGACATTTGAGAACAGGCGTGAACTCGCCGAGCTGGCACTCAATCGCAAATTATTTCATCACATAGAATCCAGGGCAGGTTGGGAAGGGATGAATGAAGGAAGGAAGGAAAATGGGGGTTGAAGCATACCTGATAACCAATTCTCCTTCTTCTTATCGCGTTTGGTCTATGAGATGGCCAGTAAGACACGACAAGAAGCAGGAGGACGTGTTGTTGATGATGATGCTGTTGTGTTCCTAGAAAAAATTCTAAAAAGTACCCCCACCGCCAAGATATTTTCTTAGGTTTAAACCCTAGGTAGCAACACCGTCACACCCCCTGTCTGATATCCGCCCACCCACAATATGTAGGATACTACGCCAAGCCTAGTAACGACCCTGGCGAATTTCCAGTGTGCTCTTTTTCGATTTCACGATCACGACCATCAGCAATACAACAATTTTTACAGTGCCCATAGACTAACCAACAACCCCCAGCACCTCCAAAATGTCTACAGAAGTCCAGACCTCAAAATGGCGGTATGTTTTCGATTTGCGGCTCCCCTAGTTATTTTTGGTTATAGAGTTTTTTTGTAGCTTTAGAGAATGAGAAACGGGGATGGAGGGTTCTCGCTTTTATATCGAATTCAGTCGCTGACAGTTTGTCCGAAAATAGCCTTGTCCAAGTCGGCCGTATCGTCCTCCTCGAGCAAGGCCCATACACCGGTAAACTCGCCACCATTGTCGAAGTCATCGACCACAAGCGTGTATGTGTACAATCCGCGCAGACATTAAATCTGGCACCCTATCCTAACATTACAACCTTTAGGTCCTTGTCGATGCTCCCCTCGCTACCGGCCTGGTCCGCCATGCCACTCCCCTCGCCCACCTAATCCTTACCCCTATCGTCCTTAAGACCCTCCCCCGCGGCGCCCGTACCGGCAAGGTTACCAAGGTCTGGAACGCAGAGGAGCTTGAGAACCAGTGGAAAAAGTCCGCATGGGCGCAAAAGATCGCCGCCAAGAGCAGGAGACGAGAGTTGACCGACTTTGAGAGATTCCGCGTCATGGTCCTGAGGAAACAGAGGAGGTTCGATGTCAGGAAGGCTGCCGCCAAGGCGTAAATATCTTCCCTTAAATCTGTCATAAAATAAAAAAACGGGAGGGAGTTTTTTCTTCTTACTTCTGGGCGCGCATTACCTTCTGTAAACATAAAAATAGGAAATCTTCGGGTCTGCTGGATTCCAAAAGCTACGGGGTTTGTGTGTGATGGGAAGGGGAAGATGGATTGAAGCTGCGTATTTCAAGATGAGGCTGGAATATATGGGTTCTATCTACGGGTTTTCTGGTTTATTTTGGAGTTCTTGTTTCTACGTGGAGATCACACATAAAGTATCACCAAATAATTGTGGTGCACACTGGTGCTTGTGCAAATGATACTCAATCCTCAGAATATGCCTATAGAAGAAATAAGAATATGGTATGAAGTACCTATATAGTTCTATAGATGAACATGGGAGGGGGGGGGCTTGATTATGCCGCCATTACGTACATTGGACTCAGTAAAGCAAGCCACAAACGTTTCGTAGAGCTAACTTAGAGGTTTTAGGCTCCCCACCGAGTAATCCCACTATGAAGTGAAAGAGATTCCGGATTGAGCCTTAACCCAATGCCGTCTTAAGCACTTCAGATACCACTATAAACTGCTCTTTAACTGCTTAGAGAGCAAACTAGCTAGATTGACCTTGATCAAATTTGTTAAAGCTTATTGTCAACTACATGTATATACACAGCCACACCGGCTCAAGAAATATAAATGATAGGACATCATTTCGATAGGCTCGTCTAGTGCTCCCGTTTATATATTCATACGACTCCCAAAATTCACAGGCAATTCAATGACTTTCTCGAGGACTACATTCCAAATTTTATACCAACCATTAATCGGCTAGCTATCATATATATAGTGAACAAATCAGTTGAAGTCGATACCCATACACATCCACACAAACCTAGAGACTTTTCCGTCAAACACTATTATTGCGTTCACTCTTAATCCGAAAGAACTAAATACAACAGCTAGTCTCAAGTACATTAGAATCTCTCGGCCACATACTACAATCACAGCTCAAATGAAGCAAACTAAATAGTTGTAAATTTGGGTAGGAATTCTTATCAACCATTTGATATATTACATCCCTAGGCTCTAATATTTAAAGTGCAACATCATCAAACCCCTCTTCAACCTTCTCCTTCACCTCGGGCGCTTTTTGCCCATCTTCGCCTCCGACCTTCTCTGGCTCTGGATTCTTTACCTCGGGCTCTGGGGCTTTCACTTCCGCCTCTGGCTTAGGATTCTCGGCAGCTGGCGGTGGGGGCGATTTTACTGGACTTTCAATAATGGGAGGGCTAACAACCGCTTCTGTTCGTATCTCACTGACAGACTGCGTGGGCCGGTGTTGAGACTGCTGAACAGAAGATACTACGCTTGTACCGGTTTGTGCACGCTCTCGCATCGGTAGCCCCTGCCGCATTTTAGATATATCCGCAGTCAGATAAAACTGCCTAACACCAACAATTCTCCCATCCTTCTCGCATGCTAGCAACCACTCAGGTCTCACAACCGGAATATTCATTTCCTGTGCTCTTTCCCAACCCTGTCCGCGGCTCTCCATACACACAAAATGCGTTGTATCAATGCGGACAAAATCTTGCAGTGGTTTTGCCCCAATCCTTGCGAGAACAACCTCTAGCTCCTCCCGAGTCTCGCCGGGCATGACACCTGGACATACAGTGATACCGGAAAGATCGGTCATCTTATGGGTGCGGACTGTTAGCTTTTCGCTGCTATATGTACCAGCCGAAGTGCGTAGAACAAGGTGAAACGAGTATTCAGTATCCACGGCCAGCCCAGAGATCTTCGTGCTTGTGTGTGTCGTTGGGTTTGGGATGGCCCCAGCCTTGCTGTTATTCCGATAAAGAGTTAAAGAGCGTAGATTTGCGGTAGCAAGCTGAATAGGGTCCCACTCGAGCACGACAGATGTCTGAGTGGCATTGCGAACACGGAGTACAGGACGGGAAGGGGATGAGATCCCATAGAGGTTGTAGATTTCTTCTTGTAGTGAGTGGAATGCATCGCGTTGCGCAGCTTCTGCTGTATAGTTGCGGGATACTTGGATATCTACTATAGAGCCACTAGAGATACCAGCAGGGAGGAGTACGGATGGAAATTCGATCTATGGGTGAGTAGCAGTTAGTTTCTGCTATGGGGGAGATCTGTGAGCTTGCTGGGCCGGGGTGAATAGTACCATGCGTTTCTCCTCCGTAAGGAGAATTGCGAGGCCGGCATCGACTTTTCCAACAGTGAGAGATATGAGCATTGTAAAGTTTTGAGAAGAGGAGCTTGAGACAGGGTGGGGGAATAGCTCTAAGGAAGTTTAGAGATTTAAATGGGGTGCAGAAGTGGTTTGGTGTTGTTTGCTGGGTGTCAGCCTCACAGTACATAGTTGCAGGGGTATTTGTGGCTTCGTTACGAACCGCATCACCAGTCATCACGCTACCCGATAGGTTGCGATGACAGCTACTTACAAGCGACTGACGGCAGCCCCAACAACCCCACACAAAGCTAGCCCGGCCAACTCCTCGGCTGATGGAATTTTGTCAATGGGGGGGTCTAGATCTGATTTCTAAAGATAGCAAGTATTTATATAAGTCATCCTAGGCCAACCATGATATAGATTAAATACCAAATGTTATTCTAGTAAACCTTATACAGAATATAGATACATGTAGTAACTTTATAATTTCACTAAAATATACTATCATGTGATTAGAATTAAGTACATAAAGGTTATTAAAGCGGGACCAGTAATTTTTATTAGATAGAGCTCCTATACACTTGTTAATGATTACACTTTTTTTTTTATCTCCTAATAAAAGTACATCATTAACATAAATTTCTATAGAAGCCTTACAAGGTGTATCAAACATGTCTGCTTATATCTCGCTTTATAACTTCCTCACCTCTAGATAATACCATCGATCTCCCGGAAAACGTCAGGAAATATAATTATAAATTTATCACCAATCACCCTAGGCTCTCTGAAAACGCAAATAAATTCTTTGCCGATGCATTAAAAATATATTCTGAAACAAGTGCCGACCAAATCCTAGATGAGGCCCCGCTCCCTCAGAAAATCTCGGCACTTCCGTTGGTTTGTGCCCTCTTAGGCCCTGAGAATCCCCTCACAAGAGCAGCGTATAGTGAGATGTTAGAATACGTTATGGGGAAGAAGGTAAGTTATATTATAGAACCTTATGTCTTGTTTACATTACGCTAATAAAAGTTGGATCGATCTTGAGGAAATATTGGGGCTTATTCATGGCTAGGAAGTTTATAGATGTGGAATTTTGCTATTCGGAGTGTCCTCATAGAGATAAACGAAAGATCTCTTACCTTTCTATTTTTTTCTTCCTATCCACAAAAACTACGTTACAACAAATGATGATTTTTCCGAGTTTCTGCTTTGCTTAAGTTCTTGCTAGCCTCACTCTAGTTTTAAGGTTCATGATGCCCAGAGCGAAACTTAAGTTGATGAAATATAGGTATGTTGCTTACTTAGGAGTCCTCACTCTATATATACGCACTTCTTGGAGGCAGGTATTCTACATCATAGACCTAAAACCTGCTTGTATCCATATCTCACCTATCCGATACCATATACTTGGAGACTTGTAGTTGATAGTAAATCGAGTGATAAAGTGTGAAGGTCTAGTCTCGAACACCCTATTAGTTTCACCAAACCTACAATCCAATCCTGTAGCATAGATAAATTTTAATAAAAAAAGCGGGATCTAAAAATCATAAGGATTACTCTGGAGATAGCTAGTTATATTATTCCTACCTGTAACGAAATACATACTAATAATCATCAATCCAAAATAGTTTTCTTGGCGTTCATTCCTAAAGCTCGGCCAATTACATGTAATCTTTATGCATCTGGTATTCTTTACTTAAGCCTACACCGTCAAGACCGTATAAGTCGTGTTAAAAAAAGGAACCCCCCTCCCCCCAACTACAGCCATAATTCCACTTCTCCCCTCTACTATAAAACTGACAATGCTGGAAAGTTTCTAATATGATGCGAAGGACACTCATAACCACCCGGATCTATCACGCACCTCATTAGCACTAAACTCAAAACTTAAACAAGGAATTGGGGGGTAATAGACTAACTATTGTCTAAATACAACTGATGGTAATCCTCCGCATCCCACCACTGTCCTGCCGGCAATAACTCCGTCACAATCTTCTTATCTTTAAACCACTCCTTTTGTGCAGCATCAATCACCTTCCTTGCTGCTGCCTCTTGTTCCTGCGAGTGATAAAATATCGCCGACCGATACTGTGAGCCCACATCTGGACCCTGCCGATTTGCCGTAGTGGGATCATGCATACGGAAGAAGAACTCTACGAGTGTTTCATAAGACACTACACTAGGGTCGTAGAGGACCTGCAGAGCCTCGGCGTCTAGAATTTTTTTCCACGTTAGCTATGGTAGAGGTGACAGGAGGGCGGTAAAACTCACGCCCCGTGGTACCGGAACATACGGCGCGGTAACTGGGACTATTGACGTTGCCGCCAATGTAGCCTACACGGGCATCGAGGAGACCTTTGTCTTTGAAGCTCTTACGGTAGATGTGTTCGACGCCCCAGAAACAGCTATAGAATTTTAGTGTGTGATTTTAGTAGAATAAGAGAAAGAAGACATACCCAGCCGCGATGGTAAGCTTCTCTGTTTGCGCGGGGAGATTCCCAATGCCAGTGCCAATTGGGGCGACGCCCATGGTTACGCTAGAGAATGGGCGCATGAGCTTTTGGATAAGGCCTGGTAACATGGCTGCGGATATAAGGAGTGTTAGTAATAGTGGTAGAATTGGTGAGGTTAAACGGATCAATGCTGCGGCGGGGAATAGGATATGCGTAGGTATAGAGGGATATATAAAGTGCCGAATAGCATATAGGACTTTGACTAAGAAAGTGAGGGACCAAAATATTGAGGCTGAAGTGGGGGAGTGTACCGCCACCCGAAATTGCGTCATGACAAATACAAATCAGCGTCATCACACAGCTCAAGGCATCGGATTTGCTGCATCCTGGGATTTGGAATATTGAATACAAAATATTAGTTTCTGACAGTGAACTATGGGCGCATTTAGGATTACATACTCTACTTCGCGGCAGTATAAAATGATTTGGCAGCGGGTGGCTGCATACACGCAAGGCTAAAAATACTAGAGTAGAGAAACCTTGCGATCTGGGCTATGTCCTTTGTATCTTGTGGAATACTAAAATGCTTGAATAGATAATTCAAATCAAATTTTCACCGATGCACTTCTGCGCGTGATTACCGACAAAGTGTGTAAATGAAATGCCAGAAATAGTAATACAGAAACCGCGACGATGCTCCCAATCGACAAGAAAGAAATAATAGTATGATACAACCCGATTCCTTCGTAATCTCTAACCATAACATATATTTTTAACATAACCTCCATCCGTTACATCATTTTCACCATACTTTGAAATATCCCCTCACCCTTACTCGAAATTATCACTTCTATCTACCCAAATATCCTCCAACTCCGCAAAATTCTGGAAATGCAATGGCCGATGAATATCCGCATAGTACCCACTTGGTGTATCAATCTTGACATGGTACTGCTTCTTCTCCGCCTCCGAACTAAAACTAGCCCCCAAGAAACTGAAATTCCACACTCCACTCTCAGGAACTAAAAAGAAACCCATAATCTTATCCGACAACAGTAGTTGGCACTTTTCACCCATGTTTGTCTGGAAACCCGGAGGCATATCGTTACCAAGATCCTTGTTCTGCGCGCCCCATTCGTAACCAGATGGTGTGAGATCATAAGCTGCAAGGGAGACTGACCCTGCCTTGAAGGCAACAGTCATGGTGATTGTCTTCTTGTCCCATTCTTTGTGAGCAGACATTAGGCGTGCGTGCTGGGTTGTATCGAACGCATTCAGGTATGGGGTCTCATTAGGCTGCGCCCATGTATGGATCCATCCAAGAGGTTCTAGACCGTTCTCCTTTGTAAGGTAATCGTGTTGTGGGAGGAGATGAGGGAGCTGAACGGTGTTCAAGGACCCGATCTGCGGGACCATAGCAATACAGCGGATCTCCTTTACCTGGTCATTGTCGGGAGGTGAAGAGCCATAAAGATAACCGGCGACCTGCATGCGGAGGTCGGAGATCATGATGAACCGCTTCAGGATGTTCTTGGGCATGATGTATGTATACTGGCCATTATCGGGAATATCATCAGAGGAAATGAAAATGTTGTTCGACCTCGTCCTTAAGTTACTAGCTGCTATGGCCCTGCTCCTCCATTCAGTCTTAGATGCGAATGCCTGCTGCTCGTAGTTGGAGGTCGTGGTAACAATCATCTCATCACCATGAACGTTCTGAGTCCTGGTCGTAACGGCTGTCAACTGCGCCTGCTCCTGCTGTTGCTTCTCGATCTCGGCAGCTTGCTGGCGCTGCATAGAAGGCGCGGAAATCTCCATACCGAGAATGATATCCCTAACTTCACTAGACGTCAAACTCGACACATTGACATTGTTCTTTTTACCATAGTCGTTCAAGATTAAATCTCTAAGTGATGTCTCCACCTTAATCCAGTCTTCGTCTGATAGAGTAGGCCAGATGTGATGCTCCTGCGTGATCACATTCTTATCTGGCCGTAGGATCAGCTTCGTCTTATCCTGGTTGACATGCAACGCTCTCAGGATCAAAATTAGACGAGAGAACGCAGTGTAGGAGGAAACCGTCTTTGTCCAGTCATCGTATAGATTGAACAAGACCATCTGTGGTTCTGTCGCACGAAGAATCATATCACCCAACTTCTCGATTTTCATCGCAGCCTGGAATGGCAGCTGCAACTCGGATGCCCTAATAGAAATGTTTGGGAAATCAAGCAAATGCACCTCCAACGGATCCAACAAACCCTTCCTAGTAACAATAAGTTGCTTCGGCTGTTCCTCAACAGGGAGCGAACGAATAAGTGCTGCCACTTCCTCGGCCGTCTTCCACTTCGCCAACTGTCCGAGACGTTTCTGACCAGCCCAGACAGAGGTATGAATGATCTTCAAGAACAATTGCCCTGACCTCGGGTTGAGGATGAAGATAGCACCGTTGATAGGCTTGGTTGTCAAGTTACCTTCAAAGGTCTTATGAACAGTGACACGGTAGGTGTTAGTATCATCAATGAACAACTGGATCTGGTTGCTGAACAGTTCAGAGTAGTTCTGCGAGTTGAGGAATTCTTGGTTGCTTTCAGAAGCATACAATTGCAGACCCTTTCGGATACGTTCACGCAGAACGTAGAGCGCAGGGTTTGCCTTCATGATTTTCGCCATAGCCTGTTGGATGAGCTGCTTGAGACCTGGGAACCATTGACCGTACGCATCATACAAGTTATACGCTAAATCAATTGCGATCATTACACCGGTGGGTGAAGGGTAGATCGACAGAGAATCGGTAGTGTAGTCTAGGAACTTGGCACGAACATATCTGCTCACATCGTGGGAATCGTAGTCTCCGTATCTCAATTGAATATCGATCCAGAACTTGTTGGTTGCGTTTTGCTCGATGACGTCCTTGGTATCGTGAAGTAAGCTAGGACGTGTGACGTTCCACTTGTAAGCAGCAAAGAGGAGAATATCGGCGCAGGAACTGTTCATCTTGTAGGACTTTCTAGGATGGATAGTCTCCTTCTGCACCGTCTCAATACCCAACGCCTCCATCTCCTGATCGAAAACTTGACACAAATCCTAGAAACTAGTTAGAACATACCAAAAAATAATAAACCGTTTGTACTAACCATAGATATGGACTCATGGATTTTCTGCCACAAATGTGCCCTGAAAATCTGGATCAAAGAAATCTTCAAAGTCGGAATCTTTCCGTGAAGGAAAATACCCGTCAAATCTAATTGAACCTGGAAACCAATATAGACGTTTGCCCTATTAATAGTAGGACTCCACCACAAAGTAAACCGACGATTCGGAATCTGGTTCAAACCAGATCTCTGGGCATTGGTCAATTTCTTAAACTTCATACTCTCTTCAAAACCAGACGCCTTCTCCCAAAACAACCCTTCCCAAGACGGGAATGCGGTCGCCTTAAATAGCGTATGCTCCAAGATGGTTTCAACACCACCAAGAGCTTGGATAACATCGGTACGGTATGCGTTCAAGTTCCACAGCTTACCATCGTGGCGCTGAGATGTCCACCAGAATGGATTCGATTTCTATCCCATAATGTTAGCCGTCACAATTCAACTAGCCCACCAGAGAAACATACCATCATAGAGTAAATCTTAAACTCAGTCCGAACTCTCCAACCTTTATCAAATGCCAACGTACTCCTATCCTTCTGAAACAATGTATTAATCCTCGGAATACCTCTATCCCAACTATCCTCCAAATCCTCTAACGTAAGACGTCTATTCTGCTGGTTCGCCTCCTGTCTTTTCTGCGCATACTCCGACCATACTCGAGCAGAATCAATAAACTCGCTCTCCCAAGGTTGAATGTATCTGAAGATATTCGGAATCAATACATCATCATCATGCGTCATACCGCTCCTGAAATGCGTAATTCCAGTATCGGTCTGCTTCGACCACCGACGATCACTAGTAGGAATGAGAATATGAGACCCAGAAATCATCCCTAATCCTCCAAGTTCCTTAGGAGTATAAAAGACGGCCGGTGGGAAACGCGACGGCATCTTGGAATTCAGTCCAATCTTGACACGGGTTTGGATTTTGGTCTCGCATTTGACGATTGTATCGAGAAGCTGCTCAGTCTGTACTGCTGCCTCGCGGTAGTATGTGAATAGCGCAATGAGGGCCGAGTTCCACTTGTTTGCGATCTTAGTAAAGGTTGTCGAACCAGAGGACATAAGAATTTGACGGATCCTATTATTGAATTTTGCAATATCCTCTTCCGTAACCCTCAAGAATGCATGTGCAGTGCGTTCCTTCGAGTTGTTATCCACGAGCGACCAAACGCTATCCTTGACTGGGAACTCCTCATTCGTGTTACGAATCTTAGGAAGAATCCTGACTTCGAAACCACACATGGAGAACAGCAAATTCGGGTTATCACGACTGTAGACACTTGCAAATGTATCATCCCACTCGATCGTTGTAACAGATCTCGGAAGCCTATTCTTCAAATCCCAGAACACCGCACGACCAAGGTTGACATCATGCCTCATCAATCTCATCCTCGAATCCCTCGGCCAGCACTTCTTATTCCTATACCCGATAACATTCTCAAAATTTGGATCTGGCTGCTCAGTCAAGAACCTCTGAATAAGATCTCTAGCCTCGTCCGCTGTAAACCGGAAGAACACCCATATACGGTCAATGTACCTCGTGTACAGCCTAATAGGATGTTTCGCCTCACTATTGAGATCCTGGAACTGCAAAAACTCATTCGGTCTCTGTGGCGGTCCTGCAATTTCACTCGCCCTCTCCAGCCCAAGGATCAACAAGTCTAGAATCATGCCATAGTACTGGAACACAAATGCTGAAAACTGCAGCCCACGAATAAGGCCATACATATTTGTATGATTCATATCCTTATAGTTGAGTACAACATTGTTTTTCGCCGTGATGTAATCCGCCAAATTGTGATCCATAATCAACCTTAGTAAACGATTGAGGAAGGTAATATCAATCTTCTCGTACACTTTTGATAACTGCGTCTCAATAAGAACATTGCATTCACCATCCGCGCTTTCCCAAACGTTATGAAGATTGTTGATACCTTGTGCCCATTTATACACCAATAGCGGCGGCACCTCCGAATCAGAGGGTTTGATCCAGGCCGGGAAGAGATGACGTTGGTCGGCTTGATACCAGAGGTATGCGTCGAGATATGCATCCGTGATCTTCTCGATCGGCTCGACATCATACACGGGGTTGATATTACTGTAATTATCGTTCATGTCAATTCCGACCTCCTTGAATGCACGACGAGTCAACAATGCAGTCTTGATACGCGTGAGTGTTGTTCCCGGAGAATCATAAGCCTGTTCGATCAGTGCAAGTTCTTCTCTCTGAGATTGGTTAAGGCGGCCTTTGACGGAGTACGCTTCTCTCAGCCGTTCTAGCGCAAGAATGAGGATCTTGGTGTCATGTTTATACGAAACACTGGGGAATGGAATTGGGGAGAATTTCCGAGACTCAAGCCAGTGGACAGCTGCCGTGTAGATTGCCACTGCCTCCTCGGAGGAAACGTAGGGCCCATCCTTCATGTAATTGTGCTGTCTCTCCTGTTCAGCTTTAAGCCACAGTCTAGTCAACCGTCCAAGATTCTTCTTCGCAACAGTCTTATCCACAGTTGCGCCACGCCTAATCCTCTCTCTGTTATAATGCGCAACGGAAATCCACCAATCCGCTTTACTCTTTACGTATCTAAGAATAACGTTCTCAATCGGTGCAGGCAGACCAGGTACCTTCCAAGGAATGTTACTCTTCCAGCAACGCCATGCCTCAGATAGATGCTGCAGGACGGTGTTGACTTTATTCGACTTCATCCCAGCAGGCATCATGTCCGTAATATCGTGAATCACCGCCGCACGAAGCTCCAAGTCGAAATGAGATTCTACCCTCTGTTTGGTAACGGTCTTTGCGACACCCTTTGAATGACGACCTTCGAACTGTCGAGCGAGTAGATTGCCCAGCCATCTTTCTAGCAATGGTAGGATCCCACGCATGAAGAACAACCACACCCTCCACGCAGGCGCCCAGAAACCACATCCAGGCCCTTTTCCGACAGGGCCGGAATTGAATCGGTAGTAAATTAAATGCTTGAGATCTTTGCAGGCGCGGATCTGGTGCATGAGCTTGTATTTGTATCTGTACATACCCGTGAGCTGACCGACATGATTGAAGGCATAAAGAATACCGTCGGCAAGTTGGAAGGCATCGATGTTCCCAAGACGGTATTGCACCTGGGCGTCGACGATAAGTTTTGTCAAGCGGAGGATTTCACGCATGAGATGGAAAGCGTTTCCAAAACGGGACTTCTTTCGCTCTTTGGTTGTAAGAGTCTTAACGGGCTTCAAATTGAAGTTATCTATGCACTATTAGCACCAATACGAATCCCAGTTAATTATATAGAGAACTTACAATCCAAATGAAGGTATGTCAAATTCTTACGATGAATCAACAGATTCAACATATTAAATCCCTGCCTACAAACCTGCAAGCCTGCTTCGACCCAATCGATAGTAGTTGTCTGAAAGAATTTTGTCCCCTTCAACGTCCTGAACAAATCCTGCTTATTCTGCGCTTTTGGAGTTTTTGTGTGCAATGCATTCAACACGAACGTCTTTAGTAACTTCTGATACGATACCCGTACTTTCACTGGCTGTCCCTGCGGACAGTGCTCTAGATACCACTGCTTTACGAGTGGTACATCCTCGGCACGTACTGTCTTACCGCTCCGACGATCAAATGGATATGGTGCCCACCAGAGTGCGACAGCTGAGGCAGTGTTATCAGTGTAGAGCTCTTCATCCGACATAAACGGCTCAACCTCCTTCGGAAGTTCAAATTCGTCTTCATCGTTACCGAATCCGAAGATATCATCTTCGTGGGAGACAGTAAGATTCTTTGGAGCAACACTTCGAGAGGAAATGGGGTTGATAACAGGGTCAAAGTAGAACGCTGGGAGGTCAGGGTCTTCGGCACGAACATAGGTGACCTGTGGGTAGTGGTACCATGACAGGTGTACAGATCTCGGAAGAGAGTTGTACAAGTACGGGAACGCAACTCTATATTCGGTCCGAATTGGGGAGCGGAAGATGATACGGTCGATTGCGTTAAACTCACCAAAGTCCTCGTCGTTGGGGTCGATGTCTTTGTATAGCGGTTCGAATCGAGGTCCTCCAGGGATCGCTACATTAAGGGCCTTGGCCGTAAAGAATGATTTCCGGTCAAACATATAGAAATAGTTCTTGTCGACCAAGTCTGATAAGAGCTGATGGGATAAACGGTAGAGCGTCGCCATCTGCGGGAGATCAAGGTTCCAGGATTTATATGAGGGACCATTAACGTGTGGGGTATCAAGGAGTGGACGATGATCATAGAACCACTCGATAACGGGTGAATCTTCGTGCTCGTCAAGTTCCATCTGGATTGGTTCCTGAGGTTCAACATCTTCAATATTCTCGCTCCATGACCTGTAGCATCGCAACCCTATCAGAAACAATTCGGGGTCAACATGTCAGACTAGGGGAAATTAAGGAGTAAACTTACAATGGAGGTTCTTCATCATCAAATGGTGGAAATCGCATTCGCTTGAAATGTCTTCTGTCGGACTTTTCTCGCCTCATGCAGACCCACATTGTCGCCCATTGCGCGTGAAAGACAGGCTCAATGACACGAGGGATCTCGTTGACCAGTGTTAAACACCCATTGACGTGATAAAGCACCTTTACCTCCCGCGCACTTTCCCAAGGCATAGGCATATTCTCGAGAAGCTTCAATACCGCGTGAGGCTATGAATCGCGTGCTATCAGCATGATGTCCATCTCTAAGATTCAAAAACAAAATTTCAACATACCATAAACTTCAATGCTCCCAGATACGCTCTCTTATCTGCCGAGAACTTCTTCTGGCTCACATCCCCAATGTCCCTCACAATCTTCCGCAGATGCTCTGGTGGCATATCCGCCTTGTGTGTATCCACAAATCCATTCTTCCTTTTCTCGCCAAAGCGGTTCTTCTGTATCCTCAACCATTCCTTCTTCTTCTGGTCGAACTTCGCCTGTTGAGGATCCGCGGGTGGCCTATATCCAGGTGGAGGTGGCTGGAGAGGAGCACCGGGAGCTGAGGCACCTTGCCAACCAGGGGGAGGTGGTGGTGGCAGAGAAGCCATAATTGATGGCGGAAGGGGATGAGAATTTGAAAGGTGTACTCTGTGGTGTTTATACCCTCAAGTCTATAGTGGATTTATTTGATTAGGTTGAGGTTGCTGATTGAGATGTTCCTTCTTAGGAGTTCACAGGTAGCGGCTAGAAGGAAAAACGCGCGATGTGAAGCAGGTGCAGAAGGTCGCGCTCGAGTTCTGGAAAAGACCAATATTGAGGGTCAATTGTTATTAATTTTACTGTAGGGATATTGAGATATTGCCTATTTTGGGGATTTACTTGAGTCATATCTGGTCTGGTATTTTTAGAGGTTAGGCTGTAAGATTGATTAGATTGATCAGATTGATAATCATGATTAGATTATATCCCCAGAAACCACTAGCCACTACGCGCAGGTCTCCAACCCTACGACTGCTATTACCCAATCCAACGTGGCGCCCCACAACGCATCTGCCCCACGATGCATACTATCGCGAAAAATCACACCTCCAATATTCCCCAACACCCAGTGACAAACCTACGACGACCGACGCCCAACGACCCACCAAATAACAGACCCCCCCAGTAAACCCCGACACCGTCGTAGTCTACATCTCTTCCAATGGCCAGCACCAGATTGACCTACGTAAGTTTTTCCTCTCCAACTTTTTTCTCTATTTCTAAATAGCTAACTCCTTTGTTAATAGAGGCGGAGGAATCCGTAAGTGCTTATTATAACACGATACCAACACTCTACGGATAATGGATGATTAATGGGAGTTTGATTGCAGGTATAATACCCGCAGCAACAAGGTCCGCATTGTCAAGACCCCTGGTGGAAAGCTCCGTTACCTTCACATCAAGAAGAGGGGTTCTCCTCCCAAGTGTGGTGACTGTGGTATTAAGCTTCCTGGGGTGAGTCCGAGATTTTCTTAGATCTGGATATTCGAAGGTGTTTTTTTTGGTTATGTGCCTGGGCTGGGTTGGGTTGGGCTGGGTTGGGTTTGGGTATTGGGCTAGCGAGGTTATATGGGTGTGTGGTTGGTCCAACAGAATACCTGGAGTAGATGTTGGGATCCTGGTTTATTTTGGGGTCTTGATATCCAACCCGCCCAATCTAGCTGAAGTGGAGGGAGGAACTAAATTTCATCAAATCTCTACGGCTACTAACCACACTACAGGTTCCCGCACTCCGCCCCCGCGAATACTCGCAAATTTCCAAACCCCAGAAGACCGTTCAGCGCGCCTATGGTGGATCTCGCTGCGCAAACTGTGTCAAGGACCGCGTTGTGCGTGCGTTCTTGATCGAAGAGCAGAAGATTGTGAAGAAGGTCAGCATCACAGACTTTCTCTGCCACGCATGGCAAATACTAACCGAATCTCTCTCCATACAGGTCCTCAAGGAAGCTGCCGCCAAGAAGAAATAGAGGAAATGGGATAAATGGGGGGACAATTAAAATAAAAATCTTTTCGTTTTTCTCATCCCATCATCCATCGCGGGTGCCGGTGAAATTTTTTTCCCTTACTTTGTCAACCAGGTATGGGAAGAAATGTAAAAAACAAAAAAGGCGAAAATACAAAAGGCTTTTTCGCGGGGTTCTTTCTTTCTTTCTTTCTTTATTCAATTATCACGGGAATAGGCGAAATGATATTTTTCCCTTTGGGTTTCCAGGGTGGTATTCAAGTTAGCTACAGTAGATGTTTGTTCATGAATACTTGGCCATGAAGCTGAGGCGGGTGTGGCGTTTACTGCGGCTCTGTGACTTAGCCAACAACCCAAGCTCTAGCTCATGTAAACATACCCCTCTCCCTCTCCAACATAATCCCGTCCAAATCTACTCAACTCTTGTAATATCCCCCCTCCAGCTCCACACCAGCTGCTGAAATGTCTACGCTTAAACACACACCCTGGCACCCCCTCCCTCTCACTGCCACCATCCGCGGAGCCCCCCCACTCCTTCTACAATCAACTTTTACCTCTTCTACTTATACCATCTACCTCACCGACCTAACCCACATCTGGAGTACCACAGCCACAAAACCTAACATCCTCGCCCTATCAGAAACACTACAGACATCCATCGATCCTAGTGAAACCTCACAGCTCACCATCCTCCTCACAAAGCTTGAATCCGCACTCTCAGCTCCGTCAGACAACACCGATGTAACACTCACCTCTACCTCTAGTGGTAGTTTACATATTCATACATCCACAGAGCTTCCCTTACCGTTGAAGGAGCTTAAATGGGTCTTCCAGTTAACGAGACTTCCGGATACGGAGTTTACGGGCTTGTTCCTACTGCCGGTGTTGAGTATTGTATCGACACTAGCAGACCAGGTAGAAAGCTTATTGAGGGTGGTTAGGGATAAGGATAGGATCATAGAGAGACTTACAGACCAGGTGGCGGACCAGGGGTTGGATGTGAAGGCGTTACTTGGAGGAGGAAGAGCGAGAAGACGGGGACTAGAGAAGTTTGATGTGGATGCATGGAGAGAGGAGTATAGTCAAGAGGGGGAGAAGCGGGTAGGAGAGGTAGTGAAAGAGGTTTTTGGAGAAGGTGTGAGGTGTGAGGAGGCGCCGGGGGTGAGAGGGTTGGGGGAAGTGGATGGCTGGTGGAAATCTGTGGAGAGGGAGGAGGAGGAAGGGGAAGAAGAGAAGGTGGAAAGGAGAGCAGATTCTAGAGAGAGGGCAGACGATAGAGTGGCCTCTTTAACAAGAGAGGTATCACCTAGGAGAATCATATCACCGAAAAGAGAAGGGAATGAAGAAGGAAAATCGCCAGTCAAAAAGGCAAAGAAAGAAGTCGATACAGATGATGATGATGATGATTTTGAGGTATGCTTGGTAGTTTTCCATATCTTTCCCATTTCCATGCTAGCCCTACTTCCTATACTGTGTATAAACATATGGGTTTATGGGTTTCGGCATTCCCAGAAGTACGCTCTACGGTGGAAGCTTTACTTGATAGAAAAACCTATCTCCATGTATCCAGTCAATATCAAAATTATTCCCCTAAACCATTCTATCCCGGCTACGAACTTTGCATCAGACTAAAAATTACTTTATACTCTACCACGGATCCATATTAACACCCATCTAGGTCCAAAAGACGCCCCCTCTAAAGCCTTTCCACCCTTTTACATTAAAACCCCCCTCTCCTCTACCAGCACCCCCAGCAGATGACACCGCTGTAAGTATCCACTCTCTTCCTATGCTCATCCACTAACCCCACCCCAGTCTGACTCAGACGATCTCGACCTCCCTCCACCACGCAAATTCACCCCCGCACCCAAGTCTATCGGTAAGATCGGCGGCCCAAGCAGACAACAAAAAAGCCCAAGCCCACCACCACTAGCCCGCAATATGGACACGCGTGATGAAGACACTGAGGACTCAGATACTGTTGTGGTTACACGCGTTGGGAAAGAAAAGGGACCAGTGGAGGTGATTAGTGGTAAGAAGGCTGTAGATGTGGATGGCATGAGCGAAGATGAGGGTGAAGTGAAGGTGAAGAAGATTGGGAAGATTGGGAAGATTGGCGGAAGGAAGGTGAAGGATGATATAGCAGTAAGTAATAAGATCTTTTTAAGGAGTTGATAAAGAATACTAATTAGTTAGGTACGAGCGAAGTCGCCGACGCCCCCGCCCCCGCCTCCGCCGCCCCAGAGGACGCCAACTCCGGAGGACGAGGATGAGAAAGCAGATAGGAAGAGAAGAGAGTTGGAAAAAGAATTGGAGGCAAAGAAAAAGGCGCCGGCGAAGAAGAAGAGAAAGTTTTAGGTGAGCCCTTTATAGTATACTACATGTAGTTAATAGGTGTGGAGAGGCCGTGTCATATGTTATCACTCGGACCTTTGCCCATCACCCAACCATTGCACAGGTTCTCTTATTTAATTATGTCGGGTGGGATTATTGAGCGGTTTATGGGTGTACATATTGCGGCAGAGAACAAGCATGGGTGACCTTACATATAATAGATTCATATGAGTAATATATTCTTGTGGCCTCTAAAGTACAAAAGGTAGAAATCAATACCGTAAAGGATTATTACTAAAAGTCTGGTCCTTGACTTGAAGTTCAAATAATCGACTTGTCCACCCAAAGTATAAAATAAGCACCGGGGGGGGGGGCTCTAACTAGGACTTGACCTCACATAGTATAAGTAGAAAATGCGATGATACCTAATTACTACATAAAACCCCATAAAATTACATTCAAGATGTAACAAATCTCTTAAACTACAATAGTAACAATCCCTTGTGACTATCACTATTATTATTACAGAATATATGTAGTTATAGCAATTATGGTATTCTTCCCGGTTTCCATGAATGCTTTGAGGGTTCCAGGCTGACGTGACCAACAATAAATGATATCACTATAACTTTAACAATGAGATATCTCCCATTTAATTCCAGCTGTTTACCCATAAACTCCCAAAAGAGGGGGGGCCTCTCCCTTTGAGGTCAGCCCCAGTCCCCGTTCAATCACCTACCCATGCCCAAACCCAAAACTCCAAATGCAATTCTATCCCTCCTCCAGACAAGACTCAAAACATAAGGCCCCCAAAACTCCACAACAATACCTACCCAAGCACTGCCATCTTACATACACAAAACCCACCTCTACATTATCATTCAATATGTGTGTCAACATAGCCACCCCTGAACACACGCCATCACTCATGCCCACTACCAACACCCACTTCCCACCACCACCACCACCCTACCTTCGTGCCCCCGGCTTACGTTCCAAAAAACCCTACCCCTGTAACTTCCCAGGTTGTCACAAAGCCTACCTAACCCATGCAAAACTAAAACTCCACCACCGCTACCACCCCGCATCATTCACATGCCGTTATACCCCCTGTCAAGGAGCATTCGTGTCTGCTATGGACCGCACAATCCATGAAGTACACGATCACGGGAAGAGCTCTTGTTATTATTGTTACATGTGCACATATACATCTATGGTTGAGAAGTCAATAAAGACCCATGTGAGCCGGATGCATGAGAATGTTGATTTAAAAAAGGCAATGTTAAAGATTGTTCATGGTATTGATGGGGAGGTCGAGGTGGGGAGGGTCGAGGTGGAGAGGGTGAATAGGTGTGCTTGGTATATTTGTGATTTGTGTATTGGTGGGTTTGAGACTGAGAGGGCAGTTAATATGTATCAGCATGTGTGGAGGAAACATAAGAGCTCTAATATCGCAAAGACCATGGAGAGGATTAAGGCTGAGCAGAGGGGAAGAGTGGGGCTTCTGGAGGGTTAGAGGTTTTATGGAGGGAGGGGGGGGGGTTTGCTTTTGTAGATTGTAGATAGACGGTTAAGTATTGTAATGAGTGAGATAGATAATAACCCTAGCCCTAATTGATACCCCAAATAGAACTGTACTAGCTCCACTTATTTGAGATGGCTCGGCTCTTTAAGGCCTAGTATGGTTTTGCGCCCAGAAGAGTCAAGTCAAGTCAGGCACTACAAATATACATGTAATACAGTGATAGTGATTGTGAAAATAGACAACCAACTGTAGCTGTTTTTGGCTTCAAGAGAGGCTGTGTAGAATTTATGATTTATATTCAGACCATTAAAAAAACAAGATTGATAATAGTGACCGATCGATCCATGGTCCTGAATTAGCACTCAAGACTTTGTTTTTTGTTTTTTCTTTCTTCCCCTCTCCCTCCCCTTCTATCTCTTGAATACTCTGGTGGGCGTGTTTCTAAAGAGAAAAGAAATGTGAGCGGTCACATATTTAGTAGTACATATGTAGTTATTGTTTGAAGGGTGGTTACTTCCCGATGAGTGTTACCCAACTCGAATTATATAATGTCTAACTGCTCCAAACACCGCGTAATCAATCAAAGAGCAGCAGTTTACCTAGTGTAACGATAGAAGCCCTGTCATAATGGATGCTAAGAAAGGCTTGATGCAATAGATCAGATGGAAGATAACAACAATAACAATAATCTCCGAGTATCATGCAAGCTGCTATACCAGACGAACCCCCCCCCCCCGTACGTGTTCGTGAAACGCCCTCGGCCTCATGTTCGTACGAACAGCCAAACCGCCACCCAATAGTTCCCCCGGCGCAATCTCCGCCCGAGTGGCGAATTATAGTAGTACATAGCGCTTACTCCGCCATTTACTTCCAGCTGGGATTGGGTTAGAGATATTACAAACGCGTAAGTAATCCCGAGTGACCAGCCATGAATGGACTATTCCCCCTGCCTGGCCTTACTCTCGCCCTATCAGATTTAGAAGGAAGGGAGAGGGGGGTCAACAGTTAACTACCTACGGCAGGTACAGAGACTAAGCATCGGGTGGAGCCGCAGAATCGATTTTGCCGGAAGTTATTAATGCGGGTCCCCCTGGCTGCTTATACCCACGTTCCTGTACCACCACCACCATCCCTCCTCTAGGAACTGAGGCTCAACAGCGCCGAGGACCCATACTATATGGTACCTGAAGCTAGACAAAGACCCGAAATTAGAAAGGAAAAAAAAGGAAAGAAAAAAAGAGAAAGGGCTGAGAGGATATCTAGGAGAGGGAACCTTTAGACGGGCCATCGCATGAAGTTGCGCGTTTATCCTAAACACTAGTGGCTGTACCACCTACAGATCGTCAAAGGCGGTAAAAGGATACTGTGCTTCTAGGAAAGAAAGCTTTGGGTGTGAATACAATACAGAAAGAAGATGCCCGTCCACGGGAACATCACTGCCTTGCAAGCAGGGCTGAGCTTATCCGGTGAGTCACAGGGCTGGCAAATGTAGTAAATAGAAGATATATCAGGTGTTTGGTTTCTCTTCTCTTTTCCTTTCGATCTACAGAGTCTGTTCCTGGGTTTAAATACACGCGCTTTTGTTCTCGGTCTTTCTTTTTTTTCGAATTTCGAATCTCTTTACCTTTTAAATATATTCACTACAATAGGATCTCAATAGGATCTCAATAGGATCTATTTTCCAATAAAACATCATGGACCCTAATACTTTCGACTCTGATATCGGCCCTGACATGAGCGTCTACGACTGGGGCGACGGCCCCGCGCCAATCCCCGACCGCATCATCGCCGAAGATGTCTTTACTCCAGCCTTCCCGAACGCCTTCCCCGGGTCCCCTCTCCCCCCTCTCCCACATTCTCCCCCCGCCCCTTCCCACTCTCCCCAGCCAGTCTCTCCAAATCCTCAACTATCTTCAAGCCCTCAAACATCTCCAAATCCCCAGGTATCTCCAAATCCGCAATCAACCTCCCCCTCCGCCAAACCCGGAATCTGGTCCTCTCTCCGCGCGCGCTACTCCGAATCTAAGGTCAGGCCTAGCCCACAGACTACCGACCGCTCCTTTGGCACCCCCTCAGGCCCATACAACACCCCTCCCCCAACACAATTTTCACCTCCCGCAGTTAGTTTCTACCCACCACCTTCCGGCTTCCCTCCTGCGTTCAACCCACCCCCACAAATCACCTGCGACGGGTGTTCAAGCAACCTCACAGACCGCCCACGTATCCACTGTCTCGAATGTCCCGACTACGATCTCTGCTCGCGCTGCTACAACGAGCGCACAGTCACACAAGGGCATCAGCTATGGCATTCCCAACAGACGCTCCATCCAACTCGTCCCATCGAGCGCAAGAGTCGGAATCCAAGAGCAGCATACGCGTGTAACTTTTGCGGTAACGATCTAACCGGCGATATCAGAACAAAGTGTCTCGACTGCCATGATGATTATAATCTATGTCTTGACTGTAACCTCATGGGCGTAACGAGTGGCCGGCATTCAACAACGCATAGGACAAGCTTTATTCACGATAATAGCACGCCCTCGCGGCTGATGGGGAAAGATGGGGAACCGAGTGAGGCTCTCGTGAGGATGGTGGAGGGTCTCTTTGATTATATGGACTCTGCGTATAGGCCGAAAAATACCGGGTTATTGGAGCCGGAGAAATTGAGCGCGTTTTATAGGAAGATGGGAGTTGCGGATGCTGAGAATATTGGTATGATAACCCCCCCCCCCCCCCAACCCCCCTTGCCTCTCTGGTAATACTCTACTAACTTTCTTCAAGGCCTCTTTCCAGATGAGAAGATTTCTTTTCAGTATTCATCTATGCGCTGCCAGTTCATGCTCATCTCCGCTAAACATGAAGAGATCTCCTCCCGCGCAACACCTTGGACAATTGATGCGCTCGATTCGCAGCCGAAAACTCCCGTGTTGACGAGGTTAGGGTGGGTAAGGTTCTTTATAGTATGCATGTGGCGCGCACCTACGACTATGCATTACTTGCTACAGAATGGGATCAATACTGGATATATTAAGGATAGCAGGAAAAAGTCTTCCGGGGATCCGTATTATAAGCCGTTTCATATCCCAAGAGATGCACTACCGGGGCGGCCATTATCTTTGGGGGAGCAGGTTATTAAAACTTGAGTGTTTTGACTTGGGGTTTTTGAGTTTGTGGAGTTTGGCAGTTTTGGGAGTTGGGGTTTGCTTAAGTGGGTATAATGATGCGAAGGAAGCATTGGGTGAAGGTTCGGAAGAATATGTAATTCTGCGCTGGTAGTTATCTTGTTCGTAGACCAAACCTGGAATAAAGTAAAATAAACAGACACAGGATCTTTAACATGAATGTCACTTGTAGCCTATTATGGAAAAGTCCTAACTCCATCAATATTGTTTCAATTACACCCTAGAATAAAAACTATAACTATGCTAGATATCTGATTACAAAGTCCACATGATCTCTGAGAGCGCCAACAAGTTCTCATTCAAAGAACGACGTGCTTGCAGTGCTGACGAAGATTCACGACGGTTGCTCATTGCCTCTGAGAAGTATAGCTCCACGAGTACCTTTAGGTCATCATAACTGAAATCGAGCTTGCCCGACTTTGCTGTTGCGATAAGATTTTGCATACCGCCGGTATAGAGCGCGTAAAACCGAGTAGACCGATCCAGTTTCACACCCATTTCAATATTCTTCAAGTTCTGCTGTAGAACCAAGATGTTGAGCTGCATTCTCTCAGCACCAGCATTATTGATGATTTTAATTTGGTTTGCATTGGCCACGAGAATATGGTCCATAAGCAATCCAGTTCCTCTTGTAAGAAATCTAGAATAATATCAGTATCCCTAGGTATGAGTATAATAGATTTCTTGGGTTCCTACTTGGTTTCTTTTTCTCGAAGGAGATTTGAGATATCTTCGTCAAACCACACTAGGTCAACATTGAGAGAGATTACATTGGCGTCCGGAGTATTGATAGTACTATCAAGACAATAATTGCCTTCAGTCAGACATAGATGGAGGTAGTGTAATACATGGCATCTTGCTTCAGCACGTAGCGTAAATAGGATTGTATTTGCTAGTTCTTGATAGTCATCTACAACTTTGTCAAAGCCACTGTAGCTTTATGTTAGAGTAACTCTGGAATAAGTGCTAGGTACTTACCTGACGGTTTCTGTCGTCATTGGTAGGTAGACAGTTCGTACATCATCATCCTGTGATTTTGTCGATTCAATTAACGTCCATCTTCGTCTCGGACGCTGGATCTCGTGTCAGTATTCGAACCTCTTTTTAATTTTTTTTTAAAAAAGTAGGGCTAAGGTGACAAACCCCAGATGAACTACCATCTTGCCTAGAGAAACTTGGCGCATCTTCTACATGTCGAAGCTGTACAACATTACTTGCAAGCCATTTCTATAATAGTTTGTTAGCAATATTGACTAGAATGCACATTTTTATGTAAAGTATTACCATGCTTGAGTATAGGATACATAAAGAATTAATAACTTTCCGGTCGGTGATAAGATCCGGCGAGGTAATTGGGTTACCTCCTTGCTCTTTGAGGTCTATATCTATCTCCTAAACTGGTTATTAGTAGTACTAACATCCATAGTCGGCTGAAACACGAACCTTCTTCAGAGCTTCCTCATCGTCACTACAGGACCAGACCTCAAGCATCGCTGCACGTGTGCTTTCGTTTTTAGCCCATTCGGCACTCTTCTTAGTCTCCAAAACAGGCCCTCCTGCATCCCCCGAGGCAGCGCGGTGCCTCGAAACAAGTTCTAGCCATCCAATAAGTAGTTTTAGTAAAACATTCATTTGGTATATTTGGGGTTACAAACCTTTGTACCACTCAAAGCACTTGTCGTAGTATGATTTTAGTAAATCAATCGTTAGTTGTCCAAACGCTTGATCAGGCGGTATAGTATCAAGCATTTTGCATAATGCAGTGATTAGCCCGAAGAACGAAATCGCCCCCTTCATAACCGGCTTTTTCGCAACGGCTGCCCATTGTGGATCTTGGTGGAATGCATCTAAATCTCCAGTTGTTTGGTTGAAGAGGTCACGGATGGTGTCTTCCAGCGAAGGGTGGAACACATTGACCAAGAAATCGTCCAAGAAAGACGTCAAAGTGCTAAGGACGATACCGGAACTAGCCTTCTGTCAGTAAATATACGTGTTGATTTAAAGGACTTAGATTACCCTGCTGGAACTATCTCCTTTATCCGATTGAGGAAGGCGAGCGAAGGGGGAAGGAGAAAGCCCATATTAAAAACGCTTGGTTCAATAAGAAGTTTGTGACCAGTTGCAGCGCCATCAGAAGATGTATGTACATCAGTTGAAGTGGTTGCTGGCCGAAGAGACTCAGAGACAAGACCAGGTACAGAAGCCTTCAGTATAGACTCCAAGTCATCATGGTCAACTTTCATAAGCAAAGAGGTGCTATCTGTATTGGCCAATTTAAATAATATCTGGTGGAAGGTTAGTCAAGCGTAGCTGCGATAGGGAATTGGGTCAATCACCTTATTTTTATCTCGAGGAGCCCTAGAAGTAATAACATTATTAATATTTTGGTGGCCGAGCGGTGCGCTTGCCACGCTTCGGCTGTCAGTCATTGTCAGATAGTCGTGGAGCAAAGATCGCATCTACAAAATTTAGCATTTTTTCACTATGAGATATTAAAATGAGTAATACTTCGCTCTGTATTAACTGCCAAACTTCCATAAACCCATTTGTCAAATTTGCTGCGTCTTCTGAACCATCTCTTTTGCTAATTCCCTTGACGACGTCATATATCACTCTATGGCCCTCCATAACAGCAGCAAACTTAGAGTATAAAGTCCAAAGTAAGTCATGTATTACAGTAACTCGAACGTCATTCTCACTCAGACCAAGATCCATAGTTTTCCCAAAGGTCCCAGCTGATCTTGTTACACCAGTTAAAGAACTAGGGTGTCGTTGGTCAACTTCGTTGTTCGTCCTATCAACGAGCTTAAAAAGCTCAACTGGGAGACGCTGATTGACTGTTCCAACAGCATTCGAGAGATGCCCAAGATTGTTGAGCGCTTCTAGAAGGAGACGGATATAGTAAATACTATCAGCTTCGGGGTTTTTATTCACGTTTGCGTCTTCAATCATCTAGAGACATCAGCGGAGATTAGAGATTAGGACAATTCATAGAACTTACAGGCTGAGTAAAGTCGTTCGAATCAAGGAATTGATGGAAAGGTCTCTTTCCATTCTTTACTAAAAGTGCTTCTCATAATCAGCAAAAGGTATTTAAACTTTGAATGTAGGGTTAAACCTGGTACGGAAAATCTGTTGTCACTAGCTCCGGGGTTATCTTCACCTGATACTTTTTTATGTTAGTTAATACCGGTAACTTTTTCATGTATAGCCTTACAGTCTTTTTGGTGCGGGGAATATGGCTTCCACCGGTCAACACAATACGGTGATTTTAGGTATAGATGATTATGTAACTCTTCAATCAGGATATCGGCCAAAGACTAGTTGATGTGTTAGGAGATGTTTAGATATATTTCAGCGGTATATATTACCGATTCTTGGCTGCCTAGATATGTTCTGAGGTCCGACAAAGCGCCAATTTCCATCATTTCAGGCTGGTTTATGACCTTGAGGGCATCTGATAGAACTTCAACAGCAGTGAGAAACCTCTTTTCCGATATTCTTGCTTCTAGTCTTTCTGGTACACCATTGACCTGCTCTCTTTCCAAAGAGTTAGTTTCGTTTTTAACCTATCATGAGGCTCTAGAATATATGACAAGACAGACGAACATCAAAGACAACGTTCTCAACATGGTATCATATTTTTGTGAGGTATCAACCATGTGCTTCACTTCTGGCTTTGAGGTGGAAAGGTCGGACTTTGCCTGGATTAGAGACTCTCTAAGAGTTCTAACTTTGCCTTGAGATGTGGTGATGCTTCTCATTATGCTGTGGAAAGTTCCAATAGAGCTGTTGAATCCCTGATGATGATCTAACATTAAACTTAGAATATATTTTTCGGTATTGGAAATATGTATTATGCAGTCCCACCGTTTACAATTGCTTGAAGGGCATATTGAAGCTCGGAGTTTGTTTGCTGAAAAGCATCATACTGATAAGCTCTGCCTAATGAGCTGGTATCCATCAATTGCAAGGCCACTTTCACAGGGACGCAGCTATCGAGGGTCATGAAATCCCAATCCTTCTCGATGATGTTCAAAATATCTGACCCAGAAACTAATCTCAGCATTCCTAGCCCTACCCAATAAAGAAAAAGAAAAGACCATCAAATAGCTTCTCACCCTCCAGCTTCCTAGTCCCCGACCCATAGTTTGGTATACCGTTTTGCCTCGGTGTACCGCGAGATTGTGGATCCCTTTCACGGCTCCGACTACGATAGCTTTGCTCCGTATTGGGTGTGAGTTCCCGCTGCTGAGATCTTGGTGGAGGTTGTCGGCCATAATCACCCCCTCCGTAGCTAGCATAACCTGCAGATCTTTCTGCCTCACGGTCGGTTCTCCATCTGTCCCTTTCGCCATACCCAGCCCTCTCGCCGTAGTCGTACCCGCCATAGTTATTGGCTCCGCCCTGGCGTGACCGCTGACCTTGACCATCCATATCGGGTGATTCTAAGGCCCAATTAACTGAAACGAGTGTTAGTTGTAATAGAGCTTCTGTTTGGTTGTTATGGCTAGTTGGGTAACTCGTTGTACGAAGCTCTAAAGCTTGGTGACATGCATGGGGTGTTCAAATGGCCTAGGTACTCTCTATAGATTACCCGGCCGTCCCCGTGTAACACTACAGGTACGAGCTGCAACCAGACTTCTACATATATACACCTAGACACAGACTTTATATTCAACGAGTACATACTTACATATTTAGACTTAAAATGTTCGTTTTATTAAGCCAAATGAGTAAATAGAGTGATTTCCAAGTCTATTAATAACCGAAGCGGTAACATATTCTTAACTTATACATTACACTACTAAACAAGGAGATATAATTAATACGGTACATATATTCATATAGTACGAAAAAACGGGGTGAAACTACTACAATATTAATACAGCGTTTTAATGAAAGTACCGTATTAAACTGGAATTTGAGCAAGAATACTGTAATAATCTCGTATTCTATACTATTGCTACAGGATTCATACATTATTTGGAAAAATAGTTTACCCAATCTATCCCCTCTTTTCGAACTGTAGCCTAGAATGAGGTCAATTGCATCGTGGGATTTTTCGCCAAACTTTCCTAGTTTATCTGTATATTTTTTTACAGATTCGGCAGTAACTCCGCTTCATCCTTTTGTACTATATGTAGTAGTTAAATATACATGTAGTAACTTATATGGACGAACGCGTCAAGACAAGATGCATCCGGAAACCCCTCCACAGATCTTAGAGCTAAAACTTACATGTAATGTGTTTTTTTTTTATGTAGCTTAGTTTAGTAAACATATGTAGTCTTCCGTAATAAATATAGAGAGATATGTGGTATTAGATTAGCGAAGGATGAAGTAGGAAGCTATAATCTAATTTTACGATGGAGTTTTTGCTTATTGTAAAAACTTCTCGATCCGTCCTGCTTTAATTCTGAATCAACTTCAAGGTTACCAAGAAAAAAGGCCCAAGGACGAGACTTGAAAAGCACATTAAGGTTCGCATTATGCCGTCTCGCATCCACTATTAAGCATGGTTAAAACCTCAGCCCCCTTTCAGACTTAAGCTCTTGCACAAGACTAAAAGACCCACAATAGAATTCACGCTATGCCCTAGATTGGTATAATCACCATTAAGTAAACCTGTTTCCCTTGCAGGGACTATCAGTGGTGAGAGAATTCCGGTGTAGGCTAGGCCTTATACAAGTGTCAGTAGTACATGTAGTTATTCTAGTCACTAGAAAGTAGGGAGGGGCTAGATTTACATGTAGGTCTCAAGTTATTATACTACATGTACTTAATTATTCATGCGGAATACGCGAAGTTTCTAGTTTAGTAATTAAAGGAATCTATGGAGGAAGGAGGTTAAAGTACATTTATGCTTAATCGAGGTGATGTTTATAGTATACGTATGTACTTATATGTAGATCGCGAATATTGTTCCGCGGAATCCCGCAAGTGTGATTAGGGTTACAGATCGTCTTATTCCTAATATATGTGGAGTAGACTCGATACTAGAATAGGTCAAAGAAATAAAAATGCGTTGAGAGCTAGGGGCTGCGGGTTATTAAGTTACATACTATATATGCACGGAAAACTAGCATGCCATTTCCGTAACTCTGGAGCCAGTTTGAGGCTAGCCGGAAGCAACGAAAATTACCGGAGTTCCCCGATTAATCTCTTTATAAATCATACTTATATTTATATTTCGCGTCAGTAAGTCGGTTGATCTTTATCATCAAATCACTCAATCGAGTGATAACTTGTGTCTAAAATTATCTAGTTTAAGCAAATATATTTTGATCATACATTACATTACATTAAGGCTACATATATAGTAAAACCTACATATACCTTCATTGGTTATAATACTTCCCTTGTACCTCCCAGAGGAAGGGAAGTAACAGCTTCCAGGCTTTGAAGTAGCAAATCCATCTTAGTGCGTCTCTAGGACACACATAGAATTGCCATACACAAATCCTTCTATAAATCTGTATCCCAGTGAGTTTTAACGAAGCATGAAGCCGAAAATAGAACAACCCCCCCCCCCACATATGCCAAACCCAGGTAAAAGAGTAAAGTCAAAACCTAAGAAACAAAAACGGAACTACAAAAACACCAAATATTTGTCTAAAAAATGTACAAACGTGAAATAAAGAGGCATTATACAAGGATTGGGTAGCTATAGAGTGCCGTAAAAGGAAATAGGAAGAGAACCTTTTCTAGGATAAATGGATATCTTGGAAATGGGTGATGCAAAGAAATTTGCCCTACCGATCCAGCCGGTTGGCAGTCTAATATGTTTAGCTCATCTTTCCAGCTTCTACATCCATCAAGTCATCAAATACGTCTTCTTTCCCTGCCCCCCACCAACCACTTTTCCTCCCCACCACTAACGCAGTGATCGTCAACGCAGCTGCCCCAAGAAATAGTCCATCAAACCATCTATCGACAAAGGCCGGATCTAGTGGCGCTCCAAGGGCATCGCTTATAACAAAGCTCATATGTGATGGAAGATTGCTTCTTAGCAAAAGAGCTGATGCGAGCATGTAGACTGCACTAATCTGAGAAACAAACAATGCAAGATTGGGATTATCCCCTTTGATTGCGTGGCCAATCACACCTGGGGCTGCACGGCTTAGCATATTGAGAGTTGTCATGACAGATCCAAGAGATCCTGCAATAATGACACCAGAGAAAGCGAAGCCGATCATGCGGGACCAGGCAGCGCGGTCGAGATGTGGGTCCCAATGCTGGGCAAGGAGAGCTACCACATTATTGATAGGATCGCTTTGGGAGAACGAGGATCTGGATCTATGTAGGAATGGAATATGCGCTAAAGAAGTGGCAAATATCCTATATAAACAATAAAGAGAAAATCCATAAGAGACTGTTCGTAGGAGGCGACCGAATGCTGATTTAGATTGTTGCTGGACTGTTAATCGACGTTGCAGCTCTGTAGATTCTGCCGACAAAGAGGTTCGCATGGTTTCAAGGCCATTAATCTCGCTAAGGAGTACAGAATGTTCTAAGAAACATTAACACTGCACACTATTAAGTATTCGAGTATGAGATTAAACCTTGAAGATCTGTATCTCCACGGACAGCAGAAAATACTTTGCTCATGAAACCTTCTTGAGAAGACTGATTGAATAACGTATTAAAATGTAAGGTCATATAATGTGTCTAATACAGGAGATATACCTTTTTGTCTTGAATTTTTATTTCCAAGATCCTTAATCGCTTCCTCTTCTCCTCCAACATCTCAGTCGCTGCAGTTAAGCCAGCCTGGGCTCGAGAAACATCGATATCAGTGACTGGTCTCGGTTTCGTAGTAAAGTTATGCCATGGTGACGAGACACAACCGAAGCCAGCTGTCTCAAATATTAGATTAAATAAACATTCAAGGATTCAATATTACTTACAGAGTAGCGCCATTAGCTATAAGTGGTTAGCATATCTATTTTTGGGTGCAAATTATTTTTTCGGATTGGAAAACTTACCGAGACTCCGATAACGCCAACTCTTGCCAAACATTCTTCCATCAAGGTACGTGCTGATAGAGTTAGCCCTACTAAAGCCCATAAAAATACCTGACCAGGTCACCTACATGTTCCCCGTACAAGGTGGTCAGCCCTCCTTATTGGCAACCTATCGCCTAAACTCCAGAATATCCACAGCCACCCTGCAAATGCAGCAATTTCGGCCATAATTACATATTGCCTCCTCCAACTTCCAATACCGCTTCCCTCAACAAGACCATGTAACTCTAGTAGTGGAGTAATCACAACTAAGCAGAACAGTAAAAGTCCAACTACTATTGGGAATCCGAGGCGGCGGCTTGTTACATCGCCCCATTCACTAACTTCGCATAGGATCAGCTCTGCTAGTACTCCCGTAGCCCCAAGAGTTGTCGAGAATGTGAGTGCTGCTATCCTTTTCCGTCCGCGGTTCTCATGGTGAGAAAGGTGCCTTGCGCCTGCTCCGCATAGTACCGGAAATAGTCTTTGCAGCACGGTGAAGAAGATGAGACAGAAAGTCACGATGAATAGTGATGATGAGAGCAGCTGATGCGCACTGGAGCCATGCTGCTCCTTCGCCCAAGGCGGGAGACAGTCGTCTGTACAGATGTCTAGCAGTTCAGACGAGACATCTTCGCCGGGTAACATGCTGGCAGCGCTAGAGGCTAGGTTGGATACAAAGGAGTAGACAGGGGGAGATCTCCTTCGCAGGAAGGCTTATGCGGTAGCAGTTTAGCGAGTGGTGGTTAGAATACAGATATATGTTGAGAGGTGAAAGGTGTCTGAATGAATTATTTTGTGAAACTTGAGAGGTACATAGATATTGGGTGGAGTTGATGTCTAAAGGAACGGGAGTCGGAGGATGACGACTCCCGTGGGCAAGATGATCGTCGGTTGTGTTTTGTGTCGCATCACCCCTTGCCAATTCCAGATACTGGCCCGGTTTCAGAGTCCATGGGTGCTCGCGTGTGTACTCCGTCTCCAGGCCATCAACCCCCCTGAGATTCGCGTGAGTACAAGAATACGACGCTCGGTATCCGCTTTTACTCGCTCTTACACCCTGTACACAGCAGGGTCCCTATCTAGAGTACCTACTAATACATGCAGACATATAGATATGCACGTGTGATTTTTCCGGGACTTGTGTGCCTTTATTACTTCTGCCGACGCTTCAAGACTTACAACCTGAGTGGCGATCAGTCTTAAAAGATATCTCGTCGAGTCAACCGCGTCTATTCTACCTAATTCGATTTCCCCCTTGAAGCTCTAGTCGAATATGTACATAAGCTATTATTTTGAGTATCCCTTTCTACACATAGATAATGGGAATTGCTAAAGATGCAGACGAAAAAAATAAATAAAAAGGCAGGAACCCTCCAAATATGGAATGCCGAAGCATCAAGTTCCGTGATTTGAGTGATGCCTAGCAATGCCTACATAATACCAAGATACGCCGAGATACGCCGAGATACGCCGAGATACGCCAAGACCGAAAGCCAAGTAAACATGCGTCAGTAATTGGTTGTAGAGCCGCTAGCGCCACCCGCAATCACCTCTTGTCACCGATCATTGATCTGAAGTATCTGAGGAACATCCCCTTTTTGGTCGCAAAGACAGCTGTCTATAACTTCAAAGCTTAATCAAAGACATCATGACTGTTGATTCAGAGCAGACAGTCTTAGCGATAGTAAATAACCAAGTTCTTCCAATTATCGATGAATAAATTCAAGGTTGGCGGAGAGGGTTCCGATTTATTATAAGCCAAGAATCCCCAAGACACCTAACGGCTATCCTTTCGTTCTAAGCTGCCTTACTGAATTATATGCCAAGGAGCAATAAGCGCATACTTTGCATGTCGGTGGGGGTCTCCAGTGATATCTTGCATCATAGCTCTTGGTTCGTCTTCCCGTTTTTCTTGGAGTTTCTTGGAATTATAGAAGGAGGCCCCGATAGATGAATTGATTGGATGATATTGAATTTTGATGACACGATGTTGTAGTTATGCCTGCTGTTTGTGTGGGACATGAGATATGATTCTTGAAATAATACATGTACATGTATTTATCCACAAGGCAGTCTAAGGCTCGGCACCGTCACAGCAATCGAGGATTCAGGTGAGATGCGTAAAAAAAAAAGACCCCACTATACTTGAACTTAATTTATGCCCGATGGCGACTTAAAATTCTGGGCGTGCCGGGAACCTGCTAGATCCCGCAAAGACTTTCAAGTACAAATATCATGCCATTCCTCCCTGCCTTCTTTCCTTCCCCCTCCCCTCACCACTGCCAACGGTTCTCGTGCCTTCTCAACTATTTTTATCATTACCATGGGTGGTAACGAATCTGGACCCGCAAAACCTACCTTCTCTAGGCCTGCCTATCAGCTCACTCCAGAGCAGGTTGCCCAAGAACTCGAGACAAATGTCGATACAGGCTTGTCTCCAGCCCAGGCTGAACAATCGCTCAGTAAATATGGGCCAAATGAATTAGACGGGGGCGAAGGGATCCCAATATGGAAAGTTTTCGTCAAACAAGTCAGCAATGCCATGTATGTCTCTGTTCTAAGGATTTGTAACCTGTTTGTGTACTAATATTTACTAGGATTCTGTATGTTTTAGATTCCCTTGGAAAAGCTAGTGTTAAGATATGGCATTTTATATATGGCATACTAACTAATTGGTAATAGGGTGCTTATCCTTGCAATGACTTTATCTTATGTTGTCAAGGATTGGATTGAAGGTGGTGTCATCACTGCCGTTATTATTCTTAATGTTACGATTGGGTTCTTCCAGGAATATAGAGCGTAAGTATTATTACCTAACTCAAACATATTTAGTAACGTGCAACTAATATCCAATAGTGAGAAGACAATGGATTCGCTACGAAGTCTCTCTAGCCCTACCGCTGCTGTACTGAGAGATGGAAACGTGGAACATGTCCCAAGCAAGACTGTCGTACCTGGTGATATTGTTGAATTAAAAACAGGAGACGTTGTTCCTGCAGATCTGAGACTTTTCGATGTTATGAACTTCGAGACGGATGAGGCTTTGCTCACCGGCGAGTCCCTCCCAGTCATGAAGGATCCTACACTTGACCTAAACGAGGAGACTGGCGTTGGTGATCGGATTAATATGGCTTTCTCTTCGTCAACTGTTACCAAAGGACGTGCTCGTGGTATTGTCACTGGTACAGGTATGGCTACGGAGATCGGTGCAATTGCGGAGTCTCTTGGTGGTAAAGATAAGAAGCCAAGTCGATCAATGTCCCGCAAGAAATATGGTACTCTTCAACCCGTCAAGGGTGCTGCTCTTATTAGCTGGGATGCCATCGGCAAGGTGCTTGGTCTTACTGTTGGAACACCCCTACAGAGGAAGCTATCCAAGTTGGCATATGTCCTCCTTTTCTGCGCCATATTACTTGCTATAATCGTATTTGGTGTTAACAAGTTTGATGTCACTCATGAAGTTACCATCTATGCTATCTCACTTGGTATGCCTCTTGCTTTACCTCTCATATGCTTCCTTTCGATATCCACTTATTTACTAACTACATACAGGTATCGCTATCATTCCCGAGTCTTTGATTGCTGTCTTGACCATCACTATGGCTGTTGGTATGAAAAGGATGGTCAAGCGCAAAGTTATTATTCGCAAGCTTGATGCCCTAGAAGCCCTTGGTGGTGTTACCAACATTTGTTCAGACAAAACTGGTACATTGACCCAGGGGAAAATGGTCACTCGTAAGGCCTGGATTCCAGGTGTTGGGATCTACAGTGTCGACCGCACAGGGGAAGCCACTGATCCGACATCTGGTAATATTCGCCTTGGGCCCGCACCAACTGCGACATCTGCAGATGATATCGAAAAGGAATATCAACGCAAACAAGAAGAGCGTGATCAGGCACGTTCCGCACTTGCTTTGAAGTTTGCCGATGAACCCAGGCCCCGAAAAAAGCCCGAAGTCACACCGGACATGGAAATACCAGAAGATAATCAGGAAGGCATCCCTGAAGTAGTAGCTGAACTAGAAGCCTTTTTGCAATCATCTGCACTTTGTAATTTGGCAACTTTACGGTTTGATGAACAAAAGAAGATGTGGCAAGCTACAGGTGACCCAACAGAGGTAAATACTCCAAATAACTATTTCTTCAGTCCATTCCGCTAATTCTCATAGATTGCTCTTCAAGTTTTTGCTCATCGCTTCGATTACGGAAAGAAGAAACTTACTTCGGATGGATGGAAACAACTCGGCGAATATCCCTTTGATAGCGACGTAAAAAGGATGTCTGTTGTTTTCCAGGAGCCCAATGATGGAAAATACCTCATCTTTGCTAAAGGTGCCGTTGAAAGGATTCTTGATCTCTGTACTAATATTGGATTCGGAGAACATACTCAACCTATGACTGAAGAACTTAAGGAGGAAGTCACCCGGCAGATGTCTCTCCTCGCTGATCAAGGCTTGCGGGTTCTTGCAATTGCTCGCCGTGCTGTTGAAAGCCCACCCGACGACTGGTCCGAATTTCCTCGGGATCAGGTTGAACAAGACCTTACGCTTATGGGTCTTGCTGGGCTTTATGACCCACCACGCCTGGAGACTAAAGATGCTGTTAGGGAATGTACCCAAGCAGGCATTCAGGTTCATATGTTGACTGGGGACCACCCTGGGACTGCTCGTGCCATCGCTCGTGAAGTCGGAATCATTCCAAGGGATTTTGGCTCTCTCACTCCTGAGGTTGCCAATAGTATGGTTAAAACTGCCGCCGAATTTGATGCCCTCAGTGATGAAGAGATTGACAATCTTCCAACGTTGCCATTTGTCATTGCCCGGTGTGCTCCGAACACTAAAGTTCGCATGATCGACGCCCTTCACCGAAGAAACAGATACGCAGCGATGACAGGAGATGGAGTCAATGATTCACCTAGTTTAAAAAGGGCTGATGTTGGTATTGCTATGGGCCTTGGGGGGTCTGATGTTGCTAAATCAGCATCTGATATCGTGCTTACGGATGATAATTTTGCGAGCATCGTCAATGCAGTTGAGGAGGGAAGAAGGATGTTCGACAATATTCAGAAGTTTATTCTTCATCTCTTGGTCTCAAACGTCGGAGAAGTGATTCTTTTGATTATTGGCCTTGCTTTTCAGGATCAAAATAACCGATCTGTCTTTCCGCTAGCTCCTCTAGAGATTCTTTGGATCAATATGCTTACAAGTTCCTTCCCAGCGTTTGGGTTGGGCTTGGAGGCAGCCACTTCCGATATCATGAGACGACCACCGCATGATTCGAAGAAGGGTGTGTTCACAGTGCAGATCCTCGTTGACATGATGGTATACGGTACCCTCATGGGGTCTCTGTGCCTTTGCACATTCGTAATTATCGTTTTCGGGGTTGGTGACGGGGACCTCGGAGTAAACTGCAACGCTACCTACTCGGAGCGTTGCGATCTTGTATTCAAGGCTAGGGGTGCTGTATTCGCAGAATTGACCTGGTTGATTCTGATCTCTGCATGGGAATTCAAGAGTATTCGCAGGAGTATGTTTAGACTCGACCCCTACCAGACCGAACACAAGTTTCCGTTCTTTAAGGATGTGAGTAGAATATATTCTCTTTTTGCAGGGGCTATACTAATCAACAGGAAGATCTATGAAAACAAGTTCCTATTTTACTCCGTCTTCATCGGTGCTCTCTCAGTTTTCCCAGTCGTTTACATTCCGACTCTGAATACACAGGTTTTCAAGCATAAGGGAATCACATGGGAATGGGCGTTGTCTATCGGCGCAGTTCCTATTTTTATTCTCGGAATTGAACTCTGGAAGTTCACCAAACGCTACACTGGCTGGTTTAACCGCGGTGAATCTGACAGAGTGAAGAAGGATGCTTCACTCAGCTTGCGCCAGGGGTTCTTCACTATGGCGAAAACTATCACACAACCAAACTCGATCAGATCAAGGAGAAATTCAGTGACTGGTGTCGGTTCGAGAACTACGACGATGGAGAAGAGACCAGCGGCTGGGGACGAGCTAGTTTAGTTTCTACAAAATAAGTTTCGTTTGGGGTTTTATATTTGCTATTTTTTCTTCTTTTTTCTTTTCTCTCTTGAGTTTTTATGAAATACTGTTTACGAATGACGATTTCTTTTGTTCTTAATACTGAAAATGGGGGACAGGAGGGAAAGAGGCGAGTGATTTGTGGTTCGATAGTATTTGTAATATAGGCTTTTTGCGGAGGAACTTAGGGTATAGATAACGGTCACTAGCGGCATGGTCTTCTTGATACCCCCGGATGTTATAGGGGGGTAGATAAATTCCAATAAGAAAATATTTTCTTTATATAAACTACTGATGTCAGTTTAGCTACTTTTCTTTCAATGATGGCCTTGAGAAACGTATGAGCTCACCATTGGAGAATGCCATGCGACTAAATTATATAAATATATGACTGGTCTTAGTTAGGGTCATGTGGCCTGAATAAAAGCGGTCGCATTTCTTTCTAGGGTAGTCTAGGTCTAGTGATAATCTACGAGGAGATTTCTTATTCACAAAGTGCCTGCGGGGTTGTGTATAGTAAATAAATATCATGTTTTGTCCTTTAGGTTTCTGCTACTAAACGAGGATAAGTTAACTAGAGTTAATCATTATTTAGGAGTAGTGTAGACAAAGAAAAATTAAAGACATACATGTAGTTAGTGATTTCATATTCTCAATATACACCATGTCATGGCCCCCACACAGCGGGAAATTCCGGGGTTGATGTGATGAGCTGGTAATGCGATTTAGAAGTATATGTATGGTATGGGGGATGCACAGAACAACTCATAAAGGGAAGTATCGAGATAAGATAAGAAATTTAGAATCAAGAGTCCTTGTATTACTTGTCGCTTAGGATATCTCGTTTTCGTTTTCTTGTAGTCACTAAGCATAACAAGGCCACGCAGGCTATAGGCTATAACAGGTTCTCTACTCATGCATACTTACCCTCTCTTGACATGTTCCCTCTCAGTATGTCATTTCTAGGTACCTCACCCTATCGGCTCTGAGCATCCCTATCATGCAAGCATCAAGAACGCAGTCAACTAGAGTACGTATTACTGCATTTAGTACAAATGATGTCTTACCAACCTGTACTTTCAGTGTTATACTACTAGGGCCTGCTATCCTGGGAGAGAAACAATAAATGTGTCTATGTCTTCAGTAGCCAGGCCAAACTAGGTGTAATTTTCTGGGCTTAGGCTACGGTAGTATGGACTTATATTCCACTCCAGCCCCTTTTCGAATATTAAGCATAAATAAAATCTGAGATAGCTTAAGCAGGTCAGATTCAAGAGCATCACTAGCCAAACTCTGGGATTACTCCCGAAAAGCGCTTGGGATGATGATGCAGATTTCGCTTACGCATGCGAGACCAGTTATTGGATCTGATTCACAGCATCTGTGGGGGTTTCCGGAAATCCGGTGCAAAATGCAGCTGTCTTGTCACGAGACTAAAAATTTGACTGATCTGTACGTAAATATATGGTACCGGCATGAGCTTGGTGATTCGTGTATTTGAGACATAGGCTATCACTCGATATAGGCGGCGTGTTTACTTTTTTTACAACCGTTTGTGCTCCCTGAGTATTTACCCCCACCTTGACCCAAAGATTGGAAAGTTATTGTTTTTTGAGCACTGGGTTGGCTAAAAGCTTGATACCTTAAAGTCTTGGGATATTTTCTAAAATGATTGCTAAATCTCGGCAGCTCCCGATACAAATTTGACTCCCCCACTCCAACGATCCTCCAACAGCCTAGATCTCAATAATAGGCCGTAGCAGCACACCAAAAAATCTAAGCTCCGTATGGGCCAGTAGATCCTTCAGCACTCTCTACAGTCTCGCCTTTGGCCTTCCGAAGCGATTCTGACATGAAGGTGCCCAAGGCGCCCATATCAGAGGACACTGACAACATATGAAACCCTTTTTGTGCAAAAATATGGGCTATGACGCAGCACTCACGACCAATTTTCCCAGTGTGGGGAAAAAGGTTATGTTAGGTCAGTAAAGTTAACCAGAAAAAGACGTAAGATATTAAAGCCAAACGTAATAAAAACTAAAGAGATGGGATTGAGGTTAGGCAAACCTTGATCGCCGTTAGTGCAGTAGATACCGGCCCTTTTCCCGGCCGCGATCGCGGCATTATGGACTTTTTCAATTGCGGCTTGCAGATTTGGATGGAACGTGTCGGAAGTTATTGGATGTCCTATTTCTCCGAGATTAACTAACTGTTTTATATGTTTCAGATAGCGCTAGACGCACCGATGGAGTTCGCAAGGTCAAATGGTCCAACATAGAGGACATCAATGCCGTCAACCGCTGCTATCTCGTCCACCTGCCCTTGTTAAAACACATACGGTCTATATTACGGCTACCGAAGGCCGGCGCTGTGAGTGTGGGGGTGAAGACATACATTTTCCAAGGCTTCCTTGGTCTCAATTTGAACAATCGTGACAAGGCTGTCGTTTGCCTGTTCAAGGTACTCAACTGTGGTAGAGATTCCGAAAGCTCCCATCGGGCTATGGGGCGATTAGTTTATAGTTGAGGATTAATAAATCAAGATAAATAGGTATGGGAGCTTACAAGGGGCTTCCAAAGCCTCTTATTCCTCTCGGAGGAAACTTGGAGTATTTCACCGCAGTTCTTGCATCATCTGCAGTGGAAATGAGTGGGACCATAATGCCATGAGCGCCAGCGTCCAAAGCACCTTTGCATCCAAACCAGTACCCAGGATGTTAGTCTACTGAACTAGCTAGTTAAGTATCTCTATATTTATGTGGCTCACGTTTAAACATCCATCCTTCACAAGCAGGAATACGAACTACTGGACTGACATTACATCCAGCAATCGCTTGAACGGCTTCATGCATGGTGGCATCATCAAGATTACCATGCTCCGTATCGACGAGGACCCAGTCGACGCCTGAGCGAGCAATTGAACGGGCAAGGTGCCTATGTATGTGGGTAAGTAACTATAATTATGGTCTAGAAGGGGACTTACGTTCCAGGGAGCATCTGCCATGCCCCAAAGGAAACACCTTTGCCTGTTCGCAAAGTGGTACGGAGGCGATTTGCGGATTGCATTTTGTTGGGTAATATTCGGTTGTTTGGGCCGAGTATTTTGGTTATTGTGTCCTAATTTTCAAGTTGAGGTCTAAGTTGGATTTCTAGTGTTGGTAGGTAAGTAGGGAAGGATCTGGTTGAACTATGAGTATTTATACCGATTATTGAAAGGGGGTCAGGCGGGAAATATAAACTAAGAAACAAACAAATTGCGGGGAAACTTGCATCTAGGAACATCCACATAGCTTAACGCCTCTTGTCTGCCTCCCCGGACTTGGCAGATGCTACCAACACAGGGTTTTGGGTCGCTCGCTTCGGTGGAACCTGGGTATCCGCCGTAGCATAAAGATACACATGGCCAAATCTCAGTAATGGGTCTACTAAAAAACAATTTCTGAGCCTCATCATACCTGGTCACCTAATCTTGTAAGTCGCTGACGTCACAGCGTAGAAATAGGCTTTCAAATCCTCCAATAGAGTATAAGCAAATTTAGGTTTATTAATCTTCAAATTCACAGGTATCGGTAACCATGACTGCACACGGCTTCCCTGCGTCGGGACGAGACCCTGCAGGGGCTTCAGGTTCCTATTGTCATATCAAGAGCCTTCTCTAATCTCGTGCCTAATTTGAACACCCCTATTTGAATTATAAGATTTCGTCCTTACGTAGCTTAGTGCTACTAGAGCTTCTTACTATTCTATGCATACGTTTTGCCACGATACTGTTTGTTGAATTTATTCTGTTTTCGGCTATAGATTAACTAGGGATACCTGGGCGGAATGTTCGTGGGAAAGGCGTCGTTTGCTATTCTTACGCTAACTATGTGTTTGTTTTTTAAATTAAGAAACCTTCCTGTAAGGCATAATATAATACGTATCGGCTCGATGACATAGCTCTAAAAACTTATAAGCTACGAATGATCAGTAGTGCCATAACCCTGAAAGGCCAACTACATGTAGTCACCTGTAATAGATTCACCATGATCTATCACCAGTTTGTTATTAAGTAAAAGCCTAATTCTTTTATTATGTAGTTAATACTAGTAGAGGGAGTGGGGTTTCTTGTATGAAAACCTTTGGTATTGGATCATGGTAGATCACTCAACAGCCCATACCATGATGAATTAACTGCAGTAGCTAGACTAGAATGTTATAGATTCACCACATCAATGAAACAAGACTCTAGTACGGAGTTCATTACTCCGTTGGGTAGGTTTTAATCCTCTTCTTAGTACTTTAGGTCACAGTTATCCTGGTCATGCGCTTCTCTTTGCTTCTTCCCGTGACCCTCGGAATGAACCCTGCTTTGTATATGATCTGCATATCGCAGTATCTATCTTTCGGGTTACTTTTGCTTTACTTTTTCTGGGGGGTATTGGGATTATGCCTACCAGCCACGGGTGCATACAGACTCCGGTAGGGTTAGAGAATATGTTCTGCGTGGTCAGTGCTTGCTGCTGGAATCATTGATGAGAGTAGATTATCAAAGGCCAATGCAAATTCCGAACTACGGTTGAGCAGGCGAGCCCAAATCCAAATCCGAGTACGTACACAACCTTCTTTATCCCCAAAGCCATAATTCTTAGCTACAGAACGTAGCTAATCGCCCATATAAGTGTGCCCAATTACCAGCAGGATATACCGCAATTCTACTTAATATACATCTGTCTCCGGAGATGCCGGAGATGCTCAAATTTGTTTCATTATGTTGGTATATCTTGCGGTCCATGGGATGAATCACTATGCACCTCATTTCAATCATACTTCCTAAGCAAGGATACAAGTAGATAAAGCACAACAGGGCTGCAGATGATACCCAGTTCACTGCTTATCCGCCCAAAGATCTGGAAGATCAGACCCTGAAGTTACGTGCGTCCCTAGCTCATGCGTTGAGGATCAACACGGCGTTCCAGACCGCACCCCCCCTCACGACGTCAGGTCCTGTGGGAACAAAAACACACTAGTTTATTTAATTGCGCTTTAGCGACGTAGTGTATAGCTGGCGTTTATTTTGTTTTTATTACTTTTTTTTTGCCTAGTAAGCCTCAGTGGTGTCATGAGCAAACTTTACAAGCAAAGTGCATACGCAACCACGGCAAGTCACTCGTTTTCAAGCAATATTATATATAACTTCATAACTATGATTTGGTCAAAGGCGACCACATGCCACTCCCATGCATGTTCAAGGTCTCAAATTTATAGGATATTCCGCGGGACCCCCAAAAAAAACCGCACATGCTGCCATGCCCTGGAACTTGCCTAGGCCCTTGCAGGCCCAAACCTGTGGTTTTATGCAATAACACATAACACATAACACATACACACGTGCACACGCGCACGTATAAAAAATAAAAATAAAAATTCAACCTTCGGATAAGGCCGTGCCAACTAAACTACTTTTTAATTTCTTTTACGGAATCGATTTTTGCTACTGGTAGATTATTTCTACAGCTACAACTGTAGTAGGGATGCTGTGAGGATATCACCGACCCAATGGCTCTGAAAGTTTTGTTATTATTGCAGTTATTAAGAAGGGATTTGCATGAACGTAGGCCGATTGTAGATTTGCGATGTCACATCTCCTACATATTGCTTTTTCCACAGGTACAAAGGTATCCGGTTCAACCGTTTCGCTGTTAGATAGGGGGGGGCCGATAGTACTGAGGATTTTACTGATTCCGGTATAACAAAAAATGAAGGTTCACGTATAGTATTGGGGCAAAGAGATTCCCGGAATAGGTAATGGTTCCCCTAGCGAATAAGTACTGTCAAAATTTCAAGTATTACTTGTCAAGTAATGTGGTTTTCTTTTTTTTTTCAGAACCAGACGAGCCGTCTGTTGTGCTTGCCATGTCTGGTCGCCGGTCTTGCTCGCTACGTTTTCGATAGGTTCTTTGCTTATGAGGCATATTCACGATATCTCGGTTGACGGCGGACTGAAAATGACACCATTTTACTTGATCGAGTGATATACTGTGACGCGCAACATCAGCGGTTTAGGCCTATACTTGGGGCGAAAGTAACCCCTTGCGTTCTGGCTACGCCATAATGATGCAGAGAGTATTTGCATTCCAACACGCAAGAACTTATTCTTGTAAGAATTATTGGCTATGGAATGGTGGCTTGAAGTAGCTATTGAAGTCTCTAACAGAGGATTTAACTATTACAGGATAGGTAAAAAAAACATGCATAAAAAGGGGTTATGGAGTAATAATGAGGGTAATGAAAAATTTAATAACCGCTTGATACTCAAAGTGGACCATAAACCGAAATACTGACGAGATTTATATATTGTGACATCCGCGGAGCTAGGTTCTTCTAGTCACAAGCCCACAGGGTGGCCCCCAAAGCTACCGACTCGTTCCCTTGGGCCAGGTATTTCACTTTTTGTGTTGAGATAATTGCACTTCCCGCTCTTCTTAGATATTCATAGGCTCTTTTTGCACAAAAAGATATTTTGCTAAGATTTGTTGTACAGAAGCGGCGGGGTCTCTGGCGAAGGGCATATATTTTTTGTCGATTGCGTTATACACCTAAGATACTCCACTTATTAAAGAGAATTAGTGTACTGTACTATGTATGTGTCAGTTCTGACACTAAATGTATATGGTGGATCAGACGTACATTAACGCGCGTTAGATACCAACTGGAGCAATGGAATCTATAGGGGGGGGAAGGAGTATATCTATGCACTAATGCAGGTTAGACCTAGTATCTGAAAATTCTAGGAGCTGGCGTAAAGAAGAAAAAAGTTAGAACTAAGCTGGGTATGTGCTGGGCCAGTTTGAACCAGCAGGAGTCATTTTCAGGTTTCTTTTGCTTACTCTGAGTACTTAATTGTTCAACAAGTGCATAGATCAGGGTGAAAGCGTGCTTATAGTAGTGGCCTCTAGTCATTTTGTCTGCTGGGATTCATTCTAGAGTATGCGCCAAAAAGCGTGGAGGGAAGTACATGTACTTCTGGTTTGAATTACAATAGATGATATGTATTTACATGTAGTTCTATCCTAAGTGTGATAGAATACCTACATGTAATATCAGGAATAAACGTAGAATAGAAAAGGTTCAACAGCTAGACCCGCAGATCTATATCAAAAATGAGGGACTCCTCTAAACTCCGCAAGGGTTAGTGGAATTCCCTTATTTCATTAGTAACTAAGTAACTCCCTACCATCTAAACACCCCCCCCCCCTAGATGAAAATGTTCCCAAGATCCTATTTGTATACAAATATTTATTTTTTCCACCCTCCGTTCCTCCAATTACCTTAAAGCCGGTCCACCGACAGTGGGCGCCACTGAGCCACCACCTGTTGCTAACCCCGTGATTTCAAATACGAGTGATACATGACTATATTTTGAATCAGCTTCTTCATCCACACACAGAAAACACAACTGGGTCAAACTTACTCATCACCCGCTGTAACCACCCTATCCTTGGTCTGCACGAAACCCAAGATACCTCCTTCTCCCTCGCTCTGGTTACCCCCCAAATGCCCCTTCCAGCAACCCAATTCCGTCCCAGCTCTAACATCCCATCTCCGCAGTGTTCCATCAACTCCACAAGAAGTAAGGATCCACCCATCGGTTTTAACAAACTCGACCTTTACAACAGCCTCTTTATGCCCATCCTCAATAGTCCTTCTAACCGGGAATCCTCTCCCCGCATCATAAATCACAATCTTCCCGTCAACACCAGCGGACGCAAGAAGCGGCTGAGTAGGGTGGAAGCAAAGTGACTCGACAGACTCAGAATGAGTGTGGAGCGACGCAATGATCTGTCCAGCTTGACCACCACCCGTGGATCCACCACCGCCAGCCTGAGGACGACCGGCACCTCGTCTCTGGTTACCGGCTGCAGCTTGGGCAGATGAGGGGAGACCAATGACACGCATTTCTCCTGTTGCGCCGCCGACAACTGCGACTGCACCCGAGGGGGAAACGGTAATAGAGTAGAGGCCACCCTCAATAGCGAAGCGCTGATCTGCGGAGGTGAGCGCAACGACTGCCTTGCCGGAATCCGAGTCCCAGGCGTAGAAAGAGCCGTCTTCAGAGACTGTACATAGGATCTTCCCGTCCGAGGTCCATGATCCTGCGGAGCAGGATGCGGTGTGGGAGTAGAGGGCCTGCTTGATCTCCAGAGAGCCGTTTTCAACGGAGTATATCCATACACTTCCGTCGCTTGCGCCTAGGGCAAACAATGGAGCAGAAGGGTGCGGCTGAATCCAATTTACTTCCTGAAATTCTTGCGCTTCGTCAATTTTCTTCCAGTTCTGGGATTGGGCGTAGACTTGAATTTTTCCGTCGAGGCCTCCGGTGATGGCGTATGCACCGTCGGGATTTGTGAATGCTGCCGCGGAAACGGAGTCCTTGTGGCCAGCAAGACGCGCAAGAGTTTTAGATTCTCGCGGGGTGATGTTTGCATCTTCTGCATTTGCGGGAGCGTCGGGGGTCCAAATGTATGCGGTGTCGTCGCCGCCTCCAGTTAGGAATATTGATGGGTCTGAAGGGTGCGCTGCGATTGAGAAAATGCTGTCAGAGTGCTTGTCAAAGTATGCTTTTGAGTCGTTTATTATTTCAAGCTCTTCGGCTTCTGCGTCGTATTCGGGGTTGGCTTCGCCTTCATCATCAGAGTCCATTGGGACATCACCGTCTGTATCTTCTGGGATCTCTTCAGCTGCTTCGTCGGGGTTGAGCATTTGAGGCTCTTCTTCGGGGTGATCTGGTGCCATTGTAGAATCTGGGGCTGGGACAGCCATTAGGAAATTTTATATTTTGAGGATAAGTTGTGGATCTTTTTTTTTGTTGCGGATGGCGGGGTTGAGGCTCTTTTCTACTTTTCTTTAGTGGGGGCAAGTTGGATAGCCAAGACACAGCTTAGAAATACATCTAGGGGGAACTCGGACTTTCTACTTGAGTATCGCCTCAAGGTTAGAAGGTTGACAAATAGCTAGATTAGAAATAATAAATTCTTATTACTACCCCAAGATGCCAAACTGCTGCCCGAGCCGTAGTCTATACAAAGATTAGTGCTCCTATAGCTAGTTTCGGTGTTATACCAATCATAGACCAGCACTCGAAATACATAACCGCAGTGATCACACCCCAGCTCTCAACCCATTGGGCACTTGGAGACTTATCCCAGGGTCGAGGCTAGGGGGGCTAAGGGTGTATTGAGTGATAGATACATGTACTTAAGTGGTGCATGCCATGACTAGTCTAAGATTGGTATTTTAGGAACACACTTCCTCAACATCCAGTAACGTGGGTAAATCGCACGCGTTAAGTTCATATCGATTTGGCTCCACAGGAACAGCTACACTTAGGTTTTAAAGGCCATGAAAGGGATGTGAGTCCCAGCTTGGCTCTGCTGTAAAAGGAAGAAATATAGAATATAGTATATTATACATGTAATGTGAGTTCCCTTTCTTGGCATAGTTTATAAGGCTGTCTCCCTTGCCCAAAGATTATAGCCCTCGACCGTGCATAGAGATTAATTCAGTCAAAACCTTAACAGTAGTCTCATTTATACGACGTATTTGTTCATTGATATTAGAAATATATATAGGGCATGTCAAATTGATTGAGGAACTTGAAGACTGCGGGCGAGGGGTTTATAGAGAAAGAAATGGCCAAGGGCCCATGAGAGGACATATACAAAAACGTCAAAAGGAAATGGGGTCAATGTGATTGGGTTCTCTGTGATTGGGTTCTCTGTTTGTCACAAAGACTGTTGTTTTTTTCCAAGTACCCGATCAATGTGGAGTATTGTGGGCTTACTGATAACTTTCCATAGTACGGTTCCAATAGCTATATTGTGATATATTATGCATAAGTTTCAAATGGTTTTGGCATCTGATCTACGTATTTCTTTGGTTAGTTTTGTCCCCGTTAATTAGAAATTTATTAGATAGAAATGTAGGCTATGGATTCTTTTAGATGTTGGGTATAGGGGTTATGAAGCTGAAGCTAAAGGTTTTGACTCTTAAGTTATAACATCACAAATGTCATTAGCACACTTGATCGACGTTAGGAGACGCCTTTTTGGGGCGTTGAATATGATGTAGTCATTAAGTTGGGCATCCCCGTCAGATTAGTCAGTCACACTCTATTCTAGGCCTGTGGATGAGGTTTGGGTACTCGTCGGGACTTGGTACGCTTGTATCTTCCTTATTAAGCAGTAGGGGGTGCTTTCTCAAAAGGGTTCCTTAGGCATTCAACTTACATGTAATAAGCACTAAGTCCTTTAAAGGTTCTAATCAAAAAGTGACTCTATGATGGCAAATAATTCAAGTATTCAGCTCAACTGAATTATACGCCGGGTAAAGATCATTTTTCTAGGATCTGGGGAAGTTAGTACAGTACAGCCCATAAGAAAAGGGCTGTGGTGGAGAACGACTCATAATTCCGGGTGGAGTCATTCAGACCCTGGTTGGTACCCGAGGAGTTAGTGGGTGTTGGTTGCGCCCGCTTCTTTGTGGGGCTAGGCAGCACAAGCTTCTACCAAGAGTCATTATCTATCAGCCCTACTACATAAAGAGCAAAACTCTTCAGGTTTACCAACAACGGCAGATTTTCTACCTGATACATCATTCGCAACAGGATCTTTATCCATCTTTTCAGTTCTAAAGTCTCTCACTCGTCGTTTACACCACAATAATGTCAAACCATTCCGCCTTCTTCAAGGCACAATCTCCCGAGAATGTGACCGAAGTCATCAACAAACTCCGCGCTGTAGCTCAGAAAGTAACCCCTAAAAGTTCCGAGAGCTACTCTTGCAAGACTTCTACATTTCCCATTGTTGGTAGTGAGCTATCCGTTGAATCATGGAAATTTCAAGACTGGGACTTTAAGAAACGGGACCTTCCAACTTACGCCCGCGGCCTGTTCACTTATCACCATCCCAAAGATAACTTTGACGAAATTATCGTTCGTGGCTATGACAAGTTCTTCAATATCGACGAAATTCATCAAACAAAGTGGTCATGGATAGAGGAGAACACGAAGGGCCCGTACGAAGTCACCGTGAAAGAAAATGGCTGCATCATCTTTATTTCTGGGCTGCCGGATGGGAACCTTCTTGTTTGTAGCAAGCATTCAACAGGCGCGAGGGAGGATGCAGACCTATCACATGCAATTGCGGGGGAAAAATGGGTGGATAAGCATTTGAAAAGTGTTGGAAAGACTAGGCAAGAACTAGCAAAGGCTCTGAGGGATGCCAATGCCACAGCTGTAGCTGAGCTCTGCGACGATAATTTCGAGGAACACATTCTCGCCTACGATGGCGACAAAGCTGGCCTATACCTCCATGGAATTAATCTTAACCTTCCCGAGTTTGCGACATATCCTGCCGAAGAGGTCAAGACATTTGCAGCTACATGGGGCTTCAAGATGGTCGACTTTTTCGAAAAGCAAGACCCTACTAGTCTTCGTGAGTTCCTTGAGGAGGCTGCAGAGACAGGTTCTTGGGATGGCAAAGATGTCGAAGGGTTTGTTATACGCTGCAAGGCTCGTAACGGACCAAACGACCCTACCTGGCATGACTGGTTCTTCAAATACAAATTTGAAGAACCATATCTCATGTACCGTCAATGGCGCGAATGCACAAAATCAATGATCAACGGGAAACAGCCAAAAGTTCGGAAGCACGAGAAAATCACTAAAGAATACCTCGTCTTTGCAGCCCGCTACTTCAAGGAACATCCTGGTACGTCAGAGAGATATCAATCAAATCACGGCATCATCAAGGTCCGAGATGCGTTCCTCGACGAGCGCGGTCTCCGGGGGAGTGACATAATAAAACAGGAAGCCGAAAAAGGGGCTGTAGATGAAAAAGACATCATTGACAACATTGTCCTTGTTCCTATTGCAACTATTGGATGTGGTAAAACTACTATTGCTATAGCACTCACAAAGCTTTTTGGCTGGGGTCATATACAAAATGATAACATACAAGGGAGAGGAAATCGTGGTATCCAATTTGCGTCTGCAATCTCGATGGAGCTCGTAAACAGTCCTGTAGTCATTGCGGACCGCAACAACCATCAAAAAAGAGAGCGAAAACAAATTTTTGAAGATGTTTCTAAAGGTGTTCCTGAAGTCCGCTTTGTCGCGCTCCATTACGTTCACGAACGTTCCGACCTACCACCACAAGAGCTAAGGAGGCGTATCCTCACTGCTACACAGGCCCGCATATTTTCCCGTGGAAACAACCACCAAACAATCCAGGCAGCTTCCATGCCTAGAGTTGAAATTGACGGTATCATGAATGGCTTCCTTAACCGATTCGAGCCACTCGATATCGATTCTCCGCCAGATTCGACTTTTGATTCGCATATCGACCTCGACCCCGAAGCAGACTCTCGAACCAACTTAGAGACTATTGTTACAACCCTGAAAGTCATCTATCCAAAAATCTTCGAGGACCTTCCTACTAGTGAAGAATATGATGAGGCAATCGAGGCTGCATTGAAAGACTACGCTGTCGAAATAAGGCATTCTGTCGGGCGTGCTCCCAAGCAACAGGGCCAGAATCAGAATCGGAATAAACGTCCCCAGCCCCAAGCAAGCGGTCCTAAGAAAAAGGAGATCGAGTACTTTTCTGTTAGCGTCCCTACTGCCAGTATAAACGACATTATCGACAAGGCCTTTGAATCCCAATCAGACAGGACTGCCCGTTTCTACAAACAACTTCGTACTAGTGGTCGTGTCCAGCCAGCCTTCCACATAACATTGGTTCACCGTGCCACCTCTCGTGCAAACCCGGCTGTATGGGAGTCGTATCACCAGAAACTTGCGCAGTTGAATGACCCTAAGAACTTGGGGAGTACGAAGGTTATCCTTGATAAGATAGTATGGAATGGGAGAACTATGGCTATCACTGTCAAATTTGAGGACGAAGAGATCAAGACGACAAACCAGGTCAATCATATCACTATAGGTACTGCTTCACCATCGATCAAGCCAAAGGAGTCTAATGAAATGTTGGCCTGGATGAAGGATGGTGGTGAAGTGAGCACATTAGATTTGCCTAGAGAAACAGTAGTATATGGTGTGTTGAAGGCTGTTGAGGCGAGACATTAGGCAATTTTCTTGATTTTGATTTCTTGAATTGTGGGGGCGGAAACAAAAAATTCATGTCTGTTTTACTTTTTTGTATGAATTTACTCAAGGGAACCGGGGTGTTTGGGAACTGAGAGTAGGTTTTTTCTTTTTTCTTCTTTTGCTTTCTACGCTTGTATTTTCCTCTTTCTATTTATTGTATATTTATTTCATTTCACTGTAGCATGTAGTTTGACTGTCCTAGCGTGGACTGATGCGTATGGAGGAATAACTCTAAATTTTCGCCAAAAAAATCTGTGGTTTTTTTACGGGTTTATTAATGCTGCCATCTAATTATATTTGAATAGTAACTACATGTATTTGAATTTCCCATAAGCGTTCTTAAGGATATATATATAGTACTAGGGTGAAGAAATTACCTGTTAAACTAGAGACCATGGTAGTGCTTATTTTATTATAGCGAGACTCGGCTTTATTGCTAAGGGAGTATTACCTTAGAGTGGAAGTACATGTAGTTTTGCGATATGTATAGCCGTTCCAAGAAATTCCCAGAGTCCCCTTATAGCAGCTACAAACCCACAAACGCTGGTATTTGAAGACTAAAAGGATTATGAGGAACATAAATTTATAAAAAATTCCAAGAAAACCATCACTTTGGATGCATTTTGCCTCACCAAGTGATGTGGTCCCCACCAAGTCCTATCAGTCATCATAAAATACCTCTTTATAGTTGTTGGTGTATCATAGGAAATGGTCCCCGTTGCTATAAAGGGCTCTAGGAATTACATGTAGTTGGTTATAGCTATACATCGGTATGAGCTTATGGGAGCTGACTCTCAAAAAATATCATTGGCAGGTCAATTGGCCTACCGGCAAGGCCTTCCATCTAAAATGAGTCCCTAGAATAAGAAATACCTGTACATTAAAATACATGTATATTAGATATAAAAGACTTGTACGTGAGAAATGGGCACTATATAAACATGAAACTCAGTCAGCAGCAACCCACCCCCGATAAGACTGTTGCACTCTAGACAAATTACTATTGTCTACAAAAAGTCCTCGGTTTGTCCATTTTCCGCCATCGAGTGCTACCTCATGGATCTGTTGATTTCCAACCTGGTAGAAAACTCGAAGTCTCAGATCACTAGAGTCACTACTATAACCCCCACTAAGCCGTACAACTGCGAGAGATGAGTTGGCTGTGGTCTTTGTGTTATTAACAATAGTCGTATCGCTCCAAGTATAGCCATCCCAGAAGGTCTCGACGATGTAGTTGTCGGTGGTGATGTTGTAGATACGGAGGCTGTAGTTTCCATAGAGAACACAAGAAACGGAAGAACCTGGGCGGTAGTCGTATTGATATGGGTCATATCCACCTATATATTTAGATTTGCTTTGAATGTGAAGAAAAAGGGAGTATTACCTGATACGTAGCAGCCGTTCTGTGGGTGGTATAGGATCTCATGGAATGTGGCATCCGGTTTCTGGAAGATGCACCATGTGACATGAGGTTTGGAAGGGAGAGTGCCAGCGGCGAGGCAACTCCCGGTCAGAATCGTATGTTTTACGCTATCGTGACCATAGAGCCAGCTATATGTTGGTGGGTAATATAGAACTTCACGAAGCTTGAGTTCTGAATCTTGAAAGTAGATGATGAGCTTATAACGATGCCAGTCCCATTCACCTATGGTGTAACAAGTAGCGGCGAGCTGAGAATATGGGGCAGCAGTGACAGGAATATTGTTGACCTTAATGACATTGTAATCTGACCACTTCCCACTAGAAAATTGACACTATAATCAAGTTTTAGTTTTTAGTGGGGAAAAAGCTAAGGGTACATTTATATGAGGTACCTTGCAAATATTCAAGTTATTGTCTAAGTAGAAAAGGTGGATCTGAGGAAATTCGATTAATTTAATATTTTCGATGGGGCCGACTTTAGGAACCTGCCTCAGGATCGTTTGGCCTATAACAATGTGTGACGGCGATAGGTGTGTTTGGAAGAACAGAGAACCCCTTGTCCACGACGACTGATGTAACCAAAGTCCCATTAGGTTCGGTGCGGTGCTCACTGATACTGTTGTCCAGATTTTGATAGTATAAACACACTTGAACACCATTCTCGCCTTTGAGCTCACAGGAAGCCATTGGGAAGAAATGTGGAATGATATTAGTAGCCATCTTTCTGTGTTGTGGTTCGATCTGGGCTATGTCGTAGGAATTAGGCTTTACAATGAGTTAGTCTCTAGTGATTAAATCATAGTGAAAGGGGAGAAGTCAACGTAGTAGGTATTTGTACTTGCCTACCGATAAGGCGCCTACCTTCTTGGTATCCTCGTAGACAGGTTACGGAGAATGATACGCGCTGGGTTTGTTGATTCAGCCTTTTGCACTTAGGACTGCCTGTTCTGGGCTCCTCGCCAATCCTAAGCTTTCCCGAATGGACCGCTGTCTCATAAATTCATGACTCGCCTGGTCCATGATGATTTAGAGAAGGCTGTTGTAGGCTGAGGAGAAACCCCTATGAGGGCCGGGCAGATATCGTGGCGCATAAGGTAGCTCAATTCGAAACGTAAGGGATCGGCACTTCCTATGCACCTCAGGTTCACTTAATGTGTAACCCTTGTACCTACCACTAGGAATTATTGTATATAATACCACTCGATATTGACATAGCAGCTAACTAATTGATTTATGGTCTACAAACGAAGCACTATTGGCTAAACGAAAGATTGATATATACTTAAGTGGTAAATATTTACATAGTAAGATCTAGACTTAATCTAGGCGAGTTGGGTACATATAGCTTAAGATACTGAGGGTTTCCATTAGCAGATATATTAAGCCTTAAGTTAGAGTATAGAATAGGCAGGCTATCACAGCTATGGAGTACTTGGGATTTCTAGGGAGATTCCAAACTTGGATGGTACTTGGACCCATGTATGGCCGCCAAGACCTGCGGACGCTAGCGCAGAGCCGCTTCTAAGGCCCCACGAAATTTTTCTACTGTAGAAACTCCCCCACAAACTCCCATCGAGGAAAAAAAAAAAACAATAGACAATCGCCATAAACCACACCAGTTATGGATTGTACTGGTTTCGACCAGCTATTGCTATCCTCGCAACTAGCATCTTCACTCCCACCTGATACTATTGCACTTCTCTCGGGAACAATTGACAGCCAATTGTACCTCAATACACTCTCCCGTATCGCAATTCAGCCAGAGTTTACAGAGTTGATCGTAACATGCTATGAACCACTCTTTCCAGAACTTGCCGCAAGATGGCGGGATTTCGCATCATTTGAGGAAATGGCTTGTGCGTTTGCGAGGGTTTTGCCTATCACACCGCATTTAGCTGGATTGGCAGAGGAACTTTTGGTACCTGACTCAAAGATTGAGTCTGGTTTCTTAGGTTCTACATCACAGCTCTCAGAAGCACAAGTCGCATTACTACCAGCTACCCAGACTTTAGAGATATTGTTGGCACTGTGGAGATTGTTGGTGTTTAAGAGGGAAAGTTTTTTGAAGCTGGCAAAGATGGAGAATGTAGGCCCATTGCTGAAGCACCCAGATCGTGCGGTAAGATATATGGCTGTTAGATTTCTGTGTTTGTTCCTCAAGGCAGCAGATTCCACAAGGGAGCAAATGTTTGTGCAGTATGGCGTGGGTAATGATTGCGAAGAGAAAGTAATGGGCAATTGGGAGGGTATGCAAATGGACTACGGGTTTCTAGTGTAAGTACTTCTAAAATATACCGGTATCACAAATATTTACTGACCTGTGTTATGGTAGTCTCATGGAGGGAAAGCGGCTCGAAAAACTGGCAGAGGAGGTCCAAAAGGCAAATCTTCATATCTCCGAAGTCGCCTCACAACGCAGAGTAGTTCCTATAGAAGCTCTATCACCATTAACTGCAGACCTCTGTGGAATTTTAATACCACGTCTTAAAGGCATGTATCTCATTTAATTTATCAAGAAACTTAACTAACAAAAAGACACTCCAGGCCCTCCATCCACCCCTTCAAAAATAATCGATACGCCCACAACTCGTGCCAATATTTATAAGACTGCCGTTTCCCTCCGCTCCTCTTCTCCTACTCTTATTACAGGCCCAGCTGGCTCCGGAAAGACATTTCTTGTCCACCAGATCGCCCACACACTCAATACTTTCACAAATCTAATCTCGATCCATCTCGGTGACCAAACCGATGCAAAGCTTCTTGTGGGTGCTTATACTACTGCCGATACCCCAGGATCTTTTGAATGGCGCCCAGGAGTTTTGACAACTGCCGTCAAAGAGGGTAGATGGGTCCTTGTTGAAGACATCGATAAAGCCCCAACTGAGGTGCTTTCTGTCTTACTCCCACTCATGGAGCGTGGAGAACTGGTGATTCCAAGTCGTGGAGAGACAATCGTAGCGGCACGGGGTTTTCGTCTTATCGCTACTATGAGAACTTCGAGCTCAACACAAAAGCAAGACTCACTTGATATACTTGGTAGCCGTCTCTGGAACCGTGTCAATTTTTCTGTACCTGACAAGAGCGAGCTCCATACAATCATTACTGCACGCTTCCCACTGCTTACTGCTGTTGCTCGATCGTTGTTGGAAGTGTATACCACCGTTCAAAATCTCTACCGTGAACCTTCTTTCTTTGCGCTCAGCAAAACCTCTCTTGGCCGACAGATCTCGCCTAGAGACTTAATCAAATGGTCTACTCGTATCGAAGCTCTGTTTGTCTCTACCGGCTCTACCGGTGAAACGATACCGGATGGACTATACAACGAGATCTTCATGGAAGCTGTTGATTGTTTTGCTGGATCACTACAAACAGTTGATGCTCGATACCTCGTGATTAGGAAGATTGCAGAGGGGATGATGATTCCTTCTCAGCGGGTGGAGCTGTTCTTGAATGGGCATATCCCGGGGTACCATGTCACGGATAAAGCCCTTACTATTGGACGCGCAAAGCTTAAGAAGCGAAAACGAAGTAAGCGGATGCAGATTCAGAAAAGGCCATTTGCAACTACGAATCATGCTTTACGTCTCCTTGAGCAAGTCGGTGTCGGAGTTCGGGGTGGTGAGCCGATATTGCTAGTTGGAGAAACCGGAACAGGAAAGACAACAGTTGTCCAGCAAATGGCCGACATGTTAGGCTATAACCTCACTGTTATGAACCTATCACAGCAGACAGAGAGTGGTGATTTGCTGGGTGGTTATAAGCCTGTCGACGTGCGTACTCTTGCTGTCCCCCTAAAGGAGGTATTTGAGGAGATATTTGAAAAGACCTTTTCTCTAAAGAGAAATAAACGTTTTCTTGAGGTTCTCAGCAAGTGTTGGAGCAAGCAACAATGGAACCGCGTTATCACTCTTTGGGGTGAAGCTGTGAAAATGGCCGAGCAGTTCTTCGCTACCCCAACCTTAGAAGCACAAGAGGCCGAAGACCAGCCGAAGAAGAAGAGGAAGCTGGATATAATGGATAAACCAGCACTTCAAGCAAAATGGACCCAATTCGCGAGCGATATTGCAACATTAGAGAGACAGAGCTCGCAAGTGAGTAAGAGCTTTGCATTTAGCTTTGTGGAAGGGAGTCTAGTTAAGGCTGCCCGAAATGGAGACTGGGTGCTACTTGATGAAATCAACTTGGCGGCACCAGATACGCTAGAAAGTATTGCAGATTTGCTGAAGGATGAGAAAGACGGAGATCTGAGGAGTATTCTTCTCTCTGAAAAAGGTGACGTTGAGAGAGTGAAGGCGCACCCAGATTTCCGCATTTTTGCTTGTATGAACCCCGCTACCGACGTTGGAAAGCGGGATCTACCGAGTGGATTAAGAAGCAGGTTCACGGAACTTTACGTTATTTCTCCTGATCAGGACCTTGGAAACCTTTTGGCCATCGTAAGAGAGTACCTTGGGCAGCTTATAGCGGGCGATGAGAGAGCTGTAGCAGATGTCGCAGGGTTGTATCTAGAGGCGAAGAAGCTATCGGAGGCGCAGAAACTTGTTGATGGCGCGAACCAGAGACCACATTTTAGCATGAGGACTCTTACGAGGACACTTAGCTATGTAGTTGAGATTGCTGGAGTTTATGGTCTGCGGAGAAGTTTGTATGAAGGGTTCTGTATGAGTTTTCTTACTCTTCTTGACCGCACCTCCGAAGGCATACTTCTCCCGGTCATAGAGAAGTTTATCCTCGGAAACCAGAAGAACGTTCGTAGTCTTATTTCTCAAATACCAAGGAAGCCAGTGGCTGTAAATGGAGAAGATTATGTACAATTCGAACACTACTGGATGGCACGTGGAACCCAGGAGGTCGAGGAGCAGCCGCAATACATCATCACGCCCTTCGTAAAGCGGAACATGCTTAATCTTGTCCGCGCCACTGCGACCCGCCGCTTCCCTGTCTTAATTCAAGGACCTACATCAAGCGGGAAGACAAGTATGATCGAGTACCTTGCCAAACGTACAGGTCATAAGTTTGTCAGGATTAATAACCATGAACATACTGATCTACAAGAGTACCTTGGAAGTTACGTCTCCGACAATACTGGCACCCTTCGCTTTCAGGAAGGAATTTTAGTTGAGGCGTTGAGGAAGGGCTATTGGATAGTTCTTGACGAACTGAACTTAGCGCCTACGGATGTTCTAGAGGCCTTAAATAGACTACTCGATGATAACCGTGAGTTGATGATCCCCGAGACCCAAGAGGTTGTGCGGCCGCACAAGGAGTTTATGTTATTTGCGACACAAAACCCGCCAGGATTATACGGTGGGAGGAAAGTACTCAGTAGAGCGTTTAGAAATCGATTCCTAGAACTACATTTTGATGACATTCCGGAGGAGGAGTTGGAAACAATTTTGAGAGAGAGATGTGGGATTGCACCTAGCTACTGCGGGAGGATTGTCAAGGTTTATAAAGTGAGTGAGATCCTATGATGCGTGCTTGCTAGGTAATTCCTAATTACCCTTACTTAGGAACTTTCACTACTACGGCAATCAACAAGATTGTTTGAGCAAAAGAACAGTTTTGCCACGTTGCGTGATTTGTTCCGCTGGGCAAATCGTGAAGCCGTAGGGTATCAGCAACTTGCCGATAATGGGTACATGCTACTCGCTGAGCGTGTGCGAAAAGAAGACGAAAAAATAGCCGTCAAGAAGGTCCTCGAGGAGGTGATGAAAGTAAAGATTGATGAGGTTTCTCTTTATTCACCAGAATCAATGCTCGAATATCAACTAGAGACCGGTGTTGTGTGGACAAAGGCAATGCGTAGACTCTATTCGCTCGTGGCATATTCACTCATGAATAATGAGCCGGTTTTGTTAGTTGGCGAGACAGGGTGTGGGAAGACGACAGTGTGCCAGATTCTGGCAGAGGCATTTGGAAGGACGTTGCAGATTGTTAATGCGCATCAGAACACCGAGACTGGAGATATCATTGGTGCACAAAGACCCATTCGAAACCGTGCTGCTTACACAGCGCAGCTGGTGGAAGATCTTTTAATGGTTTTCCGAGAACATTTATCTACAATAGAAAGCGCAAACACTGACCTTGCTGGGTTACTTGATTCGTATGCGGCATTGGACAAGCAGGCTTTGCAGAGCATCCCAGCTGAACTCAGGTCTCGAATCGAATCTAATCGAGTACGCATTAGAGCATTATTTGAGTGGAGCGATGGTAGTCTTATTCAAGCAATGAAGGAAGGGCAGTTCTTCCTACTTGATGAGATCTCACTCGCGGATGACTCTGTCTTGGAGCGACTAAACAGTGTTTTGGAGCCTCAGCGTAGGATCCTGTTAGCTGAGAAAGGCCCAGAAGAATCTGAAGTTACAGCTGTTGATGGGTTTCAATTCCTAGCTACGATGAATCCCGGTGGTGACTACGGGAAAAAGGAACTCTCTCCTGCTCTACGGAATCGATTCACAGAAATTTGGGTTCCTTCGATGTCAGACTTTGAAGATGTTCTACAGATCGTGCGCGCGAAACTGGCACCATTTGCCTTGGAGCATGCAGACACAATTGTTAAGTTTGCGCAGTGGTTTTCAGAGACGTATCATTTTTCTTCGTCGGCAATATCCATCCGTGATGTTTTGGCATGGGCAAAGTTTCTCAACATGTGTGACCCGCAAAACCCGGTTTTCGGATTGTTACATGGGGCGGCTCTTGTATTCATTGACGGGTTGGGCGCAAACCCATCTGCTATTTTAATATCCACGGCGGCCGAAGACTTGCTCAATGAAAAGCAAAAGTGCATCTCGAAGCTGTCTGCGCTGAGTGGTTATGATTTGGCTCCGATCTATAATCAACCCTTTAGTCTCGCGATCGATAATGTCAATTTGCAGCTAGGAGGGTTCTCTCTACCGAGAAGGAGTGACTCTGTTACAGATGTCTCTTTTAATCTTGAAGCGCCAACTACTGGTATCAATGCTATGCGAGTGGTTAGGGCGATGCAACTGCGGAAACCAGTTTTATTGGAGGGTAGCCCCGGAGTTGGAAAAACTAGTCTTATTTCGGCCCTCGCAACAGCGTCTGGAAACCCACTAACCCGCATCAATTTGTCTGAGCAAACAGATCTCATGGACTTATTTGGTTCTGATGTTCCAGTTGAGGGCGGACAGAGTGGAGAATTTGCGTGGAGAGATGCGCCGTTCCTACAAGCAATGCAACGAGGGAATTGGGTACTACTAGATGAGATGAATCTAGCCTCCCAATCAGTTCTTGAGGGGTTGAATGCATGCCTAGATCATCGAGGAGAGGCATATATTGCCGAGCTAGACCGTAGTTTTAAGTGTCATCCGAACTTTGCAGTCTTTGCAGCACAGAACCCACACCACCAAGGTGGAGGGAGGAAGGGTCTTCCAGCTTCTTTCGTCAATCGTTTTACAGTAGTCTACGTTGATACACTCAACTTACAGGACCTACAACTAATTGCGACCCGCCTATATCCTAATATCCCACAGGATGATGTGTCGAAAGTCATTGCCTTCATAGTCCTTCTTGATCGCGAGGTTTCTCAGAGACGTAGTTTTGGGGGGCTTGGTGGGCCCTGGGAGTTTAACTTAAGAGATACATTGCGCTGGCTTGGACTTTTATCTTCAACAGAGGGACTCACCGCTTTCCAAAACCCTTCAGAGTTTGTAGATATTGTTATCAAACAACGCTTCCGTACAGCCGAGGACAGGGCTCGTGTCGATGAACTATTTGTTAAAGTTTTCGGATATGCGCCTGCGAGGAGGCATCTATATCATCAGTTGTCTAAAGAACACTTTCAGGTTGGACATGCCATTATGGATCGATACAACGATGCACAGCCAGTTTCTCCTCGGGGGCTTGCCCTTCGCAAAGGAAATCTACGGTATTTAGAAACAATCATGACCGCTGTCACACAAAAAACTCCCGTCATCCTAGTTGGCCCTTCAGGCGCTGGGAAGAGTAGCATTATAAAATTTTTGGCAAGCGTATCTGGAGCCGAACTGGATGAAATTGCATTAAATAGTGATATTGACACGACTGATATTGTTGGTGGGTTTGAACAAGTCGATATTTCAAGGAGTATCTCAGGTTTGTATTTGGAACTGCAGCGGTTCCTCAAAGAATCAATGATTAAAGCCCTTAGTGGTGGTTTCATACCGGGAAAGGCGCTTTTTGGACTATTTGATAATACCGACCCCTTGAACGGAAAATTTGGTGTTGAGAGACTTCACAACCTCCACTCAGCACTCAAATCCATTGGAACAGAAATTGCGTCAGGCGCTTTTGATCGTTTTATTCAGCAGTGTGAAGATTTGATTTCCCAGGCGCACCAGGCCTCGATCGCCCGCTTTGAGTGGGTTGATGGGATGCTAATACACGCAATTGAGGAGGGAAAGTGGTTGATATTGGATAATGCTAACCTTTGTAGCCCTTCTGTGCTTGACCGACTCAATTCGCTTCTAGAATTAAATGGGTATCTCATTGTCAATGAACACAACGATAAGAACGGAGAACCAAAACTTGTCCGCCCTCATCCTAACTTTAGGTTGTTCTTGACTATGGACCCACGTCACGGGGAGCTCTCAAGGGCTATGCGAAATCGTGGAATGGAAATTTACATGGATTTGGGCATAATGAATCCGATGGCGTTAGAAGCAGAGATTGACGATCATGAACGACTAAAACTAGCTCAATATACAGCCTCTACTACAGAGTCTTCTATGGCATTTTATAGTGACATTGAAAGGCTTATCAACACTAATACTGACCCCGCTATATATGATAATCTCATTCGGATAATCTTTGATCATTTACCCCGAGATCAAATGAGTATTTTGGACAGGTGGAAGAAACATATATCTACTTCACAGATGAGCCTAATCAAGTTAGATACCGTCATAGACGTAGTCAATAGCTTAGAACACCTGAGAAACTATCCACGTGTCGGAAAACTATTGGAAGATTTCCTAGGGTTCCTTTCGCAGAAATTGAATCTTGAACCAAAGTTTGGTGAAGCACAGGTCAGTAGCTGTGCGTGTTAGGCCTCTGGCTTTGAAATTCTGCACTATAGGAGTGGATTAGTACTGATAGATTTACAATAAATAAACAGTCATTAAATCCCATCCGTAATACTTCTCTCCTCTCGCCTGGTATAAAAAAGAAGTACGATCTTAATGAGGTGGCTGTTGTCTTGAATGGCATATATGAATGTACCAGAGGAATTCTAAAGATCAAAAAGAAGGAAGAAGATATCTTGCAGCGGTCTACAGCAACTAGAATGAAGGAGATGACCTTTTTGGAGAAGTCTGCATCAAAGAACAAGAGTTCTGTACCAGGTTTTAGAGGGAATATTGAGTTACCCCTGTTTGGGTTTTTAACAGTCGTCAGACAATCATTGGAGCGTTGGTTAAATGAAGAATCTTCAATACAAACAAATATAGTATGTTTTATTCATTGGCCCCTAATTATAGGATAGAGTATCACTCTAATGCTAATAACCCGCAAAAGAATACTATTATCCGGGCATCGGAGATCCTTGATTTGTGGCAAGACATTTTTGAACTAAGCAGTACCCACAACTTGAACGAGAGTGTGTTTCATGTATACCTCACGCTCTTGGAAGACTGGCTCCAGAGTGCAGTTGAAGTCTTACCTGCTAGACTGATAGAATCAATGGAAGGTGCTCTTAGAAATTTCAGGGCACCACTCCAGCTCACTACTGGGTTTTCAATGGAGCTCTTATGGAATGATATGCGCCCATCAGTTCCATCTTCAATACATGCTTGGGATGCATATCATCAACTACAGGATATTGCTGATCGATTTGACACTGTTGCCTCACAGTTTAAAGGTATGAAAACTTGGTCATAAAATGTCACTCGCAGTATCTTACGTTCTATCTAGGCTCCTTTGGGGTGGTTGGGGCCCTTAAGACCTCATTGCTCGAAGCGCTTACAGCAGCCCTTACTTCTAATGTTGAAATCGAAGAGTTAGTCCAGGGACTAGACCAAGCGATCGCACAGCTTGAATCATCTAGTCTAAATCAGTTAAATACATCAGAGTCCCCACTAAAACCCACATTTGACTATTTACTCAAGTTCAAGGCATTAAAATCTTCCAGTACCGCGGCTAAAAGAGAATCGGTAAGAAAACTAATCACTTTGTTTGACAAGCGAACTAATATATTTTAATAGTTTAACGATACCCTTACTCTTGCTCACTTCGCTGGTAGGACCACTTCGAGTCTTCTTGGATATCAAGGACTAAACGCAAATCTACGTATGTCAAACTAGCCATATAAAAATCTACTATGGTTTGCTAACAGAAGCTTAGGAACTTCATATAAACAGGTCCTAGAAGATATATATGAGTACGATGCTTCTTCATATGGCCCTGAAGGCTTACTTCAAGGGCGGTTTGTGTTAGAGATATTGCGGACTAGGTTAGTAAATATCGCTCTTATTATTTAAAATCTCCTAATGAATTATATTTGGAAGTCAACTTGCAAGACAGTCCTTCATAGGGCAAATTAGCCAACTTAATATCGAACTTGGTGTACTTGGGAAACAATTCACTCTCCTTACCCAGCAGGTCACAAGCGATCAACTACTGCAATTGAATATCCTTCTACTTTCAAATATGAAGAAGGTAAGCTTGATTTAAAGCCAGTTTTATTACATCTCTAGTTTAGTCTAAGCCTAACACATCCCCTAGATAATTGAGCTTCATTGTAGCTCCTACGCCCTGACTACTTATGAACTTCTTATCTCAGCTTTCGAGACTCTTGAGCTTTCATTTAATGGAGGTTCAAGCCCTCCAGATGGACTCGGCGGTTTAATATTGGCAACTCTCAACACTGCGCTAAAAGTAGTAATCAATGAACATTTCTTTTATGTCATCGATTGTCTTGTTAAGACTTCCAAATCTTCCTCGTATCCACAGTCTCTTGTATTATCAGGGAAGGCATGGACCCATTATGCTCTGGGATGCCTAAAGCTCTATGTGCCAAACTGCGCATTCGACCCGGCGATGAAGTGCTTGGTTAAACGGGAAAGATATTTGAAGAGGAAGAGCGAATTTCGAAGTAGGATAGAAGCGGAAAAGACCTTTGAGCTGAGATTCACTGGCCAAGAAGAAAGTCCCCAAACCCAGATGCTAGAAGAACAGCTAAACAGCCTTGGCGAGGAGCCTCCAAACTCATTTATTGTACGCCCAAAAGAATCGGAAATGGGCCCGCTCCAAGGGGATATGCTAAATCTCTTGCAAGTTGTTGTTCACACAAACCCCCACAAACGTCTCCTCCCGTCAGTACTGGAACGCAAACCTAATCACAAAGATGAGGAGATCTTATTCCAGAAGAATCTCTCACAAATAATTGATAGACTTCGTCGAGGCTATCCTCTTTATAAAGACCTTATTGATCCTATCCTTGGATTTCTTTATTCTTTGAAGCTAGGGTTATCACTTGCTTCTATGGATGCCGAAGAATCAAGCTTTGCAGCATCTCTTATTAATCCAAGTTGTCCGGAGGGTTTTGCTGATCAAATTATGGATCACCGAGACGATATTAAATTGTTACGACTATGGCAGATTGCAGTTCACCAAAATTTCGAAGGGTACGAAAGTACCCACAAGGTGTCAAAAAGGGTTGTTCATAGCACCCTACAAAGCTTTTTCGAGAACTGGAAAATCAAGATCCAAAAGGAGCAAGAAGAGGCAGCTACAAATGCAAGCTTGTATAGGTATATAGGTGAAGAAGAAAACGCAGAAGAGACAGAACTTGCAGCGATGTTTCCCGATTATGAACAGGATCTAGAAGAGAAGAAGGTACCCTCTGGCTACGAACACCACGAGCTTGCCTGTCGAATCGCTCTATGTCACTCCGCAATTCATCTCCCTATGGATTCTGAATCTACAACATTATCCTCCCTCATTAGGCGTGGTGCTTCGGTGCTAACAAAACTTATTGGACAAGGGGATCCTTTCTCCATCTCCCCGAGCGAAACAGAGACCTTCTTACCGGCAATTATCCTTTCTTTGAAGGAGTCATCGGAATGGATCAATGGGGCTACTTCACAAACATACGACTTTTATACTGGAGAGAACCTGGAGCAGGCGCGGAAATTAGTTGTGATTGTCGAAAAGGCACATGCACGGCTAGCGCATCTTGTTGAGGCATGGCCTGAGCATGTCACTCTTCAAGATGCTGTGGAGACCTGCCAGCAACTGCTAGACTTACCAAACTCCACACCAGTCGCACAATTCCTAGTGAAGGTTGAAAAGCTACATGAACACTTGAACGAATGGCAAGGTGTTGCGAATAGTGAGTATTCTGCTGCAGAACACTATGACGCTATCACGCAACTCATAATTAGCTGGCGACGCCTCGAGCTATCTGCCTGGCCCCGCCTATTTGACATTGAAGACGAAAAATGTCATACAGAAGCAAACTCTTGGTGGTTCTATGTTTACGAAAGCGTTATCGCAAATCCTCTCCAGCTACTCCACGAAGGCCAGAAGCTGGGAGAGCACGTGGAGCAGCTTCTTACGACCCTAGTATCTTTTATAGGTTCATCTTCAATTTCTCAATTCTCGCATCGATTGCAACTTCTACAAGCATTTGAGCAACATGCCCTTCGGTTATGCGATGACTTCCCTGGGATGAGCTTATTACAGAAAGGGTTACACAACTTGGTTGTGTATTATTCGCAGTATGAGCCCATGGCCCAAGAGGCTGTAGAAAAGTCTAGGAAGAAATATCAGAAGTCAATGGGTGATGTCGTCTTGCTAGCAAGCTGGAAAGATACCAATATCCTTGCGCTCCGAGATAGTGCTAAACGATCGCACAAGAAGCTATTTAGAGTTGTTAAGGGATATCGCCAGGCTATCAATCAGCCAATGTCACCACTTCTCCAAGGCGGAATGCCTGAAAATCCTACCGAGAACCCTCCCCAAAACGAGGACGATATAGTACCCACTACTGAGGCACCTATTAATATCGAAATAGTGAAAAGCATTTACGAGAAGTCCTTAGGGAAATGGACAGAGCGACCAGTACGACTACAAGACCTCACAGCTGCAGTCCAGATGATGGAACGCGTCGCGCAAATTCCCCCAGAAAGCGCCGAGGCAATCAACTTCATCGAAGACTTCTCATCTTCTATTGTCTCTACAATCAAGCAACTCCAATCAGAGACTCCGGGAACCTTAAATGAAGAAACTAAGGAAATTTCTCAACATCTAAAGACCCGGAAGCGTAAAGCGTTCGCAGATGCATTGAAAGAACTAAAGAATATGGGTCTCAAATCGAACTTAAGTGCTGCTTTGTTACAGAAGCAAGCAACTCTCGAGCGAATTTTAGTCATAGCAGATCCTCTGGAAAATGGCCAGGTCCTGGCTAATGGAAGATCTAAGAATAATAATTACTTCCTTCGCATTATAGAGAGTCTACCGAAGATTAGGAAGGCAGTCGTAGAGCACTCACAAGATTTAACAAGTGCAGAAGTCGCAAGGAGTGTAGGGTTCATTGAGAATTTACTTTCTATAACTCTAGATCAAAGAAATTCAATCTCATTAGCTTTGAACGACCTTGAGCAAGCACAGTCCTCGATGGCCAGATACAACACGCTAGCTAACTTGAGCATGGAGAATACCAACCTATATGGAAGCGAGGACTTCACACACTACTCTGATCTAAGGAGGCGATTCCAGTGGATTCCGAGGGTTCTAGACGTAGCGGTGGAGTTGTTAAAGGTCCATTCAGATTTTAGCGGCAAGAAATTCGAAGACATCGATGAATTCTTTAGCAGTACCCAGAATGCTGCCATACGGATCAATGACCGTTTCTCCGCCCAGCAGCGTATTCTCATCCATAAAGGAATCTGGGAAAATTCATCAAAACTACTCATAGATGAAGCTCATTCAACTCTTTACTCTATGGAAAAAACAATGCATACTATAAGAAATGATTACCCCGAGATTGCTTATACCACGATTCAAATACTGCCCTGGGTTTCCCACACCACTCAGGCGCCACAACCAGAATCTAAAGGCAAAATGGCTGAAATAACCACTCTAGGATCACTAGATTCATCTTTGAAGATACTTTGTGACTCGATCTTTGTCGCTCTACAAAAATTGAAAGAAGCCCAATTAGCTTACCCTCCTTCAGCACAAGACCCTGGGTGGTTACTTCACCAGCAGTCAGCCAGTGCATCGAGCCTCAAAGCCCTCCACATAAGCGAAATCACTCGTAGAGTCGATGAAGTGGTTGCTCTAACTTCTAGAATACCAAATTTTGATGCCCCGACTTCCCAAGCCGTACGTGCACTCTTTGCAACCTATCAACCAATCGTCCAGGAGTACACAAAAATCTGCTGCCGGACAGTGCAAGAGATACTTTCACAACATCGTTCTATCTGTAAAACTACCTATATTCTTTGCACCTCTGCCTCCACTTTACTATCGAAGGGATTCTGTATGCCTCAAGAAAAGGGCGACCCGGAAGGCGGCCAGACAAATAATGTTGAGGGAGGAACAGGGCTTGGGGAGGGTGAAGGTCAGGAAGATATTAGTAAAGACATCAAGGCCGACGAAGACCTTTCAGAACTGGCACAGGAGAAGGATAAGGAGGAGAGGAAGGAGGAGATTGAGGATGAGAAGGATGCGGTTGATATTGAGGATGAAATGGAAGGTGAACTCGGAGATATGCCAGACAAAGAAGACGAAAAAGGATCAGAAGACGGAAAGGATGATGACGGTATAGATGAAGAGACCGGGGATGTAGATGATCTGGACCCTAATGCCGTTGATGAGAAGCTCTGGGATGGAAATAGCGATGATGATGCCCGCGAAAAGGAGGGAGAGGGTATGAAAGATCAAAAATCGGTCGGGGAAGATATGGAGGCGAAAAAGGAAAACGGAAAGGAAAAAGTAGAGGATATGGAGAGCAAGGAAGAGGAAGATGGTTCTGAAAGTGAAGGCGAAGGCGAAGGCGCAGATGAAGATGATGAGGTACGACAGCAGGACGATAAAGAAACCACAGATACCCATGTCCCAGAAATCGATACATTAGATCTACCAGAGAATATGGAACTCGATGCCGACGAAAAAAGTGGTGGAGAGGAAGATGGTGACGATATGAACATTGATGATCTGTCTGATGTTGGAGAAGAAGGGGAGGAAATCAAGGAGGACGAGAAAGACGGTAAACAAGATAATTTTCCTGATCTAGATGCCCCTGAGAATGAAGTGGAAGAGGGTGAATCAGAAATGCAGGATAAAGACGAAGGGGAAGAAGGGAAAGACGAGGAAAACGGTGAAGAAGGGCTGGAGGAAGACAAGGAGGAAGACAAGGAGGAACAGCGTGATAGCCTCTTGACAACTCGCGATGGAGATAACGCAAAAGAGGCCGAAGAAACTGCTCCTAGTGACTTACAAGGAGTCGAAGGAGGTAACGATGAGCAAGACGCCAATGAACAAACCTCTGCCCAGCGAGAAAGTGGTGAAGATACGAAGTCTGGTGAAACCCATGGTAAAGGAGCTGATGAGGCACAAGTGCAGGAGGAGAACACTGGAAAAGCTTCAGTGCAAGAGGCAGATCGATCTGAAGATCAACCTAATAAAAGAGATGAACAGACCGAACAAGAGTCATCTTTCCGTAAGGTTGGCGATATGCTCGAAAAATGGCATCAAAAACGCCACCAAATACTCAATGCTAAAGAAGATGAAGAGCGTCCTCGACTTGAAAATATGGTGAGAACCTTGCTTCAGCTTTAGCAGCTTAGGACTAACGCAAAGTATAGGAACTCGACGATCCCGAATTTGAGCATTTGCCAAACGATGATGCAGAAGCTGATACACAAGCCTTGGGTGCTGCAACGGAAGACCAAGCACGCTCCCTAGATGACTCAATGGCAATTGACTCTGGAACACAAGAGACACATGAGGTATTCGAAGATATGGAGCTAGAGGAAGGAGAAGAGAACTCAGACAAGAAGGATAACGAAAATGAGACTCTCCCTGAAAGTCAGCCGTTAGCGCACGAAGACCATGAAGACCAGGAAACCCAAGCAGGTGCAATGATTGGTGAATCACGTGAGCAGCGAGCTCAACGCCAGAAAAAGTCTGGAGGATTGATGGACCTCGACGACGAGTCCGAAGAAACCCCCACAACTACTCTTATCAATGAAATCAATAATGAACCAGCTCTTGCCGAATTTAATTCGACTCGCTCACGAGAAGAGGCTCGTAAACTTTGGCAGCAATATGAACAGTCGACCAAAGACCTTTCTATGGGTCTCTGTGAGCAACTCCGCCTCATTCTTGAACCCACTCTTGCAACAAAGATGCGTGGCGATTTCAGAACTGGTAAGCGTCTCAATATGAAACGTATCATTCCCTACATCGCAAGTCAATACAAAAAGGACAAGATCTGGATGCGACGTACAAAGCCGAGCAAGCGCCAATACCAAGTCATGATTGCCGTCGATGACTCAAAGTCCATGGCAGAATCAGAATCAGTAGCATTAGCATTCGAAACTGTGACTCTAGTTGCAAAAGCGCTAAGCCAGCTTGAAGTTGGACAAATATCCATCGTTTCCTTTGGAGAAGACACCCGGCTTATTCATCCCTTCGATCAACCGTTCACCTCAGAGGCTGGTGTTAGAGTTTTTGAACGTTTTTCATTCGATCAGCTGAAGACAAATGTCAGAACACTCCTAGATACATCAATGGCAATCTTCGAATCCGCGAAGGTAAATTCTAGCGCGGATCTATGGCAACTAGAGATCATTATTTCCGATGGTGTATGCGAAGATCATGAGACATTAAGACGTCTAGTCCGGAGAGCACAGGAGGAAAAGATTATGATCGTGTTTGTGATTTTAGATTCGGTCAGAGAGAAGAGTATATTGCATATGAAACAGGTGCGATTTGAGACGCGTGTGGACGGTACGCAGGAGTTGAAGATGGAGCGTTATTTAGACACATTTCCGTTTGGGTTTTACCTAGTTGTGAACGATATTCGGGAGTTACCTGGTGTACTTGCACTTGCGTTGAGACAGTGGTTTGCAGAAATTGTGGATGCTAATGTGTAAAAGGATGGGGGTATTTGTTTTGTTTTTTTAGGAATTCTTTCTTTCTTTATCTTCTTTCTTCTACGCTTTTCAGTCTCCTATATTTCTTACCTGTGTTTATGAAGTTTCATTTATAACTATAGAGTAGTACTTTAAGTAAAATAAATATATAGCTAAGAGAAGTTTGAGTGACCACGGAGTACTGTTAGCCCAGTGCACCCCTTCCATCTATTGATATCAGATCAGTATACTCAAAAGTCTTTAAATAGCCCCCTCTATCTATGAGCACTCATAGGGTACATGTAAGGATAGGCAGTACACCATACACACAATATATATCAGGAAAAAAGTAAAGTAAAATATCTCGTTATAATAGCTAACTCATGACAACACTCTAGACTCAATTTCCTCAAACCATAACCCTCAAACACCGTAGTCAGCTAGCTCTATTTACGCTGACTTCATCACCACAGTATAACCCTTCGATTCACTCTATTAATATACTAATAGGACTCCAAGAATTGAAGTGTTTCTGTGTGCGAGAAAATCCGTAACGGCCACCTTTATTATAAAGGCTTCACCCGAGCCATACGACCCTACTTAGTGAAGATTGCTCTAGTAGGCATACATCATCTTAGGTAAACTTAAATTAACTACTGGTAGAGAAATATGAATTCTATTGGTCGCTAGTGGATTATTAACTATTTAAGATTACTATACTATATTAATTGCTCTAAGCCACATAGATAGAGCCTCATGTGCAGGTGATTGATACAAAAGCTTAGACTTTTGTTTGTCGCGTGGCTTGGGGGTATCCCTAGACCAGAATTTGGCTATTCTTATCTACCCCATTCCTTATCACCCCCTCATTTCATAACTACAGTACATGTAACCATCACCAACCCCTAGGACCCAAACAATTGAGCCACGTTTCTATAGTCAACTGTATTGAATACTGATAGCCAAGATGCATTTAGTCCCGCGTGAGGTATGTATGCTTTCCGCAAAATCAGATAATACAGAGCGCTGAAAATAAATTCCTCCTCTAGCTCGATAAGCTTATCATCTCCCAAGCCGGGTTTCTAGCGCAGAGACGCCTCGCCAGAGGCCTAAGGCTAAATCAGGTTGAAGCTATGGTACGTGTCCTACAGTTTACCTCAACAGCCTGATACTGAAATAAATTCTATAGGCTCTCATCGCAAACAATATCCAGGAGCTAATTCGTGATGGCACACACTCTGTTTCCGTACTCAGAAACGCGGGCAAGCAAATGCTCGGTCGCCGTCACGTTCTTCCCTCAGTTGAAAAGGTCCTATGCGAGATTCAAGTTGAGGGCACATTTCCAGACGGCACATACTTAGTGACTATTCATGACCCAATCTCATCTGATGATGGTGACATCACTAAAGCACTTTATGGCTCATTTCTCCCTATACCTGATGAATCTCTATTCCCACCCACTATTGTGACAGGGGAATATAACCTTGAAAACCAGCCCGGCGCTATAGTGACCGTGGAGGGGAAATTGGATCTTAATAAAGGCCGACGGAGACGAATACTGAAGATTACAAATAAGGGCGACAGGCCAGTACAGATAGGGAGCCATTACCACATGATTGAAGTGAACCCTTTGTTGGAGTTTGATCGAATTCAAGCATATGGCTTCCGTTTAGATATTACCGCCGGAACAGCTGTACGATTCGAACCTGGAGACTCGAGAACAGTTACACTAGTAGAAATCGGTGGGGATAGGATTATTCAAGGAGGGAACAAAATTGCAAGTGGCGTGGTAGATGCTGGACGTGTGGAGGAGATCCTAAACAATCTTGCTAAAATGGGCTTCGCACATATAACTTGCCCGCCTATTCAGCGTGAAATCATTCCTGCAACAATAGATCGCTCAGCTTACGCCGCAATGTTCGGGCCCACCACAGGAGACCTAGTCCGACTAGGAGATACAGAGCTCTGGGTCAAAGTTGAAAAGGACTACACGGTCTACGGCGACGAGTGTAGATTTGGAGGTGGCAGAAGCATTCGTGAAGGAATGGGACAAGCATCTGGCCGGGCAGACAACCAAACAGTGGACCTAATCATTACAAATGCCTTAATCATTGATTATACTGGTATTTACAAAGCCGATATTGGGGTCAAAAACGGTGCAATCGTTGGTATCGGAAAATCCGGGAATCCAGATGTGATGGATGGTGTAGATAAAGCACTAGTCATTGGAAGCAACACCGACGTCATTGCTGGCGAAGGCAAGATCATTACCTATGGAGGTTTCGACTCCCATATCCATTTTATTTGCCCTCAGCAAGCCAACGAAGCTCTCTCCTCTGGTATCACGACCATGTTAGGTGGTGGAACAGGCCCTAGCGCCGGAACAAGCGCAACCACCTGCACTCCCGGCGCGAACTACATTCGCCAGATGCTCCAAGCAATCGATACCCTCCCTCTCAACTATGGTGTAACTGGTAAAGGCAATGATTGCTTTCCACAAGGCCTTCGCGACCAATGTGTTGCTGGCGTAGTTGGCCTAAAACTCCACGAGGACTGGGGAACTACTCCAGCTGCTATCGATAATTGCTTAAGTGTCTGCGACAAATACGATATCCAGTGCCTTATCCACACCGACACTCTTAACGAAAGCGGTTTTGTTGAGCAAACTGTCGGTGCATTTAAGGGGCGAACTATCCATACTTACCATACTGAAGGTGCGGGTGGAGGACACTCACCAGATATCATCAGCGTGGTACAGCACAAAAATGTTCTCCCCTCATCCACAAATCCAACGCTACCCTTTACGTCAAATACCATTGAAGAGCATAAAGCTATGCTTATGGTATGTCACCATCTCCGTAGGGATAACCTAGAGGACTGTGCGTTTGCCGATTCCCGTATTCGTAAGGAGACAATCGCAGCGGAAGATGTCCTCCACGACATAGGTGCTGTCTCAATGGTTTCTAGCGACTCCCAAGCAATGGGCAGGTGTGGGGAGGTCATCACGAGAACATGGCAGACTGCAAGTAAGAACAAAATACAAAGAGGGCCACTACCAGAGGATGTAGACACAGGAGCAGATAACTTCAGAGTAAGAAGATATGTAGCTAAATATACTGTAAACCCCGCCATCGCACATGGCATGAGCCATCTGATCGGATCAAGTATGTATTCACCCCAAAATCTAACTCTCACTGACTATAACCCTTCATAGTCGAAATTGGTAAACTCGCCGATCTTGTCCTCTGGGACCCCGCCCAATTTGGGGCAAAGCCATCATTAGTGTAAGCCTCACACCCCCACAATACACAATATGCTCCACTAATAGTAATATAGCCTCAAATCTGGCTTAATAGCCTACTCTCAAATGGGTGACTCAAATGCCTCCATCCCTTGTGTCCAGCCCATAATCGGCCGGCAAATGTTCGCACCGCTAGTGCCTACAACTTCTATAACTTTCGTCTCAGCGGCCTCTCTCGAAAGTGGTACTGTGCAGTCCTATGGGCTAAAGAAACGTGTAGAGGCGGTTCGAGGGTGTCGGAATATTGGGAAGAAGCATATGAAGCTAAACGATGCTATGCCGTCTATGAGAGTGGATCCAGAAACATATAATGTTGAGGCTGATGGAAAGTCTTGTACGTCAGATGAAGTGGATAAGTTACCGCTGACGCAAGGATATTACTTGTTTTAGTAAGAATATTTCTTACATTGGCTTGGATTCATACTGTTTTTGAAGCCTGTGTATTTTAATTTTCTTATGATATTTTGGGTCATGAAGAATCACTCGGCTATTTGTTTGAGTGTTAGTCCCAACAGGTAATCTCATGGCGCAAGTTTCTCCGTGAAACTTTGACCCCGATAGAGTGAGAAAGACCCTTATAAAGTATCCCTACTACTTATAGATAGGAGAAGGTAGTTTTTATGTATACCAAAAAGATCTTAATTCCAAAATTGATATCGTCAACGATTCTTTATTTTCACTTTTCTACAAGCCCCCAAAACAAAACTAAAAGCACAAGACAATACAAAAGAATCTCTACCACCACAAACCTCTTACACCCTTACGCTTTCCCCTCCTTCTCTAGTTCTTCAACCACAACTACCCTCACAAGCTCTGCATCTGCCTTCTCAACATCCCGAACCCTCCTCTCCCTACTCTCCAGCCCTACAAACTCGGCGGGCCTAACATCCCTCTCAAAGTCATAAGTCCCCACACCACCCAACGCAAGATCAACTGCATGGTTGAACTTCGCCGGATGTGCCGTACTCAAGCTAATATACTGGACCCCCTCCTCCCCGCTCTCCTTTGTCCTCTGCACCAGTCTCAATGCCGCACCTATACCAATAGCCGTATGCGGATCCAGCACATACGGCGCAGATGGGGGAGTTGTAAATATCCGCTTAATAGTTGCGACTGTGTCTTCATCCGATACCCTCTCAGAACTGAAGTCACGTTTTGCGGTGTCAAGCACAGACTGGGAGACGATAGTTGTCCCAGTGGATTTGAGGTCGTCCATCCATTTTTTAACGACGGCACCAGCCTTCGCATAGTCGGTTCCATTGGCTTCGCATTCAAGGGCGAGGTACCAGAGTAATCTTTCAAAGTTGCTAGAGACAAGTATGTCCATGGCTGGTGAGAGTGTTTCTTTTACGCCGCCTTCGTGGGCCTTTGAGCCATCTTCTGGGATACCACCTTGAGCTTCTTCTGAGGGGGGTACAGGCTTCTTCTCGTATCGACCGGTTCTCAGGAAGCGGTCGAGAATGTCGTTTGAGTTTGTGGAGATGACAAGACGGTCAATGGGAAGCCCCATGCGTTTCGCGAAGTATCCAGCGAGGATGTCGCCGAAGTTGCCTGTGGGGACCACGTAGCGAATCTTTGGCTTAGTCCCATCTGGGAGGCGTGAGAGGAGGGAGAAGTATGAGTGAAAGTAGTAGACGATCTGAGCAAGGATGCGGGCCCAATTGATAGAGTTTACAGCACCGAGGTTGTGTGTTTTCGAGAGGATGGGATGAGAGAAGAGGGATTTAACGACGTCCTGTTCTACACTTAGTAACCACTCAAATATAGGGAGGGGTGATTAACCTGGCAATCATCGAACGTGCCTCCGACAGCAAGATTGTGTACATTTGCATCCAATACAGTCGTCATCTGTGCTTCTTGTATAGGGCTCACCCTGCCCTTGGGGTGGAGGATAAATACGCTCACGTCCTTCTTCCCCCTTAAGCCGTAGATTGCAGCACTACCAGTATCTCCAGATGTGGCACCGATCACAGTCAATGTATGACGTTTATCCCCTTCGGCTTTGCCGGCGTTCTTGCGGACAAGGAAGTATTCAAACAGGTTCCCGACAAATTGTAATGCGACATCCTTGAATGCAAATGTAGGCCCATGAAAGAGCTCGAGGATATGGAGGTTGTCTTCCGGGATGAGGGTCTTCAGAGGAGTGATCTCTGGGTGACGGAAAGTGGAGTAGGAGTTCTTAATGAGAATTTTGAGATCTTCCGCAGGGATCTCTGAGGGGGAAATGTACAACGAGAGGACTTCGTAGGCAAGTTCCTGGAATGAAAGTTTTGACCAGCGAGACTCCCAGTCGGCCGGGAGGGAGGGAATAGCCTCGGGAATGAAAAGGCCATTATCGCTTGCAAGACCTTTCAAGACGGCAGCTTCAAAGGAGAACTGTAGTGAGCTTAGTTAGTCGATTGAATTTTCCACGAAGAAACGAAACAAGCTGTGAGCGAGAAGAGGCATACCCCGGAGGAGCCACCTCGGGTGCTCAAATAAGTCTGTGAAGAGGTAGGAGCAGCCATTGGAGTACGCAATTGAATTTTTTGTAGCTATGTATTCTTAATTGGCCGAGAGGAAGGCGTCTAGTTGGGTGTAGAGAGGAATGTTGGCTGGTTGGTGTACATCCAGGAAAGTTTTTGGCGGGGTCGCTTCGGAGCCGCTTGCGGGGTTGTAGTACTACACATACCTACTGTAGTCCCCACCACTTACCTCCTATGAGGATCCTTGGCTCCTTATATCACTAAGACGATGAGTAATAATCTCTAATGAGAAACTATATGTACTCATATCTCTAGACTAAAGTTTCTGCCTAATCAGGAAACTTTTTATTCCTCTAAGGAAAAGCTTTATGGGCTTTATAATTTGAGCCAAGACTTTAGCCAAGACCTTAGGTCATTCCATGACATCCTATATCTCCCGCTTTACCAGTCGTTTTATGAACTATGAAAATATTTTCCCAACTTCGACCACTTGTCAGGTCTCTTGTTATTTCATACTAGTATCTAAAGTTCATAGACCTAAGAGTAGAAAGAAAACAAACTGAAGCAGCCCCATCAAAGACGAAATTCAAATTGCTCTACCGGGTATCTGCTTAGAACTTATAAACATCATCCTTGGTATATCCCAGCTCCTTCAAAATACCCGAAAGCTCTCCCTGATCACTAGGAGAGTTCTTTCCCCCAGAAATCGCTTTATACATTCCCGGAGGCCCACAAACCTTTACTACTATTAGCATCCCAGATTACAGCATCTGTATAACGGGTCATGACTTACAAAAACCTTGTTATTCCCGCTCCCTGGCTCTGGTAACACGGTCTTCAACAACTTTTTCGTAACAAATCCTTGTGTTGCCCAGCCCGCATCTTTCGGCGCCTTATCGAGCACATAGAATGCCTTAAATCTCTGCGGGTATGTATTCTCTAACGCAGCAAGCTCTTGCTTTAGGAGAATATCGTTCTCTGAAACGTTTCCAAACACCAAAGTAACCTTCGTCTTATCCTCTGGATTATTGAAAATCGCACGAATAAGCTGGTACATAGGCGTAATCCCAGTCCCCCCAGCAATCAGCGCAATATGATCATGCTTATTAGGGGACCACTCATACTTAGGAAGGGGCCCTTTGAAAGAGAGACGTTGATCGATATTCATATCGTGAAGATGGGTAGACATTGGGCCACCCTCGTATCTATCCTGTCAATAATAACCCCTTCTTTTCTGAAATAGGGGTAAACTTACTTCTTAACCAACAGCTCCAAATAACCCCTCGCATCTTCGTCATTTACAGGGGTATAAGGCCTAATGGTCGGCTTTGAATCATTGGGACCCTTATACTTCGTCAAGATAGCACTAGCCACATGAAGCCCGCTAACGTGATTCTCCGTTGGGAGCGCGAAGCGGAACAATTTCGTATTTCCCGTAACGGGGCGAATATCGACCAACTATTCTCTTAGCCCCTCCTTCCCTAAGAACCCTCAAATTAAACATACCCTCAAATCAACCCACTCGCCATCCCCCTTCAGTGTAATCTCTGGCGGCGGCAGAACCTTCTCGGCCACGCCCCCAGTTGTATTGTAGTAGTAGTAAGCACCTCCCGCAAGAACACCAAATAAGGTTGCATAGAGAATACCGCCAGAGGACTTTTTGGCGGGTTCTGCTGGGGCTGTGTAGCGGCGGATATTCTACACACCGTGAGTAAGGGATTGAACAACTGGAGAGCCGGTAATCGTACCTGCTTAATAGGCGTACTCTTCGCAGCACTGCGGAAAGCTGGGAGTGTGGTACGGGCAAACATCTTTATTGTAGGCTATGAGTGTCTTTTATTTCGTCAAACTCAATGCAGTCTGGTAAGGTACGGGATTGATTTGAATTGAACAAGATGAAGAGGGAAAGAAGAAGGAAATAGCTCACAGGATAAAGCAGGGTGAGTTCTTGAGTTGATCTGTAGTTGCAGAAACAATGACGTTAGTGACTTTCGCTCACCAATCAATGCCAAGACTCACGCAATATAATATTGCCCCGCCATATCCGAGACCCTGCTCCCATACACTACCCAGTGTCCGGAGGGGTTGTATGCCCTAAATGAAGCACTACACCTTAAACCAAATTGATTGCTCTGTTTCACAAATAAAATATGAGGGTATCCTTCGCGCAACCTTCCTACCCGAAGCAGTATCATCATTTTGCGCTGAAAGATGGAGCACAAGAGACTAAAGAATACCCCAGAAAAGAGTTTGAACGGCTTCTCCTTGAAATAATAAACTAAGCCTACATGTAGTTATTTTAGAGGTGCTAGATTAATTGTACTACTTGTACCACCGTCCGATCCAATGTTACTGACTGTGGTATTGCTCAACATCACCAATAACAGATTAGACTATCCAAACATAGGGTTCATCGCTTCAGTCTTACTTAGCAAGGAACCCAACCCAGGATTAGATACTAACTGAAAATCTTATAAAAAGCGAGCTCTTACCGAGGCTCTTTGGGATATTTTCAGGCCTATTAGAGCCTAAAGAAGATATCAAGCTATTATAGTAGAGCGACAACCGTTTTAAATCTGATAAGCCGTAAATCATAGCCTTATCTAATGTCGATGTCCCAAGGCAGAAGAGATAACATAAGGGACCGAGGAACATAAGATATATTCCCCGACTCGATACTCGAGATAATACCCACCATAACAATCTTTACCGAGTAGGGAGTCATAGAATCTAGAGGGATGAAATCAAAACCCCGCTATGTATTTCCTTTCCTTATAGCCATCTACTTCATTTGAGACATCCCTTAAAGGTGACGAGTGATTACTCATGATTGCATTTACCATCAGGTAAACAATGATAAACCCATAATACATTCTTAAAACGTACAACGCCCATAAAAAATACATCGCGTAAAGTCTCATTCCTCTTGCATTGTCAGGTCCAGTTCCACCACCCAATTAGCATCGTGCAGCCAGCTCCCCCCTCCATGCCAAAAAATCATTTGTTAGGAATGTCTTCTCCTCCGTCTTTACTATCTCCACCCCATCGCTATTAGGACTATATCTCACCCTCCAAACAACCCCTTCCTCCTCGTTTCCAATAGTCTCTTTAATCCATTCCAACAGACTCGTTGTGAAATCAATACTCAGTTTCCCGTCCCACAGCCCTCTCCCAGAACGCTTTACAATACCGGGAATATCCCGTGTTTCAAACGTCTGAAGTGATTTCAACACCCCATCATTATCACGAAAGCCAACAATAATCTTTACGACACCAAGAAGAAAGGATTGTGACCAAAAACGAAGGAGCTTGCGTTCAAAAGCGATATCATCGCGTTGACCATCAAGCTTTTTTGAGGTCTTGAGCTCGACATAGATCGGTGGGTTCGCAGGGTTATTTGGAGGATTTGAATTCCAGACTACGTAATGGACCATATCAGCAAGACATCTATAAGTGAATTCAGTATAAATGCAAGCCTACCTGCATCAACTTCGCCCCCAATGACAATCCTAATATCCCCAAACCCAGTCTTCACGATTGAGCAGAATTGCGCCTCGTTCGACACAATCTCTTCATCGCGAGACTCGATCACCTCACGAGAACAGTCGTCCCAGTTCCCGGGGATTGTAGAGAGCGTTTCAAACTTGTAGCCCCAAAAGCTCATCACTTCTCCACGTTTATCCTGATAGCCGCGGGAAGATTGTTTGTAGTTATGGTTCTCCTCTATAAATCTACACTCGCTAAGTTAGCCAATGCAAACACAAAAGAAATGACCAGAGACCTTTGGAATAGTTACATCGTATCCTAACACCAATCAGCAAAGTTATATCAAAGTAACGAAAGGAATAACTACCTGAAACTTTACCGCATTCATCTCAAACCTATCTCACCATGTCAATACATCTCTCCAAAACTCATAGAAGGCACCACCCACCCATTCCTCATATCAAATGGCAGTGTCATAAACTTTGTCATCATGCCTCTCCATGTCACTAAATCCGCCTTCACCTTCTCTCCAGTTCTTCTCTCCAATCTCTCTATTGCACTCAACAACCCATCCAGGTGCTCATCCACAGTATCATCATGCTTAATAAAATTCTCAAACCCACGCGACAAACTCTTCTGTAACTCTGGAGTATAATAACTCTTCAGAGATGAAGAATCATGACGAAGTGTGTGCGTTTCGTCATATGAGAAATGCGTGATTTCCTTAACCCATTTGATCAGTGCCAAAAGTACACATAAGGGGTGCTACTAGGCTAGGACATTATACATACCTGAGGTCTCCTCACTGGTGCGTTCCTCCCGGCAAACTTCTCGATCGGCAATACTAAAAACCTCGGCGAAGCCATAACACATCTACGCATCGAAGCTCTTGAGCAAAGTCGCGGTGTTAAGGCAGCCACAGCTACTGCCAAGAACCAAACCCACGTGCGCACGTGCTTTAAGCCCTTACGCAGGGACCACCATAGTAAGAGCCGCCCCTAACCATAACACCAACATTCCACTCCACCCCTTACTTCAACACCCCGCCAGCAGCAATGTCAAAACCCGCTCATTCCCGTTCTAAGTCTGCCTCCGACGTCCGCCGCACTCTCTTCCGCACTCTCTCCCGCTCTGGGGCCCCTTCCTCCTCATCATCATCCACAAATTTAGCCACCAACATCCCCACGTCTTCCTCAGTAACACAGCCGTCGAGTTTACAAGAAGACGATGAGGCACGGATAGCGTCCGAGGGGATAGTTGTGATGAACAAAGATGGTTCTATGGATCTGGAGGTGCCATTGACTACTGTTCAGCATGCAAAGCTCTTGGATGGGATCGGGAGGGAGTGTAAGTTTAGTTCTTGTAACGAGGATAGCTTGGTGCTGATTTCTAGGGAAGTAGCAGAACAGCAGCGTGCTGCGGCGGAGTTGGTCAAGCGTCATCAAGTTGATGCCTACAAGAGGCTTCCAGGTAGAATTAATTCACATTGCACCCACCATTTGAGTATCACTAACGGTAATGAGGTAGAGCTACTAAGATTACAGGTTCTATCATTGTCGCAGGATAGTTGGATGTTTGAATCAGATGAAGAGTGTTGAGCTCTGGTATAAAATCAAGGAGAATCGAGGCAGAAAGTGCTTCTACCTCGTTGAGTATCCGCTTTGTAAAAGTTCTTTGTTTGAAACCCTCCCCGAGAAAAACACAAAGGGGAGCTTATAATGTGACGATGAAACAATTTTATTTTCCAATGTTTTTGATTATTATTATTCGATCTTCTAATCAAGGTCAACCGGAGCCGGATCTGCTGCTCCTATTTTCCTTGTAGGTGTCGCTGCATTCGGAGCACCACCGAACAAGTTTCCCATCATGTCAAGCAGATTATTGGACCGTCTAATCTGAATTCCGAAATATATCTCTCCAATTTGCTCTAGAATCTATTAAGTTGTCAGCAATTACACCACTAAACACAAGTACAAATGACCAATATACCTCATCCCAAGCTGGAACTTCCTTTAAATTGGTAGAATAATGTGATTTTAGATTCCGGAACACATCCGCACCTCCCGACTGAATTGCAAGCAGCAACATTCCTAAAAAGTTCAAAAGCGGTAGTGAAGGGAACACCCGGAAATCTGCCGTAGCAGATTGAACTTCTTGGACTATCAGACTATTATTATTCTTGACTAATTCCTGAATGAAGAGCAGTAGTGAGCGTGAGGCGTCTCTGATGTTTCCGACAAGAAGATACGGGAACACGGCTCTAGCGACATAGGAGGGCGCTGTATGAGGCTCATCCTCTTTGTACCATTCGTATAGCATATCAGTGAGGACCTGGGCGCTATCTCTAGTGCCGACAATAAGGTGTTTCTCGGCTTCGTAGACACTATCCTCTAGTAATAAAATTAGGCTACTTTCCTATAAAGAAGGTATTAATTCATATATAGGATTCTTTACCTCGAGCGAAGAGACTTCCAATAAAGTGGTGGAGCTCAGGGTCACCAGCTGGAAACTCGCTATGCTTAGAAGACCAACTATAAAATACAGTTATATTAATGATTGCCCTCTGAGAAATTTGATCCGTCATACATACGCTATTGCCTCGTTAATGACCCTCTTTCTCCCAGGTTCTTCCGGGGAAATGAGTGTAATCAACTGCATGATCTGCGCTATAGACCCAGCTTCAGTAAGCAAAAGCAGCTTCAAAAACACGCTAGAGATCGGACGAACCCTTTGTAGAGGCTGAAGGGCTCGAATTCGAGGTTTTGAAGACCTCTATCAAGAGCAAACATAAATCACATCCACTCCCCCCTTGGCCAGCTTTTAACAGAGCCTGAGCACCAGAAAACAATATTTCTATAGCAGCATCGTAATTTTTCGATTTAACATATCGTTGGGATACGACTCGTAGCTGCTGATGAGCTTCGTAGTAGGACCCCTCCTCAATGCTATTGCGTTTGTCAGTGGGAGATAGCAGCGAAGTACCTGATGGGCATCATACCGTTTTTCGAGCCTGGCTCTTGTCTTTTCAACATTCTTAGAAGCCATAGTGAAACTCCTTTGTGAGATAAACTGGAGAATATGTGGGGAAGTGTACGAGGGGTGGAGTTGGAGGCACTCAGCCACAGTATAAACCTACTCGTTTATACTTACTCCTTTGATAGTCTTGAGGTCATAGTGGGGCAATATGCGTTGGCTCTGCATAGTAATCTCATCTAATCTAAGATAGCGATAACATAAGATAAGATAAGATATGATCAACTTCATATCGCCCCTCATGCGGGGTGCAACTTGAGATTCTTAAGGTGGAAAACTTTTCAAAAAAACAAAGTGGAAGATCCCGTGACCTCCTAAGTAAACACAAAAAACTGAGGTTGTTTGGTTTGGGCGGGGTGATATTGTCCCTTTTCTCCACTGACCCCCGAAACCTTACTCCCACGTCAAACTCCCCAAAATAATAACACCAAACTAAAACGAAAATATGAGGATCCTTGTAGTTGGCGCTGGAGGCCGGGAGCACGCTTTAGTATGGAAACTTGCGCAGTCTGAGAAGGTTGAGCATATCTATGTTGCACCTGGTAATTTACCCCTTCCTCAGATATGCTAAAGTATCTTTATATTAATTGTAGTGGGCTGTAGGCAATGGAGGAACAGCCAATGGCTTCAAGAATGTTTCGAACGTCAATATTGATGTCGGTGCCTTTTCAAAACTCGTTGAGTTCGCAGTGAGGAATGAGATAGACCTCGTTCTCCCTGGACCTGAGGCACCATTGGTGGATGGAATTGAAGCTTGTTTCCGCAAGGGTATTTCTTTATCACTCGCACCGGTTAGAAGAAACAATAACTAATATTCTCCCGATAGTTGGAATTCCGTGTTTCGGACCCTCAAAAGATGCTGCAAGAATGGAAGGCTCCAAAACCTTCTCCAAGGACTTTATGAAGCGTCATAATATCCCCACAGCCGAATACCGTAACTTCAGCAACTACGAATCAGCGCGCCAATACTTAGAAAGTGTTAACCACAATGTCGTTATCAAAGCATCCGGTATCGCTGCCGGAAAGGGTGTTCTCATTCCTACTACCAAAGAGGAAGCCCATGCTGGACTAAAAGACGTAATGGTTAGCAAGGAATTCGGCGATGCTGGTGATGAGGTTGTTATTGAAGAATTTTTAGAAGGTGATGAGCTGAGTATCTTGGCTTTCAGTGATGGATATACCATCACCTCCCTTCCTCCTGCGCAAGACCACAAGAGAATATTTGATGGTGATCAGGGCCCGAACACTGGTGGTATGGGATGCTACGCTCCTACACGAGTTGCATCCCCAGCGGTATTAGAAGAGATCAAAAAAACCATCTTACAGCCAACAATTGATGGGATGAGGCGTGAAGGGTATCCATTCAAGGGGATGCTGTTCACTGGTCTTATGATGACCAAGAATGGACCCAAGGTTCTCGAGTACAATGTCCGGTTCGGTGACCCAGAGACTCAGACTGTACTTCCTCTTCTGAGCAAGGACACTGATCTTGCAGACGTGCTTATGGCTTGTGCTCAGGGTTACCTAGATTCGGTGAAGATTGAGATTACTAACAAATTTGCTGCGACCGTTGTTGTGGCAGCTGGGGGTTACCCGGGATCATATGGAAAAGGTAAAGAGATCAAGTTAAGCCCTGTTGGACAAGGTACGTTCTACAAAATTACCAAATTTTTTTCAAAATGTTGATGGTAATGATAGATACTGCAATTTTCCATGCTGGAACATCATTGGTGGATGGGAAGATCGTCACAGCTGGTGGGCGAGTGATCGCTGCTACTGCCACTGGAGATACCCTTGAGGAGGCAGTTAAGAAAGCCTACGAAGGGGTTAATACCATTGAATTCGAGGCTATGTTCTATCGTAAAGACATTGCACACAGGTTTATCTCCCCCTTATCCCATGCATCAATCTCAGCAACTAAAATTCTCTAAGAGCATTCAAGCAAAAATCAGCAGAAATAGCCATGACCTACGCCGACTCTGGTGTCGATGTTGATGCCGGGAATGCTCTTGTTCAGCGTATCAAAGCTGCTGTCAAATCCACCCGCATTCCCGGTGCTGATGCCGAAATTGGTGGTTTTGGGGGTATCTTCGACCTTCAAGCCGCCGGTTGGAACAATCCTCTCCTCGTCGCTGGAATTGACGGTATTGGCACAAAGCTAAAAATTGCATGCGCCCTTGGAAAGCATCGCTCAGTCGGAGTAGACCTTGTTGCCATGAGCGTCAACGACCTCCTCGCTCAAGGAGCAGGCTCTTTATTCTTCCTCGACTACTACTCCACCTCAAAACTCAAGATCGAAGAAGCTGCAGAGTTTATCGAGGGTGTTGCTGAAGGTTGTAAACAGGCTGGCTGCGCACTTATTGGCGGTGAAACAGCGGAAATGCCAGGAATGTATGCCGCCGGTGACTATGATGCTGCTGGATGCGCTATCGGCGCCGTAAATCGTGACCAGGTCCTCCCAAGGCTCAACTGCATGATTGAAGGAGACGTTCTCATTGGTCTTGCATCCAACGGTGTTCATAGTAATGGATACTCCCTCATTCGCAAGATCGTTGAGCGTGCAGGTCTCGACTGGACCGCCAGTGCACCATGGAACAACACTAGCACTGTCGGCGAAGAGCTCCTAATCCCAACAAGAATCTACGTTAAGCAGCTCTTAAAAGTCTCCAATAAGGGTCTTATCAAGGGTATGTCACACATCACTGGAGGAGGGCTCACGGAAAATATTCCACGCATGCTCCCTAAGCACCTTGCTGCTGAGGTCGACGTTTCAACATATGAGTTATCGCCCTTATTTAAATGGTTGAAGAAGACAGGTAATGTTGCATCAGCGGAGTTTGCTAGAACCTGGAATACTGGTTTGGGTTTCGTAGCTGTTGTGGCAAAGGAGCATGTTGATGAAGTATTAAACATACTTAAGGCAGAGGGGGAAACCGCAGTTATTGTAGGAAAGGTCATTAAGAGGGATTCTGAGGGCTGTGAGCTTAAGGGCCTTGAGAGCTGGAACTAGAAGAATGGGTTTTCTAAAGATGGGAGATAAAAGTTACTGTTTTTTTGTTCTTAAATAATATATTATGTACTTGGTACATGAATGTTTTTTTTCTTTGTTTTAAGTTTTATAATCCCATAATTCCATAAGTCTCAATTAATAATAACTAGACTGATCTTTTTCTCATTAAAACGAGGCCCCTGAAAAACTTTTATAAATCACAAAAAATCACTCGACATATCGCCTACTAATGATGAATTCATTTATTCATGTAGCCCTAATGCTATGGCACTAACCTAGCCTACTAGCATTCTATTGAGCTACCACGTATCATTTGTTTAAGTGGTCTTAAAAACGGTTGTCGTCTTGCAAACATTACAATCCTCCAATTCCTTTCCTTTGTCCTCAACTATCCTCACTTTTCCTCAACCAGAAATCTCCATACCCTTAACCGAAAATCAGCCTTTAATATGTGCCCTATATCTGTTCCCTCCGTTGAAGTCATTCCTCAAGCTACTCCCACTGGTGCCTGCCAGTGTGCTGCTTTCTGTCAATGTACCCCATGCTATTATGCTATCACAGATACCAAGGGCAGCATCGTTCTTCCCGTTGAAAACAAAGTCATTTTCTCCAAGTCCTCCGGAGACTGCTGTAAGACTACTTCAATGGATGCCCCCTTTTGTCACAGCGCTAGAATGGAAGGTATGAATCCCTACTTAGGTCCTACTAATGAAGCATGGTGGAAAGTGGTTAATTTTGCATGTTGCTATGCAGAGAAGAGTTTTGAACCCAAGACTCAAGAATCTACCCTGCGTGAAAATTCTAACCCTTCTACTTCCTATGAGGGGGACAACACCGCTATTATCTACTGCAAAGAGACGTCTAAAGCCATTGCTGAGGTAAATAATCCTAAAGAAACCCACTTCTAAAACTAGTGCTAATATTGAAGTTTAGGTTACCACCAAAGAATCTTGCTCCAAAGATAGATGCTCTTAAATCTACGGAAATGAGTCTAAATAACCCCTCGGGTACACAAAGTATCAGATGTAAGCCTCTTTTCAATGATTGATATCCTTTAGGTTGATGCTAACTAATTCTAACAAGAGACAATGAGGTCGTTCACTCAAGCGTATGAATAAGAACTTCCGTGTAATTTATCTTTCTGTGTCCTACTTTGGACTTTAGTCAAGCGCGAGTGAGATAAATAAGTACAATTTTTCACTAGATTTCTAGGTCAATAAGAACTATATACGATTCTTTAGCACTCTACAGTTGAATTCCAATATATTTATTATTTACTAGTTATTCTTTACTGCTTGGATTGTTTTATTACGTTCTAGTATTATACATATTATAACACCAGTCACTCACATACCAACCAGAAACCTAAATTGATGTGATAACCCATTTCCCCTCCACCACACCATATTAATGAAAGTAGATAGTACACAAATTATTAATATATTCCTTCTCTATCTCAACTTTATTTTCCTTCTCTATAGTACTCAATTCAAGGTATTGCTTGCCTTGTCGATGACCGGGTATTTTGCCCCTTGAAATATATCAAAAATAAAAGACTATAAGTAAGCATGCCTATTTAGTACCAACATTTGTTTAATATAGTTATAAACCGCTGTTCCTTGATTGCATACGCACGTCGCCGATGTTTATTTTTAAAGCTGGAGCTAGAACGTCACTCCAACCCACCAAAGATCGAAATACCCCCATAGCCTATCTCCATCTTACTTCGATAATATCTACGACAAATAATATTAGAAGCTAGGATGTGGTAATATATAGTACCCGACCTAAGGAATTTTAACGGCGCTCCTGACAACTGACGCTATCCCAAATTCCCCAAGCAACAATACAATACATGCACCCTCGTACAAACCCCAATTTCAAGAGCTCCACAATCCTTTATTATCGTCCTACCATATAAAAGATAATACCATAAAAGATAATTCTTATGGTTCACATCCACATCCTCAATTCCGGTTTTAATTCCCCATGCACCCCACACCCGCTAAGACCAGTTAAAATCTAACAACTTGGCCTGCAGATATCTCAACGTCGCTCCCGAGTCTTCCACCAGACCCGCCAAAGACAGAGCAAGATCCGAAAATCTCCTCGCGCTGGAAATGTCAGTCGAACTATTGCCGATTACGCTGTGTAAGCTTCTGACATCTGGCACCTGCAGAAACACAAACAAAACGGTAAGCACATACCAATGAAAGTCAACAGACCTATTCCAAGTGGTTGCTTTCAACAAAATATCAGCAATCTCTGGTAATAAAGTAAAGTAAAATCTACCCACCTGTGAGCCATTGAATCTCATCGTTTGGATATTTCTGTCCATCGCTCCTATTCTTTGTCACGTCGATTACTTCAACGAGAAGCGCTTCTGTCACCTTCGGATCTTTGGCAATTGATAGTTGCACTAAAGTTCTGATCCACCTCGAAAGTTTTACAATATTACCCATTGGTGACGGTACTATATAATTTAATACGACTTGCATGAGGATTAACTTAATCCTACTAGGCGCCTCACAGCTAATGAGGATATCTGTAACTGTCTCAAAAACTGACACTCCATTATCAGTAGACAATTTTGCTTCTTCCACAATACCCCGAAGGGCTTCCCAATCTTTTAGTCTGACCGCAGCTTCAAAATCGTAGCACAAAAGTATTCCAAACTTCTTGTTTAGGTCTTCAGTTTCGTCTGTTGCCTTACGTTTGAGAGAATCTTTCTTATTACGAAAATTCTGTACATGGCGTCGGGAGACCACGTAATGTTGTAACTGCACCTCAATATTATCTTCAACGCGAGCAAGTTCTACATTAATGCAAGCACAAAGGTAATTGCATAAAAGTCTTCTGTATGAGACTTCGGCCAATGTTGGTTCATCGATGTCATCTGGGTACAAATCCAGGAAGCTGATGCATGTTGAAATTATCCTAAAGCTCCTAGATGGATGCCATTCAACGATACTTCGGAGACCAATATTATAAGAATTTCGAGAGAACCAATCCAATTCCTTGACGGTAAAAACGATTTCCCCTTGCTTAAAAGAAGCTTTGGATTTCTGTCTTGACTGTTTTGCCTGCTCCACAGCTTTACAGAATGTAAGTTTCGGTTACCACATTGTAGTAAAAGATAACTTACCCTTCTCTAAAAGTAAACAGAGAGATTCAACTGTTGCTTTAGCTTCCCTAGATCCTTCAATCTCTGCCATTGTTAATCGAATAGTGCACCGCAGTATCGTAGGTATATGGCCAACATCAGGTGTCATGAGCCCAATTTTTTCGAGCACCACCTTAAGTGCTACCAACGCCAATCCTCGGTTTCCTATTTCCTGTGCATCCAAAGCGCAACCATAAAGAAGACGTCGATCGGGGTCAGGGCTCTCACTCAGACTCTGAAGACAGTTTACAGCTATCACAGATCAGTAAAGGCTAGGCTTACACTCCCCTAAAACACACATACCTAAGTCTTTATCCGATGTCCTTACTGCTACCTTAAACATTAGGAAGCTAGTGAAGGGCTCATTGCGTGCTGTTTCCGGCATCTTGTTGAAGGCTTCCATGGCCATGCCAAAATCTTTGCTTTCAAGGGCACAGAGGATTATTTTCCTGGTTTTATTAACGTAATGTACTTTATGTGAACCTAATACGGGCTTACCGAGAAATTTTTGCCAAGTTCAACTCCCCTGTTGTGTCAAAAATTGAATGGTGTGCTATCCTACACCAAGCGCTGGCTATTTGGTATTTCCCCTGAGAGAAAAAAGCCTCTGTAATTTTCCATAAGAGTATTTGTGCAGCATGTGTAGCCTTTGGGGTAAGCGTCTTTACCAGTCTCTTCATCATAGAATCCAAAAGTTCTCGTAGTGCAGGTAAAATAGCATCATCCTCCGAGGACTGATCTTGTATAGTTACCCAAAGACGTGTGACAAGCGTCCGTTCTATCCATTCATCTCGCTCAAGAACAAGAATCCGCTTGGTAAGGAGCTCATCTAGGCATTTGCATGCGAGACGGATTTCTTTTTTAGAAACAAGCACATGAATCTTCCCCATTACTATTTTAAAAGAGTTTTCTGTAAACTGGACAATAGACAGCATCCTGGAAAGGACTTCATAGTACGCCTGCATATTTTCCGGACTTTCGGCGATGGCCAAATCTAATTTCAGCAGGTAGATAGTGAGACGTGTCGGCCAGTCTTCACTCATCATATCAATAACACTCCGGGCTCTATCCAAGTCTCCCTCCGTAGCATGTCCAAGATATGCCCTAGCTATTTTAATATTAGAAACAATGACCCCTTGAGAGCTCCGTGGATATCAAAACCTACCAAGACTATGCATGACAGCCAAACGAAGTTCTGCACCGCTCTCTGAAAGAGAAATGGGGTCCATTCCACTGACCACATCAAAGGACCGTTGTAACCACTTTGTAGCTGCATCAAAAACGTTCTGCTGTAGTAGCTCATTCCCAATCTCGTATACTGCATCCACCAAGCTCTCAGACATCCGCGGATCAAGAAGTGACTGCTGTTGCTCTGTTGCCTTACTGTACATGTAATCCGCCATAGAGAGGTTTGACTGTCTCCATGACAACACGGTTCGAAGGATGAAATAATCACAAGACAACCTACTGCGTGTCTGTTGATCTTCTGGTCCAAGCTCTGAAGAATCATTCGCTTTTGTAAGATCTTCTTGGTATTTGGCGGCTTTCTCCATGGTTTTCCCGGCCCATTTGATATCTTTTTGATCTAATTTACCAAACCATTAAATTTCCAAGGTCCTAAGCCAAAGAGAAAATCAGCTCACCTAGACATGTCTTCCCCGCTTTGATGGCTACTCTAAAAAGTCGAATAGTGTTTTGTAGTTTGCGAGCAGAGGGGTGTGAACAGTCAAGCATGAAGAAAGCCAAGAGTCGGACTGATTAGATCAGTTCCCGCTGATTTATTTCTGGTGAAGGGGGACACATACCAGAAAGGACATTTTGTCCCTTCGATGATAGAACACAATTTCCATCTCCCTTATCTCTAGTGAGTGTGGTAGTAAAGTTCCATAACATTGTGGCCTGGGTATCCAGTTCTTCGAATTCTTCATCCAGTTTAAGGTTCTCACGAATAGATGCACACTTCTCAGCAAGTTTTATTGCCGCTTCGAGCCGAATGCTCAGTGATGCTTCGTTAGAGTTAGATGATAAATCACGGTATACCTCAGCAGACGATGCTATAAAGGAATCAGCATACTTCCCCCCAGTATAGAAATTACAAGCGAAACACAGAAGGTGCTTGACCGGACAGCGACATGATCCTCTTCTGCAGCGTGGCAATAGCTGTACTATTTGAGCCGTCGAGGGGAGGCATTGCTCATTCTACTTTGTGGAAACCTTTCTAATAACCGGAGACCGGATCGAGACTTGCAGTTAAAGAGAGTGTAACTTGTGAGAAACCTATGAAATCCAACCATATGAAGGAACTATTCCCACCAGACACCCTCTTGCATGTGGTGGGCCTATTACCGGTACAAAATCAACCACGGAGTGAAGCGTGTAGAGACGGTGGCGGCTTGTTGACAGCTTTGACTTAGAAGTGCCGATATGTAGCTAACCTTCAAGGCTCATACACGGGCACTCGCATTGAAAGAGCGGGACAAAGCACGGGTCTTCGGCTGCCTGCAACTTCAACCCTTATGTGGCTGCACAGAGCACGAATAGGGGAATGAGAACCTACTCACTCGTAAGATTGACCTCCTTTTTACTAGAACAAGGTCGTTAAACAGTACACTGTGCTCTTCCTTCTCCCCTGTCTGTTTAATTCCCCGCTACCCCACCCCCGTTATCACTACCCTATACCAGCCTTGCGACTACCGTCTTTAAGAATAAGAAAAGAAAAGCCCAGAAAAGAATAAGAAAAGCAAGTATTCAACTCCAGGCTGGTTTGCACTCAACGCCGTGAGAAATATGCAAATACACTTTGTAGCCTCGTGATGCGCCCCCTTATCTTCAGCCTAGAATCTCGATGTTGACGTACATGTACAGGAGCAATCTGACCAACATATCAGCGATCCCCCAAGGCACCCACATAACCGAAATCAGTGGGTATCAGCAGACGGCCCATGATGTATATAGAAAACGACAAAGAAAATTAGAAATTAAAGAAAAGTAAGCACTTGAAGACCGATCAACTGGTGGCCCTCATAGTTTTTTGGGATGGATCGGCATGAAGTTGCCTATTATCAAGGCCGGTCTATCGTACAATAAATTAGCTACCAATATCTTCCTTACTTTCCCAAAACAAGGCTTAAACTAACATATCGTAGATATCCCTCCGGATAGTGAACGAGAAACAGCAATGAATAAGCTTTTGCTCTGCACTTGGATCAGGGTTTCGCAAGTGGCAGCTCGTCAACATGGCCTTTTGGCTAGTATCAAAGGCAATTTTACCAAACTTTTCCCAATAACTAACTGCGGAGTCTTCCACCACGAGTTCATAAATTGCCAATTTTCCCTATTCGTATGAGACATGCAAAATTAGCTACTATCGGGATAAAATATGTCTCGGATATCAAACTCGACAAATCGGAATAGAAATGGGGGGGAACTAATTAAGGAGAATATACATCTCGCATTTGCTCAATCGGAACATTGATTAATTCCGCAAACTCTTTGTTTCCTCTAAAAATCTCCCCGGTCCTTCGCCATAGACACGCTGGAACTGCCATTGAAGCAAAAACTCGGTCATACTCGAGTAATGACTTTTCAAACCATTCCTCCACGTGAACCAAGTCCAAATCAGTCAGTTGATGTGTCCGCTCACGAAACTTTGGCCTAAATTGGTTCAGCTGGCCCAAAATCCGTTTCCGAGATGTTGGTAACATTTCCCTGTCCATATATTGAGATAACCTTGCATATCCTTTGACGTAATTGAATGGTTTGAGTAAGCCAGCTTCTAGTTTTGCCTTTAGGACCTGTTTCATGCGCTCTTCCGGGTTGTTCTGTGATGGGTCTGCCGCTGTAAGATAGTAGTTTTCTCGAGCCCCCTCAGCTGAGGGCTTCTGGCTTCCAGCACGAGGAACAGTCGTCATAGAGTTACTTGATGGCGGTAAAAGCCGCTGTGGGTTGAACGCCGTGCTACCGTTGCTTGCATCAGGTTCCCTTGATGTATTCTGCTGGTTACTTTGGGGTGCTTCTGAAAACAAGCCTTGGTTCTGGTCGCTAGCAAAGATGTCCTCAGAGTAGAGGTTGCCGAGGAAGTCGCTCAGCAAATTGAATTCACTGGAGACCTCTGGTGCGGAAAACATCCACTGCTGATGATACGGGTTTGTATAGTTGGATCGTTGTTGAGGAGGAGGGTGGTCCCAGTCGGTGAAGCCCAAAACTGCCAACTCGTGTCAGTCAAAAGAGAGTTTCGGCTTGGGGCTGCAACCACGTATTTATATATCAGGGACTCAACATACAGGCCTGAGAATTTCCATTTAGATTGGATCTGGGTGTCACGGAAACCGGTGATGGTGCAACGATAGAGGCCCCTGCGTTGCTCCTTGAGGGTGGTATGGGGGGAGGCGGGAGCGAGACATTGGAAGATCCTGTCCTCGCTTCTTTCTGCTGCTCGAGAGAGTTTTGCATGCCGTCGACCGGTGGCGCTAACGATGCCCTGGGAGGAGACGTGTGTGAGTCCTCCTGATCGTTATCCAGGGCGTTGGCGGCTTCAGTTTTTGGTTTCTTGGATTCGCGAGGCTCGTCGTGACAAAGATGACCTATATTCCTTTTCACGCAGCGCATACATGGCCGGTCTGACAATAAATTAATCGCACGTACTACATCAGCAATTGCACATGTATAAGTTTACCAGCCCGCCATTTTGGGGTGGGAATAGAAAATTGGGCAGTTAAAATGTGCGTTTCTCTCTGACGTACCATCATCGCATGTCATGTGCGAACGTCGGCAATACACACAAGCTATCACGCGACCATAAATCAGTCTACAAGTTCTAGATGCTCTAGTAGTAGGGCTATCCGGGGTAGACTCTAAATGTCCATACCATGATTGACCTTGCGCCGTTTTTTTGGGCTGCGCCCTGAAGAACTTTGTCCTGGAGTTGATGTTGTTGGTGACTGGGAACCTGACTGTACAGGGCCACCGGAACCCGTAGTAACAGTAACAGTAACAGTGCCGGATACTCCTCCCCTTCCTCCAGTCTGAGAGTTATTCTCAGCTGTGGATGGATGGGGAGTGATCACTGCAGCTCCGTTACTACTGGTGGAATGCTGAACTTCGGTCATATGGGAAGAAAGGATTGGCTGAGGAGAATTAGTTTCAATCGATATTGAGTATTCTATCCCGCCGCATTCAACTGAGCGTCCTGTCCTAGAGGGACGGGTCACACGAAGCAGGATAATGCGGTGATTGCTCGATCTTTGCTGCTGCTGCTTGCTGCAATCACTCAACGTTGAGAGTCTATCGTGTATTTTAAATTTTTTTTCTTCTTCCTTTCCACCCTTCTTTTTTTTCAATCCCTCTTGTCCTTGCCACGCAGATATTCGTGGAAACCGACAGCGTGGTTGTATGTACGCGTGCTGTCGGTGGTGGTGGAGGCTCTGGGGCTGGCTGTAAAAGGTGTCGCACGACCAAAAAAAAACCAACGGTGCAGGTCTTTCGGTGGGTGGACAACGGGTTGGCAAGTACCGACAAGTAGAAGGCCAAGCAAGATCTTTTACTCTACCAGGAAAATGGGTCTCCGAGCGACCGCTAGCAACGTTACTGAGAGTTGAACAAGAAGTAAAACAAATAAAGAAATAATATGAGAGTGAGAGTGAGAAGAACTGAATACGAAGCTGCTTACTAGTGGAGGGGGAGTCTATAGCCAGCTTTGTCTAAATGAAGAAAGTACCACTAGGCCCTCTGGACACAATTGACTAACGTAGCGAGAAATAGTATTATGTGATGCAGCCGATGATGTACCTGCACTCATCGACGGCGCAGAGAGAATCAAGAGCTCTATCAGCCTATTCCCAATTCCTCCAAGTCTACCGGTGAATCGTTGCCGCATGGTTCTTTCTGCAGCTGGACCCTGGTGAGCTTCATTGGATCGACAGTGCGGCTTTTTTGAGACTTTTGAGATGTTTCCTTTTTTTCTCGCTCGATAGCACGTTTCTTGTGGCTATAATTTGTCAATCGTGTGGCCTTATAGATGTGTAGGGGAAGGTCTATCCTGACTTAACCTGGTAAGGTTTTTCCATGATGATTCTTCACGATGCTTATTGACAGCTACAAACGCCTACGAATTTCAACGAATTGATAGGACCAGATACAACATTACTTGACAATCGAAAAAAACGCAAAAAAAACTTGCGCCTTCTGTATATACCACTTAATTCTTAGCCGCAACAACCTCGGCTTCGGTTCAAGTATCCCCGCCTGTCCAATCATCCGAACAACTCCGAAACGCCTTCCGCAAAATTATCGTTACAATCCTATTATTCTATCATAAACCTTTTCTCCTCCGCGTTGGAAAAGAACTTCATCAACTGCCGCCTTACTTCTCAGAATCCACTCTGAAACTTCTTCTAAAGGCCCGCTATTCCCTTGCATACTTGAAAGATGTTGCTGTAACGCTTTTGTGAGTGGGAGTATCTGCCGGTCTGAACTAACATCATATGAGGACGCAACGGTAGCAAGTTTAGCTGATGAGAGATTGATATCATCGATTCCATCTTTTACACCTCCATCGTTCTCGGCTATATTCCGCAAAATTGGATGCATCTGAAGTAAAACTATTAGATAAATTATATAGGAATCAAAAACATAGCTTACCGATCGGGTCTTCTCTCTCCTAATTTTTTCTTGGGAGAAAGCGTTGTTCTTCAGATCTCTATAGTAAGACTCATCTTTTTCCAAAAGCCTTTGTTCTCGCTCAATTTCTGCCTCTAGCTCGGCAATCTGACGAAGATCAGGTTCTAGGACTGATTCTAGCTCTCTCTTGGGGATATTTAGCGCTAGGTTCGAGTGAGAATAAGTGAAGGGATATAAATTCTACATAATTAGAGGTAACCCACGTTTTTGTCAATCAATTTCTCGTAATTGAAAGTCATATCTTTTCCCATGGGCGGTACAGGTATTTTCGGTAGAGCTGCTTGTAATCTAAAAATACACTAGTTAGTCAAATAAATCATCAACTACCGGCGCCCACACCAACATAGCCCAGGCAGACTTCATACTTCCTTACAGCTCCCCTCAGAATCTCTTGTGCCTCTGCCTTCTTTTTCTCGTTCCTAAAAGTCATAAGTACAGGTCTTTCTGCCGCCTTCATAACCTCTAGAACTTCTTCTCGAGATTTCTCCGGTAATGGTCCCCATTTAGCTTCCACAACCTCCTGTGGGATATTTCGAACTCGTGCCTTTAGTATAGGCATCTTTACAAGCCCGGGACCTATAGGGATTATTATTAGCTTAATTCTAGCACACAAAAAATAACAATTTTGAGAACAGACCATCATTATCCTTCTCAATAACTTCTTCAGCTTTCCGCTTATTCCCTGTCTTCTTAGACTTTTCTACAGGTGTTTTTGAGTTTTGAGTAGCCTTCTGAGCTTTTGAGTTCCCTCCTTTCACAGATTGCCGTGAAGATGATACCACCGTCGATTTTGTAGGTGGTTGTTTATTGACCCTTCCAGCGTTCTGCTGTGGCTTCGAGCCCGCCTGGGATTTCTTCCGTACGGTCGCCTAGTATATAAAAATTAATTAAATTACGCGCTCAATCTTCAGCTCATTTACTGAAAAAACGATCAATATACGGAGGGGTAGAAACTCACCATGCTGCAGGTACGATCTAGGAGACGCGTCGAGGTGACGACAAAGAAATTTGTACCTGACTTCTCGAACGTGATTGTTTTAACGCGTGATATGGGAAGACCCGAGTCTGTGGCTAAGTGTGGCGCTTTATTTATGAGGCTCAAAAACAGCATCCCCACCAACCACCACTCCACAACCCCAACTACAATCTTTACAACCCAAATTACAAACCCCTACCCAAATACCAGGGCAAGCTCCGCAGAAAACCCCCTGTATACCGAATAAAACCTCAATAAATTAGGGAAAGAGGGGGAAATGGTCTCCATTGCCATCCGTATGCAAAGACTCCGTGGGGTAAGTCATCATTCCATTTTTCTTAACGCTGGGGTGAACTTTATATTCATTGATACCTAATAGAGACTTGCAACAATCCGCTGCGGAAAGGGAGCTGCAATCATGGACCCTGAAGTCAAACGACTAGCTTTAACATGTCCATTTAAAAATACCAATGGTGCCATGGGTTCACGGTATATGCTCACTCCAAGGCCAATACCTAATACCAGTAGTCTCAAATAAATAAATATAGGAAGTTTTTGAAAGACTATATGCCATCTTTGAAATACCATAACCCGAATGTTCAGATGGACGTTTTTCGGTTCCGTGACCCGATGACACCCTCAACACTCACAATTGAATTTGGTAAGTGGATCCTTCCTGTCAATACTTAAGGAAATGATATTAGTGACTAAAACAACAATACGCACCCATACAGAAGGTGACCGAAAGGAGATCCTTGATCTACAGCATAAAGACAAGGCCGACATTTGCAATACTGTCTTTGAACTTACCAAGGCCATCCCCGTCCCCACATCCGAAAAAGACGCCGCGATCCTACAAGAGTGGGAACAGTTGAAGAAACGGAACCTACAGAAAGAGAATAATAGGAAGTCTAAGATTATTGCGCAGAAGCAGGCAGACCGGATGGGTACTTCTACGAAATCACCACTAATGTCATAGGTTTTGAATCTAGACATCATGCATTTGTACTATATTACTCACCCCATCCATTTTTATCACAATTATTCATTTATCTGATTAAGGCATTATTATTGTATATAAAGCACTAGCAATTGCCAAGTACAAAAAGAATACGGCATTATAGCAAGGGACATCAAGTGTTCCACCATGCAAATATTCCGAGACAGAAGAGAATCACACCTGCATCAGCAATGATGGTGGTCCAGATCACACTATAACGGGCAACAGTGGTGAGGCAGGTCCCAAATGGAGGAGGTAGAAATCCGCCAATTGTACTAAGCCAAGAACCTGGGGGGGGGCGGCCCTTGTAGAAAGAATAAAGTTAGTAGTGTTTTCTAGAATATTAATCAAATAATACATACCTTCTCCAAGAAGAACCGAGACGATTGGAGGATAAGCTCCATCGTTGTGAAGTACCAAAATAGTTGCTGCAAAATTAAATCAGTATCATATATTTAAAACATAGGGGAATAGTTATTCATACCGGTTTCTCGCTCATTGTCAAGTTTGTTGACTCGACTCTCTGCAGTGAACTCCCCGAGAACCCCCACTCTGTGGCCTTCACCGCCCACAATGCTAGAAGAAGCGCACACAGCGAATGCAAAACTCTCCACCAACTCCCCCAATCATTACCCTGTTGTTGCGGTTGCATCCCCATAGCACCCATCATACCCTCCATACCAGGAGGCACCTGCATCCCTGGCCCACCCATGCCAGGCATACCACCGCCACCAGCCATCATTTGTTGTAACATTGCCATCATTGGATCCTCTGGGCCAGGACCACCCATCATGCCTGGCATACCCGGTGGACCTTGATTCATGCTCATAAGCATCTGCCGCAGGTCCATATCCGAGGGTTGATCCGAGCCCCCACCTGGCGCTGATGAATTCATCATATTTGCAAAGATGTTGTCGGTCTGCAGACGATCCTGTTGGCGAACTTTAGGTTCATAATGATGGGCGGAGATGTCAATCTCTGGGGGATCAGGAGTAGGTTCATCCCGAGCTGGTATGGGTTCGGGTACGAGGGTCTCATCTATATGTTAGGGGGGCTATTAGCAAACAGAACCGCTTATGTCAAATTCAGATAAGAGGTGCGCATTTGTTTGCACTTACCTTCCTGTCGGAATGTTTGTCCCTGTGTCGATGTGATGCGGTTCAGTCGTGCGCCAGCACTAGACTTGACCTTTGCTTGACGGCGTTCTCGGCGTATCCGTGCCTGTTCAGCTGCGCTTAAGGATGAAGCTCCTTCCATGTTTTTTGTTTGTGTAATTCGTGGGATGTTTTAGTAGGTATTGTACGTATGCAGGCGTTTGATTTTTTTTTGCAGTCAACGTGGCGGGAGTGAAGGAGAGCTACCGATAGCTAGCGGGTAAAGAAGAGGTGGTGGTGGTGGAACACGCTTCAATGTGAACTAAAAAACAGAAATTCAACCTGAGTTTCTAAGAGAAAGTCTAGATGTTGGTCAGTTTTATGTGAAAAAACTAAACCAATATATTGGGCAAAAAAAAATTAAATGGTGAAGCCGGTTGTACGAGCCTTTCCCAACACTATGCTTAGGACACGATACCCTGAAACCTGTTGTGCAACCATAGTTTCTATCTCATAATCTAATCAGATTGAGGGAGTTCATGAACCAGGGACAGCACAGGCCTCAATACAAGGTAGAGAGAGACACTGTGTCAACAATTCCTGTGAGCTGTCGCCTAGTTGCTCATGAGCGAATGATTCCTTATGAGTGAATGGGTTACTGATCACGGTTTAGCTGCTACCGTTTAGAGGACACTATTATTGAGGAATGTGTGGTGGCTATTTTCTACTACGAGGATCACCATTATCCGTCCCCCGCAACCTAAACACCCCCCACTCTAATGCCCATACTTAGACATCTAACTTTTGGTATAAGAGGTGGCTATTAGGAATGGCCAGGTACTCATTAGATAATGAGATAGTGTTTGGACATAGTTACACCCTACTAGAGCATCCGGGGGTCTCTAATGTGACAATCACCTCCTCAAACCACAATTCTAATGTCGTTGTGCAAATTCTAGCTGAGTAGTGTCTTTTTGTAAATCAAGGATGAATGACAACCTTTGCCTTTGATAGCAAATAAACAATCCCCCCTCGCAATGCGCTCGAGAATTTGCTTTTACTCTAGTGTAATATGAAACCTCATCACTTCCTCACACGAGAAAGGCTTTGGTCTTCTACTGAAGAAGAGGCCAACATTTTACCCCACTTAGCAAAAGTGACTTTAAAGTTGTGATAAATATGACCGAGAAGGCCGCGGATTGATGTTATCTGATAAGGAGACAGAGCTGACGAAGTTTTCGCACTTCATTGCGTTGTTGGATAGGCTTCAAGCATGCCAAGGGACTTGGTGCGTATTGCAACAACCAACTCAACTAGACCCTGAGCCCTATATAAAGCGCGCCTCAAAATTACTTTGACTACTCGATAGGCCAGCCCCTTCTTTTCGCGTCAACCTACCCTGACTCGTTCATCGCTGCGCATCGCTCTAGAGAATATCGAAGACACAACAACATATCTTTCCTCTGTCGTCAGCCCGTAGTTAGCCTTGTCTACATCACCTTCCACGACTCTTACCCTACGAATTCTTCACGACACACGAACATCCCCAGCTATACCTATCCACCGCGTTAAGGCGCGCTGAATATTACTATCCTGCAAAACCAATTTGCAACTATACAATTTAAAACATCAAATAGATAAGATGTCTGACTATATGGCTTCTACAACTGGTACCGATGAGATGAAGCCTGAGTTCGCCGAATACGAGAAAGCCAACCGCGCTGCTATGGAGGATCCTGATGATTTCGATGCTTGGGAAAAACTTGTGCGCGCGGCAGAGCACCTCGAGGGAGGATTGAACAGAAATAGTTCTCCACAGGCGATTGCTGCGACAAGGGGTGTATTCGACCGCTTCTTGGCTAGATTCCCGCTGCTCTTTGGATACTGGAAGAAATATGCAGATCTGGAGTTTACTATTGCTGGGACTGAGGCTGCTGAAATGGTATGTATTTCTGTGGGAGCTTATGCATGATAGCCGTGATAAGTGCTGATTTTCGAAATCATAGGTCTACGAGAGAGGTGTTGCCAGCATTACCAACTCAGTCGATCTTTGGACGAACTACTGCGGTTTCAAGGTCGAAACTAGCCATGATCCAGATGTTATCAGAGAGTAAGTTAGGATTACTATGTTCCGCAAAGAGCATGATTAGGATTTGCTGCTTCCCTTTCATCTACCGTTTCCCCCGCCCCTCTTGCCTTAACCTCAGATGCCGGCCATGTCTAGCTGCTGCATGCACATATTGAGGGTCTATCGGTGAGCTGTTGCAAAACTAGCCACCTTCTCTTGACTTGAGATCTCACACATACATTCCCAGACATTCGCGTTTCTTCCTTCATGTTTGAATTTTGCGTCTCGGTGGCTAGAATGAAGAGATGGACATCAAAGAACTACTGATATTTTGCCGTATTTGCTCATCCTGTCCTTGTTCATTCGCTGGATCTCCTCTCCCTCGGCCCCATTAATCTATAACTAACATTTATACCATAGGCTTTTTGAACGTGGTGCAAACAGCGTCGGGCTCGACTTTCTAGCCCATCCTTTTTGGGACAAATATATCGAATTTGAAGAGCGCCTTGAGTGTGAAGACAAGATTGTAGCGATTCTCGACCGTGTAATTCATATCCCTATGCATCAATATGCCCGTTACTTTGAGCGTTTTAGGCAACTTGCGCAAAGTCGTCCTTTAGAAGAACTCCTTCCCTCAGATACCTTAGCACAGTTCAGACAAGAGGTTATCGCGGAGCCTCCAGCAGCTGTTCAGGCTGGTCAGCAGCAGATGAAGATTGAGAGAGGAGAACTGGAGATTGAGAGGGAGATCAGGGTTAGAATCGATAATTTCCACCTAGAGATTTTTTCAAGGACCCAGACAGAGACTACCAAAAGATGGACATATGAGTCTGAGATCAAGCGTCCTTACTTTCACGTTAATGAGCTAGATGAACCCCAGCTTGTCAACTGGAGGAAGTATTTGGACTTCGAGGAAGTTGAGGGTGATTTCACCAGGATTCAGTTCTTATATGAGCGCTGTCTAGTGACTTGTGCATTTTATGACGAGTTTTGGTATAGGTATGCTAGGTGGATGTCAGCCCAGGAAGGGAAGGAGGAAGAAGTTCGAAATGTCTATCAAAGAGCTAGCATGTCTTTTGTCCCTATCACGTATGATCACTCACTTATTCCACCGATATTGGTCACGTTGCTAACGTTTAGTAGACGAACTGGGATCCGTCTCCAGTACGCCCACTTCGAAGAATCTCAAGGGAGGGTTGATATGTCAAGGGCTATCCATGAGGCTGTTCTTGAACAACGTGAGTCCTAATATATCCTTTTACTATCTATATCCCTAATACTAAAGTTGATACTAGTTCCTGGCCACATCGAAACCATCATTTCATGGGCCAATCTTGAGCGCAGGCAGGGTGGGTTGGATGCTGCAATTGCCATCTATAGAGCTCAGATTGAGAGCGATAAATGTGACATTTATGCCAAGGGTGCCCTTACTGCTGAATGGGCACGCCTCTTGTGGAAGGTCAAGGGCAATGTTGAAGAAGCTCGTCAAGTATACCAGAAGAATCATCACTGGTATCTCGACAGCCGATACTTCTGGATCAACTACCTGCAGTTCGAGATGGAACAGCCAACAAGCGGAGAGACAGAGGCTCAGAATTATGAGAGGATTCGACAGGTTGTTGACGATATCCGCAAAAAAAGTCATCTACCCCCGATGACTATTCGTGACTTGACACATTTCTACATGGTTTATCTTCTTGAGCGCGGTGGGAAGGATTCTGCGAAAGAGTATTTGTTGCTGGATCGTGAGGTTAACGGGCAAGTACCAATTTCTCTACCATCCCCTTAGATCCCTTTATATTGTGCTATGTCCCTCCTCCTCCCTCACATGGCAGGTTTGTCATTACAGCCCATAGCGACGAATCATTCAGACGCGTCACACCTTCACCAGCAAGAGCCTCACTTCGGCGGACTCTCCGCCCCTCGTCTTTGAGTTTATAACCTATTTATCTAACCCAGCAACCCTAACCTCTTTTTTGTTCCCCTTCTTGTTTGCACCCTCTAACCCTCCCTCAATTCACTTATTTTTCCCACAGTACTTCATTAGTATGCTCACTTCCACCGCTCCCGCTCCCTCTTGAATCGGAAGCCCCACCGCTAACATTTGGCAAATATATTAGACCATTCTCTGTACAATCTGTGAACAAGGCCAAACTCGCTGAAGATGGCAAGGAGTCGACAACTGATAGGCGACTAATGATGGAGAATGGCCATCCTGGTGTCGAGATCGACGAGGCTGCCATTGTGAGGGGGGAGAATCCTTACACTAAATATTTCCAGCAACAGGGAGAGCAACCAGTTCCAGCTAACGGTCAGGTGAGTTCAAATTTCTTTGGGGGATAGATGGTAGTTTGATGTCTTATGAGGGATTTGAGTTGTGTTGACCTTTGGAACGGGGCGTAGCAACCCACCCCCATTAGGTACCAGTAAATAGTCCAACATAAACGTAATTCTTCGCACTTCTGAGTGAAATATATGCTACCTTTACTCAGGGTTCTATACTATGTCTTTCTAGTTTTTCTTCTTTTTTCTTCCCCTTTAAAGAAAAGGAAATTAGCTTAGCTCAATCCCCCCTCTTCCTTCCTCTATGTGTTGTCTTTTCTCTCTTGGCAAGCGAAAGATGTCTGGAATGTAGAAAAAACGAGATGGAAACCCTTAAGTTTGTTCATTCGATTTGTACTCGTATTTTGTCTCCTATTTTCTTTGGTTGTAGTTATACTTTTTACCTTGCCGAGGAGGAATGGTGAGATGGGGATTAGGTACTGGAATAATAAAAAATGGGCTTGCAAAGGGTCGTTCTCATGCCATATCATATACCATGCTTTTCTAGTGAACTTTGTGCATTATTTATCACCTATTATACTACTCTAGATATTGGGTAGTCATATAAGTACATGTATACTCTATACTACCAGCAAGTAATTGAAACCTCTAAACATGAGCATAATCAACTTTGGTGAACGAAATATAACATCATATTACTTAGCTCCCGTTGATACTACAGGAAACCTTAAGTTCTTGCGGTATGTATAGCCAATTTTTTAGATCGCGATCTTGCACCTTCAAGTCTCGGTCGTTGCATTAGACCCATAATATCTTCCCAGTTGCCTTTATCCCCTAAAACAAAAAGGCTCTATGATTATACGAGTTGAACTCAATGCCCATTTTAGAACAAATCCCCTAGAGACCTAAAAGTCTAAGCCAAGCAAATATTCTACTAGACTACATGTATAGTTACTAGCTCTTCCCCTTCTCCGTCCAACCTTTCGTCATAGGAGCGAAAGGTCTAATATTTCCCTAAAGTATGAGCATTACATATTTTACTCGAAATAACCAAAATAGTAAATAGCTACTTATCCACTCCAAGTTCCACAAAAGGGTTTCCTAAGAAAACCTCTAGTTTATACATAAAAGCTAGACTCCCTGATCCCCATCTCTTTTAAGATATTTCTGTAACTAATATACATACATAATTAATCCCTAGATCTTCTCTTCGCTTGTTGCTAACTACATATATATATATAATCATCTTAGATTACAAACCTGTGCTATCTTTACCTATTCTTCATAGCAAATAGGACTCCGTTTTTTCTATTGATATTCATGTGCCTGCAAGAATTCATGATATGTACGAATAATTTCCTTAGAAGGATCTAAGCACTTAATTAGGTAACTCACAGGCGTAAAAAAGTTCTTTCTCACAAAAACCCACCCCCTTGACTCTCTAACTCTAAGATTATTTGGTTTGACTACATGTAGTCTTAACGAGGCTATTGGCACTTCTGCTAAGAAGAATGGGGGTTAGTTTTTGAGATTGTGGAGCTATATGTACTGAGTCATTGAAGAACACATAGCTTTAGTGTTTGCTCTAATGTATCTACCTATCATTTCTGTTAGCTATGAGACATATACCTAGCTAACCTCCTCCTCCTCTTAGACTTATTTACTATTCCGTCCATGTCAACCTTAATCTTTATATATCCACAATATATCTCTTTCTTTTAACCTTACTCTCCTTTTATAAATACTAATCGTAATTATTTCCACTTTATTATTCTACTATTAAAATGGACTCCATGTGAGTTACGAATTCGTCATTACATTAAGTCATGAAAGATCACTCATTGTATAACAAATTATGGGTTGAAAGTTAGTATTACCATATCCGTCATTATTTAATTGGGTTATAAAGGGGAAACAAAATATCTAGTAAAGGTTGAATACCTACTAACTTTAGTGATAGTTAGGACTGTATTGTTACACCCCTCCATATACAGTGGGTAGTTTGTGAATAGGACTCTTCACGAGGATATCTTGGCCGGGAGGCTGTATATACTTAATGGATTAAACAAGAAGAGAGGGAAGGATCTTCACCACGAGGTAAACATACAGTCATATCTATGCTTCTAGGATATGTTCCTACTAGAGGGTTTAGTAACTTTTGGGAGTATGGGAGTAGGGACCTTCTCCTGCCATGATCCTTAGTATGATATTATGTATATACGAGTGAATTTCATATATTGTTATCCTAGAATAATTTAGAGGAGAAAGTCTCTTTAATGGTCACAAGAATGATTTGAACGTAATTCACCAAATATATTTCGCTAGTCCTGTAATCTTTTGAAATATTCGTACGTAACTAATTCCCTATCCTTTATCTTTTGATGGTAGAATACACATAACCCCTAGTCCCTAGTCTACAGTGGAAATGAGACTCCGAAAAAGTCATCCAATTTTAGTATCTACCTCCCCAAAACCTTTGTCCCACCTCATACATCTATATATTTATCTTAACGCTGGCCCCTCTCCCTTCGGGCTCTGACCTCCCTCAATGCTCTGCTGCCACTGAACAACGCAACTGGTGCGATAATAATTGACGCTCCGAGTGTTTGGAAGAGATTCCACTTAGTGTAGTATAGAAAGAAGACTGCCTCGAGTGCCACCAATGATCCAAAAAACAATGGGTGAGATACCGGTGCTGCACCAAGAGCTTTCGGGAGATGTGAGAAGTTTGCGCCGAGGATTGGGAACCACTAGTAATAAATTTTAGCTTTCGTTTGGGATTATTTATCTTAGAGAAACTTACGACTGCAAAAAGTCCAAGCAAAGAAACAAGAACACTGCCTAAGAAAACCAAGGTAATGATCTTTGGGGGACTTTGTGGATCCGCCTTAAAGATATGCCTGATCTCGTCCTTGGCCTTGTAGACAATAGCACCTTCGCCAAGATCCTTTAACTTCTGTTTCTCAAGAAGAGCCAAAGCAGCCGCATCCATACTAGGCACAACAGATCCAACAGACACTAGAGACCCTGGAGTAGAACCAAAGGAACCGAGAGCGATCGAGAGTGAGAGCTTAGGCGAAGCAAGGAGATGTGCGGGAAGATCTTTGTGGGTCTAATTTAATTTGTAATAGGTTAGCAAATGGGAGCAATTATGAAAAGGAGTTGTTTGCACGTACCAATTCGACCTTAGCTTTTCCAGAGTCTCCCTTGATTGAAAACGGGAAGAAGGTTTCCAGGCCGCTGGCCTCTTCTGAAACAAGAAGGAAAGCTTGATGAGGGCGAGCAGCCTTAGTACCATCTTTCAGTGACAGGGTGAGCTTCAGGGTCTCCCGTGGGGCTAGAGTGAGTGATTCTGAGATTGGTTTCGTCGCGGAGAAGCTATAGTTGTCGTCAGCTTACCGCGATTGTAGAAATAAAGGACACAATTGCGGGAACCACAAAATAAAAGATTAAAAGAGGGGGAAGCAATGCAAAAGGGGTTTTTTCTAAAAGAATCTGGGGAAAATATTACCTTTGAGAACCCCCAGAGACACCTTTCCCAGTAATAGTAGCTTTACCATCACCGAAAGTCCATGTTCCAGCAGCGGTCGCGAGTGTGGAGAGAGATAAGACTAGAAAAGTCCAAAAGGACATGTCGGAAGCAATTCTTGAGCGCATTGTGAGTTGGGAAGCGTGGTCGTGATTTTAGTTTGTTGGGATTCGTGTTCTCGTCTTCGGCCCTTTGTGTCCAAATAAGACCTCCAAAGGAAACGTGGTGTTGAGCAAGGTACATCCACGAGTTTACGCGGCTAGTGGTCTAGTGTTACCCGGCTTTCAGAGGTCATTAGCGCTCACTCGAAGTTGGAGGGAGATGTGTTTTCCGTGTAGGGTTGATTTACTGCAATTGTTCTAATCTGGGTCAAGCGCCTATAATGGTTGCGCTCATTGGGTAAGAAGGATTTCACCTAAACCTATCTCTATGCTACAAATGCTCTAATGAATTAGTCTACTCAACTACTTATCTACTATACATGTAGTGATGAGCTTATACGTGTAGTTATGCAAGTATATGTAGATCTGTGAAAGGCTAGACCGTTTATAGCACTCAAATAAGAAAGATATAATATTACCAAAACACGGGTTTTTTTTACAGTATGCTGTTTACTAAACATGATAAAATCATAACTAACATCCGGTGAGATAACCCCACCACATCAGAGCTAAGATCCTCGTTTTTATACCTATATTCTCATGATGTGTGTCGTCCCTTAAAGCTACATGTAGGTATTATCATATCGTCGAGTACTAGCGTTAGTTAAGAGGATTAGAGCTACCGTCACACAAAACTTCTCTAATGCTTCCTATCACAGAACTCAGCGTACATCTATCGCTTAACCGACCCGCTTCTTTCGCCTTCGCTCAAGTATATCTGGATCCCCTAAACACTCAAAGGAATCGTTGCTACAAGCGCCAAGATGGATATCAGCAGTAGCAAAGAACATTCTGGGTTAGCTTCTAGCTGTGAACACGAATGGGAAGACATTGAAGCTGTCCCAGATATCCCGCAAAAAACTCAGTCTAAGGGCACTAAAAGACTCCCTCGACACAGACTTCTATCCTATACATGCTGCCTTGGTAAACAAAGGCGTATAGCCAATCCATACTTTTGCAACCCAATAGTTTCGAGACTTTCAACTACCGAAGACCTGGAGACCTTTAGGAACACAGTTTCAAATTCAAGGACCTTTTATGCTTCGAGGCTCAACCCCCCGACCGGGCCCAGTAAATATCCTGAGGGGGTTCAGTTTCCTGAGTCGGAATTGTTACAGTTAGATTCATCAAGTCTCCTGAAAACAAACCCCGAGAAGAAAGTCACATTCGCTAACCGGAAGGCCGTTTTAATTTACGTCTGTGAATCCCTACCTTGTACTATTAGGGAAACCTTTATTAACATATTGTAAAGAACAACCACAAAAGCAAAAAACGGCCTCTTAGTCCCCAGCCAGAGTCGACCTACCCTGAGGCCAACCATGCAGGATATACCAAGGCCCTCGATTATACCAAAGATACATTTTTTTTGCATGATTAAACCGGGTGATTGATTCATGGTTATCTTTAAAAGGGGTTTTAATCTTTAGTTCCTTTTTCTAGTGCCTTACTCATATCTTCTTTGATATCTAGTAGACTGGTTTATGTATTTCCATTTTCGCCGTTGAAATATTGCCCCGACTTGATCATGGATACACCTACCTACATGTATATACATACAAATCGCCGTCCCAAGATTGTATGGGGTTTTAGGGTATACGTGTAGTTCCTAGAAAAAAAAAACGGCTTACCAGCACCCTAAAGCAACAGGCTTCACATTGATTAAGATGTTTATTTTGCTTGTGGAATCATGATAAGTGTAAAAAATTCTTGGCACTATAATCTTGCACTGAGGTATCGAGCCGGTACGTGTTGGGGGCAAAGTACAATAAATATGTGTATACAAGGATTCGGGGGCTTGTTACCATAGGTCACAAGGCCCGGGAATGTTTCCGAATGTTGGGATACGATGAATCTTCACAATTAACTATAACTGAGCTCGCCAATCGAAGAATGGATTATAGATACTCGAGTGGTGGCTCCACAACCATGGATGGACTGTCACGGGACTTCCGGCATGCGGCGGTTTAAAATGCACTCTAAAGAGGGGGGACTGGAGGATCGTCGTGAGCATTGGGCATGTAACCAAAGCTCAACACTATACTCAACTCCGGATGAGACAAAAAGCACGTCGTCCATCCCGTTTCAAATGGAAGGAAAACGTTGATCATAACGGGATGGCGCGAACTGAAACATTAGAGGGAAAAGCTTGGTACCGATTTCCCCACTCTTTACATTGCATGCCACATATTTTTCATGTGAATATTCATTAACCTTAACTTCGATAGCAAACATACATATTTATCGTAACACAAGATGTGAAAACAGCTAGAAAAAACAACATCTTTTTGGGGATCGTAAATGAGATGCTAAGAGATGAGATGAGGAGAGAAAAAAAGAAATACGTAGAAAAAAGAAACAGAATACATGGAGGTAACAAATAAAATAAAACTCCACTCCATAAAAAAGCGTTAATACTCCACTCCCTCCCTAATGCTGATACAAGTGTCGCCCATGCGATTTCCAGTCCATAAAAGAAAAGACCATTCGTAACCATTAACTCCGGCCCCCCATAAAGAATTTTTACCACCCTCTACCACTTCCCCTTCCCAAGTCCAGCCCCGAGATATACTCCCCAGTCAAATAAAGCAAAAGATAGGAAATAAAAGAAACAAAATATCGCAAAGAGCTTCCGCGACTCTTAGTATCCTCCTCTTCCATCCATTTGCTGTAGTTGTTGCAAGTAGCTCCTCAACCGTGCATTGCCTTTCTTTAGGTCATCTAAGTAGTTTGCAGCGTGTATAAGTACAGCGCTTTTACTGTAGCCTCCAGAATTCAGTTCTGGAACCATAGAGCACAGTTCTTCAAAACCTTGACGAATTAGATTTCGTCGCTTTTGCTCGCTATGAATGTGATTTTCTCTCTTTTGTGCCTCTGACAAGTTGTCTCTTTTAGCTCCAGATGCCTTCTTCTTCGCTGCTCTTGCGGCAGCGTCGGATTTCCGAGGTCGCGCCTTACGGGACTTTGATGACATATAATCGTCCATACCATCCATACGCCTTTTCATGGTACCACCAGCGCTCAAAGTAGAAGGGGATGGCGTGTTGTCATCACCGTCCCGATAGTATGGCGTGCTATCATCTTCTTCCTCGGTATCCTCTCCAGTGCGCTCGTATTTGATTTCGGCCGGGGAATTTACGGCAGTGGTTACTGCCGAGTCGTTTTTGGAAAAGGCGGTGTAGATTTTTGAGCGGATTTCAACATCCTTGTCAAGTTGCACAGCGGGTGGGGGTGGGTGGTAGCCTGTAGGTGCGAAGTTGGTGTCGGTGCCAAAGTTAAGGAGGCTATGGGTGTTTAGTTGTGGTGAGTGTTCATGCTGTCTCTGGAGAATCTCATGGTTGTTGCTAAAAGGGTTGATATCGATCTGAGGAGGGGCCATGGATGTTGCAGAGGGCACCGAATTGTTACCAAGGTATCCATCAATATTGGTACTCATATACCCATGGTGGGGAGAAAGATCGGATGCTTGATAGTTGCTTGGGGGCATATCAGGCCAGTATGAAGATTCACCGGGAAGTTCCCCCGAGAATACATGTGAAGGCTCTACTGAAGGGACTGTGGTGTTGCTGAAGGCGTCGATCCAGTTATCAAATTCCGTCTTCTCGTGCGTGTCAAGCAGCGGTTGTCCAACCGGGGCAGGAGGTGATGGCACACTGAACGTTGCCGAAAATCCATCTGGAAAGCAACGTCAGCAGTGTCACGGCTAAAGGTTGGCAAAAGACACGGTGGTAATACTTACAGAAATCGGTGTATGGTTGGTGGTGAGAGGAAGTCATGCCGTCGTAGTACTTGCTTTTGAACTTCACAGGATCGTGATTGTATTGCGGAGTGTTGAGCATTTGGAAGGATTTCAGAGGCAGTGGAGGGTAAAGATGAGGCAGCGCGTTGGCGTACTAGCGGGCAACAGGGTGTGGGAATTATCCTCCTTTTTCTCCACAATGTGGGGAGGAGGAAGGGTGGGGCGGATCGGTGTGTGTGTATTTGTGCAAGTGTGTGTGTGTGTGTGCTGCAGAGTTGAGACAACCACACTACAGTTTACAGAGAGGTAGAATACTAATGCAGGAATTGGGGGATGCCTGTAGGAATCGGTGTAAATGATGGTTGCTATGGGGGAGTACGGACTCGGTGGTCGGCTTGCGAGATGCGAGCTATGTATTTCTTGTACACTTACTACCGCGTTGTGTACCTAGGGTTTGGCCTTGCTTAACTTGGTTATACGCGATCAAACAAGGCGTGGTTCTTTCTCTTTCTCTTTCTCTTTCTCTTTCTCTCCTCTTTTCTCTCTCACACTCACCCTCTCTATCAAGATTCTTCTTATCTTTCTCAGTATCTTTCCAACTCTTCTCTCTTGATCTTGTGAACAATGACGTCCGCCGTACTTTAGTGGTGGAACAATAGAAATGACAAGTCGGTGGAAAGTCCCGGACAGATGGATAGCTGCAGCAAAAATGATCAACGATGAGTGGCTGGATGGTCGCCTGATAAACAGAATTCCGTTGAATCGGTATTGACGATTTGATGCGTACCGAGTCCGAGTTTGGCTTCTTTCACCTCTGTCTTTCACTGTCTTGCGTGCCTCGATCTATTTGATCATTCTTTTATCCACCTATTGTGGGAAACTAGCTCTTTTTGACCTGTTTGGACTCTTCTACTCCTCGTCCTCTCTGGGCTACCTTGTTTCGCTGCCCACATGGAGACATGCGATTATGTGTGCCTGAGAATGACGGTGGAGGGGTCGAGAAACGGGGGGGCCAAGGGATAAAGCACTGTTTCCGTTTGGTTGCGGTGGAGTTCACCGTTTAGGTGTTGCCCAGAGCTGGCAGTGGCAGGTGCTCATCCTTGTCTTTGATATGGGTCTTCACGTGCGTCGTGTAACTATCTCTGCCTGGGTTCGTCCCTCGGGTTCCTCCCCCCCTTATTTCTGTCCACAGTACTTGGCTAAGTATGCAACTTTACCCTACTGGTAAGTATCTGTACCTACTTACTGGCCTTCATCGAATTATCTATCACCCTCACAGATTCTTCTGCAGATGGTGTGTATGCTCATCTCGATACAACCAGGAGAAAGCCCCTTGACCAAGCCACTGTTCTCCCACCACTTTCTTTGTACCTGACTGCCCGTCAAATATGCGCATTACAGAATATGTAATCGTGCAGGGTGTGGCGGGCCTGTATGTTCACTCATCTTTGGTGGTTGTTTCCCGTTTATCTGCTGGGCAGCAATGATACCCGGTAGCGTTGAGTACAACGAAAGTATCCCGCAATCCCAGGAGATGCATAGACGCCCGGGTCGTGCCTGTTTACTGAAAGATAAACCCTTTTTCTAATTTACCGGAGGTTGGGTTGTTTCATATGGTTCGAAAATCCTTCGATAGTGCTTCTTCTCCATACCTAAATTTTCTTCGTAGCTGCCCTAGGCCCTGAGTAATTTTTTGAGGAGTTTTCTAGATAGGTGAGTTAATAAACAGTAGTTTCATCTTCCTAGCGACACTGAACATTTAAGAATTATCCAAAAATAAACCGCTTATTGTAGGGTTGATATGATAACTAGAGGATAAATCAGGGTTGATAGAGGTGTGTTGATCATTATTACAACCCTATTTCGACGCCAAATTGTAGCGGCCCCTGTCTGCCATGCAACACAAGCGCCGTCGCTAGCTAATTAGACTCCACTCCAAGCTTGCTTCACCTTCTTCCCTTTCTTGGACCACCTCGCGACCTCTCTGCCCCTCCTTCTCGCGGCCGTTTCAAGCCCACATGCAGACGCCAACTTAAACGGTGTTTACCAATTATTGAACCTTCGCCCCATCATTAGTCACTACGTGCCGATTCGAGTCTTCGCCTATCAATATCAATATCACGAGCTACCGCGGCGATTGGGTAGTTAAGTAGTCGGAAAATAGAATAATAAGTTCAGTTCCTGCAATGCTCTGCTGAACAATTACAAGCTTCTACAACAATAAAATGGGTGTACTCGTGCGCTCACAGGAATTGAAGCGTTTTGATCATAGCTTTCTTCGCCCGTTAGTACCTTATCCCTGTTTATTTCTGCATCAACAGATATGAATTAGACGCTTTGCTGATCTCACCGGCTCTTCGATCACACCCACCAGATTTCTACGAGCATACGGCCTTGGATTCTTGTCCTATTTGAGCCCTCGCTTGTTTAGTCTCCTGCTATCCAAGGCGAAGCGGAAGCGCAGTAACAAGAACCGCGATGTTTCACCTGTAGTCAGTAAAATTACTTGCTATTTTCTGTTTCCTTTTTGCATGATGGAGCCCGGCAATTTAAGTTGGCCATGGACTAACACCACGTTTTACTCATGGCTTTATTGCAGGGTTCGCAGGTTCTAGAAATATTTAGGAAATCCTTCGAGCTACACCGATTCCCTGCGTTCTGTGGTGTCACGATCGGTGGATGGCACGTTTTGCAACCGTTGTTTGACAAATTTCTAGGGCTTGCCGACCGGGCTCCCGAATCACTGGGTATAGGAGGACTTACAAATCACCACCGGAGTAGGATTGCAACATTTTTAGCATCCTCTACATCGGCTGCTGCGGCTATACAGCTGTTAAACAGTTGTAAGAAGACAGATAAGGCAGGAAGAACATTGGATCTAACATTTTTTGCTGCTGTCAAAGCTTTTGACGTAATAATTGGGGAGTTATGGGCTAGACGAAGGGCCCGTAGGGTTAAGTCTGCCAGGTTTACAAAATTTGAAGCCAAAGTAGGTAACGCTGCAGATGCAGTTGTATTTGCCATGAGTGCTACAGTTATCATGTTTTCATGGTTTTACCTACCAGATAGGCTTCCTGCGTAAGTTATAGGATATTCCCCCCACCTCCGGTTACTATTTTTTAGTCGGCCGAGGCTAGGATCACGCTAGGCTAATAGATATATTATTCAAGGTCATACAATAAATGGATTACCGAGATAGCAGATGCCGACAGTCGTTTGTTAGAAACATTGCGCCGGATAAGATCTGGAGTTTTTGTCTACGGTAAGGATACGGGGCAAGCGCCACTATTACAGTCTATGTGCGAAGATTTAGGTCTCCCAAAGGTGTGGGGGGACCCGGCATTGACGAAACCTGTCCCTTGCCAGGTACGTAAAGATAAACCCCACCCATGTTTTATCCACATGAAACCTAGGTTTTAACGGAAGGGATCTCAATATATAGATAGTTCATGGGGGCTATTCCCCGAGCTGCGAGGCGCACGCTATCTATAGGTTTTGGAATGCATGGAAGGCGGGATTTGCAATGTATCTCGGATTAAATTTTCTCGTTAGGATACGAAGGCCTAGTGTCAAAGCGCTTTTGAGAGCTATTATGGACTCTGCCAAATCAGCTGCGTTCCTTGGGACGTTTGTCGGTAGCTTCTGGTACGCCATCTGCTTGACCCGGACAAGACTGGGGCCTTACATTCTTCCATGGATTGATCAAATACACCTCGATAATTATTGTGTGAGGGTGGGGAGTATAGCTTGTGGATGGAGTATTTTAATAGAGCCTATTCGCCGTAGGACAGAGATTGCTGTGTTTATGGCCCCGAAAGCGCTTGCAACTTTATTCCCCCGCAAGTATGATAGAGAAGTAGGTGTCCCCTTTAATTTGCCTTATTTGTATTAGCTAAAAATTATGGCGCTATGTAGTATCTTTGGGTTGAAACATTGGTTTTTGCCTTGAGTAGTGGTGTAGTCTATACTACTCTAAAAGAAAACCCAGAGAGAGTTAGGGGGGTTTTTGGGAAGTTGTTACGGAGAGTGGTAGCATAGGAAGAAAGGAAGTGGTAAATTTGTAGATTAGATATAGTGTACACATTATTTGTTTGATTAATTTCTTAATTTATAGTCTAGGAAATACATTCGTTCCCATTCTAGTTCGTTGTGTGTTTGAATAGTAGCACTAGCCACATCATCACATCAATGCGTGGCGCAACTTGTCTTAGCTCACTCGTGTCCCACAACCTGTCCTCAGCAACACTGCTCGAAAAAGAGAACACCTAGACTGCCCCCCACTATCATCACTTCTGCCACTCCACCAGGTACTCTTTTTTCGCAACTCTATCAACAGCCCCTTATCAATCTCCAACCTACCCTATTTTACGTCATACTACTACCTTACTTGCTGGAAAGATCATAGAAACGTTAAAAGCTCTGCTCACGAATCTACGAAACCGCGAGAAAGGGGCGCATCTAAAAGATGGCTAGAATACGTGATATCCAAAGGACAGCAGCATTTGCTTGGTCCCCCGAAGCTGCACCCTTCATTGCTACTGGTACTCAGGCTGGAGCTGTTTCCGCCGACTTTTCCGATAATACAGTCTTAGAACTGTGGGATCTTGATCTGGAAAATGCACAAAGTGGGGGTGAACTTTCACCAGTGGCGTCTATCAATACGGATAGCAAGTATGAGCCTACCCTGGAATTTCTAAGGGCAATCCCGGGGGCGGAATTTGTCTAGGGACATATGGCTAACTGAAAATTTAAGGTTCTACGATATTGCATGGGGGAGAGTATCCGCTGAGAAACCTCGAGGAATCATTGCTGGAGCTTTAGAGAATGGTTCTCTGGACTTGTGGAGTGCTGATGCACTGCTGAGCCATAGCGAGTACGCTAGTTTTGTATGCCACTGAAGGACCACTCGCTAACTATTATGTTTAGTGATCCTCTAATCTCACGGACGACCAAGCATACCGGGGCTATCAAGGCTCTTCAGTTCAACCCTTTCAAATCTGAGCTTCTCGCTACCGCTGGTGCGAAGGGAGAGGTAAAGTTCCCAGTTACTCCCTACCCCCTCTAAAAAGGGTTAGGTGCTGATTCAACTTGATAGCTCTACGTCTGGGACCTCAACAATACAGAGAATCCCTTCATGCTAGGTAATAGAGCTGCTAGAGCTGACGACTTCGACTGTTTGGATTGGAACAAGAAAGTTCCGCACATCCTCGTTACCGGGGGCGGCGGGGGGTTCCTTACTGTATGGGATGTGAAGACGAAGAAAGAATCACTCACCTTGAACAAATTTAATCGAAAAGCAGTTAGCTCTGTTGCATGGCATCCCGAAACACAAACAAAGTTGATTACAGCCATCCTGGATGATACGAATCCAGTTATTCAGCTATGGGACTTGAGGAATTCAAATGCTCCAGAAAGGGTTTGTAGAAAATTCTCGGTAATCGTTATATAGGCGCTGACCGAGTCTTATAGACCCTCACTGGACACCAAGCCGGCGTTTTATCACTTTCATGGTGTAAGCAAGATACAGACTTGCTTCTCTCTTGCGGTAAGGACAACAGAACGATTTGCTGGAACCCACAGACCGGGGAGATGCTTGGCGAATTTCCCACTGTCACAAATTGGACGTTCAAGACACAATGGAACCCCCGGAATCCAGGTCTTTCAGCTACTGCCTCCTATGACGGAAAGATTGTTATTCAGACCCTCCAGAACACAAATCCAAGTGCATCCCCGGAGGTTCCAGGCTCCGCCGGAGATGCCGATGATTTTTTTAGCCGGGCAAGCAATGCCCAAACGTCATCATTTACTCTCAAGCAGCCACCTAACTGGCTCCGTGTACCTGTGGGTGCGTCATTTGGGTTTGGAGGCAAGCTGATTAGCTTTAGTGCTTCAGAAGCCCAAGCAGGGCAAAACCCCCACTCCGTTGTCAAGATCTCAAAATTTGCGGTCGACTCCGGTGTCAATACTGCAACAGAAAGTTTTGAGAAGGCTTTAAAGGAGGGTAATCTCGAAAGTATTTGTGGCAAAAGAGCAGAGGACGCAAAGACAGACCAAGAGAAAGCAGATTGGGATATTCTAGGGACACTTTTCAAGGAGAATACTAGGGTGAAGTTGATTGAGTATCTTGGTTTTAACGAAGATGAAGTGGCAGGATTGAAGAACGAACCAGAAGCCAAAGAAACTAATGGAGAAGGAACTGAAGGCGAAAACTCTGGGACTACAGAAGCTAATGACAAGCGATTGTCCTCATTCTTTGCTGATACTGGGGCTGATTCGGAAAACTTTTTGGCTGATCTTTCCTCAATTCAGTCAACCCATGGCGCTAAGACAAACAATCCCTTCCAGATATTCACTGGCGAAGAATCCGAAGCAGACAAAAAGATTACTCGTGCAGTTGTTCTAGGTCAATTTGACAATGCGGTGGATATCTGCCTGAATGAGGGGCGTATCTCAGATGCTTTTATGCTTGCTATTTGCGGAGGCGAGAAGTGCATTGAAAAGGTGAAGACAGCATACTTCAAGGTCAAGGGACCAAACTATCTCCGTGTTCTAGCATCTATCGTTGGTAAGAACTTGTGGGATGTTGTGCACAATGCGGATTTGGCAAACTGGAAGGAGGTTATGGTTTCACTTTGCACCTTTGCGGATGAAAAAGATTTTACAGATCTTTGCGAAGCTTTAGGAGACCGTCTTGAGGATGAGTTGAGGCAAGGGCAAGGCGATAAGGAGGCTAGAAAACATGCGGCTTTCTGTTATCTGGCAGGTTCAAAATTGGAAAAGGTAATCAACATTTGGATTGAAGAGTACCAAGAAAGCGAAAGGGCCGGCTTGGAAGAAACTGAAGGAGACTCTACATTCTCAGTCCATGCCCGCTCTCTTCAGGGCTTTATTGAGAAGGTTACCGTCTTCAGAGAAGCTGTAAAGTTTGTGGATGAAGAAAAGGGTCTTTCTGCGAACTGGAAATTGCAGGCGCTTTATGAGAAGTATTGCGAGTATGCAGATATCGTTGCTTCCCATGGGCAATTGGAGGTTGCAGGTAGATATCTTGACCTTCTTCCTGTTGATTATCCTGCAGCTACGGTAGCAAGAAACCGTGTGAAGGAAGCTTCTGGAAAAGTCCCGGCTGTAGTTGCTGTGCTCCCAGCACTGGGAGGCAAACCGCAACAACAATCTACCAACACATTCAGCCAACAGCGTACAGCGACTAAATCCCCATACCCACCTGTACAGCCGCCACAAGCAGCTCCTATAACCAATCCATACCAGCCCCAGGCACCTACCCAACCTTTAAATCCATATACTCCTGCTGGTGCAGCACCATACAACCCGTACACTCCAAATGCGCCTACTGTTCAAAATTATACCCCTCAGGTAACAAACCAAGCATATAATAAGCCAAATGTTTACCAACCAACTCAGCCAACACAACCTACTGGGCCTTATGGTGGTGGTGGTGGTGGTGGTGGTGGTGGTGGTGGATACCAGCAGTATAGTCAGCCTCAGACATTCCAACCTCCACAACAAAGACCTCCTCCTAGTTCAATCCCTCCTCCATCCAGGGCTGCCAAAGATGTCGGTAATTGGAACGATACTCCTGATGTCGTCAAGATTCCTCCTCGCCGTACGCCATCCACAACGCCAGGCCCAGTAACTTCTCCATTCCCTAATGCTCCTGGCATACAGCCTTCGCCACCGATGCCAAGTGGATCTTTTGGTGGACCTCCGGCTAGAGTGCCCACGGCTCCACCACCACCAAGAGGTGCTTTACCTCCACAGCGTATCTCCTCACCTGGCCAGAACTCTAGATCGCAATCCCCTGCCCTACAGCAACAACAACCTGGACCGTACGGTCCATCAAACAATCAGAGCTTCCCTCCACTTACTGGATATCCTGCCTCTGCGCCGCCACCACCAACCGGAAGATATGCTCCTGCTCCAACGGCCCCAGGATCTGTCCCGCCGGGACGTCAAAACGCAGCTCTTCCACCACCGCCCCAAGGCGCTACTATCAATAGAGCTGTAGGTGTATCACAAGGACCTCAGTATGCCCCACCTCCAAATACTTTTGGACACATACCTACGTCCTCCCAATATGCCCCTACACCCCAACAAACTCCCAGCATATATGGCCCCCCTCCTGGTAGTCAATCACAGCATGGCCAATATGGCCCCCCTACGAATATTCACCCTCTACCACAGTCTCATCCTCCTACTCAACAGTCTGAAGCTGCACCACCACCGCCAAAACCACAGACACCTGCACCCCCACCATCTAAATATCGTAAGTTCAGGATCATTTCGAGGTTATCTAAAGATACTAACCGTATGATAGCTGCCGGTGACCGGTCGCATATCCCTTCGCAATATATGCCTATCTATGAAGTTTTGACTACAGACTTGGAAAGGGTGAAGCAACGCGCACCCCCGGCATTCGCTAAACCAGTTAAGGATACTGAAAAACGCTTGAATATTCTTTTTGACCACATTAACAACGAAGAATTGCTTTCTCCAGAGGCTTTAGAGTCCATGTTGACACTTTCGAGAGGTTTGTTTTCTAACTTCTTGATTTCATATTCCTAGCTAACACTTTCATACAGCTCTATTGGACAGGGATTACGTGACTGCGCATTCGATCCAAGTTGATCTGGTCACAAACCGGACTACAGAGTGTAACGTATGGATGACGGGTGTGAAGAGGTTGATAGAAATGAGTAGAGCGACTCCTGAGTAGGCTTCTTGCTTATGGAATATCTAGATATTATTTTTGTTTGTGATTGATAGAACATAAGTATGTGATGTGTAACGGCCTGGGGGATGGTTGTTTTATTTTGTTTTTCTTGTAGCTGGCTTATTTCGAAAAAAGAAAAGCGAAAGGTGCCGATTTGATTTGATCTCTGTTCTTTCCTGGAACTTGTTAGCCCATTTACTGTATCCAAATAGCTTGACTGCATGTAATGATAGAAACCCAAACCCTCATATGTGGACACATAGAACCATTTGTGGCAGATAATGTGTCCGGGTGAATGTGGCTTGTTGTCGCGTGCTCCTGCATGTTCCAGCTGCTGAACCGAGAAGCAGGGAATCCAAGGCAACCTAAAATATTGAGGCTACATGTACTTTACCTTACAGCTGGGGAAAAAACACCAGACAAGGCCCCTTTACCAGGACCCCGAATTCCGTGTCTCGACGACTACCAGCTAAAGAAACGCCTAACAGAAGTGCTATACAAACACGCCTCATCGCATTTGCAAGTAGTAAGCTGTAGTACGTCACTACTTCATTCAACTCCCCACAGCTTACCTTTTGGAGGGGTTCCACAATATGGCCTCTCCGCTGACTCTAGACCCGCGACCGAGTTTCCAACCAAAAATCGTATCGCTCTATAAGGACTTATTTAAAGTATGAGCTACCTCTGCATAATACTACTTCATAAAGAATCGGTACATGATAGGGGAGCTAACAAGTGGGGATATTTTAGGAGGACGATGCGGAATACGATGAAGAGAAATCAGAGGGGTTCTGGACAGAGTTCTTTTTGCTCAAATGTCACGCCCCAGGTCTAAGGTCTATACTCGAGCCTTTGTCGCCAGATGACTTGCAGCATCTGCAGGTATGAGACTCCGGGAGAGGGGGTTGTTTGGTGTGAAGTGAGAAGCTGATGGGTGTTAGCCACAAACAAGGCAATTGTTCTGCCGCGCCGTCAATTGCGTCAAAGCTGGCGCTAGTCCTTCGGATGAGATTGCATTAGACGTGAGGATATTTTCTAGAGCTCTGGGTCCTTTTTACTCTATTTTAAGTTTTCAGAGCTAGGGACTAATCTTGCGGTTTGGTGATTTCAGACGTTAAATATATTCCTACGAGAGGTTCTGTCGAAACGATACACGAACCTTAGTTCTGATATAATTTCTTTATTGACCGGGTTGGATAATGTTGATCCAATATTTACAGACTTTGTCGCTTCTCTAGATACGTATATCAGGAGCGGACGTAATGGTGTGATGCTTTGGGAAACCTAGAGCTTATAGGATAGGATGGTCTAACGGGATACAATTACAGTGGAAGCGCGGCGGAAAGCTATACAAGTAGCACTATGTATAGCTTGTGGGGCTTTCCATACTGGTTTGCTGTCATACTTTACACATCGGGATTTGTTTCCGGCTCTTATGAAGGTATGCATAGCTTTTTGGTAGAAGGAGGGTATAGGCTCACGTATATAGTTTATAAATGACCCTGAAACAGCTGCACTATGCTATGAGCCCTTTGTTTTACTGGGAACCCTGGCCAACTGTAGGTCCAAGCGTGTGTCTTGTGTTAGTATGATATCTAATATTTAGCAGACAACAAATTCGAATTCCAAAACCCATATCAATTACGATTGGATGATTTTGTCAACGAACCCACAATAAAAAGGATCGTGGTAGAGATAGGAAGCACATGTGTCCGAACACGGGCAGATTATATTTCAATCCAAGATGATTTACCGGAAGGCTGGTCACTAAATAACGTGCTGACATATGTTGGTCTCACGATCTTGTCCGGAGCTGGTCCGAAGAGTCGATCGGCGTCACCCGTACCAACACCGAACCCAGATATACCTAAACTATCATTTGGCTCGCTGTATGTTCCTAAGTATTCTCGGTGTTTTGGCTAAGCTGATTTGGAGTGATAGGCCAGCACCGAGGGCTGCGCTTCTATTAGCAACATATGATTTTGTTAATGCGAACAAATTGTTTGCGCACAACCTTGTGAATTATCAAGACCCTGATCCTAAAGGTAAAATAATTAGATCTTTTGCATGTTTTACCAGGTTACTTAATTCAGGGAAATCACAGGCGAATCACCAATATGTGCATATATCTCTCTCACATCTTACCTCCTCCATCATGCACACCGTTCGTCCCGGTCCTCACTTTATGCTCGTTTAAATCTCCTTGTCATTCGTATACTACTGGAAGACCAAGCATTGTGTAAACGATTGACGAGCGACGAAACAAAAGCGTTTGTGCGACTATGCCGCCAGAAACAGCCCCATCTACCCATCGTACGTACTAAACGGCTACTATTGACAGCAATAATCGACATAGTTGTAGATGGGATCAATCATAATCTGAGGAAAAAACTAGATATTGATCTTTATAGGTACTGCGCATTATCTCCTAACTCCTAGAGTCATGTTTGTTTGCCATATGATGAAGACGCTGAGGATAAAATTTATCATTAGTGCCTGTATTGGAGTCTTAGTGCGATCTATTTCATTTCTCATTCGGAGTAGAGCTCGTTTAGGTAGGTTACTCAAACCCAAGAAAATAAACAACCTTACATACATGCTTGTATGCTAACCCTGGCATTAAGCATATCACTGGTCAGAGCTCTGGCGATGCATTCTTTCTTTGATCAAGTTCCTCTCATCATACGCAGTGGACCTGAAAGATTTGCCAGACATCCTTAGGTTTATTGATGATCTTGTAAACCTTATCGCGTTGGCCCTTTCAGCGGGTGATGCGTTCCTACCGGGCGCTGCCGAGTATGACGACCTTTTTTACAAGCTTGTCGAGGCTGGTGATGTCCTTGTTAAGTTTCGAGATAGCTGTATGTTTTACCCACGTTTTAATTAGCCGTTATGGTGCTCGCTGTGTGAACGTACGGACAAAATCTAGGGCTAGTTCAAGGAGCTAATACTTGGAATTTCTTTTGCTCTGGTTTATAGATGCCCTTGAAAACCGCAACTCTAATTCTATATCGACGCTTATATCAGTATCTGAGCATTATTACCAATTAATATCAGAGAATCAGAGTAGGACAAAGTCAAAAAACCTCTCCCCACAGCAGGTCAGTGAGGTCATTAAATCTGGGTATGAGACACTCGCAATCAATAGTAAAGACGGGCTGGATAGCTGGGAGCGGTATCGGGAGGCCGATGAGCGCGCATTCCTAAAGAAGGCAGCCCGGGTGGCTGTTGGTGATGTTAGGGAACTTATGGGGGCAGAATTGGAAGCGTTTGTTTAGCCTATGTTTAAATAGAAGAAGGGTAATTATTTGCTTCGTTGGTACAAGTACGTAATGGGGAATGCCATGAAGGGCAGCTTGGGGAATGATTCATTCGGTAATGATATATAGACACTCAAAGTGGTAGAGTAGCGGGCTACCAATGAAAAATAAATATTCCATCTAAATTGTTCATACCTAACCTATACATAGGGAAAAAATAACAAATAACAACCCCAATAACCAAATCCCTATAAAAGAATATATAAAAACGCCGAAACGCTAAAGAGTGGATTTGTGATAATGTCTAGAATCACGTCACGAGCAAAAACATAACCGTAAACATATTTACAAGAAAACACTTTAAGCACTCCGTTAAAGCCCCCTAGTACAGTGCTAAATTAGCCTGAACCTAGTAGAAGCTAAAGACCTCTACTATCACCCCTACCACCACCACCACCACCACCACCACCACCACCAGATATATGCGTTCTATAACCGCGGGGTCTTTAGATCCACATCAGCATAATCCGGTGAGAAGCTTTTCACAACCTCTCCAGGGCTTCCTAGGGGGGTAGTCCTCGATGACACAAACGTCATCGGCTTCGGTGGTGACTTTGACCGTCGCTGACCTAGCCCGCCCGGTGAAGCTGTGCGGCTGTCGTAAGGCGTGTCTGTGGAATTTGAATCTGATCGGAATGAAATATATTCTTCGTCCTTCTTCCCATAATGAACCTTCCCACGGAGCTTAGCCCATAGTCTCCGAATCTGCCTTCGGGATTCACGGGTTGTTCCGAATACTACTAGCATGAGGTAGCCAGTGGACCCGCTGGCGAGGTAGAATGCCCAGTCTGTTATCTGCTCTTTGGATGTCCAACCGAGTCGGGGTCGTTCGGCATCTGGTTGCTTGAGTCTTGAGATGTTCTGAGCATAGGTGATTTGGGATAGGAAAAATGATGCTTGGAGCCCACTATGGTATTACTGTTAGAACTACTAATCATAGTATACAGGAGGGGTGTAGGTATTTACCCAATGATTGCAAATCCGGCAAGGAAGCGTAGAAGAATATAACGATCTTCACTATCAGAGCCTGAGCCAGAGGAACCAACGGAATTGGAGGTTGCGGGTCTATGTGTATGTTGTCGGTGGCCATTGTCATAACCACGCCATCCTCTGACCTTGTGAGCCCAGTTCGAACTCCACATGACGAGTAAACATCTAAATAAGATAAGAGCCATAAAAATACAGCCTGAAGTGAGAGTAATGACCACTAAAGTGAGGTCTATATATTAGTATATAAACATTATGTGATTATGAATATTGGGATTTTAGCTTACTAGTACAATTCCCAAAGATCAAATGGAGTGTAGGGATATTCGTTACCGGTTCTATGTTGGTAAGAACCACCTGGAAAATTGGAAGAATAAAGCAGAAATATTTTGAGCCAGCCACGAACTTCTCGCTCTTTAGTACTCGGTTCTGTATCTCCCAGACAGATACAAACAGCATTAGACTCCAAAAGAAGAAGAGTAAGCTCTCAACATTGAAAAAGTAAGTTCCTAGATAACTTCATATAAGCCTTTATCCCCCCCAAGTACTGATCAAGGTGACATACTCATGTTAAAAATAATTTTGATAGCTACGCTGGGTGACGTCTGGTATACTATCGAGGCATCGGGGTTTCTCCATTGACTGAGGTTTAACTCATAGGTTTCGACCTGTAGTGATGGCCACATTGCAGCAGAAAAGGACTCTTGCGTTACAGTGAGTATGTTCTGTAAAAAGATTGATAGGGACATCAGGGAAACATCTATAGAGCAGATTTAGCAACTAAAATTCTTTAATATAGTAGACGCAAGAACTTACAGACGACTTGTTTTCCATTTAGTCGGAAGAGTAAATGTGTAAACCCAGCCGCAATTACACTTCCGCATGTATATATGATGATGAAGCTCGCAAAAGCGACAGCCTCAGGGTAAAGGTCTACTGAAGGTATCATTGAGTCCGACATTGCTGTAAATCACGACAAACGAACCCCAAAACAGAAATAAAAAAATGAAAGACAGGTGCAATACTCTTCTCCGAAGAGTATGCACTAGATGAAAAAGCCGAGCAGTAAATGAATGTAATGAAATCGGCCTGCCGAGGTATCGTAGCTTCAAGCACGACGGTGAAAAGAGTGAGAGTCGATGATATTAGGCGCGCATCAATCAAGATGGCAGGTTAGTTGGGGGATACGAAGCAAAAGAGGAGATAGAAACTAGTGTGGGCAGTTGCATTCATTTTATTCAAAATTCTGACGTGTATTGTTAGAATATATCGCCGACTCCGGTAGCTCGGCGAAGGTTCTATAACGCTACAGGTGGCTGAAAGACTAGTTTCGAGTCTAAGACGGGCGAACATGGGAGAGAATGTTTCCACCCCAGCTTCTCCTCTGACAATGTGGGCGAGTCCCTGCTCCGGTATCGATACATTATCCATTGATCCATTAATACTAAGCCTTTGGTCATGATCCCCGGCGGAGGCCTTCGCCGACGGAGAGTGTGGTAGTAAAAAAGCTTTAAAGGGGCACAGGGCGGAACACCCCGAGATCTTTCGGGAAGTTCAACTGTCAAGTTTCGTTCCAATTAGCGCTCGCTGAACCATTGGGTTGATAAAAGCGCAGAATCAGTTGACATCGCGAACCCTCAATAGAAGGTAGGCTTCAATCGGGAAGGTTAGTAGGGCTGGTTAGGGAAGACCGCGGAGCCTCCAATAAGCAAAAAAGAACCCAACTTTTGAGCTTTGCAACACAAAGAATACCCCCCCCCCCAATAGAAGCGCCAACCCTAGAGCTAGTGCTTCATAACTTTATCAAATTAATTAAAACGAGATCTCTAAATATCACTGTAGCCTTAGCTAGAGGCTCATAATGGGAACTATGCAAATCTACATGTATTCCCAACGAAATCCTGACTAAACCTCATTACCTGAAGAGGTGTTTTATTTGGGGCAACTTGTGTTGCAGAATGTTTCTCGCATAATTCTCGGGGTAAGTGAGTGGTGGGAATTTAAACCTCGCGGAATGTAAGAAGTATGTAGTAATCATCCTACCGGTAAAGGAAACTCCTCAGCCACAATCAAGTATCCCACCACCCGCTAAACACACCCTCAAAGATCTATCTATACACTTCTATAAAGTTAAAAAGGGGGGTATTCTCGCACTATGATGAAACTAAATTCTACAGCGTTCTATCGCCTCTCAAATTTGGAGGATCCAGCAGCACCAACCCTAGGACGAGAATATCCATGGAGACTAGGACCCTAAAACACTTGTGTTCAAGTGTTTCATCAAAAGCCTTGGCATACTGTCAAAGCTTATGGAAGATACAACTGCAGTACGCTTAACCATCGATAGTACGCCCGATCCCTAGAGCAAATACATAGAAAGTCTCAAAAAATAGGGGAAACAAGGGCCAGGAGTAAGCCGCTATGTTTTAGGCAATTAGTTACACGATAACACTAGCATTGTGATGGCTCCCAGTGGCTAATTAATGCGCCTATAATCTTAAAAATTAAGGGACATCGAGCCTTATATATATATACGATTAAGTACTCGGGACAGTATGCCTTATCGCGTATAGCAGACAACCATGTAATAACCACTTTTTTTCCCAGTATACCTTCCTTATATCTACAGTAGTACAACGCAGGTTGAGTCAATATCAACTAATGTGTAACCTCCGCAGTGAAAGACCCACTTATCCCACGGAACAGATACATTTTTTTACTATTTTAGCTAATAATATGCACCTATATAACATAATGAGCAACGGCCTGGACTGGAGGATTGAAGACTAAAGGTACTAACAAAATTTGCATATTCACAAAACTTAGTCAGCTTATCATAACACGGGACAGGAAAGAAAGACATGGCTTTCGCAGGAATTCACCTTCCTTAAACCTATAAGTTATGCTACCCGTGGCCCTTTTTTTTCAAGAAAAAAAAGAAGAATGGGGGTTGAAAACTGAGCCTTTGCACCTAAACGGTAACGACCTGTTTTTTTTTAAACCACAATACTCCGTGTATTTTCAAGCGGTAGTATCTAAGCTTAGGGAGTGATAATTAGTACGATGTATACATAGAACCTTTATCACAACCAATCTCTTGCAACAGTGAATAGCTCGATAATTCACCATCTCTTAACAAAATTCATTCACAGTAGCATTCCTATAGAGCCGAATTAAAATTATAATAGGAGAAACGAAATAGCGTTAAGTGGTGATATCATATTAGTACCCCCAAGAGCTAAGAAATTAACTTAAGATCTTCGCTTGTACTATTATAATCACCTGTGGTAAGATTTCTCTAGAGCACTTATCTTCATAGACTCTACAAACCTATGGAACACAGGTTGAGTAACTTCAGCTACTAACAGGGGGCAGAAACAAAGGTCTTGGCAACTAACTACATAGAGTTACCTTTTTATGTAAGTGTGCACCAGCTTATGGCACTGTAGATCTCGGTGGGTTGGATTAAGGCTAAGTGTGGCTGAGTTCCCATCATACACTATTTATGCCTTGGCTAAACCTAAAGTGGTCGTTTGTGGCGTCACGTACCTGATTTACCACTACTTACCGAGGTTCCTGGAATGCTAATCTTTATTCTAAGGCTAGAGAATACTTGCTATGGCTGTTTTTATTTTAGGATCCCGTCTAGAGCGCTGGCTATTAGCCATTTCTTACGCCCTAAGCAGGTCTAGTAATTTTATTCCCTAGCACCAGCTTCCTATCACATTATGTCACTCGGTTGAGTATTGGGCCAGCCTAGTTTTACTCCAATAGTGTTACAATTCATTCGTATTTAGTATACATTCAAAGCCTATACAAACCTTGCCAATTAGTTATGCCATTCAATAACCTAGGATAATCATGGCGCTGACCAAGGGTAAATGCAGTTAGGTCTACCAATCAAGTCGGGGAACACATTTTAAACATAAGAAGAAAACCAATTTTGTCGTGCATTCTAAAAACCAAACCAACACACAAAACATAGAAAAGAAGAAATAGGGGCCTATTCCACGTAAGATATTACCACCTCCCATTCGACGCACCATAGGGCGTTGCACCACCAAAACCACCTGCATAGGGTGTCCTTGAATCTTGACCTCCTGCACCATAAGGCGTCTCATACCCAGCCCCACCGCCCATCCTGCCCATTGCATAGTCTTGTCCAGGGCTTCTCATGCCATCTCCGAACCCATCACCACCTTCATTCTTGTTACCTAAGGTATCGATAACAGAAGCCAGTTTCTCCTGGAGGTACTTAATCCCCTGCTGCATAATCTCATCTGGTGGCAAAGAGCCGACAGATTCGACATCAAGGTAGAACCGGGACGGTAAAGCATCGTAATTGAAAGGCTCTCCCTCAATCGGAGGTTCCTCCCAATCTGCGTATTTGGACTTGGGCCTATATTGAGAGAATAGATTAGCCTTTGACTAGGTGTAGTGAAAATAAAAAACAAACTTACCATTCAGCTTCTGCACTCTCTTCATACCAGTAGTCGATATGCCTTAGTTTATTCCAAGGGTCATACTCAAAACCCATAGCCGACACAGGTGACCACTTTGCATGCTCCTTCGCGATTCCCTTTTTAGCAATACATTTCATTTTCAGCTCCTGTCCCTTTCGCAACTTGCAAATAATAGCTCCTTGGCCCTCCTTGTCTGTCCCCCGTTGAATAATCAGCCACTAATCTAGTGATAGTGAAGGTGGCAATAGCCCAACACGCACCCGTGATTACAGGGGAACCCAATTGCGCCCCCTCCGCAACTACCAAATCCCTTGCATAAACTGTGACATTATTCTCGCCAGTACACCGAGCATGAAGTGTCAAAATAACTGAGCACTTCTCACAGTACATTTCGCACATGCAGTCGCGTGAGTAGATGAGCTTATCGTCGATGTTGGTGGAATCCAACGGCACCATCCCTAGTCTGTGGCAAAGAAACTCATCAGGAATAACAGAAGTGTTGGCTTCTATCTCAACAGTGTCGATGGCTAAGCACCTTTAAATTAGCCAACTAGTTAACCATACACGGGAGTGGTTGACCAACCAATCGTTGGAACCTCAGCTAACATGATGCGCCGGAGAGAGTTCGCGAAGCTGCAGAAACATGTTAGCAAGCTAATATTGAGTGTGTTGAGCTTCTGGAATTCTCGTACGCTAGATCACAGTTAGACAGGACGATCTGAGCATGCTTGTTGTCGGCTTCTTTGATTGTGATTTGAGCTACGCTAATTAGTATCTTAATTACTTCTAGTTCAAGACAGACACATACGCCCGCGATCCGAACCGTATAGCTGGTCGTAGTCATCCATGGTTGGTAAGTGCGGAGGGGGGGGTTGCGGGTGATGTGGGTAGGAGATGGACGCGGATACAGGTATGAGGGTCTAACTAGCGGCTCTTTATCAAAATCTAGCTTATAGGGCTTAGGGCTATTCAAATCACTGGATAGTTGATGGTTACCCGGCCCTATACTAGAAATACACTGCTATTTTCAGTATAACCTTTCCTCTTACAAACACAACCCTAATGATATGCCTTAGGGGTACTAAAAGGGTTGTGTATTCAGATATATATGTATGTGACACTTTAGAAAAACCCATAAAATTACATACCCTCTAATATTCTCAATGAAAACCAATCGCTATAAGATTAATGCTTAAATAAAACCAATTCTTCCTCAATAATAATTATATAAGCTTATCACTAAAAAAAAAGTTAGCAACATCAGTCTACCAAGTGCCATTCGATTTTACATGTACCTTAAGTTTTCTATAGAGGTATAGAGTATTATAAATTGAGTACTGTAAACACTTTTTTTAATGCACTAGAGATATGTTACACTCTATATACAAAATATCTCCTCTCGGAGTCTCTGGTTGGGTTCTTTATATCAAGGCTGGCCTTCGCCCCTTTGAATCTCTAGTTAGAAAAATTATTATCTCAATCCCAATTACGTACCTTGAGGTTTTAAGCTTACAAATCCCGACCCGGTACCAGACACTAGATTTGGGGAGGATTTCGTTTGAGAATGGATGGTGCGGGTATCTACATGATAGCAGTCCATTTTTCCTTGGCTTCGTGCAGCAACCTATACGGGAACTTAGAAGAGTATAAATTGTGCATGCATATGCAACACGGAGCAGAGAAAAACGGCAAGTGCATGACGGGAAGATGATACAACACAACATAGGGTAGTCGGCTCACTCTGTAGATGGTAAAGAGATGCTTTAAGATATTCAAAAGTGAGACCTCTCTAGTCGATACCAAGTACCAAATACATCTATCTAAAAAATAGCCTTGATTGGCAATAAGCTATCTTAGAACAAGAACCATTTCTTCTGCAAATTCTACCCCAACAGTAGCTACTGTTTCCCTAAAAATTGTATGCAAGCCAGTAAGTTCCCCGAACCCAACAAGATCCTAACGCACCCCCGGTCAGTCCCAACATCCTATATGATATCAAAAAATTTCACGTGCCATTACCTTTGCTTGAGCCTCCACGCTACCAACCTTGATATTAACATTTCCAATACCAAATGCCTCCAGCTGGCTTTCCGCCAATATACCGGGCATCTTCGTCTTAAAAATATAGCCAGGATCCAGGTCCACTTCCTCCTCTTCATCATCATATGCATCTGCTTCTCCCTCTGCTTTATCGTGGGATTCTTCTTTTATCACGGTATTTTCGTCTAATTTCTTTCTAGCTCTGATTTCTGAAGGGCAAACATACTTGCTTTTACTCAACAGATTTTTCAGGTCTTCGTCGAGAAGATTCCACTCATATGTCTCAGGATCCAAAAGATGAGACGGTCCATACTCCCCCTTATACAGCATCTTTGGACAGGTTTGAATATAGTATCCTATTTAAAGAATCAGTGGATGTCTTACGTGAAGCTTTACATTTGAGGATAAGGAAGGAGAATAGCACACCCATATAGTAATACCGATAACCCCCTTCTTTCGCTAGAGCAGCCTCCCTGCATGCACTCAATTTTCCGAACCCCCACTTAGCGTAATCTTCATGGTAGATGAAGTAAACTCCGCTCACACAGTCCGGCAAAAGGTCCAGTACAGCCATTGCTACGAGCCGTCCGTCAATGCGATAACATTGATGGAATGAGCCAAGCTTCTTTTCAGAAGATGTAGTGCTTTTCAAAGGCGATGTGCATAGGAAGCGTTTAAAGCCACCCCGACTAATATCTGAAGGTTCTTCTTTATGGACAATGCGCTGGTAATTCTCAAACAACGCATACCTGAGACAACTGTTAGATCTAGAAATGCAGTATAAACAACTAATAGGAGAAATGTGAGGTGTTGGACGTTACACCAACAAGATCGAGATCTCACTTTTCTTCAGTATAACTATCCGGTTCGAGTTTTATTTCTAGTTTATGTGCAGGCTCCGGAGGTATTTTGTGCTGTACTGTAGCGTATTCAGGAGCGTGTACACTCTCAAGAAGGTTAAACTCGTTCTTTTGTTTCTTTTTCTCACTGCCAAGTACCCAAACCTAGCGTCAGCTAGACATAGGGCTAGAAAAGAAGAAAGAGAAGAGTATTTGCGGAGGCTTTTGCTCAAGTCCCTTCCTTCTCCCATTTTTTTAAAGATTAGGGTTAACGCACTCCTTGGGCTTGGGAAACTTCTTTACAGCTTCTCGTATATAATCCTCTCCAAGGATATATCTAGACCACTTATGCAGGCACTGGCGCTGGTCTCTTGAAGGTTTAAATCCTTCAGTATCTAATCTGCAACAAGTACTCCCGTTAAAAACAAATAACCACAAAAACCTAGTGTATAAAATAACATAATATACGATTTATACTAGCCATAACCTACCTAATTGTGTACTGAGGACAGCAGGTGACCTTCATATGTGGCTTATACAGCAAAGAGCCGCTCCTACAGAAACAACCATTGTTTCACATCAGTCAAGATCATTTATAAAAAACAAAAAAATACATGGATTATATTGGGCCCTCCCACCGTCTCCAACCACGATTAAGGAGCAGCTCATAGTTTCTGACAGATAGTGACTGTGCTCTGAGGTAGAAGGCGCAACCTGGGCAAGGTTGTTGTCAGTTTAGTCCTGGTTACCGCCCATGTGTGCTGCAGAATATAAGAGAAATCAGACCGCAACAGCATCGAGTCTAGCTAATTGGGTACGGGTGCAGTGCAAGGCAAGGAAGTGGCAGATTTACTTCCGGAGGATGTCTTGCAGTAACCGCATCTATTACCCGATGATGAACCTATATTGCTCCCCGCCTCCGGGGAGGGGCGAGTGTAAGCTGGGATTTTTCTAGTGGATCGCGAAGGGCACGAGGTCAAACGATTCGACGAGGAAGGAGATATAAACGCACCCACGTAGGAGATGAGAGTGACAGGATTGTGCGCGTCGTTTGACATTGCATAGATAGGTTGGCTCTCTCAAGTGGGGGGATCTTAGCTTCCGATTTGTTGCCGTTTATGGATTAAATCAATTGGAGGGGGGAGCGGGTAAGAGAGAACTTGGAACGTTTAGGAGGGAAAACCCTTGACGAGGAAGAACACGAGAGTCGGGGCTGGAGCAACAACGTTAACAGCAGATCGAGAAATAGGGATGTCGGTGAGAAGAGGTTGGATTCTGCTTGGAATTTCCGATAGAGGATGATGATCGAGGAAGTTCGGGCAAAGTGATATAGTAAGGCACGTTCGTGTGGTTACCCTTTATGTAGCTAATGAGTGGGGAGGAGTACCCATGATGTGAGTTTAAAGGCTATCAGACAATACCGAGACAGGAAACACTTTGAGGAGCCTAAACGTTACTTGTTCTCTTAATTACATGTACTTACTTCTTTCTATTATGTACCGTGGATCGAGTACTGTTTCGGCCCTCCACCCAAAACCCTCGATGTAGATAATAAATATATGACCTTCGCCTACATGTAGTTATCATAGTGTAAGTTTAGTGGAGAAGAAGATTCCATCCAGTTCTTCGGGGATTTGTCTGTGTTCTGATACACGTTTTCGAGATCACAAAAGTGTCAAGAAGCTACCAAACAGGCTGGCTACAGACACACATTGTTATACATAACTAAAAACCCCCCAGATAAGGCTTCTACCAAGATATGGTACCAAGGCAGTCATTAAAAGTAAATAGAATCGAAAGGGGGGAAAGCCAAAATCGTGGTTTCGTCTACGCATGTTGTTGTTTCCACCGCGTGGTTCTAACGGCCAAGTGGTAGTGAACAGGAATCAACTCGGATGACCCCGCGGTACCTCATCCTTGCCCAAGTAACTGCCCCTCTTTCTTCGCTCAACTCTCACTCAAGCCGGAGCCGTTTCGTTTCCAACACACCCATAATGAACCCACCATTGGGCTCCCTTGTGTCTGCTCCTTCCAGATCTCTAACCCCTGCTTGCATTGCTGCCCAGCCAATTCCTCCATCTCATTCCCATCGCCAGAGTAGCTTGATTGGAGTCGACCCTACATAGCACCATCATTCTTAGCGGGTACGAGCGGCGGCGGCGCAAAAGCAAGACAGTTCGATTTCACTTTTAACCCACAGGCTACGGCAGTGGACAACCCAGCCCACGCCCGAGGTTCTTCCCTTCCCGTTCGAACAAAGTGAGTACTCACTCAGTTCCTCCCATGTCAGGCATAAGCAGCAAGTAGCAAAGTAGCCAGCGCCAAACTGCTTCTGCTTGCTGTCTATCACCTCACTGGCCGTGTTGTCCCTAAAGGGGAGTGAAGGGGGTTGCAGTAGGACGAGAAAAAACAAACCAAGGGCGAGGGGTATGAAGATATTGATAGAGTGCAAGAGGGTAGAAGTCAGGGCAAGAGATCGAACGGAAGAGATGTTGTTCATTTCGCTGTACAGAGATTAAAGTTGCACTTCCACCTTCCCCGTATAAAGCATAAAGGTACCTTTCCGTTCCCCTTCATGGCCATTTTCACGGACCCGCCTTCCACGAAATATGATGTCTTCGGATCCGTAGTTCCACCAACGAAACTTTCCTCTTCTCTAGAACAAAAATTTGCTATAATAGACAAACCTATCCGTCTACTTCGTCCTTTATCATCTTGACCAGCCCATCTCATCCACATCATATCTTTCCAGCAATCTATTTCCTACCCAAGCCCCTTCCTCGCTTTGAAACAAAGAGTCTTGCTCTTAGCCCCACTTGTTCATCTATCGTAGCAGCCCAGGGGATAAACGGGCTGAATTCCGCTCCACGATCCAATCCTCATCAACAAAGGAGCCCGTCAGAAAAAAGTTCACGCCACTGACCTCCCGCCTTACCATCCTCCTTTATTCCTCCTAGTTAAAGCCACGTAAACTTGGGATGGCTCACATGACCCACAGTCGGTCTATGGAGGTCGGTTCTTGCTCAAGAATTTTATTGCTATTATGCATATACTGAGATACAGTCTTTCAGGCCCGTGTTGGTAGAGTCAAACAACGTATGTAGCCTTCCTACTAGTATAAGATTTATCAAAAGCCTAGATACCCTCTGGTTTATTGTTTTTGTCCAATTACTTAAAAACTCTCTTTGCTCACATTGCGTTGTTATTTGCAGGGTATGCAGCCGATGGATCACGCCTCGTTGCGGGCGTAGTAGCGGTTTCGTTAGACAAGAAAAAAGTTCTTGTCGTTGAATCAACAAACCGCAAGAACCACTGGGTCTTACCCAAGGGCGGCTATGAGACGGATGAGGCGAACCCGGAAGACGCTGCGACTCGTACGAAATTATTTTTTCCTTTTTCCTTCCTTTTTCCTTTTTCATTCCCTCATAGGGCTACATTTAAGCGAACTTCCTTTTTCGATATTTACTTTACTATCAACGACACTACTTCCAACACATTTCGAACAGAACAATATGTTAACTTATAAGTATAGGCGAAGCTTGGGAAGAAGCTGGCATCACTGGTAAGGTCACAAGATCACTCGGCGAAATAAATGACCCCCGCCAGCCAACACCCGGAAAACGAATACAGCACACGCTGTACTACTTCTTCGAGTTCAAGGTAGAGAAGGAGGAGTCAGAGTGGCCAGAGATGCACAAGCGGAGGCGTTGCTGGTTGACTTATGAGGAGGCCTCCAAATGCTTTAGGATAATGAATAGGCCCGAGTTGCAGGAGGCGGTCGACCGTAGTAGCATCAGTCGGTAGCTGACACTCAACTTGGCTACTCTACTTTGTGTTTTATAGGCCAGAGGGAAAATTCTTTGAGCCTGCTAGGAGAACAGAATGAAGGGGTGACCTTAAAATTTTCGACTTTACGGGAGGCTGTCATTTTTCTATTTTTATGGGATATCATTTTTGTGATTTCCCCCTCTTTTTTACTTTTAGATTCTCAAAGATATTCGACCCTCGAGCTCCAAAATAGCAAGAAAAATAGGCTTAGGTTAGGGGTATGGCATATTAGAAGGCAGGCGTGTGGTGTTTCTAACCCCATCTTGTTCAATGTTAGTTTCTATGTTTTCTTTTCTTTTCTCCAAATACAAAAAGTCTATAGCGAAGATCCACAAAAGAAAATGCGTGGCTCTAAAGGTTAGGGAAAGGTGCGTATGGGATGCCCTTACTAAGTACGGATGCACTTGGCTGCTCTCGCTTTTCCCCTTTGAACCACTACCAAACCGTTAAGTTTAAGCAAGGGTACCTATCTATAAATACATAACTTATAGGCCAAACACTACACTAACCTAGAGTTTTTTTATTCTTTCATTCAGTATATTCTTACTACCAGGTCATTCAGTCAATAGACTAGAAATCACAATATATATGGCAAAGCCGAGCTAAGATAAACGAGCGCAATTCAATTTTTCAGCCAGATTAGATTAATCTCCTGATATTCAGGGACGCATCTGACAGTCTGCAGCAAGTCATAAACCTTGGCACTAGCATATATATATCAAACTAACTTTTTTTTTGTGGGAGGTTTTAGGGGTATTTTTGTTTTTTTATAATCAATGTTTGCATTGTTTTCTAGGTTACAAGAATATGGCATGCAGTATGAAACTATGGCCTTTGGTCTTAGGGGTATAGTCCATCCCGGTTTATATGTTAAAAAGTCTAGACCAATTAATACCAACGTCCATAGCCCTGGCTTGAGAATAAGATGTTCTTGTATAGGAACTACTATAGTACAATACATAAGCCGATCGCAACTTTAATAGAAGTAATACCTCACTGGAATAATTAGATTCTGTCGCGATAATCGCCAATTATTAGAAGGATATTACACCCGCTTCTCCGACTATAATAATAATTTGTGTGCCAGGAAACTTACCGTCTTCAAAGCCACGTGCGCAATTACCAAAAGTGGTCTAACCATGTAGATACAGAAAAACAAACAATAGATTTATTGGCATTCCTTGCCAAGTATATTTAAACCCTCTTCAACCTGCACGATACCTCTCTTAGTACGAGGAAATACATGTAAGTCCCTCTATTCGCCACTACATGACGGGCTGACCATGTCTCAATGCTAGCTGTTTTCTCTCAGTTACAGATAAAAATCTATGTTTTCTCCCTCTACATGGAAATATCGTTTATGAGAAGGATGTCTAGTGATAGTACATTATATAAAATACTTTACGTATAATCATGGTTTATCACTCGGTATAGTCACTCCACTCCGATCTATAATAATTCTAGGTAAGCGTATAACACAGAACTCTAAGGCCTGAAAAACACAAGTTTTAGGAGATAAAAAACTTTTAGGGTCCAGGCTGGTTAGAATTACTTTCTTTATATTTTTATTAGTTTTTAAGTTCAAAAATATCGCATATATATACAGTATAAGATTACATCTATTTATAGTGTTTAATCTCTCTATCAAATTACGATGGATACATGTATACCTTATTGGTAATCCTATAGGTATCTACATCATATACATATAATCATATAAACTACATGTAATTAATGGACAAATTTAAACCCTCCTCCAATCTCTAATATCCTCAACTGTAGAGGGTAGTCTTTTACCCCAATAGCGAATAGGGATGAATCATAGCAAAAAAAATTACCAACCCTAAACAATTGTTGTGTCTCGCATTTTTAGACCCCTACCCACCATAATAGGGAATTCACTATCTATTGAGGGGGGGTTACGTATCTAGTAATATTACCCTATAGCGGTCCAAGGCAATAAGGGGCTGAAGATCAGAAAAAATGCACCCACAACAGGCATAAATAATCAGAGCATGTAACACTTACACCCTCCACCAATCAGTAAGCACACCTTACATAAAGAGATCACCTTCAACCAAACTGCCTTTTTCAAAAAGAATTACATACCGACATACCTGTTACAAGTATGTCCCAGACAGTTAACCCAGTAAAAGCCTCATTGAGGTCTAAGCTTTACAGCAAGTGTAAATCCCCGGGTCCCCACCCCCTACATCGGAGAAACACCAAACAATAATACTAGATGCAGTAGGTCGACCAATACAAGCGCATACCAACACCCAAGTAACCAATAACCCCTCTATACACAGCCAATAAAGAACAGCCACATCATATCCCATCACTCGTCCTACAAACTCGGTAGTTCCTGCAAGGCTAAGAAATATTAGCCTTTTTTAGGAGCGCGCTTACCTCGCCGTACGAAGTATAAAAATTGTTTGCACTTCGCACAATTATTCCTCGCAGCTCGATCATTGGTTACCCTTGAAACCACACTCCGGCCACTAGCCCTGCAAATGAACCTTTTAGAACTGAAAAGAATATTGTTCTGGTGGTAGATGTTTATGCAGTAGTAGTCTAGATCGTGATAATGATGTAATGTAATCAATATTTTCCGGGATTTCTGGGATGACGTAAACGTGTCAATCAATGAATTGTTACTTTTGTGGCAAGATTTTCTTGAGCGTGTCAGGGATGATATCATGGATTTTTGTGAAAGAGCTGAAGCTTTGATATATGGAAGTTTTGATTTAGAAGACTTGACTCTTTAATTTGAGAAGAAGTGTCTCGCTGTATGAATAGAAATTTAAAATACACCAATACTAACTCCAAGATGAAAGAAAAAATTGAAATGTAGCAAGAGGCTTTTAAGTTAGTATTTACATGAACTCGCCAAAAAAGTGACAAAAAAAATTCCAGTAAAATAAAGAAAAAAGATCACTCAAAACTCCTCAGATTAACCCAGTCCACCCCCATACAATTCCTAATTATCCATTCAATCCTTTCGCGCCATAATCCTATAAGAAAGAAACCGAAAATAAAACAAAGGAAAGAAAGGCATGTATAAGAAAGATTCTAAGCATCATGGATCAACTCAACAGGCGGCCTACTAGTATGGAAACTCGCAGGCGCAACAATATCGACAGGAGACCTCTCATCGCCAGAATCTGTATAATCATCGACCGAAATTGCAGGCATTTGTGTCCCATCTTCTTGCTCCTCTGGCTCAAATAATACAACTGAGCTTGCACTCCTTGGCCTCCTGAAACCACCCGGGCTTGTTGCCTCATCGCTTCTACCCTCCTTCAACTTCCCATCGTCGTTGCTGTCATGGTATGGCTTAGTGTTGCAGTTCAACTTTGCTAGTGCATGTGCAAGATCCTCGGCAACAATAGTCGCATTCGGTGGCTCCTCATTCTTAATCTCCCATCCATGGGGAGGGCTTGGAGGTGGGGAGATAAAGAATAGCTTCTTACTCTCAGGTGCCTGAAGATGCTGGTCGATGGGTTGCAGTGGTGTATGCTCACCAAAGTAGACACGAGCTCGATCACCCATGATTACTTCCCCATCGAGAGCTTGGCGGACAGTAATTGCGTCTTCAGTACTAGAGAAGGAGCAAACAATACGGCGAAAGGACTTTAGAGGGGACCATGTAGCAACGGGAGCAGAGGAATCGATGATGTTGCGGAGTTGTTGAAGATGAGATAGATTAAAAACTTCAGTGTTTGTGAGGTTCTATAGTAATAATTAGTTATGTGTAGGAAATGATGGAAAGTAGGCGAGTGACTTACGGTGATGAGGAGGGTATTTGTAGGGATGGCAGGTTGGGTAAGAGGTGGGATATTTGATAGATCAAGAGTGAGTTGAGACCCTCTGGATGAAGGACGGGACCTGGTAGGGCTGATGGGGGAGAGTTGGGGTGATTGTTGAGGAGAGTCCATTTTGATGATTGATGATATATTAATATTCGAACTCGAGTTTGAGGTTATTTATTAAAGAAGTGGAGAAAGAAACTGATCAAGTATTTAAAAGTTTGTGGTGATTGTTGATGATGCTATTGCTTCTGTTGCAGTGTTTGTCTTATGGATGTTGGATCTTGTGTTGAAAGAGACGACCACCGAGCTTTATACTTAAGTGTTGTCATTAACAGCGGGTCATGAGCCCGAGACTTTTCCGAAACTCAGCCAGACAGAAGGGAAGGTAAGAGAATGCCTCAGTGGGCTAACTTGCAACTGACACTTTCGCAGCTGCTGTCTCTTCCAAACTCTGTGTGTGGTCGCTTCCTAGGTTGCTGCGCTGAGGCGCAGCACGACATCCCACACTGACGGCCAGTCATGCCCGGCCATACACAACAAGCTCTCGCTTGCCAAGCCCGCCTTCGCATGGAAAACGGCATCTGCTCCGCCTGCGATGGGGAGATTCGTAGCATCTTGTAGAGTTTTCTCGAGTTGGAGGCTTTGTAATTTGGAAATGTAGCTACTGTTTGTTTTTTTTTGTTTTTGCTACTACATACATGTACCAAGAAGGCGTTCCCCCTCTTTTTTTTTTCTTTTCATGAAAGATTCTCCCAACATTTTCGGCCATCACCACTGCATGTACTCTACAACCATGGGATCTGTAAGCGTAATGCAGTGCCAGCCAGTCAATCCGCAGTAAAAACCTGCGGGGTTGCAGTGCCCACTTTGTTACGCGGAGAAACTTTCTCAAACTGGGGTTGAAAAATAAAGTTGCTTCAAGTGAGGTATGACCAAGCCATCATTCGTAATTTTCGGGCCCTGCAAAACCCGAAGAACCAGATCCAAGCCCTTCTCGAACCTCCGGGTTTCGTGCCGCCCGGAACAAGTTTTGTAATTCCAATCTACACTTGAGGCGTACCTCACTCTCGCCTCTTTTTCCCGGGAGCCCCCTAGATTAACTGACCTGCATGACCGGTAACCCCCTTGGGCTTTTAGTCACACAACCAACCAAGATTCACTTAAACGCCACACACTGTAAATCCGAGGCTTGATTGAATATTGTTTCTCGTTTGTCCTACATCATACTTGGTTGGTGGCTGCGATCTGTCCTACCGGTCCGTTCCTGGCTCAGCCACACCAAACTTTACGCGTCCCGTGCATACGCGATTTCTTCACAAGACCTGGGACAACCACGAACAACAAACGCCTCCTATTTCCACCTCGGTCCCAATCCACCGCAGCAGTAACAACTTCAAACCTTTACATCCCTATTAAACTAAGAAACAACGTAATATAGCATACGTTACAATGCTCTTTGTGGACAAACACAGGCCACGCTCCCTGGAAGCCTTGCATGTGAGTTTTCGTTGTCTGCTAGGGAGGCATTGTGGTGAGGGCCACGCGTGGTTTTTGTATGAGTCCAGCTGACGGTTAATTTCATTTTTTACTCAGTATCATGAAGGTCTCTCCACAAGACTAAAGGCGCTTGTAAGTACTGCCATCCCTTCTTTCCCCTATCACAAAGGCAGGTCACTAATATCCTCCAAGGCACAGTCTGGCGATTTCCCCCATCTCCTAATCTATGGCCCTTCAGGTGCTGGTAAAAAGACCCGCATTGTTGCAACGCTTAAGGAACTCTATGGGCCCGGCGTCGAAAAGATCAAAATCGATTCTCGAGTCTTCCAGACAACCTCCAATCGTAAAATCGAATTCAGTGTGGTAGCCTCAGTATATCACCTTGAAATAACGCCTTCTGACGTTGGAAATCATGACCGTGTTGTTATCCAATCGCTCCTAAAGGAGGTTGCACAAACCCAACAGGTGGACCTCGCTGCAAAACAGAGGTTCAAGGTTGTAGTCATTAACGAGGCAGATCACTTGAGTAGAGATGCCCAGGCCGCGCTTAGGAGAACTATGGAGAAGTATTCGCCTAACCTGCGGTTGATACTCATCGCAAATAGCACGGCAAATATCATTGCGCCCATCAGGAGTAGGACACTGCTTGTTAGAGTTGCAGCACCAAGTATAGATGAGATTGTGGGGGTAATGAAGCATGTAGCTACCATCGAGAAACTGAATTGGGAGGAGAACTTGGCTGTGAGAGTTGCAGAGGAAAGTGGGAGGAACCTTAGGAGAGCGCTGTTAATGTTTGAGGCTATCTATGCACAGAAGTATACCCCCCCCCTCTCTCTCTTCAATATGAGCGACACTAATCTCGCTTGCAGTGATACTGTTACAGAAAAAACCCCCATCCCACCTCCAGACTATGAGTCTCTAATATTCCAAATAACAGATGAGCTCCTCGCGGACCACTCTCCACAACGAATTCTTGCTGTGCGTGCTAAGTTTTACGACCTTCTAACGCATTGTATTCCCGCTACTGTTATCCTAAAACTACTCACGTTCCGCCTGATTACGAAAATAGATGATGCGTTAAAGGCGGACGTAATCAAGTGGAGTGCATTCTATGAACATAGGATTCATTTAGGGAGTAAGGATATTTTTCACCTTGAGGCATTTGTGGCCAAGTTTTTAAGGATATTGGAGAGCTATTTAATGGGGATGGATTTCTAAACCTAGGAAGGAGGTGGGGCGTAATGACAATTGGAAAATAGAAAAGGAGGCAGTGTTTAACTTATACTATTATAGATGAGCACTTAATTTAGTACCGTAATTTTTATCTGCTGTGGTTAAATATTTATGAATACTTTGTAACCAAGGCTACCACTAGTTGGTTGGTTATCCTTCGGGACCCGGGCGGATAGCAGGGCTGAGTTGACTATCTGCTGTGGAACTAGAGATTTCAATCGAGGAAATTGCGACTCGTATTAATAACCATTGAGCCAGTAAATTCCTAGTTAGCCTTGGCTCAATTCCCCACTTTTTTGATATTGTTTTACCGCTCCCCGTTGCTACTGCTACTACTTGGCTTGGTTCTTGTGTTTCATAAAGTATCACTCGGTATCTACAAGGCCTCCCAGACCGTGCCGATGCCTAGTATTATCGAAATCTCTTAAGCTATGAGCAATTATATTGCCTTAGAGAGGTCTGTATTATAAGCGATGAGAATTTAGTCTATAATTCAAAACACTATCTCTTGGCGTTTCTAGAGCCTCACCACTCTAGCCACAGTAAGCCACACTAACACTCCAACATCCATTAAACCCCAACATCCCCCCACTACCACACAATCCAACCCCCAACCTTCGCTACTTGCTGCCCAAGATGCAGTCACTATCCCGCCCAATTGCCTTCCTAGCACGAATATCGCCCTTCTCTCACTCTGGTACCGTCCTTCTCCTGCTTCATGAATGTCACTAACCCCCACATAGTCACCCCCGCGGCCGTTGCGGCGCAATGCCGTCTCTTCTCTTCTTCCTCACCTGCGCAGGACTGGCTCCGTATGTCCTTCCCTACGCCGTCCCGGGCCTTCCACCGCCTCGACCAAAAAAAATGCACACACACACACACACACATATAAAACTAACACCTTATTGCAGGTCCCAAGGGCGATCCTAAACCCTCTCAGAAGGGCCGTCCCCGCGTGCACACAGGCGGTTCAGTTCGTGGCACAACGGTGGTCTGGGGAGACTACGGTATGAGGCTTAAAGATCATCATAGACGCCTCTCTGCAATGCATTTGAAAAATGCGGAGGAGGCAATAAAAAAGAAGCTTCGTGGGATGAAGTATAAGCTGTACATGAGGGTGGCTTGTAACATTCCCGTCTATACTAAGGGGAACGAAGTTAGAATGGGTACAGGAAAGGGAAGTCATGATTTCTGGGCATCGAGGGTGCCGGTGTCGAGGATTATTTTCGAGTTGAAAGGGGAAGTACATGAGCAGATCGTGAAGGAGGCATTTAGGCTAGCGGGAGATAAGATGCCTGGTGGGTTCTGCAAATGCACTTTTGGAGGGTATTTTGAGAGTGGGGTTTGCTAATGGGTAGATAGGAATCTATGAATTTGTGAGGAAGGGAGATTATCCGGTAATGGGAGTAACGAAGTTAACGCCGGAGGTGGTGGAGAAGATGGCGGCGAAGAAGTACAAATTCCCGCTTAACAAACAGGCGTCGGTGGAAGCTCCGGTGAAAACGTTGTAGTGAGTACATATGTGGAGGATCGAGTTAACGCTCATAAATAACTTTAAATGTACATTACCTTTTTTTCTTTTTTTTTGCTGTGAATATCCAAAACTAGGGTTTCTCCGGTAAAAGTGGGGCCCTCCCCTTCTACCGGGTTATTTTTCTGTCTTGTATTTTATATTGTGATTCGGCTTGAGGTCTGAAAATCGGCTTCTTGATACTAAATAACACATCTAGGGAATTAGTTTAAGAATTACGCAGTTGTTACACTTTATCTTAGCGGCATGGTTGACACCAGTCTACATTGTACGTTAAAACCACTGTATTTAGACCTAACCATTGACACCTTAAGCCTGACACCAGGCTTTTACTCCACCAGTGTCAACCCGATGCGGTAATTCCACTTACCCAGCCGTCTCACAATACAACTACATCAGTAGACTCTCCCTATAAGAATACGCTTGGTACCGGGCTTCAGTGCCCCTATAAGATGGATATTCTCATAAATAAAAGAAATATCACCTTGCTGATCTGTTTGGGACCGAGAATGCATATTCTTATAGAGTGGTTATTCTTATAGGCAGTATTCTTATAGGGAGAGTATACTGTACACCCAAGGACTGATCCACGACTACTAGCGACACGCGTATCTACCAAGAGTCATGACTGCTGTTAACAGCCAACAACCTTCATTCGATGTCATCGTAGGAGCTATGAACATCTCCCGTTCTCATGTAATTCTGGCAACGCAGTTTGACAGGACCCCCAACGCCCCAGCCTTCGAAGGTGGAGCCCTCATTCTAGCTGAGCTCAGAGCCATTCGCGAGGACATGAGACTACAGTCTGAGGACATGAGTCAACAATTAGACGAGATCAAACAGGGACTCGTAGTAGTATGGGCGACCTTTGTGTGAGTCCTTCTCTGTGTAGAGATTTTAACTCCGTGGCCGCCTAGAGAATAGCCTTCTTGCTAGGACTGCTGATTCACCGTTGAGCCCATTGAAGACGGCCCAGAACCAGCCTGTTTTCTGGCACCTGGCACCAGGTTCAACAGCCAAGACATGTCATGTGCCTAGGAAATCGAATGCAACCACAACTACATAAAACCTGTCCTGCGGCGGAAGGCCCGCACTCCGCAATCCAGAACAGGGATTAAAATTGTGAGTTAATTGCGTACTCCCAAATGCCTTAAGCTAGATGGTAAACTACTGGAATCCTTAGCACCGGGCGCTCTTTCCCCTTTACCCAGCCACCATAAACACTTATAGGTGAAGAAAACTGAGTTTTTTAATCGGAATTTACCTTCAATATAAACTAATTACAGTCTAGTTCAAGCGAAGACGCTTAAAAAATTGCCGGTGACCTATGCTATATCTTAGTAGGGTTATTTCTGGAAATAGTGTCATAGGCGTTATTCTAGGTCATTTTGTTTACTAGTGTAGGTATACGCTCTTATGATTTCTCGTGCGTACGTGTCTGCACAGCAATAAAACACTTGGAGTTTTTTTTTTGTATGTATTAACTACACAAATATGAGATCTTTTATTGTTATTTTCTGGTATATTTGCGATATATGTTAGTTTAACTTCAGCCTGGCTCTAGCAGGTAGCCTAGAGATACATGTATTGTAGGAGGACTGCGGATTCGCATAGCAACCAACGCCTAGAGGAAGTACTCACATGGGTGTTACTCCACAAATACTAGAGAAAAGGGCATAAAGACCAAAATATAGAAGCAGTGAATCGGTATATCTTATACTATCTATCTTTTTAAGTACCAAGTATGCTATGTTTAGGAGGGAGATTGGCTAGGTTTAACTACATGTAGTTACTATGCAAATACATGGTTATTTTTATCCCCCTAAAATAACTAAGCGATCTTAGCTTTATTCTCTAATTCATGGATTTTTTAAGCTCTAGAACTGAAATTTTAAGTAACCGACTGTCTCAACTATTAGGTTTCACAGGATTTAGTATCTAGATCGAATATGGGGTAGTTGGTATAATTCCGGTATTAGAGCAAGTTTTATATATATATATATATACTAGAAAAACTATCTTAGAACTCCGGGAGATAGTATAAGCTAGAATAGAATAAAGGAGTTCCGTATTGAGCCTGTCTAGGGTTCTTTTTTTTTTTTGAATAGGGGGAATAATAGAGGTCTAGAAATTTAGATTTTACATATCTATTACGAAAAATCATTAGCAAGGACTGTTATATTGAAAACTATGAATTCTAGTACTTATATGGTATGAGTATCGGATTTTACCTCTGCAAGGATTTAGCTATTAAAATTTTTGGGCTACCTACACTCTAGCGAAGTATTCAAGATATAAACTAAAGTACTTCAAAACATAGGAGTACCCTAATTACTATAGCAAAATAGAAGAATAACCTAGTCTTAGAAGTATAGCTCCCATATAACACAAGAAGGAGAAAAGTGCCACACCACCTGTCGTTAGAATAACCTCCCCCCTAACCCTTAGTGTCCCAGTACAACCTCACCAACAACCGTCAGACACATCTAGAGCTCCCCAACCCAACACCCAACACCACCATGACCTCCACCGACGACCCCTTCAACTGTCGCCTACAATTTACCCGTCTCCTATCGCGCCTCAACGCCTCCGCCGGTGCATCTAAACAATGTGCGCAATTCGCGTTACGAAATAAAGAGCTCGATGAGGATCTATTTAGCGTCATACTAGAGCAGCTTCAATCCGTATACCCACCTTCCTCGCCCTCGTAGTAGAAGAAACTAACGAGAAAACAGGAGGAATGTACGATGAATACTCGCGTCAACATGCTCTACTTCATTGAAATTCTATGCGACATGAGTATGAAGACAGACTACCAGGGGTATGTGAAGATGATACAGAGGGACTTGCTGCAGATTGTGGATACAGTTGTTCCGAATGATCCTGAGGGGGCGGCAAATGTGGGAACTGTTAGGAAGGTTTGTTTGTGCTGGTGACTGGAGGGAGTGGGCTGGGCTGACAGATGGTAGATATTACAGAGTCTAAGAGATAAGGGAATTGTCGGGGAGAGTATGATGAGCGATGTGGGTGGGATGTTGACGGAGAGAGAGGCAGAACATAAGTATGTTTCTTGTTTTGTCAGTGGGTGTGGGGAGTATCTAATAGGTGTACAGGGCAGCAATCGCATCCCCGGCGGGGAGTATCTACGACGACGACGACGAGGAACCGGGTGGTGAGGGGAGAGGCCCAGCAACAAAGAGAAAGTTCGATGATGGGATAATACAACAGCGGATGGAGGAAGACAGAGAGCGGGTAGGCTTCACCAAGAGAAGGTCTTTGGGTACTATTAACTAACGAAATGCAGCATAAACGTCTTCGTGAAAATATATGGGCAATCGGATACCCGGACTATGACGGTCACAATCCTGAGTTTGAAAAGTCATGGGATCAGCAGAGTGATCTAGGTCCAGATGACTATGAGATTATGAGGGAGGAGAATCAGATCTTGGCTTCGTCGATCGCGTGAATCATTCACCATTTCTGAGTTGTTGGCTTTTGGTGTGCAGAGGCATGGGTGTTCATAGGGCGTCCTAGGGTCATCTCAAGAGGTATTTGGACCTCATTCACCCGGGAATGATGGCAATTCCTGGTTTGTCGTTCATTGGTTCCTAGCTATAAACTGTTCTTTGGGTGCGGCGTTACAGGATGGATAATCTGTACTTTTACATCTCCTACTTTGCATATACAGCGAGGAGGGAGGGAACGCTGTTGTTTTTTGTTTCTACCTGTACACTAGGCATGCATATATGGAAATGGAAGTGCTAAACAGATTTTAAGGACTTTGTACAAGGTGCAAGGACACCAGTCCTACACCAACCTTTAATCATGGGATACTATTCCTAAAATGTACATTTCCACAGTAATCTCCTCTACTCCAAGACCGCAACAGCGCCAAGATCCTTCAACGTCTTCTGTATCTTCTCTGCCTCCTCCTTCACAAGTCCCTCCTTCAACATCTTCGGCACAGACTCCACAAATTTCTTTGAATCAACAAGTGACAGGCCAAGAAGAGATTTGACCTCCTTGATGATCTTGGGCTTCGCCGCGATATCGAATGATTGAAGCTTCAAGTTAAACATTGTCTTTTCGATAACCGGCTCTTCTGCAGCCTCCTCCACCGCGGCGGCAGCAGGGGCAGCCGCAGCCGCCGGTGCAAAAGATTGAAGCGCAATATCGGGGATGTTGAGGCGTTTCTGTGGTGGTTGCGGTGTTAATAGCAATCTTGGCGGGGTAAGGCAGATACGGGGGGTCGTAGAAATAGGCTTCAGAACTTCAATTGGAACTAAAATTGCGCACCTTCAATACTGAAACTAAATCCGCGGTCTCCAACAGTGTTAGTCCGGAAATCTGGTCGACAAGCCCAGAGATCTTAGGATCAACAGCGACAGTAGAGTTCCATCGTCGAGGTACAGTAATAGGTGCGAACCTAAGAGACGGTGAAACGGCGACCGAGCGGGCGAGACGTGTACAGCACCTTGATGCGAGAGCCATTGTAAATGATGTCCTTTGGTAGAGGAGACGAGCCTGGCGGGTGAGGATATCGAATTGGGAGGAAGTTGAAGATTGAAGATTGCCGTTGAAACTTTTCGTGGTGAGGCTAATATCTGGTGACTAAGCCACAGAATGATTTATGCCAAGTCATGCCGTCGAGGCTTAACCCTTACAGTGAGAAGGGAAGACTCCATCTTCTCATCTTCACCCTTTCACCCATCTCGAGTCGTGAGTTCTTACTCGTGCACCTTTGTTTCCAGCCAACCATCACCCACAAGCTAGTACTCCTACGTCATGTCCGAATCTGGTACTCCCGCCCCCGAGACCCGCAAGGCTCGCCACGAAAAGGTCGCCTTTCGTTTCTGTCGCGAATGGTACGTTCTGTTAAGCTTCTCTATAAGCTCTCACTAACCCCCATATAGTAGTAACATGCTCTATCCACACGAGGACCGCCTTAATAATACCCTCCTCTACCGCTGCCGTACCTGTCAAGCAACTGAGAACGCGTCAAACTACTGTGTCTTCCGCAATATCCTAGGAGGCTCCGCGGGTGAAACGGCAGGTGTCACTACGGATGTTGGGAGTGATCCGACATTGCCGAGAACAAATAAGGCGTGTCCAAATTGTAATGAGACTGAGGCAGTGTTTTTCCAGAGTCAGCAGAGAACCGAGGATACAAAGATGGTAAGTTTTATATATTCTAGGTGATGTAGGATGGTGTGCTAATGATAATGATGATGGACAGAGGCTATTTCATGTGTGTTGCGTTTGTGGGCAGATTCATGAGAATTATAGGAAATAAGTGATTTTATCAATGGAGGACAGGTCGTTTTGGTTGTTTTTCAATGGGCTTTTTGTTTTGTATGATATAATACAGTGGTGCGGCGATGGCGTATGGACAAGAAATTGATAAGGACAGACTTAATATATGGGAATGCAAAATATCTTCTAACGGCTCATTCCGTGCTGTACAGTGAAAGAGTAGAGAAGCTTATACGTTCATGGGAGCCAAGGATAAGATCTTTGACCACTTCTTACGCTTCAACTCTTCCCCGACGACACCTGAAACATGATTGATTAGCTTTCACTGTCCAACCCAGTAATCCACCAGTGCTATAAACTAGAGCCCCTCTCACAGCCATTAAGAAAGGGCAAACCTACTACTCAGCCTAGTGCCCAATGGATCGCCACTCTTATTAACCAACACACACGCATTGTCGTCAAAGCGAATATAGCTCCCGTCAGGCCTCCTATACTTCTTCTTTGTCCTGACTACAACCGCATGACACACATCCCCACGCCTAACCTTCACAGCCGCCTGAGCAGTAGCAGACAAATCATGGCCGAGAGACCGCTGTTTCTGTATAACCACGACTATCTTATCGCCTATTTGCGCTGTGTTAGAGATAGATGTAGCAAGAGCGAGACTGGTTCTTGTGACATACCGATTCCAGCAGGCTTCTTCCGCTTCAGTACTTGTGCACATTCAACGAGTGCAGCGCCGGAGTTGTCGATGCAGGTGAGCATCGACTAGACTATCAAAGTCAGGACACTCCAAGGAAAAGAATGGGGGGTGGGTGGGGAATGCCTTCAATTGGATCATTCCTAAAGGCCTTGTTGCGAACATTGTCTGTGGGGGGTGCGTGGTGGGAAGTTAATGGGATTTGTGGTGGAGGATTCAGAGTTTATGTGGGTTGTTGCCGGATATGGTTTAGGCGAGTAGAGGGATGCCAAGTGATGGATGAAGAATCATAGGGTAGCACTCGGGACATAAGATATCACTCGGTGTGGGGTTGCTATGGGGAAGTCCGGTAGTGGGGGGGGTTGGGTTCCTGGGTTGGGTGGTACGGAATGTGATGAGTGTGAAGTGAATGGGTGAATGGATGGGTGAATGAATTGATGAGGCAGAAGTAATAGATATATACAGCTTCAGACCCTCTTGTAACAGGGTGTTTCGGGGTAAATCTACTGATGCTGAGGGTTCCTCTCATCACGTGGATGATTGTAACTCCCATGAGGTTCTCGGATGTACGTAAGGGGAGACACAACCACTGGCAATCAGGGGAATTGCACTGTTAGTACGCAGATTGTTTCTACTTCAACGGGGGGGTTCGTGATACGGGGTATGTACGCGTACCCTCGAAACCTCCCCTTAAACCCCTCAATATATAATACCCCCTTCTCTGCTCCCCCATAAACACACTTGCCGTTATCTCTCTGCTGCAACTGGAGATGATGGATCACGAACTGGGCTATAGGAACGCCACCGGTAAGACCCGTAAGGGGGGTCGTCGGTCTTGGATGCCGTCCGCGGTTAAGGGAGTGCTGGAGATACCACCCATGACCCATGTACCGCCGAGATGAGTGCAGCGGACAAAGGCGAAATCTCAAAAGTTTCGATCGTGATATCCAGGATAAATACTTGAGCGAAATAAAGAAAAACATCATTCGATTTGCTTGGTAGCCACCACCACCTCTAGCTGTGTTTTGTACCACACCTGTGTACCATAGCCGCCTTGTTTTCTGCAGCTGGATGTGGTGGGAGAGAAGTCGTCATGTAGATCAAAGGCGTAGTTTAGCAGGAACAACAACAAGAGAGAAAGAGAAAGAGAGAAAGGGAAATATCTATTGAAATATTAAATATTATAACAGATATAATCTCTTTGCGCAATCCAGATCCCCCCCACTACGACTGTCTTTGATCCTCCTCCGGTCTAATCTGCAGATCTTGATTATTATTCCACCGCGGGGCCCCTGTCATGCACATATATATATTTTTGTTCTCCCGGTCTTCCACCGCGTTGCTTGACTTGGCCCCCGAGTTGCAGCTGCGTGGTTTGTCGGCGCGTGTCTCTTCTCACCTGCGCGCCTCGCTTCTTCTCATCCTCCCTCCCAGTAGAGAGTGACAGAGACAGACAGAGACAGAACAGGGACAGGACAGGACAGGACAGGACAGGACAGGACAGGACAGAGACAGAGACAGGACAGAGACAGAGACAGGACAGAGAGAGAGGAAGTGTGCTGCCTTTCCTTCCTTCCCTCCATTCCCTAAACCAGCCAAACCTGTTACTGTATCATATCTCCCTTTCTTGTTACTCCTGAATCTTCTCCATCCCTCCACTCCTTCTAATTCTCTCTCCATCTCACATACACATACATACACATACACATACACCTACCCCTCCTGTCAAAGAGCGCTGCGTGCTCAAACAGGACAAATGGCGCGCCCTACAAAGTACCAGTTGACACTTAGCCAGCTCGCTGAGTTTGACGACCTACTGACTGATGCGCTTGTTGATCGCGTATGTATATTTCAACCCTCGCTCCTAACCCTTCAAGGGGGAGGGGATAAAGATGAAGTGTGAAAAAAATAAAAAAATAAAAAACCAAGGTTTGTTGACATGACGCTAACTCGCATCGTCTGATAGGTCTACTACTGGACAAAGATTCGCAAAATGAAGCACAGCTACCATCCGAACCGGGGAATAAAGTCTGAGGATGTGGTTAGGATCATCGTGGATGAGGTCGTGCGGAATAAGAATACTTCAGGAGCGCTGGACAAGCTTATGGAGTGAGTCGCATTTTATGGTGTCTGGATGGGTGGGCTGGACTGACTATAGGATGATGAATAGGCTTAACGGGGTGAAACAGTTTCTGAACAAGGTGCTCTACAAGAATCCTAACGCTGAGGTAGATTTCATTAAGTACGCTCCTGCACCCCTTACGTCTTATATCTCTTTACACATCTCCTCTAGCTACTCTGCGACGTATCAATTGACTAAAAGCCCCTCTGCATAGACACGCCCGCCGCTACCTCTCCATGTATGCTCCCGACTCACCGTTCGAGATCGGCTCTACCAACCGCTATAACCCACTCTCCCCGGAAGCCTGTGTTCTCTCCCGCCGCGTCTTTCACCGTGGCGACACCATTAAATACCTCACAGGCGCTATGGTTCCTATGACCTCCAGCGAGGAAGACGAGTTTGCGGGTTCACAGGCTGATTTCAGCATTATATACTCTTCCCGTGTTGGGGGGATGTCACTCCTTCTAGGGCCAGCCCGTTTCGTAAACCACGACTGTGAGCCAAACGCGAAGTTTGTCACGACCAATAAGGAGAATGTCACTCTTATCATCGAACGGGATGTCGAGCTAGGCGAGGAGATCACGGTGAATTACGCGGAGGACTATTTCGGTGTTGGAAATAGGGAATGCTTATGTCGGACCTGTGAAGTGCAGATGAGGAATGGGTGGGCATCGAGTACGCTCTCTGAAGAAGAGGAGATTGATATCGACAGTCTGGTGCCTGGTGCTATTGTGACTAGACGGTCATCACGGAAGCAGCGTGTGTCTATGACGAGTCTTGAGGTGCCTGAGCGGAAGAGAAGGAAGAATAAGGGCGTTTTAAGCCCGCCCGATAGTGACCGGGGGACATCTGTATCTGCGAGTGAGGCTCCGAGTGTAGTGGGTGGGTTAGGGACGCCAAGTGGTAGTCGTAGTCCTGCACCCGAGGATGCACCTGCTACACCGCCAAAGACAGAGACTGCTACGCCGGCTGAGGTAGATATTTTGAAAGAAGTTGAGGTGGTCGAGAAGGTCTCAGAATCGTTGTTGGCACTCTCGGGGGTAGTAGCGGTGGTAGATGAAAGTGAAATTAAGGAGGAAGAAGAGAGCACTGTTAATAGTGAAGAGGAAGAGAATGAGGAAGAGAGCACTGCTAAAGAAGAAGAAGAAGGGAGCACTGTTAAAGATGGAGGGGAGACCGCTGTTAAAAGTGGAGAGGAGAGCACTATCAAGGATGAAGAGGTGCTAGAAAATAAGGCTAAGAGTGAGAGGGAGGCATCAATAGAGTCTACTATTCCTGACGAGGAGCCTCGTGAGGTTAGAGTTGGGAAACTAGTCTCTCCGGATTTTACACATAGTTTTGGACTCTCTGCTCCGTTATCTGCGATGACTGTGGCACCGCAGACAGAGCCTACAATCTACGAGTCCGACTCGGAGCTATCAGAGTTTACTGATATTGCTGATTCTGAAATTGACGATTCGATCCTCTCCCTCTCTTCCCAACCTCTCAACACTAAGAAGTCAAAGTCGAAATCAAAGAAGTCTAAGAAATCAAAGAAACCGAAACCTCCAACCAGCGTGCCGACACCCCGCCGCGCCTCGATTTCTGCACTTCCACCTGCAGTAATAGAGCCACCGCGTAATCGTGTTCCAGGGGATTACTTATCCTGGCACTTGAACACCGAGGGAACCAAATGCGTGTGTAGTGACTGTAAGAGGGCTTTCGTACATGACGATAAATGGTATGTGCCGAGGGCATGTAAGCGTTGCGAAAGACATAGTAAGATCTATGGCTTGGTCTGGCCAAAGACCGTTAAGCGGAAGAACGACTCCGAGGTACTATATACCCATCCTCTCATCGCTTCTTTGGTGAATACTAACGTATCATAGGAACAAATTGATGACCACCGCCTAATCCAACGCTACGTAACCGCCTCAGAACATAGAAAGGAACAACGAAAGCTGGAAGAAGAAACTGCAGCTGCAGAGGCAGTAAGGGCAAGGAGAAGGGGTGCTTATAATCCGACTCCGGAGCAAGGAAAGAGAAAGAGAAAGCGAGGTGTAGAAGATGAGATGGAGGATATTGATGGAGTTTTCGACGCGCTGAAGAGACGGGGCGGTAAGAGGAGCAAGCTGGAGGATGCGGTGATTAGGTAGGTGGGTAGAAAGGTAAGAAAGTAAGAAATGAAATGAGATGCTCTTGCTTTCGTGAGAGGGTGTGTTTAATGTCTTGATCGGTGTTGGGGTCCGGTTTTAAATTCCTTTCTTTTTTTTGTTTTATTTTCTTCTTTGGGTCTTTCTTTTCTACCCTCCTTTTTTCCCCTCACAACCTTTTCTTCCTATGTGAGAGTGGGATTTGTATACTTATAAAATGGTCCGATTCGTGTGTGGGTTTGTGTGGAGGGTTTGATTTGGCTGATTTGGCTGGCTACTGGGTAGTCTCCTTACCCTTACCTACTCGACTCCCATGCTTTATTTCTCTCATTATGGGCTTTCTTTGTATAACTGTACTATAACTTTTTTTTTTCATCCTCAGAGCTTTTAAAAAAGCGGCGGTTTTTAATTCTTCATCTTCTTTGGCCTTTATATTTAGGAGGAGAGGGCGTTGATTTTGTTCCTCTTCTCTTCTCTTTAGGCGGGATTTGGAGTTAGGACATGTTTTTTCTCATTTGTTTACAGTTACTGGTATGTTAGAATGTTATTATTATGTACTAATGTTTGTATGTACAATAACCCCTTTGTAGTTGCCTGGGGCCGTTTAGCTTTTACCCAGTGTTATGTGGAGGTTCTATAAATGTACAATCATATCCAGTTATTTGGTGGGCGTTGTCAGGTCACGTTTAGATGTTGGTTGCGTCTCCTCATACTCGTGTATGTACCATATTTTAGGTTGCACCCTATTGTAGCTTCTGAAAGTACCCAATACCCCTCCCCCACCATCGCTACCAACAACTACCCCAATCACACATCCATAAATGGCCAACTACACACCCACCCACCCTATTGCTGATCAGGGGAAGTCAATAACGGTGAAAGGATGGGTAATCACAACTCATAAACTGCCTATCCTTAAGAGCGGCGAAATCGACACGATGAGTAAGATCCTGGGTATCGCACCACCGGAGATGATCTTTGGGAACAACCTGGTCGAGGTTAAACATGAGTCTGGGTGGGGGATTAGTTTCAATGCGCTAGATGCTCTGAGTGGTGTGGATAAGACAGGAGAGAGTATGTTGAAGGTGTCGTATAGTGAGAGTTGGACAAAGATGAGGGAAAGGGTGCATGAGAATATCAAGGAGGTCGTTAAGCCGTTTGATTGGACTTATACTACGGGCTATAGGGGGAGTACGGGTGGGGAAAAGGTATGTTCGGTTTGGGGTACTGGGATGGATGGATGAATGAATGGTAATGTGTTGTAGGAAACGCCTCCGGCAGCTTCGGGGTTTACGGGTACCAATGAGCTTATTCCATTCGATCGTTTGAAGCAGCCAGACCCTATCTTGTTATTTGATGAGGTTGTGCTCTATGAGGACGAGCTCGCAGATAATGGTATCGCTATTCTAAGCGTTAAGATTAGGGTCCACCCGGAACGCCTTTTTATTCTCTCGAGGTTCTACTTAAGACTCGATGATGTTCTGTTTAGGATTAGGGATACAAGAGTCTACATTGAGTTTGCTACTGACGAGGTTCTCCGGGAGTATCAGGCTCGTGAGGATACCTACGCTCAGGTTAGGAGTGTAAGTTTTCGTACCTGGGTCTGGAGTGATGATAATTGTGGTAGTGTTGGTGCTGATTATTTTGTGTAGAAAATGTATGGACGGTCCCAGGAGGAGATACCATCTTTAATGCGGGATCCTCAGTTCGTTTCTGAGTTGATTCCCATTGTTGAAACGGTGAGGGAGAAGGCTGTTATAGGGAGTGGGTAGATCCACCTATACGAGAAGTATAAGGAGTACGATCACGGGCTGATGAGGCGTTTGGTGTTTTTTTTTGTTTTTGTTTTTGTTTTTGCTGGCTTTATTTCCATGTCTTATTGGGTCTTATCAAAAGGTCTGGGGGGTTTTGTGTCTGTAAGGAATCCCAACTGTCTGTGCACGCTTAGAGCCCTTGCATGAAGAGCCGCATCACGTGATCGGAATATATATTTTTCCGGTTTGATGCGGGGTCTGCTTTTAACTTAGGATTTGCTTCACAGTATGGCTCCTGGTTTGAATAGCTAGGCTTTATATAGCAATTCATTATTCAATACTGGATTTGTGAAGTTTTTGCTCACTTATGATACATTTCACTTTTTTACAGTAGGTTCTAATGATGAAATCATCACTCTTTTGCCTTTGTTTGCGGAGCCGCTTAGTTATGGTGGGGGTATGACATCGATATTTACGACATTCCTCTTAAGAGATCCTCAAATCTCGCCTATCACTCGTATAAACATCTAATATCCAATGGCTACTCGAAACGCCTACTCGTGTGTGAGATTGGTTACTCGGTCGGTACGTCTCAATTCCCCTCAAGTTTCTCTTTTTTACCATTTCATCGTAGTAATAAGATTTGATATTAGACATCTAGAGCACTCCCACGGCCATTTCTGGGGTCTCGTTCATTCCATATATCTCAATGGACATCTGCACCACCTGCTACTGCGGTTCCCAAGACAGAAGATCCTGTGGTTAAATCGCCACCCCCGCAGCTAGGCATGGTCGAGCGTGTGGGTAAGAGTTTGCGTGAACTTATGCCAAACACGACAGAGCAATACGTTGCATATGGTGTTACACAGGAGCTGTATAATGAGTGTGGTAACCAGGCTGCCTATATGGAGGGTATGGAATTATCAGAGAGTGCAAAGTTCTGGTATGAAGGTTAGTTAGCTTATTCTTTCTATAAACGAAAGCTTGAGGTGCTTATGTGTATTTTTTTTTAGTGTGTAAAAGAAAGCCTACTTTTGCATCATGGGCACAGGTAACAGCGCTTCATATGTGGATGCTCGTCGTCCGTATTCGCGCCTTTGAACCAGATAATGTTCAAACCTGGCAACAACATTTCGTTGACCACTTCTTTTACGATTCTGAGGGGAAGATGGTACTAAATTACAAGGTACTTTTCTCTCTCTCTCTCTCTCTCTCTCTCTCTCTCTCTCGTCTTCTCACAATACTTCAAGACTAACAAATAATAGCTTACAAGCGCACAACAACGTAAAAAGTACCTTAAGGACCTCTACTCACAGTACCGCGGTATGGTTACAGGTTTCGACGAAGGTCTTATAAAGGGTGATGCAGTCCTCTCCGCTGCAATCTGGAGGAATGTATTTGATGCAGATCCAGACGTTGATGTGGAACTGCTAGCTTTGATCACGAGTTATGTGCGTAGAGTCATTTCGGGGCTTGATAAAGTTGAGGATGATATTATATATAAGGGGAAGATCAAGTTTGGGCTGCCGATGGATGAGGAACCGCATGTAGCGTATAGGAGCAAGTATTTGGAGAGAGTTATGAAGGAGAAGGGGGTGGTTTAAAGGGTTAGGATGTTGGGAATTGAGTGTAGGTTGCTGTATAGTGGATGTTAAGCTACTTGGGGTTTATAAGAGGGGTGTATACTTATCATTGTATCATTGTGTAGAATTAAAAATCTCTATTGCTTTTCATGTGATGCCCTAAATTCATTACAGAATGAGGATAATAACGTATACGATTTTCTAGAATCATGAGAAACTTTATCTCCTATAATAGAAAAAACAAAATTTCGATACATTCTTATGTGATAAAGACTAGAGATCAGAGCATATATTGTCGAGTGATAAATCATGAACCGACATATTCACACATGAACAAACCTCTGGCCCAGGTCATCCACAACCAAGCTTAAAATTCTTAAAAACTCTCCCCATAGGTGTCTTTATAATGGGTTCGTTTAAAGAAAAAAATTAAGATAGGTTAGGTTAGACGGGGGTGATACCAAGAGAATCTATGTCACTGATCCGAAAATACCCTTGGAATAAACGGAAGCCCAATTCTATTTTTTTTTAAAAAGGTGACAGCTATTGAAAACGAGGGAGGAAGTTAATAGCAACATCATGATATGAAAAAAAAATACTCCCCTAAGAAAAGAAGAAAAGAGCCCGAACAAGAAACAAAACTTTTTTTGCTGTCGTTCATACATACACATATCTACGTCCACCTAAACATCCTCATCACTAACACTCTCATCCTCATCACCACTAACTTCCTGGTTCTCCCTCTCCTTCTTATCCATTAATGCCTGCAGCTCTGCATCGTCGTTCTCAGTAACCGCCTTCGGTGCCATCTTCACCACACAGTTCCCTCCGGCCGCAGAAATACTCTTCTCAATTTCTGTGATTGCCTCCTCAAGCACCTGGATTCCTGTGTTCTTGTCCAAGCATTGTGAGGTCAACACATATAGTGGTGGAGAGACCAACTTGACCTTTACGGGGGTCTCGGGGGTGTTTTTGGCTTCTGCTTTTCGAAGGGAATCCTTGACGGCGTCGATGCCTTCATAGCCGAAACATGTCACTTCAACATCGGCGCGGACTTTTGTAGGCTGCGGGGTGAGACGCTTGGAGATGTAGGTAGTTAGTTCGGCGCGGACAGCATCGGAGGGAAACACGATGCCTTCCCAGACGTCGGGGTTACTGTTGTGTGGAGTGTTAGGGAACGAATAATAATCTTAGTCCGGGGGTAATCTCACGTTATCGAGAACTTGAACGCATCAACAGCGTGACCATATTTCTTCATGAGTGGCCACCCGATATTCTCGTAAAGCTGCTCGATTGGCTCTTTTGTCTTTTCTGCGACATGTCGTAGGATGGAGTGGACCATCTTGGACTTATTAAATCTCTCCTCGCACTTAACGACATCCTCGGCGGAGACACGACGCTTAGAGAGATCGATATAACCTATTCCACCGTATTAGTGGTCCCACTATTTTTGGGGGAATTTTTTGATAGCATACCTTTCTCTTTATCAACACGCAAGACAACAACGACTTCGTTCCGGCCAACACGGATAAGCTTCTGAATAGACCTGATACGCCTTCGGGACAGCTCGCTGAGGAGGATCATGCCGTCGATGTTGTCGTATTCGAGGAGCTTGACGTAGGCTCCCATCTCGGCGATCTATATCACATGAGCCACCGGGCTACAGGGAGAGAAGAAGAGACGTACCTGCTTCACGTTGACCATGACATAGCTGTCAACTTCTGGATATTTCTCGGGGTAGTAGCGGGAATTTGTGAGCGACATGATTAGGGTTTTGCTGTGTGCGCGATGCGGGGTGGGATATTCTTTTTAGATTTTAGTCTTTTAGAAACCTTTTCGGTAGTGTATGTGTTTTAGGGGACCGGGGTAGGTGAATGCAGGAGAGAGAGGGGGGGGGGGGGCAGGGCGATGTACTGATGTTGGAGGAGGAGCGGTGGGGTGGAGTGGGGTGTGGTCGTTGTTAGGAGGAGTCATCCCACCAGTGAATTTTCTTTTTGGGAGCCTCATTCGTTAATGTGGAAGTAGGCTGATAGAGAGTAAGTTGACCCCCATTTTGAATAAGGAAGAGGCCGTACATATATTTCTTGACTGGATTTAGGGTACTATTAAATATATTTATTCAAGGCTCTATATATCAATTTTAGCCTTTATCTCGCGGGAATCTTTATCTCGCGGTAGTCTTACTCTATTCCTTTTTGTTCCGTGGTATATTTTATTTTATGAGAGCTTTTTATTCAGTTAGGTCTTTCTTATGAGGTGCTTCTATTTCATAAAGCCTTTATCTTATTAAAACTTTCTATCCAATGAATCTTGGTATTTATCTCAAGATATGAATTATGGTAATGATTATTTTGCTAGGAAAATCCAATCTCTAGATATCTCAACATATACTCGTAAATTAATCTAACGCCTCGCGAGTCTCCTCACTTTGATCTCTGTATCCATTTAGTCAGTAAATTACTCTTCGAGGAACTTCAAGATAAATACCCAGCTCTCCCGTCCACTCTTCAAGCTCCTTCACAACAGCCTCCAGATCACCAACCCTCTCATCAAGCACATCAACCTGGTTTTTATACTTCTCGATATCCGCGTCTATTCCCCATCAGCCTCGGACTAAACAAGTAGCATCAAGTAGGGTTACATTTCTGCCTCAAGTACTCGCTATCAGTCCCCAAGCCTTCAGCCGCATTCGCCATAGCCTGATAGCGCCCCTTCGCGTGCAAGTTGATACGGTTCAGGAGATCCAGATCACCTATTGTAGCCTGTGTATCTGCACGAATAACATTCTCAAGACTCTACCAAAGCCAAAGTCAGTCACCTCAAAGCCCCCATAAGAGGCGAAATAAAATAAAAAGAACATTCATACAGCCAGAACATCATTCACACTATTCGCAGTCTTTTGAGCCGCCATCGTTCATGAGTGACAGAGCATGCCCGAACCTCGGCGGTAACCCTGCCTAGACCTCTACCGCCAAGCCTTGAGCGCCCCACGTCGTGTTTGCCAATTTTTTTTTTACAGAGCAAGAAATATCTACACCATCAATTCATACTTACATAGCTAGCAAAAACAACAACAAAAATTCTAGAAAATATGTTCCGACGAACTCTCCTCCAGCAATCCCGTCAATTCACATCTCGAACCCTCCCCAGGTCATCACTCATTCTCAGACAATGTCAAATCCCCCCACTCTCCCGGCGTATATCCACCGAAGCAGCCCCAGAGCCCTCGAATCCCACTCCGTCTAAATCCAACTCACAAAGTAACTCCGAACCAGAGATCCCTAATAAATCACTCGAACTAGAAAACCTCAAGAAAGAACTCGAAAAGAAAACCGAAGAAGCCAAAGACTTCAAGGTACCCCCCCACTACCTCACCATAACCACAACCACAACCACAACTAACCCTCCCAACCAATAGGACAAATTCACTCGAACCGTCGCCGACTTCCGCAACCTTCAAGACCGTACCGAGCGTGATAAAAAGTCTGCTAAAGACTTCGCAATCCAGAAGTTCGCAAAAGACCTAGTCGACAGTGTCGACAACCTCGATCGAGCTCTCTCAGCCGTTCCAGAATCGAGCAGGAGTGATGCTGAGAAGAACAAGGAGTTGGTGGATCTATATAATGGGTTGAAGATGACTGAGAGTATACTTCTAAACACACTCAAGAAACATGGGTTGGAGAAGATCGATCCCGTGGGGGAGGCGTTCGATCCGAATAGACATGAAGCTACATTCCAGGTTCCTATGGCGGATAAGGAGCCAAATACGGTTTTTCATGTCCAGCAGACAGGGTTTGTGTTGAATGGGAGGACAATCAGGGTAAGTGGTTTCATTGTGAGCTTTTGAATATGGGTTGTGCTAATATGTTGTAGGCTGCTAAGGTGGGTATTGTTGCGAGTGCCCAGTAGAGATTTTGTGGGGGTAGAGTAAAAATAATGATAGGTTTTATGTATTTTTTATGGTTTTATTTCTTCTGGTGTCTATATTGTTGTATGTATATAGTGTTCACATCTCCCTCCTCTTATCTCTTAGGCATTACAGGGCATTCGGGTTCTGTTTATAAAAAAAGGTTCATTTGTAAATATCAATCATAAGGGTATCGGTACTGGATTGGGTGGAGGTTACGAACGTGAAGCTTTTAAATTATAATACAGATGAATTAACAGCATGCTATTTTACAACTAAAGAGCTTAAACTCAGGGAAAATATCAATCATCAATCCCCATAAACTCCTCTTCATCCACGCCCCCATCACTGACACCCTCTCCATCACTTTCATCTCCTGCCAACTTCCTTTTTTTACTAGCCTCCACTGCCCCCCTCTTTCTATCCACTCTCTGTCTCTCATAACCACTCTTAGTACTAATCCTCCCCTTTGCTCCTTCCACCACAGCCCTTGCCTTTACACCCCTCTTCTTCAACTCCTTCCTTTCTCTCTTACTCGTCTTTGGCAACGCATCCAACAACCACTTCTGCACCCCACCAACCACCACCTCACCCCTCATCTTCTGTGATGTCGCAATAACGTTCGCAATACCTTTAACATAGCCTATATCCTCCTTCGTATAATACGTCACCGCCTCCCCACCGGCCCTCCCCGCGCGCCCAGTCCGCCCAACACGGTGAATATACGCCACTACGGTAGTAGGGATATCATAGTTCACAACTAACCTAACACCAGCAAAGTCGACTCCTCGTGCTAGTAGGTCTGTTGTAATGAGGACCCATATTTCACCTCTTCTAAAGCGATCCATGACCTCCTCGCGTGCAGTGTCGGTGAGGGAGGCGTGTAGGACAGCGATACGCCCAGGGGTTGGTAGGTCGTACATTATCTCATTGTAGAGCGCTTGTGCACGGGGGATGCTCTGAACGAAAATGAGGGCCGGTGGGTTGAACCGGGTTGTGAAGAGTTGGCGGAGAGCGAGGAGTTTACCCGGCTCAGTAGCGGTGTAGGTGAGGGATTGGGATATTGTTGGGAGGGCAGTGTCTTTGATGCCTACTATGAGCCGGAGGATTGTTGCGTTGGGCTGGGGTGTTGGTTCTTTGGGGGTGGGAGATGTAGGCTCGTCGAGTGTGTTGGGGAGCATCATGGTTCGTGCAATCTCTTCAGTACCGCTGCTGATAGTAGCGCTCCAGAGACTTGTTCGTAGTTCTCCTTTGGCAGTTTCTCGTAGTGATTTCCATATACCCAGTGTTTGGTCGCGGAATAGTTCGTCGAGCAGGACGTCTGCTTCGTCCAGTACCAATCTACGCACCTTTTCGAATTCACCTTTGCCTTCTGGACTCTCGATTGCGTGTAGTAGGAGTAGAGGCGTAGATACTAGTATATCACTCTTGACGTGAATCCCCGCCTCTTCGCCCTTCACTGATGTAGCTGCCATGCCTTTACGCATCAGTGATACCTTCACTCCTGTTCCTACAGAGAGCTTCTTTATTTCGTTGACAATCTGGCCAGCAAGCTCCTTAGTGGGTGCTAGAATGATGGCCTTTATACCGCGCTGCTCCTCCTCGGACTGCTTCCGAGCTGCTAAGATGCCATCTAGTAGTGGAACAACATATGCGAGAGTTTTCCCAGACCCCGTAGGCGCGCAGGTGAGCAGGTCAACATCACCGGGGATAAGAGCCGAAACACCGTTCTTCTTCATCAACACGGGAAGAGCGCCCATCTGGACTTCTGTAGGTTGTGTGTAACCCTGTGCGAGGATATTCTCATAGACACGTTTTGAGAGTGTGTAGCCATGAGGTTTTGAGCGGAGCTGTGAGAATGATGTGAGTGGTGGAATGAGAATCTGTTGTTGTTTCTTCTTCTTTTTCTTCTTCTTGTCTTCTCCTTCAATTGACTCTGTAGCTCCCGGTAGTGGGGAAGAGAGAATAGTGAATTTGAGTTTATGCTCCCAGAGCGTCTTCCGAATTGCGTCTTCACCCTCCTCCACCACCACCTCCCCCACTACATCCTCAACCACCTCCACAGGTTCATCAATTACGGCATCGCTGTCTTCATCGTCGTCTGTAGTAATAACCTTCTGCTTCTTCCCCCTCGCGCCCATACCGAAGAAGTCGAGTTCTTTCGGAATCGCATCAGGTGTAGTAGTAGATTTCCGTTTTTTCGGAGTACTTGAGAGACCACGGGAGGGAATGTTGGAACCTCCGGATGCGCCTTTTGCAAGAGAGGTGCCGCGAGAGAGGAGACGAAATATGTCTGCCATTGTTGTGAGTGGTGATAGTGGGGGTGCTTGCGGTGGTGTTGGGTAGAAAAGTTTTTGCCAAGAGTGGGAAGTTCCGTGGTGGGTTGCGGCATGGGTAATCACTCAGTAGATTTAGTGTTTGTTAAGTATTTATACTTACATATATGCATGATGATGATGATGATGATGGATTCAGTATAAGTATGCAGCCTCCCGACTGTGGTACTATGGAGGGTTTGTTTGAAGGATTATTGTGTCTGATTGGCTTGTCGGGTGGTTGGGTATTCTATTGTCTTCATTGCCGGGATAGAACGTAGATCCCATACTATGGGTTCCCAAGGAAGGTTTCTCAACTACATGTATATATAAGCCTCATTCTCTCATCAATCTATCCTTCCCCCTCACCCTTCTATTAACCTTGCACACCATCAAGAGCATCTCAGAAAACACATCCAGACTCACGATCCATACAAAGAATGATTTATTATGATGAGCTCAGGTACAACCGACTAAATTTCAATCAATCAGCACTTATTGACACTAATAAACGCCCCGCCATCGAATGGGTCACCATCTAGATCAAAAGTCTCAAGGGATGCCAGACTCTAACAAAGCTTCTAACACCAAAAGTTTTGTCGTTCTCGAGATAGAATCTTTCCCCAAGAATTTTCACTCAGCGTCCCTAAAAAAACTTCCGTGATCATCTTAATCTATGGGAGCGAGTAGGTTGACAAAAATTCATAGAAAGAGAATTAAAAATACTTTATCAGTACTGGTACGCATCGGCTTTGACATGAATATATTTAAACTAAGCCCTCTCACGAGTGATTCCGGCTACTGAATATATAGGCCTAGATAATAGGCGGAGATTACTACAAGATATTCAAAACCAAGATTGAAGACAACTATAACATACTGTATTAACCATAGGAACAAAGGTAAGGTCATAGTCAACGCGAGTCAGGATATGTATACTTTAGTCTAATAAATTTACTTATTAAGAGTTATATATAACGCTAAACCATAATAACCAAGGACGAAATTGCTACAATTAAACCCAATGAATATGGAGATATAAATAACTAAATATAAAGTCATAAGAATAAGATAAATGCCATGCGACTCATTTTTATAACCTCTTTATGGGACCCGAGCCAGGCCGAAGTAACGACAGTCACCTCAGTACCAGCTCCTTTATTTAGTGTTATTGAAACTATTGATGCTCCCTTTTTCACTAACATACCACTTAGATAAATACGACTCTTTCTTGTATCGACACGAAATCTAGCTTTATATCAGCTCACATAACAGAAACGCCATCCTTATTTCTACAATAAGACCTGATTCTCGATATTAAATTACAGAGGTTGACTTGGGTCGGCCCATTTAATAATGAGCCAGTCCAACCCTTTTCAGATGGACCGGACCAGTCTACGCCATAGTGGTTTGTTATTTAGCCCGGTCTAGTCAGTTTTATATGTACTAGTACTTTCCTATAAGAATAACCACTTTATAAAGATTTAGTATCGCACAAAAACTCTCCTAGAAATGTACTAGAATATGAAGCTCATAGAAGTCTATACGTCGTACATAATATTTAACCAAAGTTATGACTCATATCTTCTAGTTTCTTGCAAATAAAATCTATCATCTAAACCACCTCACAGACTTTATACTCCATAATCGACTTTCCAGTAACCCAAAAGACCCAAATAGCCGGTGCCGACAAAGCCGAAAAGATCACCACTACAATACAAATGTATGCAATAGAATCGGACCAGCCCTCGGGTCTGAGGTTATAAAACTTCTCCAGCATATCCCCAGCAACCCCTCGACGGTTTATTACTGAATATGCACCAACCATCATCGAGATAAAGTTAAACGGGACCCATATCATAATCCAGCTCCTTTGAGATACATTACTTTGTCTTATCTCGAAATGGCTTAATACACCTACAATAATGAAGGGCCCGGAAATAACACAAAAGGCAAGAAACCACGCCGAAATCGCAGGCTTGACGAAACTGTGATTACAAGGGAGTCTAAGTTTGAACTCCTCTGGTGATGGGTCATTGGTGTCTTCAGCTCGGGTTGGGTCGGGGGTAGCTCGAAATTCTTCAACTTCGAATCTACCAAGTGTATAGACAGCGTACTTGTCTGTCAGGTATCTTTGTCCGTGAACATTCTCTGAATTAATTCCTCGAAGGTGCGCTTTTACAATCAAATAGATAAACTCTATTCCCCAACTTTAGCTACTCTACGCGTTCAAGACATGATATAAATAAAGACCTACCCAAAATAATTTTTCCCGCTGAAAATTTCACATAGATTTCCTTTTTACTATCACGAGACTTTATTGATATTCCTTTATCACGTACAACAATCATATCCGGGTCCCAAACCCTTCCAACAGCACAAAGAGTGCCTGCCCTTGCTGCTTGTTGAAGTGGATCCCTTGCGAAGATTGCACCGCGTTTGATTATACTTAATGCTCGTCCAACGCCGTAGTAGGGTAGAATCAACGAACCCAGCGCCATTTCTATGTTGTCTTTAATAGTTTTTTCAGGAGAGGATGGAACAGTAGCTGTGTGAGCTAAAATATTTGCGAGGAAGAAGACTAGAACGTCAGTCCATTTTGTTCTGCGGCAGTAAACATTCTCGGTATTATCAGACATTGCGGGGGGAGGGGGGAACACGAGTATGTTATTGAGATAACACTCAACCCAAGCGAAAGCTTAAAAAGAAAGCGATTGATAAATGGCTGCAGTCAAAGTCCTTTTTATCTATCAATCACTAACTATTAGTTTTCTTAAAAAAATATCGAAAAAAGTAAGGCGTCCACTAGAATCCTGCCAACAGGTTGACCCGCAGTCCATATCTTGAATCAATGATGCGGGCTTTCTTTTCTTCTTTCCACACATCAAGGCTATCCCCCAGATTATTCCTGCATATTCCTCAATGGAGCTTAATTATATAAACTGTTACTTGTTGTTGGTAGACTAATAAGTCTTAAAACACCTACCAGTACGCACTACTTTATATACAATATAAGTAATCTTTGTGCTATTATTCACATTACTCCTAGTTTAAACTATCGATAATAAACACAGTCTCTACTAGTGAGAAAATAAGGTCTGTTCGGTTTGGTGCATGCAACGAAGTCTGCCACAGCAGAAAGACAATAACAACGAATCCTCATTGTCCCCCATTCATATAAATAGACCTTAATATAATCTTCTAAAGCCTTAAAGTTCCTTTGATTTTAATATTAGTTGTTGCGCGGTTCACTTGTGAGGGTCGGGGGTTGTATTGCCTTGTACCAAACCGAACAGACTTTATTTTCTCACTAGTAGTAACCCAATCATCAAAAGAAAAGGGCAGTTTACCAAAGCCCCCCCATGCCAGCACAGTAAGGCAACATCAAGGCGCCTCAAGGTAGACGGAAGATCTTCAGCCCTCCTTCCTTCCCAGAGCGTTATGACGCAACATGTAACTACCCCCCCCCCTTGAAAACAAATACCCAAATCTATAAAATCCCGAAACAAAATAGCACGCAACCGGGCCAAAAAGGGGGAACAATTTCCTTCTTGCACTTTTTTCCCGGTAAAATACCTAGATATCCAAAGCCTTGTACCACTCTAGGGAGGGGGAAAGAGGTGAGCATAAAAAGCCTAAGCCTAAGGTATGTATAAATGCACGTAACAGCCACTCTAGATACTGTCGCTCAGCCCAGTTCTAAACTATTATAAAAGATCCCTTAGCGCCAATCAATCTTTCTAGAATCCATAGCTGTTTATGCAAGTGGTCAATATAAGTGCAGAGTAGAACATTCCTGTGTACATAACAGTATGGAGAAGGAGGTAGGGCTCCTCTCACAAGCTGAAAAGAAAAGAAAAGAAAAGAAAAGAAAAGAGTGTGTGCTTGTGAGATTGTCTTAAATAATCGAACTGTACCTTAGAATAACGGTATGTGATATCGAGCGATAGTGCGGCAAAACCCCAGTCCAAAGAACTTCACTCCCCCCCCCCTTTTTTTTCCCCAGGAACTACATAGAGAGAGGCTCTAAAACCACATGGCCTAAATGACACATAGAAAAGCAAAGTCATATTAACAACATTATGCAGCCGAAAATATGAAAGTTGAAGTTTACACGTGACTTTAATGAGCCGCAAATTAAGCTACATAGACAGAGCGGTAATATTGTGCCCTACACAGATCAGACACTCTAAAACATTATTATTTTATTTTCTCCCTCTCTCTCCTTGATAATCATTACTATAAAACAACATATCCGGAAAGTTACATACCCGCTTAATTCCCCCCATCTATCTTTCTAATAAATACCAATCCCGCCATAGATTAGATTTTATTTATAGTAGTATTAAGAACGCATAACTACCGGCAGATCTTTGTGAATAACTACATACAGTAAATAACCAACACTCTATAAATACATGATATACATCGATCTCTTCCCATATTATTTTTCTACTCTTTCGATACATAAGTTATACGAAATTATTTGTTTATACTATAATAAACCCGCTTGGATGGACACTTACAGTAGACCATAACAGATATCCTAAGTGTTTGGTTATACTACCCCTCTATACCACTAGGCCAGATTAGGAAGTTTTCCTTCGTTATCTGAATGGTGGAGTGATATACCATGATCCGTAAATATTACTATGAAGTTTTGACTTTTAATCTTATTAATAGGGTATTTAATTATAATTATAGTCACTGGTACTTGTTGTTATTAGGAGGAAGCTGGCTCTCGCTCACACTTGCTCTGGCGGCAATGGATTGGGAACTTTAGTTGTAAGGCTTACAGGTAAGCCGGATATTTTCCCCTAACTAGAATGAATTGATTTGGGCCTAATAACAGCTTCTAGTAGTATGGGGCCCTGAGGTGATACCCACTTCTATACCCCAAATCACTACTTCATATATGAAATTCAATAGGCCCTGTTAGTAAGAAAGGAGTAAATGTAAATATTAACACCACCCTATGCACCTAGCCCTTGTTTGGGCCTGTAAGAAAAACTGTGAAAACGGGATTTATCTAACCAGCACCCAACTCCCAAATTTTAATTATACCTCATGTATATATACATTTTAAAATCCACAGCCCATTACGCAAACTTAACACTCTTCACCAAATTCTTCTTAATACCCGTCATTTCACCCCCATATGTACCCTGCAGACCACCCTTATAGATTGCCTTCTTACTTCCCAACTTCTTCTTCGCCGCTTCATACTTCTTCCTCTTCTTCACCCTCGGGTTCCTCACGTCCTTCTTTCTATGTGGTGTGAGTCCCTTATTCTTCTCAATCACATATCCAATCGCCCTCTTCCCATCCTTCTCTTCTTCAACTACTCTCACGTTCCCCCCCACCTTCTCCGCATCATGGTATGCCTTCTTCTCTGCCTTCTTCTGTTTCGACTTGGAAGCGAGCATGTCGTAGTACTCATTATCGCTCTCTGCCTCGCGCATTTCCTTTGCCACACGTTTATCCTCCTCATTGAAGTCTTCATCATCGAGATCAGGACCACCACTTTTACGGCGTGCAGCTTCGGCAGCAAGACGGAGTTCTTTCTCTTTGCGACGCTCGCGGTGTGGAATATCGATATCACCACCAGCATTCTGGCTAGCGAGCTCACGTTTAGTGGATTTGGAGACAATCTGGGAGGTGTAGAAGCGGAGGTTGCGACGACGCACAGCCTTCTGCTCGGCTTCGAGGGAGGCAAGTTGAGTGTCGTCTCCGAAGTCGTCCTCATCGAGGTCGGCGGTGTTAGTAGGGGTTTTCTTAGTAGTTTTTGGCTTAAATATTGTTTTAGTAGGGCGGAAGGATGTGGCAAGAGCTGTGAGGTCTGAGAAATCAGAAGTTTGAGGTGTCTTCTTAGAGGGCTTTGAGGTGGGTGAAGAGGAGTCGGAGTCGGAGAAAGCTGGTGAGAGTTTTGTCCGTTTCCGCTTTGGTTCTTTGGTATCTTTCGCTTTTTTGTCGGCCTTCTTTTCTTTCTTTGATGGGGCCGCAGCCAGTACTTTTCCTCCATCACTATTCGCTTCAGCCTTTCTCTTCCTCTCTACACCCTTACTACTAATCTCCTCTACTTCTAGATCCTTGACCGCATTCCACATCTCCCTACACTTTACAAGCCCCTCCATTACCCCATGTTCCCTTATCTTCATCCCCTGAGTCTGCACAACATCTGGACTACTCAACACTGCAAAATACATGCTCAGCACCCCCAGATACGCACTCAATGCCCTAAACTTCACAATAGCAACCGAACTCTTAACAGTCTCCCCTACCGCCTCTGCAGCTGCGGCACTCAAAGACAATGGTGCATGTAGTGGTTGAAGCTCTGCAAACTCTTCTGCAAGGGGCTCAAACTCAGGATGTCGAGCTTTAAGAATCTTCATTCTCTCATCCGTACTCATAGTCTCTGGGATAACCGTTGGGAGCTCCTCTGTGATAGTAAGCGCTTTCCCTACTGCTGCTACCGATGATTCACTCTTCTCCTTCTTTTCATCCGCTTTCCAGTCATCTTCATCGAACATGAAATCGGCCTCACTCATAGCAGCCAACTGCTTCGCCTGAAGTCTGAGAGCTTCGGCTTCTTCAAGAGCAGCATCTTGTTCAGTCTCGATTACATCACCACCGTAGTAATCGTTCTTTGAGGTCCCCCAGCCCTCCGCGTCTTCATCTTCATCTTCATGGCGATCGTCATCATCAGAATCGTCCATTTGTGGTTTTCGCTTAGAGCCCTTCTCCTCTTGTTCCTCCTCCTCCTCCTCTTCGTCGTCGTCATACTCTTCTTCGGCGGAGCTGGAATCATGACCGTAGTTCTCAAGCGCAAGTACTTCTTCGTCACTAACGTCGCCGTACTCTATCACACACCAATAATCAGCATCTCACCTCCAACAAACCCATTAACAGAAAAACATACCGTCAGTACGTCGCTTCCCAAAATTCTCCTCGTCAAGCATTACCTTGTCTCGTGAGATATGGAACGCATCTTCTTCATCTGGAATGTCCTCCCAGGTATCTACAAATTTAATTAGCACTTCGTTATTTCTACCGTAGAAGTCGAATTGCGGCGTAACATACTTATGGGATTGATTTTTGCGTCATTAGGGTTGAGTTCACGAGGGCCTGAAGAGGCCCCACCAGAAGATTTGCGCTTTTTGGCCATTGTGCGAGTTTTAGTTGTAGGTTGGGGTTGTGGAGCGTGGATTTTTTAGCCCGATAAAAAAGTTCGAGGTGAAGAAATCTTAGCGGCGAATATGGTTATCTTATCGTGATGGGAGATCATCTGATTAGATCTAGGTGTGAAATACTGCCTCACTACAGGTCACTCGAAGCCTAGTTACAACATAAAAAATTGCCACAGCGCCCTACGGTCGACCAGTTATCCCCAAATAATTCTATTTTTTTTAATTTCTAGCAAAGTCTCGGAGATCTCTCAAGTCATCGACTATCAGAAACACGACACTTAATCAACAGTTGCCTCAATACACTCAATCCCATATTCCTCCTTGAGTTCCTTGATCAACGGATCATTAATCTTAGCGTTCATAGGCGCAATAACACCCCTTTCAGCGATAGTCCCGTTAAGAACCTGCTTAACAGCGACAGCGCAGGGAACACCGACGAGGCGAGCCATAGCACTATAACCCTTAGGGTCGCCGTACTCGATGAGGGTTGATGTGCGTGTTTCCTAGTCATTTTCAATAAAAATTAATCAAAAATTAGAGATAGAATTAAGAGTCAAACCTTCTTGCCATCAGCAAGCTCAATAAGAAACTTGTGCTGGAGCATAACCATGTCACGCTCCCCAGGACCGTACTCCATCTTCTGCTCAAGAGTAGCACAAAGGGTGTCGAGTGGGTTACCACGAGGAGTGATCTCAACATCACTGAACAATCCAAGCCACTTCATCCCAGCAACAATCCTCTTCTTCTCTTCGTTATCTGCAAATTGAGTTTTACTACTAATCCCCCAGATCAGATCCTCCTCCTTATCAGAGCTAGATCCCAGAACTTTGGCAAAGGCCTGCTTCCATGGCAATGCCTCCTTCAAGAAATCAACGGGTTCATCAGACAAGAACCCAATATCGACAAGGGTACGAACGAACTCCGGGAACCCTGCATAACGGAGTGTACCACGGATAATGGTCTCTGCCTCTGGGATCCCGTAGCGTTCCTTGTAAGGTGAAGAATCACGGTTCGGGTACGCAACAAATGCAAAGCCAGGGTAGATATGGTATGGCTTAGCAACCCCCATGAGTTTCTCCCCTGAAACCTCTTCAATTTTTCCATCCTTATAGTACTTTGCACTATTTCTAAGCGCGAGCAAGACTCCGCGGGACGACCAGGAGAACTTGTAGCCAAGTGGGTTCCCAGATACCTCAGGTGCAGGGAGACCACCGCAGTATGAGAGGAATGACAAGATCTTTCCACCCTTGCTGTGGACCTCATCGATCATCTTTACGGCGTACAAGTGGTCAATACCAGGGTCAAGACCAATCTCGTTCAGAACTGTGATTCCAGCCTCCTTTGCCTCGGCGTCGAGTTCGGCCATAGCAGGGGAGACATAGGATGTGGTAACGACATGTTTCTTATTCTTGATAGCGGACTTGATGACCTGAACATGGTGGGTGTAAGGGATCAAACTATATCTCAACTATCAGCTATTTACAACTAATTGAAACCCTTTTAGGGAGAGAACTATACCTAATGACGAGATCATGCTTAGCCACCTCAGCGTCCAAAACGCTAGTATTGGATACGTTTAGAGAAATTGGGGTTGCATTTTTAACGCCCTTAGCAAACTCCTTCGCATTCTCCAAAGTCCTGCAAGCTACATTCACCCTTTATTAGAAAACCACCTTCCAAAAATAAAAAGATTTTATTTTACCCAAATAAAATGAGTCACTCACCAACAGTAACCTGAATTCCTGAATTCGCAAGAATATCAAGCGTAGGCTTGGCAACGAACCCGCTACCTAATAGAAGAACCTTTAATGAAGACATTTTCAATGTTATGCTACCAATTGCTCAAAATGAAAGCGAGAAAGACGGTGTATTCTTCTTTCCTTTGTATCTTGGTGGAGTCGAGATGAGGGGTCTCCCGAGTGGAGCACGCTAGTGCAGTGTCTAGTTTTTTTTTGACTGTGGTCTTAGCCTGGTTTGGAATCCACTTAGCTAAGGCTGAAGAGCCTCAACTAGTTAAGAGCTACACAAGTTGTCACTCGCGATTGGATCTTCCATGGCCTTCCATCATGGGATGATGGGTGTGGGGGGGGAAGTGTGAGTGAGTTGTGGGAAAAGATCGATAGCCTTCTATTTCCTTATCGTACAAGGGAGAGGGGGGGCCATGCTGGTACTTTAAGCATGCAAATCATTTATCATACCAGATTCTATCCAGGACCGGTAAAGTTCAGTTCCCAACAGCTTTTGTTGTTAAACGGTACCCGATGCTTTGAGCATAGCATATGCTGCCCAGGAAAAGAAAAATAGTCTAGCTGCGGCACATCGGGGGGAAGGATAAAAACGTGCCTCAACCCAACTATACTCTAGGTACATGTAGAGTACCTACTTATATGTACCCAACAGTCTGCCGTCCTTTCCCTTCCCTTCCCTTCACTCCCCCCCCCCTTGAGAAGAAAAAAAGCACAGCACATCTTCCCGTCACGTTTTAAATACACCCACTTGGCCACACAAAACAAAAAAACTCCGCACGATCGTATCCCCGTAAGTATATGATTCGTTCAATTCAACAACTCCAAGATTCTGCAATCAACGGGTCCTATTTCTCTAAACACCACCCCCTCTCGGAGAAAAATCCTCAAACAGCCCACGGGCAGGAGTTTGAAACGAAACGAAACAAGAGGGTGAAAGAAAACGTGCGCACTGATAAGATCAATCCAATGATATGATGATAGTTATGTTCACTATCCCCGAGGGGTTTTCGCCTAGCTAGCTTAGCAGATGAGAGTTTCTACATTATCGTACTATGCCAGAAATGCAAAATACCTATCTCATCTCACCATGGGGAAGAGAAAAGAGGAACAAAAAAAAAGAACATTCATCAACCAAAACTCCCATAACTTCTCATAAAAAAAACAAACAGCAACCATAATGACATCGTGTATAATCCTTGCAACAAATAAAAAATCCATAAGAAATAGTTATCGGAGAGCTTGAAAACATAAAATGATAAAAGTATCATAATCTTCAAAAAAAGTTCCATCACCTAAACTAAACACCGTGACTTTCCCTTTTTGCATGATCCGTACAAACACAGCCAGAGTTCCTTCGATTTCAAAAAAGCAGTTATAAAAAAAACACATAATATAGAGCCCATAAAATAGTTCGCCGCACCCGCACCCGCACCGCCCTACCCCACCGGCCCCAGTCCCCACAGTACCCAAAGCAACAATATGCATCGCAAAAAAACAAAAACAAAAAATATATAGTAGAGAACAAAAGGAATACAAAACACAAAAAAGGAAACTGTTCTCTAGAAAATAAGGCTTGCTGTTGAGAACGAAATTTGCCATCTAGAATTCAATTCAAACAACATATCCCACTTTCGCTGCTGCTGCTGCCTGTGCCCCAACACTCCCTCCATTCCCCATATCTGCTGCATTTGGATACACTCTCACCGGTACACTCGCATCAAAGCTTTCCACAAAAAGTCCCTGACGTGCCTCAAAGAGTTCCCCACGATCATCGGCGTGTGTCTGCTCCAATAGATCATCAACAACCACCTCTTCCCCACCACTAGGTTTAAGTCGCGCTGATAACACTGGCGTTACAAACTCGAGACGTAATGTCCAGGCGTTGGATACACCGGAGGTACTGAACTCAGGAGTTGCGCTCGGGGGGATAGTCGGCGTAAAAACAACACGTTTTGCAAATAGCGTGGATTCAGAATGTTGTGAGTGGATTTTTCGCGTGGCACGATGTATGCTAGAGGCAGAACGAAGAGCTATGGAGGGGTTGACGACTTCAGAGGTTTCGAGTGATACATTGATCTAATAATAGTAGGCCGTTAATATATTACGTTTTAAACACAAATAGTAGACTTACATGATAGCAAGGAATCTTGGCTTTCGAAAAGTCAATAACAGCAGTTATAGTCTCACCAAGCTTGTACGCAGGCCGTGCCAACATTAAGCTAGCTACTCGTCGTCCGTTCCGCGCGATCTCAAACAAAGTACCGTCTGCGGATCCCCGAAGAATTGCAAATTCAATTGCATCCTTGGAGCTTGTTGGCATCTCCTCCCACATTGACATACGTTTCGACATGACAGGTATTGACGGTGATAGTATGCCGAGGGGGTTCGAGAGGTTGTTGTAACTTTGGGGTGATAGTAGACTATCGACATACGAAAGGAAATCATCTAGTGAGGACTCTTGTTTTGCAGGTTTCTTAGGAGCTGATGGGTCTGGGGGTGTTAGGGCCTGTTGGTCTTCAATGCAAGATGTGACAGCTTCATCGCGAAGAAGAATAATTGGGGACATAAGGTCGTGAGTATGTAAAGAACCACCCGCTATTGCATGTTAGATGGGAAATATTTTTATCAATACATGGTATTAAAACTTACGTTCGACATGAGGAATGACTCGGAAAGGGATCTCAACAACTTTTGGCTGTTGAACTCCTTTCCCAGGGCGTTGTGTTCCAATCACTAGATTATAGACTACTTTAATAGCTTTTCCCCGGTGTGAAGGCGGTATTCCTTTTGGTAGAGTAAAGCTGTATGTATATGTCCTACTTTCTCCAGCTGCTAGTCGCAAGTCGACAAAGAGAATAGATTGCGGTGTTGAAAGTATAGGGATCGACTTTGAGCCTATCATTAGTTAATATTTAAGCTATTGAAATAATTGGCGGAATAAGGCCTATTCACTTGCTATTGACTTCATCTCAGCGATAGAGCTCATATTGCTTCCCCCTAGAAGCCCACTAAACCCGCCGCCAAAACTGCTCCATCCGAATCCACTCAAAAATCCCCCATCACTCTTATTAGTTTCCAGCCCTATTACCCCTCCTCCCATCTGACCTACTACTCCCCGCCTTTTGACCTCATCAAATATGCTGGTTTGTATTAATGAGCCATCCAGTGTAAAGGTTCCTGATATTTGCGCATAGCCCATCATTAGCGACTCCGATGATCGTGGGCCTATAGCTAACAGACTGTGTCGTCGACTATGTGTCTGCTTAACTGAGCGCACAGCTGCTCGCGGATCATATTCTGAGACTAGTGTCTCTGTTGTGCTATTAGACATAGAATAGAACTCCCCGCTTGACCGCGGCGTCTCGCTACTCACGCTATGCGCAGATATTACTCGACTCTGTGCACGTTCAAGATCTGGCTCTTCCGTAGGACTTCTAAGAGCAATGTGCGAAACTTTTCGCACGGGTTGGGGCTGGCTTTCTGAGGTAGACTCATCAGAGGATAAGTTCTCTGTAGTGATGAGGAGTGGAGCTGTGGGAGGCCCTGATGGAAATTTATATGCTTTGTGTATAGATTTTGATTGTGTGTGTGAGGATTTATTTCCGGGGGTTTTTGGAGTCGCAGGTGTGATGGGAGTTCGGGGAATAAAAGAAAATGCACTTGGTGTTTGTGCTTCTGCTATCATTGGTGTATTAGGTTGAGAGGGTCGGTATGGTGATGGAGGTATGGCTATAACAAGATGTCAACGACTTTCATAGTAACAAATTTATGACCAGGAAATGCATACCTGAGTTTGGGGTAGACCCATTTAACATTGGTGATCTTCTAGGTAATGTGTGTAGCGATGATGATCTCCCGTGGCTCCCCCTCGTTCTTCCTTGTGGTATATGTGGTGATCTAGCATCCTCCCCCTGCCCACGACCCCCAGTTTCTACCCCGGCCTCGGATCCTATAGATACAATAGATATAGATCGTTTATGCTTATGTCCAATTGCCCCATTGATTGCCGAAGCAGGCACCGGAGATAATGGAACTTTGCCGGCGGGTACACTCAGCGAAAGTGACGGTTTATGCGCGGAAGCCGGTCGGGCCGTTGCTGTAGGTAACCTCGGGCTCACGGCACCCGCCCGCGCTGCTGCCGGAAGCTGTGATGATGATGTAGTTTTACCCTTCGTTCCTCCTGCTCCTGCTCCTGCTCCTCCCAGCGCTAACGAGCTCCCGTTCGCTACTGGTAATCCATATATATTTCCTGTCGGCTTTTGTAGATGTGGTGGTGGTGGAGCTCCTCGGTTAGCCCCAGGCAATGGTGAGACGTTCTTGAATGTGATTTTGCACTCCAGCTTCTCCCCCGCGAAGACTGTTGACGTTTCTGGAAACGTGACGAAAACCCTAATGTCGCTCATGGTGGTAATCCGGTGAGTATGACTCTATTTTTGTATATTTTTTTTAATTTTGTGAGTTTATCTGTATGTTCGTTTGGTGTTCGTCTAAATTCGTTGTTCGGAATGGATCAAATTACTGGCCAGCAGATATCACAGCATTTGTTGCTGGCCGCGGCATTGCTGAGTTTCGGAGGACTTTGTGCGGAAGGTTACTGATTCGAAGTGACGACAGACAGCGGGAACCTTAGACAGGGAGACGGGGGGGTGTGGTGGTGGTCGAGGTTGTGAGGGATGGGGGCGTTGTTGAGCCTAAGATATGGATTGAGTTTAGACTAGGAACAGGGCTAACTGCAACAGTCCTGCTCTGAGCCTCGCCAAGCCGTTGAAGGGATGATAGATGCATTGTTGACGGGCAATGATCATCACAGCATCAGTCACTGACTGTACAGTACTTTAGGTTGAGTGGAGAATTTCTACAAGGCTAGGGTACATGACAGATTATTCTACCTTGAGATTGTTGACTCTTGAGGCTAATCTCTGATCTCTAATCTCTAATCTCTAAAAAGGCATCAATGAAGCCCAAGTCCAGATTAAAGATCAAAGTTTACAGAGCTTGCTCCCCAGATCCGCATGACAAAGCCAGGAATCGACCATCAAAAGGCCACTCCTCACACACCTATAGACCACGGAAACCTCGGCGCGGCAAATTTAGCCGTACAGTCTGAAAATAGGTAGATTCTTACTAGCCCCAAAAACCCACACTCTCTCTAGCATAGAAGGAATGGAATACCTTTGGACAGAAGGAGCCGATTCTGGACGTTCCCCCGGTGCTGCTTTATGGTCTATGTGTATGTACTACATACATGTACTTAGTGTACTTGCAATGTTTCACTGACAACTGGCTACCTCATCGGGTCTCGATCGTCCCTGCTAACAATGGATTGTTCCCATCAGCACTACTAACAAAGATCAACAGTCAGCCATTTATAACTATGCAGAACGGTACCGCATCAGGAAAGGGGGCAGAAACGTGCCAGAGTACATTTTTGTAGGATGTCAGCGAGCCAGCCAGCCAGCCAGCCAGCCAGCATGCCTGCAAAATATATTAAGCACATCGGACATATCTTGGAACCCTAGATGTTCTCTAGTGCGTATGAGAATACTAACGAAAGTGAGCGAATATTAAACTAACCGACAAACAATTTTCTCCACAAACAAACCTACTGATAAACTACGCAGCCCTTACTACTATATATGCACCTTTCATTCTCCTCAAATTGTCTAACATACCCCCGTAAATACTCCTTAACTAGTAATCATATATCCCTAGTTTCTACCGCCCCGACCTAACGGTTTTCGCCTAAGCCAATAGCACTTCCTATCGCAAATCCTACCAGTGTCCAGCTTAAAAATGATCAACAACAGGCCTCATTTCCACCGGAAGAAGGCATAGATCTATACCCTATATACGATGCCCATGTGTGCTGACGCCAGACGCCTAGTTCCACCGTAAATCGAGCACCAATACGAACCGGTTCACTACTGGCTCTTATTGATTCAGTAACACACCCGCGCCTAAAATAGACCTATCAGGCTTAATGGCCAGTCTAATTCCGTTATTTATTGTGCCATGGAAACCGCTCCCTCTTTAACAACTATCTGTTCTATGTATCATGCTGATCATCTAGAATCCCTAAGCACCGCTAAATCCTAGGGCACTACATCCACTAGAGGACCTATGCCTCTCATTTATAGGTAGGCTATCATCTAAGGAGGCCTTAGCCAAGCTCCTGCAATCGATAACAAGTCCTACTGGTTTAGCGGGAAGTCCAGCGTTCAGTATGACGTAGTACAGATATCAGATACTTGTCAGTGGGTTGGTACACGTTAGCGAGTGGTAGAGTTGTCACTAAAGATGAAACTTTTTCAAAGAACTTTGTTGACGAGTTGATGATGTGGGGATGCTTGGCAACGCCCTTAATCTTTGTGGAAAACCAACTGTAAACGCTACCAGTCTTCTATATCCTCGGGACGGGCTATGTGTGACGCACGTTATAAGATCAGAAAGCGTAAATATTAGAGCTGACCCAAGCATTAGTGCTCCGTATAGAGCTCTATCGGTGGCTAATGCAGGGCGGCCTTTCAAGTCAAGAAATACCTACGATTGACACAGGCAGTTTTGCGCTACAACTTTTTCGTTGGCTAGATTAAGGACTTTCAACTGGATAGCCACGATCTAGATCTCCGGACTTACGTAAGTCCTAAGAAAATCCCCGAGTGATCACTTATGACTTCTAGTGTTCTTTTTGAGGATGGGCATGGATAATAGATAATGAGGGCTCTTACAGGAGTGGAAATTCGATAATCTTATTCATTTGGGAAAATTCACTGTTCAGGAATAGCTTTGGGGTCCCTCGGCCCTCGGCCACACCGGGCGCGATACAGATTAGATCTTGTACTTACACAAAGTGCCAATTTCCAGAGGACCCGCTACCATTGGCCTTCTTTTATTCTGCGCTGTTTCTTTAAGAAAATGTGCATGGATGTGAAAGCGGTTATGATAGGTACCCCGCTTCAGGGACCATTGTTAACACACAGACACCCGGTCGGCTTGCAACCAAAGATTCCCATTGCGTAAAATCCGTGGGATGCCGATGTCTACCACCAGACGTTCGTTTTTCCATGATTAGAAAAAATCGCATCTGGCCGATGGGTTGTCTGTTTTTCCTTCCCCACGATGCAGCCGACCGTCACTGTAGGCACTGTACCGGGCGCGAACCCGGAACTTGCCCAGTAGAGTACAGGCCTTAGCCAGGGTGACTAGGACATTCTCGGGTATCGATTCATTCGATTCCCGATCGAAAGGGCCCAGAGACGAGCCCGGACTTTGGTGCGAAATATAAATCAAATTGGACAGGACTAAATAATACTCGGATCGCTGCATCAGGGCAAGGCGAACCCCCAATTCCACGGGAGAGTGAGAATACACGTGCATGCGCCTCCTGAGGACACAGGATTTTTCTGGCATAACTAGATCCTTCGATAGATTTGCCTAACTGTTTTTTCTTTCCTTCTTGCGCTGCTAAACCCGTGACTGATTATAATTGCCACGTGAGATGTGTAATTGTTGGCGCCAGTGAGATTTGACGGTCATTTTACCCAGCAGCCTTTGGTACTTCCACAATGAATCTTGACATCAGACGACATTATAAAACTGCCGGTAAGGAATTAACCACAAAGGCGGGGGGCGGACGCATATATTTAGTTTTGCGAGTGGGGGAATTTATCCTAGGGACTCCTTTCAATTTTCTAGACCTCTACTCGTCCTAGTAATTACCAGGGACAGGAAGAGATGAATACCACAGTGAGGCAATGTCGCAGGTGTTGGCCGCGATTATCATTGTCTGCTGGTGCCAACAAGGATAACTGACAACCGGGGGAAAGAGTCACGGGTGGTGCCGATAGGGTCCATTCTTCCGTAATTCCGGACATAGGAACAGCGTTTCTCGGCAAGAGAACAGAAGGATTTTCCAAGAGTTCTGCCCTAGGTGTGGGTGGGTGGAGTGGGTGGAACGAGCTTGTTTTATGCTCCGTTGTGTTAGGTTGCTCAAAAGCTGACCTAACCCCGATGATATTTTTGTGGATCCTAGCAACCAGATGCTAATAGGAGTCATCGCCCGTACGTCATGTACTGTACTGGTCGCGTACAAGAGTCCAATAAATTACCGGTGGATATCTCTTGGAAGTTTTGATCTCGTTTTAGAGTTCACGTCCATTCTGTTGGACCTTCGGAGAAATTCAAGAAAATTTTTATGTTTGGACATCGGAGTAGCGAATAAAAAGTTTCAGATGATCTTGGCAACAACGAAACCTTAATTCGACATCTTTGTTTGCGGAAGCTACTTTTAGAAAAAATGGAAAAATAATTAGAATTCCGAAAGAAAGAAAGCGAGACAAACTCGAGAAAAATTGGGAAAGTGAAAGTAAGGTGTAAAGGGTGTGCTGGACTTTACGGTTTGGATGCGTGAGAGAATATGAAGGAATGCGCAAAGAAGGGGGCTTCCCGATGTTGTTTTTAGCGCACCCAAGAGATGATGTTGACGTGTGCTTTGTCACAGACTCACAGCGGAGCGGAAGCGACCACTCGTGTGTCGTCAGCGCAAGGATACCCGGCAGAGCCTCAATCCCTTGCTTCTGCCCGACCCGGTTGCGCACTAGCGTTGGGTTAGGGTTTACACGAGATGCCAAGAGTTGGAGCGCCTGGCGCCGCCACCCCGGCCCTCGCGACGACATCAGGCGGCGAGTCGATCCGAACACTACACCCCCCCAGAGCCAGAGATTTGTTTGTGCCTCTGCAGCCTCCCGTTTCAGTATTTTCCAGCTCACTACAAGGCCGAACATCACAAAATGGCCCTGCGACACTATAATATGGCAATACCACAAATCTCTTGTATGGAAAATGTAGAGTAGCAAAGTCTAATATGGGATATCAACACGTGACGACGATCGGTCCTTTTAGATGGAAGCGGGTGGCGGCAGATATAAAAAGTAAGCATCCGGATGTTGCAGTCTTGCGACTTGCAGGACCTCCTCCCAGAAAAACAATAATCCCCGAATGTGATCAAAGCGCTGAGAGCGCCCTTAGAGTGGACGTTGGCCATGGGTTGCATGGAGCACCGGCGGAAAGGGAGCCATTGGATAGAGGTTGCTCTTGCCTGAAGTGAAGGAGTGATCTTCGATGGGGGGGTGTGTGGGTGTGTGGGTGTGATGTGGGTATGAGTATGGGTATGGATATGAATAGTATAGGTATAGGTATAGGTATGGGTATGGGTATGGGTATGAATAGGTATGATATGGGGCGTGGATATGGATGTGGGTGTGTGGGTGGTAGGTGGTGTGGGTGTGGGTTAGGTGGGTGGAGGTTCTTCGACGTTTTGTTTTTGGCTGTTGCCCTCGTGGGTGGAAGACCCAATGTGGGGCATCAAGTTGCGCTATGATAGCTGGGTGTGTGTGGTGCAGGACATACATACAGCGACAGGCATGCAGACAAAAAAACAGAAAATCCGGTGCAGCACACCGCACCCCCTTCTTCTGTAAATCCCTGAGCTACGCTAAGCACCATGCTGCAGCCAAGCCAGCTGTGCGAGTTTCACCCAGACGAGCAGGATGCGGTGGGAGGGTGGGAGGGTGGCTGCTGCCTCTGTCTCCGCCCTTTCGCTCTTCCCTGCCGCCTGCAGTACTGCCGTTCTGTGCTACCACCCTCCCCGAGCCTTTTTTTTCGATACCACTCTTCCGCCAACCTCACCGCCGTGCATCCTGTCGTCGCTGCGTCTGCTTCTGCTGCTTGTTGCTGCTTGCTGCTGCTGCTGCTGCTCCGCTCCTCCTCCCTCCCACTCACTCACTCTTTCCCTCCTCTTGCACTCTCGCTCCCCTCGCCTCTTGTATGCGTGTTGCCTGGGGGTTCTTACTCTATTACACCAACGCTGCTGCTAATACACTACCACTACACTCTGCACTACACTACGCTACTACCTACACTCCCCCCAACCCTCCCCCATCACACTCTCCCTAACATACACTACCCAGCCATCAGTCATCGCTCTCTCACCCTTTGTCGCGTCGCGGGTCTGTGTTGTCTCTCCTTTCTCCATACTTCCATCATCATCATCGAGGGAGTCTGGCCTGGTCTGTTATTCCGTCCGAACAGGGAGATAAAAAGGAATTTGAGAGAAAGAGAAAGTAAGAGAGACCAAGAGAAAGAGTGTGTGAGAGTGAGAGAGTAAGTGTGAGAGAAATACACATACGCCATAGCCCCCCCGTTGCTCTTGTGGTATGGTTGAGCCCCATCATCATAACCTCACCATCACCTCCACCATCACCAGTACTGTTGTTTCCCGTTGTCGTGGTTTCCCATCTTTCGCCTTTCGCCTTATTATTCCATAAAGCTTCCTTTCGCCCCTGACGCTAATAAACAGTTCTACCCGGCCGATCCCTCCCCCCCACTGTTAGAGTTATAAGTGATCGCACCACCCGTGTCTCCGAAAATAATTTATCGATAAAAACTGCCGGTGTCATACTTTGTCGAAACATCCTTTCGGTTTTGTCTATACTGGCCCCATAGTCAACGCTATAACCCTACATCGCCATCACGTATACCCACCCATCATCGGCAATACTGATCCACACTATATCAATACTCTAGTACTCGTAGCATCTACTCGATCCAGGGATGGCGAGTCACTCTACCTCGCCCGGACACGGGCAATCCCAACCACTGCACCAAGCAAACGGCCATCCTCCACAACCCATTCAGCAACAACAAGCAAGGCCAACACCATTCCAGAACCTACAGCATGTTAACGAGACAGTATGGCTTCAGATAGGTAAGCTTCGGTTGCTCTAGTTATGATTCTCCCTATCCCACCTGACCTCGCATATAGGTAGCCTTACGGAGTTGATGGGCGACTTGGATCGTGCAATGGCCGCATACGAGAACGCGCTTCGTCAGAACCCATATTCTATCCCAGCGATGAACTCCATCTCGTGTATTCTTCGTACAAAAGAACAGTTTTCAAAAGCGGTCGAATACCTTCAAAGTATCCTGAACTTGGATGGGAACAATGGCGATATTTGGGGTTCATTAGGACATTGCTACTTAATGATGGACGATCTTCAGAAAGCCTATTCAGCTTATCAACAAGCCTTGTATCATCTTCGCGATCCAAAAGTAATATTTACCCCCCTCGCCAAGGTTCTTATTGCGCTCAAACATACTGACCCCTATTTCAGGAACCGAAACTTTGGTACGGGATTGGCATCCTGTACGATCGCTATGGGTCTCTCGAGCACGCCGAAGAAGCATTTTCGCAAGTAATGCGAATGGAGCCGAACTTTGAGAAGGCAAATGAAATCTATTTCAGGCTTGGTATAATCTATAAGCAGCAACAAAAATATCAACAAAGTCTTGAGGTACTAGCTCGCTCATTAAGCTTGGCATGGAAGCACGCTAACCTGAACTTAGTGCTTCCGTTACATTGTTAATGACCCGCCTCGCCCTTTGACAGAGGAAGACATCTGGTTTCAGATTGGCCATGTATATGAGCAACAGAAAGACGTTAGCGGTCCCAATTGATACGTTCGATTTCATTTTTGAGGCTGACACTTCTCATCATAGTACAATGCCGCGAAAGATGCCTATATGCGGGTTCTTGAATCTGATCCCAACCATGCCAAGGTACTCCAACAGCTTGGTTGGCTTCATCACCAGCAGAGCAACAACTTTGACAGTCAACAACTTGCCATTGAGTACCTCGAGAAATCAGTTAGCGCTGGTATGCCTCTCCGTTAGTAATTGATTCTTTGGATAATAAAGCTGACCATGGGTATTCTTCGAAGATAACTCGGACGCTCAAAGCTGGTACCTTCTTGGGCGCTGCTACATGTCACAGCAAAAGTACCCCAAGGCATATGAAGCTTACCAACAAGCTGTCTATCGAGATGGTCGCAACCCAACTTTCTGGTGCTCTATTGGTGTTCTTTACTACCAGATTAATCAGTACCGTGATGCATTGGATGCGTACTCACGCGCCATCAGATTAAATCCTTATATTTCGGAGGTTTGGTATGATCTGGGGACATTGGTATAAAACAACCTGCCTATATCTCAAGCTGAGCATAGCTAACATCTTATCCCAGTACGAATCGTGTAACAATCAAACCAATGATGCTCTTGATGCATACCAACGTGCAGCTGAGCTTGATCCTAAAAACCAACACATCAAAGCACGTCTTCAGCTATTAAGAAATGGCCAGTCTTCTGGTGTTCAACACCAAGCGTCTGCACCTCCCCCACAAGATGTGCATCCTCAAGCTTATCAAGCTGCAGGAGTTGGCGGCCCTCCAGGGCCACAATGGGGCTCACAGGCGCCTCAAGCTCCCCCACCTGTTCGAGCACAACACCCTCCGCCAACCCTTCCTCAGATTCCCCAACATCAACAACAACTGCAGCAACCCCAACAAAACCCCTCGCCCTACCGCCCGGTGGATTCTGGCCCCCCACCACCACCACCGCCACCACCTCAACGCCACATGGAGCATAGCCCAGACCACATACGGGGACGGGTTGAAGATAATAGGCACCATATCCGGAGACCACTTTCGCCGTCACCAAAGTTTCCTAACCACCCAACTCAGGCAGGCCAGTTCCAAGGTTCTAACTCTCTTCCCCAAAACCAACAACAGCAACAACAGCCACCGCCTAATCGTATTCTCAATCCCCACCATAATGCTCAGGTTATATTGCCGCCCGCGTCGAATGGTAATCCAATGACCCTTCCACCGTACGGTCCTCGTGGAAACAGCCCTCCACCGGAAGTTAAACCAATTGTTGACGAGCACCTCCCATCCCCAAACACAGGTTACCCCCACCATCCATCTTCACAAGGCGGCATCGCTGGCGGCGCGCCGCCACCAGCCTCAGCCGCAATGGCCGCAGAAGCCGCAGCACGCGAACGGGGTGAGCGAGGCAGCGAAAGGGACGAGAAGCTACATTTCGGTAAAAGAGCAAGGGAATGGGACGAGGAGGATAGTCAGCATATAAAGAAGCCTGCATCTGAAGAGAACAAAGCTAGGTTAGATGATATTCACCATCATCGGCCATCTCCGCCTGTTCGTATCTCCTCTCCAAATCAAGAGTCTAGAAGGCGTAGTTCCTCAGAAAGACCCAGGGAGGAATATCATCATGGCCAGCCGCCTCTCACTACGCAAATAAATATTCAGCAAACCCACCACCCATCAAATTCGCTTCCCCCGATTAATCACCAACTCCCCCCCATGTCAGACGGACCAAGAACGGAATCACTAAGAATGTCGGAAGCTCCTCGAGATGACCGGAAAGAAATTATAGAACCACCTGCTAGGAAGGTTGAACTAGATGAAGACTATGACAATGAGGAAATGGGTGATTCAGAAAGGGATCCTTCGGGGAAGGGTCAAAATGGTGAAGGCGCCAATGGAATTTCTAGTGGGCCGTCAGGTGACAATTGAAGGTTTTGGGGCTACTGCAAGCTTACCACCAATTAATGGATTGTTTCGTGTCTAGTGTGGTAGTCGTGTGTAGTGAGTTTTTTGGACATTATGGATTAAAAAAATTTCCCAGCCGGTATGATTTTCAAGCGACAAGATAGCCTTATAAGTCAAGCACCCTTCTTCAATAATTAGAATAGGATTTTCCAATAGTTATTGGAGTAGGGTGTCTGATTTCTGACGGAAGCTGGTCTGTCGTTTGCCATATTATTATCGTATAGTCACCCTCTCTATTTACCTAAAATTCTTTTTTTTCTCTCTCGCTTTCTTTTGTTTTTATCCACACTTGTGTTAGTTTACTTTGTCTTCATGTGATTTCTTTTTTCTGGTGTTCATGTAATTTTTCCTCGGAATTCTTTTTTTGAGTTGAGAGAACTGGTAGGATCGGTAGATTAAGTAGTGGGGCATAGTGAGCCTGAAAAATACTGGGTGTCGTAAAGATTGATGACGGAAATTAACGATGGTGGAGGAATCTGAATTAGTTCAAAGTTAGGTGAGAGTCTCAGTATAGGGAAATTCTGCAGAGAATTATCACATTATTTCGAATGTCTGTATGGCGCTTGGGGAGTCGTTATTTTCATATATTTCATTTTCTTTTATTTTCATATTTCTTTTCAGATCTTGTTTACTATTATTTATCTTTCTTTTATTGCAAGACCTTAAGTGTGTATGTACAAGTACTTGAGCAAAGGAAAGGGAAAAATGACAATCAGTGGAAGGGGGGGGAAGATCTCTCTCTTATCCTTTTATTATTATTATATTATTATTTGCATTGAATTCGGCTTGCTGCGGTAGGTGCCCAGCAAAAAAGTTAAGACAGCAGCTCCAAGGCCGAGTTTGTTGTTCGCATGCGGTCTGGTTGCCGCATGCCCAGGCTGCCCAGAGGTTTGGCATCTGGGCGAAATTGCTCGGCGACAAATTCTCACCATGAGCCAGCGTTGTTGGATCTCTTGGTCTCTCGGCGCCGTGTGCTTCCCACATACCAGACATGGCCGGCTGGTTGAAAGGGAGAGGTCCTCTCCCTCCCTTTCCCTCTCATCTGCTTTGATTGAATTTCTCCCCCTGAAGCTTCTCCGAGACGGTATGGTCTTTGCCCGCCATCATTCCCGGGTGATCGTTTTCTCGTCGTAGTTGTACCCATTGTCGTCGTCGGTCGCGTTTTCCATCACCACCCTTCACCCACCCCCCTTCACGTCCTGCCCTGCAGCCTGCATGACGCCTCCTCTTTCTCCGCCTCTAGCGGTTCATCATCCTGTCTCGACTCACCACCGGTCACACGAGATCCAGACGTCGCTTCCATCTGTTGGGCCACCGTTTACCCATCACGAAGGCTCTCCCGCGGCACGATCGCTAGATACCGAAGAGAAAGGATGTGTGCGGCCGGAAACTGGTTGTAGCAACGTAGAGTGTGGTGGTGGGAATGACGGTTGTAATGGTGGGGTAGTAGTAGCGGCACCTAACCTAGCCGTCACTTTCTCCGTTGGCGCGACGCAAGAGCAGCAACAAGGAAGGCAGCAGCAACACGTCGATTCGAGGACAACGGCTAGAGCGGCTCATCGCCCACCTTCCATTGAGTCTATTGATACCATTGAGGGTGGGGTTTCGGATAGTTCCAGAGAGGCATCTTCTTATGTTTGGAGGGTTCTGGTAAGGATTCAGACTTTGTGTGTGTGTGTGTGTGTGTGTGTGTGTGTGTGTGTTTTGTTTTTATGAAGAGGGGGGGGTCTGGTTGGTTCTTCATAAGGGATCACTCTGTACTTCTTTATGGATCTAAAGCTAATCGTTATATGTCTCGTAGGTATATCTTGCCTTTATCAATCCGTTCTTATGCCTCATATGCTCGCTCTACGCCATTCTTGTCCTTATGGCAGTCCTGATAACATATCCTATTCGGTCATTCTTCTTACCAAAGGATAACCCTTACCCAGCTACAGTTGGATTATCAAAGCTCTTACTTCTACACATGCGTCTTATATATCCACAATCCTCCAACCATCCACATTCGATACTTCCCCTCCCCGAGGACTTTGACCCGATACGTCTAATCCTCGTGCACATCTTTGGCCCGTTCCTGGCGGGCTTTGTCGCTGTTGCTTCTTGGATATTGATATTTGTCTGGATCTATACGGAAGTTCTGCTGGGCGAGAAGAACGATGGTCGTGGTGCTGAGTATCGTGGTGTCATGTTTGTCAAGCGACGATGGGAAGAATATATTCTCATCGCGCTGAAACCCAAGTCACTTGATGGCTATTGAATGCCCTTTCTTTTCTTTTCTTTCACACCTTCGCTGCTTTTAACTACTTTTTATTATTATTATTATTATTCTTGTATGAGATGATATTTGGGATTTTGGAGTAGAAACTTTTTTGGGATAACTGTTCATTGGATTTATTTTATGTTTATTTTATTTCCTTTTTTATTTGGCGTTTAACTCTTTTTTTTTTTGGGGGGGGGGATGAATGTTTAGTTTACGACCTGGGAGGTGTGTAGTCCGTTAGCTTTTTTTTTTTCCCTTTTTTTTTTTTTGGCTGTTGTGTTTGTTCCAGCTCATATACAAACCTCCCAAAGAGAGCATGCAAGTTTCTCCTCTCGTTATGCTTATAATTAACTCTTGGCTGAGAAATGGAATAAATATCTTTGAAGAAAAAAATTAATCACGTTTTGTATTACATTACTTGACACTACAAATGGTGTATATGCTTACATAAAAGGTAATCTCTAAACTGTCAGCCTATTATGTCTATCACTCGCATTACTTAAAACGCGTAGAGTAGCCACTTCCGCCATATATTCACCTTTCTACGCTAAGACATCAAGATAAAGTGTAAACCAAAAACACAGACCCTACAAAATGCACAGACACACACACACACCCCTGAACCCCCCCCCGATCTTGCTTCGGAAATAAACCCCCCCGAGAGTCTAAGCTGGCGATTCGAAGTGAGACCTCAGCCCGTTCCTAACTAGTAACGTCATCCCCCCCCCTTCGTTTTTTTTGCCGGATATATCGGAAGCTACTAGCTAGCTGCATGTAGGGGTTGATCTTGGCGTATTAGAATGTTATTTGCGTAGAGGTGTAACGTTGTTTTTCTTAGGATGGTGGATTTAAGACTATCTGGAACATCTTGATCCTGGTATCTTCGAATGCTTGATCTATGTGTTAGTCTTAGATATTATGTCTAGGCAAATATATGTTTTTTAAAATTTCTGGATGCCTCTCATCATTTAATGTCTTCATAAGGTTCTCTTATAAATTTCATTTCTAGAAGTATAGTCCTGGAAGCAACTATTTTAATATACTTTAGCTATATCTCTACAATCTTTTGGCTATAATTCCTGTGGTGTGGATATTGGAGTTTTGTAAACTATACGGTTATGAAAAGTCTTTCACTTAAGTCTAATGAATAATATCACTTATTTTTGATTTATTTGGAGAGGTACCTTATTGATTAATATAATGACTGTAAGCTAAATACTTTATACAGCGTTAAATACCATGACTTACTCTATGTTTACTAGATATGACAGAATATTAATGTTTCCATAATCCATATTAAGCTTTTATATTTCTGATAATATGTCAAGTTTTTGAGTGAATATTGGACCAGCAAGGTTTGCGGGAGATCCAGATATTGCTTCTGCGCGATACTAGTGGTCCTAGGAACGTCAATGTATTCGCTGGTGTGATGTTTCGCTCAACTAAAGAGGTCTCATTGGAGAGGTACTGGGAGCGTCAAAAGCAAGTTCATTTAGATATATATTTGGATTTGTGCTCTGGACCGTATGCGCGGTGAAGTGTACAATATAACAACTCAGGATATATTCTTCCGAATTATTGCTTATTCTTCAACTTCAGGTTAATCCTCTACCTTTTCAAATAAGCTGCATACATCGAAGGGGGGTTTACTTACTTAATAACCGTTAGACAGAATATCTGTAAGGTATTATACATCCTCGTAATTCAATCCTTCAGGTGTAAGATTTTTCCTATCGTAGTTTGTGTTTGATAAATATTGTCTTAGAAGGTTTTCGTGGGTTTTCTTCCAAAATCATACTTATTGTACCTTTTCTGCATATTTTTTTATATGATAATCGTCCTAAATGCTTTGGTATTCCTTTCTATTGGCCTCGTAGCTCAGTTAAATGAGAGGATGATCGTCGTAGAGCTTATAATCTTTGGTGGTTGTATTAGATCTATTTAATGGAGTAAATTATGGGTCTGTTTCTTCTTTGAATGAGTTGTTATTAGGATAATCCTTAGGGTACTCTCGTGGGCGGGTTTGTGGGTGTAGAGTAGTATATTAAAGAAATGGCTGGGTAGTATATTTTAGTGAACTGGGACGAGAATATCGTAACATCCTCTGGTTGACATTTTTTTTGATAATGAAGGTGGAGTGTTGGTCATGGTGAAGATGGGAGGAGGGAAGTGGTGGTATGGGTAGACGTTGGATAGGTAAGCTAGTAGAGTGGGCATGGGGGCTTTAAGTATGCGACCTAATGGGGGCAAATGAGTGTACATCAACTCCTCAAAGAAAATCACATAGCTCTTTATAATAGAAAGGGACAAATAGTTGCATGTAGCTGTGCGTTACTTATCTCAAATACCAGCTTGGGCATTCTTTTCTTTGATTCTTTATGCTGACGGCTAGGTGTAAGATACTGACCTAGAATCCATGCATGTAGCCTATCTAAAAAGCTCTTTGTAGTTCTATTTGAGCTCACCTCACATCTAATTTTGTCACTACCAAAAGGGAAAAAGTGGAGTGAGATTCTAGAAACTTTGAACATATCTACCTCGCCAGTAGCCAAAAACCCCACCTACCTAAGCTCAACACCCAACTTCTCAACAACAGTTTTCCTCACATCATCCTGTAAAGTGTTAATCTCTTCATTCGTCAATGTCCTCTCAAGACTCCTGTAGTTAATTCTAAAGCAAAAACTCCTCCTTCCTGTTTTTGGGTGTGTGAACTCATCAACCTATTTTCCCACAAGTAAGCCCCCATCCTTCTAACAATTCGCTCATTAATAAAACTTACTAGCCTAACATCCTCTACTAAATCCCCTGCGACACCTCTTACACACTCCATCATATCATTCTCATGGAATACTGCCCCTACACCACCACCAGCAGAGCTACTTGAACTTTTGAGCCAGAATGCAATATCTTTAAAACAGGGCGGGTATTTTGAGAATGGGATGAAACGGCCGACCCTCCCTTCTGAAAACTGTTCAAGGAAGCGCGGATCCCGGCTCCAGAAGAGCCTAATATCCGGTATTCCAAAGAGAAGCATAGCTACACGCTCAAGTCCGACACCAAAAGCCCAACCCAGCTTCGAGGGGACGCCTAGAAAGTTTTAGCTAGCTGTAATAATAATGAGAAACATCTCTAATAAAAGGAAGGTCATACCAGCGTTTGCGGGAAGGTGCTGCTTTACAACACCACACCCCAGTAACTCAAGCCAATCACCTTGCCAGAAAACCTCAAGCTCCCACGAGGGACTGGTAAACGGGAAGTAAGCCTCTATCCACCTCACCCTCAACGGCTCCTCATCACCCTTCGCCTCCCCTGCAGCAATAGCAGCCTCCCTAGCCTGACCAAACACCTCCACCACAACATTCTCAAGACTCCTCTTCAAATGCGCCGCAATTGCCTCTGCCTCCTCTACTGTATGCGAATCCTGTAAGGGGTTTCGCTCAGGATGTATAGTCGGGTTAGGGTCCTCAATGATCAAATCATGTTTCGGCAGCTTCTCTAAATCCGCCCAAACAGCGGCTGCTACGTTCCCACCATGCTCATCTCGCGACCACATCCGTGCTCCCTCCATCTGATGGAACACCGGGTAATGGCTTCTGTCAATTGCATCACGCCGGTAAACATCCGCAGAGATCAAGAACCCGTCGCTTTCTTGTGCACGGAAAGTATCAGCTTGATGTGCGCTCGTGTGCGTTCGGAGAACTGTGTCGGCATTGATATAGTAAGTGTCTGTTTTACTACGGCCTGGATGGTCTACTGGGAAGCCGAGGGAGTCGAAATTTTGGTGTACGGAGACAATTGGAGATAGGTTATTGTAAGCCTTGTAGGTGGGGCTTGGGAAGCGGGATTCAATGAGGGCACGGGTTATCGCAATAGGGTGGGATGGTTGGAGGTGGAGTTTGCGGGGGAGAGCGGAGGCTATATGTAGTGGGAGGTTTGTCCATGAATCTTTAGTAAATGTCTTGTTTTCGAGTTCAATTGTAGCTGATGTTGAGTCTACACCGTGGAGTATCAGCGTGTATCTTTTTCTCTACTAGTGGTATTGGATAAAACCGACGGACTTGAATTGGAGTATGCTCGCCTGTAATTGAGCGGCAATTGGAACCTAGCAGAGCTCTGACTGACACGAAGACATATCTGCGCTCCTCTCAAAGATCCCTCGACCGAATAAATTATTTTCGACGAATGCAATCGCATCTCTAACCCGTTCTTGAGCGTGGTGTTGAACTTTTGACGTTGAAGTTGGGGTTTTAGCGGCTCTGCTGCATTTAGATTTCCGCAGCCCTAACCCTGGACTAACCCCTCCAAGGCTGATGGTTCAATCATTGACAATCGGAACCGAGTCATGCAGGGTCACCCACAGAATGCATATTTCGGTACCTAGGCTTCATGCTATACAGGGCTACGGGATGATGCGAGTTTAGTTTTGTCTCCGCGCTTGATGCTATGTCATGAGACGAGTGATAGGTTGTAACCCGAGACAGTTTATTCCTCGCTGGACGTTTAAAATGTAGATGTGATTTAGAAAATATGATAAGTGTTACAACATGTATATTGTAACTACACCTGTGATTGTGTAGGTGGAAATCTAGGAACTTGAGATAGATACCCCAATAATGTAACACAGTAAGATATTATGGAGAGATATAGTGTGGAGGCTGGTGAACCTGCTTACTTTGAGGTTTTCGTCCCGAACCCAATATCAAGCTTTAGTATTCCTGACTAAATACACCAATATATAACTATATTTACTTGTATTCAAGTGTATAACCAGCCCTTCAAAATAAAATCCTTCCCCTGGTATCCCTCACGCCACCATTTTAAAGAACCCTGAGTCCATAAAATAAAATTCGTAAAACCCCCACATAACCGTCATCCCTAAGGTATAGTAACAAAAGAAAGTAACCCCAATATATCAAAAAGAAAAAAAAGGCAATCCTTCCCAAACCCAATAAAAAAACAAATGCATAAACCCACGATTTAGGGAAACAGATATACAGAAACTTCCACTCCCCCCAGAAAAGAAAGAAAGAAAGCAAAGTCAAGTCAAATGGGGCGGGAATGATCCACTCCCACCACCAAGGAAAAGTCGTTAAACACTTCTACACACCCTCTTAGCCGCTCAAGCGTACCTAACGCTCTGCTGTTGTTGGTACGGATTCGGCGGCGGTCCCTGTGCTCCCGCTCCCGGATACCCTCCTTGTCCCGTGTTTCTACTGTTCGCTCGTCTCCCGCTATACCCTGGAGGCGGGGGCATCGGATAAACTGGCGGTACAGTATTGTAACCGTTTTGCCAACGGGGATCATGTGCTTGCACAAAGTTCCCCTGGGGTATTTTCTTTGCTGGGCGACGACGACAGCGGGAATAGCAACATGATAAGACTGAAAACAGAATAAGTGCACCAACTGCAGAACCGACGCCTATTACTATGTTTTTGTTCTAGATAGGGGCATTAGCATGAGAATATTTATAGGGGACTCTTAAAAAAGTAGAGGAGGCGTACTCTTGAGATCCAACTCCTAACTTCACCCAACGCACTGGCGCCGGAACATACACCATTCTTGCAAGTTCCATCTCCCGCACAAGGTGTTCCATCGAGAAAGTTCTGCTGCATGCCAAAGCACGTGTTGGCTCCGAACTCCGGGGACGCACAGGTAAGCTGGCAGTTTGTGTTATCGCAGGAAGAAGTGTCGTTTGCGCTCGAGTATTGGCCCATGATAGTTTGACATTGTTGGTCGCGCGAGGTGCATTGGCCACTTGCGCACTTAAGCCCGGTGCCGCAATCCGTGCCTGTGTTTGTTAGTTAAGTATTGGAAGACTAGGTTGAGATTTCTTTGTTTTTGCGATGAGAAGGGGTAGGTGCATATGGTACGGTTACTGACCATCTTTGGCAACAATGTCTGTAGGACAAGTGGAGCCGTTCCCGGGACACATTTCAGGTGGGTCGCAGGCGCCGTTGCTGGCACGGCAGACAGTACTTGCTGCAGCAAACTGGCATCCGCGGCAACAGTCCTCGTTTGCATCGCTACCCGCTTGTTAGTCTGATGTTGCATGATATACATAAAAGTACTGGTCTAGATGAAAGGGGAACATACTCGCATACTGCGGTCTCTACAAATTTGCATGTAGTCGGGTTGCAGCATTTATTGGACCCGCACCCTTCGGTGCCACCGCAGTCACAGTCCTCGCCCTCTTCGACGATACCATTACCACATTCGTTTTCAGTGATGACAGAGACGTCTTTGTTGGAAGTTAGACAAGATGTGCTGACACTACGGCGTTTGAACGCTGAACAGATGTTTCCTACTGAGCAACTGGCCAGATGTAAGCAGAGGATGGTTTTGGGGGTTTAAGATATACATACGGACTGAATTTCTCAATCTGATCACTCGTTGATGGGTTCATCAAATACCTACCATTAGCATCACAAGTTGAGGTACTGAGTGGACAGCACATGGACGCAGATACAGTGTTAGAAGTAGTACATGTTGTCGATGTGCAATCGTGAACAGCACCCATGGTATGTCCAATTTCGTGTGCAATGACTTTCCATTCAGTTGAGGTTTTGGCAATAACATTGGCCCCGCTGACAGTCTGTGTATCTTGAGATTGTGAATCCTTCACGCAAAGTTGTCCTAGCCACGCCAAACCAACGGATGCACCAGTCTCACAAGTCGTCAGCAATGTCCAGAGAGCATTCGAATCGTTTCGAGTGCCTCGCCATGCAGAAAACAAGTTGAGACGGTCTTCGATGGTGACGTTGTTAGAACATGGCAAATTCCAGGCTGCAGTTGAAGGTGCAGTGCCGGGGCAGTTGGCGTTGGAGATGAAGAGGGTTGATAAACCAAGAGTGATATTGAAAGTCGTTTCAAACAAGTTGGAGCTATTTGAAGGTTAGAATGGCTATTCCTTTAAAATTTTATATAACGGGGACTTACGCAGCGTTAATCTGGGCAATGATATTTGTCCTCGCAAGTTCCTCACTATCGAACTCAGCAGTATAAGTGCAATCCGTAGCAACCCCAATCAGAGCGACCATTCGAGTTGTTGGGCAACCGTCTGTGCTTCCAATCGTCGTCCTCAAGTTCACACCAGCAGAGTTTCCCGACCCTCCAGTGAAGCCATCACCTCCATCTACCTGTCTTTTCGTCAATCCTCCTTGGAACAAACTTTCAAGCCCAAAATTCCCCCACCCAGTTTTTGGCACCGGATCAAGAATCATCTTGTTAATGGGGTTTCCCGGTTGAACATTGAATCCCAGCCTGTCAGATGGACACATAACATCAAGTTCCCCCTCCCCAATACCAAAGCCTCTTCCAACAATCCCTTCAATATCCCTTCCTGCAAGACCCTGATACTTGAAGCTACTCTCCACGTCCGAATCTCTAAACACAACCATTGATTCTCCAGCATCCAAGTCCACCTTCGGATCTAAATCATGTCGAGTCTTCATATATGCTGATGCAAGCTGAATATGATGCGCATCATGGTTCAATGTGAATGCACCGTCAAACAACGGACTTTTTCCATCCTTTCTAACCATTATCCTCGCCCACCCAGCATGATACCATCCATCCTTATCCCTCAACCAAGACTCTCCTCTGTACACTTTATAATCGCGACGTTTTACCGATTCTGTGCGATAGGTGCGTCCATCTTCATCTGCATACTCGATCTGCGCACTTTCGGGTAAAATATCATGATTCGGCTCGAGTGAGAACCTGACATCCTGTTCACCATCATGGAGCCGGAACTCTATATTGAAAGATGAATGCGAGTGCACTCGATTTGATGGGGTAAGAATCTCCGCATCCTCAATGAATGTTACGTATGATACAGGGCCCCGATGTTGCGAATGGCCTGTGTATAAAGCAAGTTAGACCTCGGTACCTCTTTTTTCACTTCACTTCCCCCACTAGCCAGCTGGATTTATCCAGAAGGATGGGAGTATGAGAACTCGTTTACATACCAAGAACAACGTCTATTACAAATATATGGAGTCCAGCAAGAAACCAGAATAATCGCGGTGGTAAGCGCATATTTCGTATCAATAAAAAAACAGGCTGAAAATTCGTAAAGTGGACGAGTTGTGGAGGGGAAGGAGGAAGGGGAGTGAGTTGAGAGAGCGGAGATAGTGTATTATTATTATCAGCGCCGTAGCCGGATGTTCCAAGCCGATTTAGACTAGAGACCTCGAATGTAGCCGACCAGCGGGAAGGCTAAGTAAAGAGCGAGAAATTATAATTTCGAGGGGTCGGTTGAGGAACAAACAACGAAGAGCGCTTTCAGTAAGCTTGCGCAAGTCACCAGTGGCGGTGACTGGGATGAATAATGCCTTCACGGGGGCCGACCGAAAAGAACAGTAATAACTTAAATAAGGCAAAACAAACTCGTAAATAAAAAAATTAGAGTATTGGTACAGACAGAATAAATTCAAAAAAATAGAAAAGGACGGGGGGGTGAGGGATTGAGAGAACAAGAGTATGTATGAATGTATGTGTATGTAGTGGAAAGTAATCAGCGACCTCAATAACAACACCACAAGACCTTCTAATTCCAAGACTCTGGTCCCCCGTTGAGATGTATGATGAGTGTGCAGGTGTAAAACGAAACGAATGAACGCACCGAGAAGGCGCAGCTGCTCAGATTCGGAAAATCGGAGCAGACGAATGCAAGGTTATTGGGGGGGATTATGTGGAGGATGTGGATGGGGGGGAACAAGAGCTTGGAGGGGCAACCATAGCAACCGCCGTGCAGTATCCACGAGAGGATCTTCTCTACCCTTAAACAGGCAAAGGGAGGCGCCCTGTCTCGGTCGAAACACGCGTCCATCGTGAGAAGACCCCTTGCTTAGAGTCTGACACGCCAAACTTACCTGGCCTTTGCTTTTGTCTCCCCCTCCGCCCTGTAACTTTACGTTTAAAAGTCCGAGAAAAAATAGAGTACCTATCCCCTCCTCCTCCCTTCCCCGAATGTCTTGGTTTCTCGGTAAGTTCCCTTTCATCTTGTCCTTTGGTGCTGTCACACACTCGTAAGGCAGAGCTTATTGTTAACGCAGAGCAGAACCAGATGTGCGCTCAAAGAGAGCCTCTTAGCCTATTGCCCTATAGCATGGTCACAGCATGGAATGACGCTGACGCGTCTCCTGCGCCAACCCGGCAATTCGGCCAACGCTTAAGCCACACGGCTGCGTCACTTCCGAGAACTCTCTTCTCTCATACTACATACTATCACCGTCATGACCACCACCTTATAATCTGGGAAATAGGAAAGACTTTACAAAGCCGAGCCTCAACTCCAAGATCTTGGGTCCTTCTTTACCTAGATAAGTAGAGAATTGGCTCCTCGATACAGAAGCTCTGTCGATGAAACAGAATTGCACAGACATGTGAGAAACCTTGGTCGGTCATAGGATCACTAATGTCCGCATTGAATCAGGATTACGACGAACGCAAACCTTGGATCTCTTGGAATATCAAATTTTCAAGCAGCCAAGTAGCTGGGAAATATAATCAGCATTTGAAATACCACATTCGTAATAAGATGCGTGACAAGTATCGCATGTACTTATGTTTAAACACATAGCACCGCCACAGGGGGAAAGGCCAGACAATACATGTATCTGCTAATTGAGAGCATATTAGCCTCCAAAATAACCATAACAGATATCCACATACCTTAGGATAGGTGATACCCTGTAGAAACCCTATTGGTTTCCTATAGGGGACGAGTAGGTCCGCCGTTACCAACTCTTAAGTAATCACTAGGGTTGGAAATGACCGACCCACATATATTCGCTACCATACCTCAATATCACACTGCCGGGGAAAACGCTCAAAGTAACTCCTCATACGATTTGTGCAAGAGGAATGGAGGGGAAATCCATTTGACAGAAGACGAGCACCGATGATAAAATTAGGCCTCATTACTAATCCCACAAAGCAGGGATAGTTAGTGTATCCCTCAGCTTGTACTCGGTCTTCTTAAAATGGATACACGATACAATCCACCAACACGTGCACCAATCACGAAACTGGTAATAGCAGCCAACACCAAGCGCACAAAAGTATCCTCTATCCCTCGGCAACTACCTAGTAAAACCTAACCCATGCCACGGCTGTCGGCGAGCCTGGTCCAGTTCGCAATGCTTCGCTTTTCGGATTATCTCCCCTATTAGTCTCCCAACAAGCCCCTGTAGTGGTAAATTTCAAAAGCTAATCTCACCTGCCGAATTCCGCCCCTGGCCCGGTAATTTTTATACGAGACACCGGTATTATAACAAACTTGTTGGGTAAATGTAGCTTGGTAGAATGGGGGTTGAACTCATGGATATAAATCTGAAGCACAATCCCTGCTTTGGTACCAAATTTAAGATCAAGAATATTTAAAGCTTTATATTAGATAAGAAGGTGATAATGGGGTAGGCCAGGCCCCGGCATGTCAAGTGATCAATGGTGATGCTATAGTGTCATCTATTAGATCGGCCGAGAAGCTGCGAGGAATAACGAGATTAAGTATCTATGATCCCTTTCTCGACGTTTAGTATTAACTTTGTCTTACTGTGTAAAGTAGATGCCTTGCCTGCATACGATTTGTCAACCTTATCCGTCATCCACTCTCTCACGCGATCCGAGAACTCCCTATATGTATCTAGGAAAGAAGGCAGATCTTGAAATAACTACATGTACATACTCAGTCTGACAGAATAATTCCCAATAGAGAAGGTTTAGTTCATTCTAGAGTAGATTACTCCCTGTATATTGACATGTACTTGGCTCTATTACTTATGTAGTAGTGTACACCAATACGGTGTCTCACTCTCGTGGAGGGAAAAAAACTTTGCGGTATATACGTACATGTAGGTACATGTAGTTTCTTGGAAATTCAAGACAAAGCTAATATATACTTCTAATCACATTCCCGGAGAGTTTTTCCCCCGAAATTATACTAGGCGTTGGTATTGAAAAGATCTGCAGCCAACCCTTCCTTTCTTCTTTGCATCTTATTTACCAAGAACACCAAGTACTCACTAGTCTACTCACTACTCGTGCCCAGGAACACGAACAGAGGGTCTCATCTAATTAAGATACAATTGGCCATACCCCTCCAGCCCCCTCTCCCCTCAAGATACAATATTGACACCACATACAGAAACAACAACCCTAGCTATACTATGCATACACCCCACATCTATTACCCAATCACTAAGCTGTTTCTTATCACCCTAAAGATGACTTTCCCAACAACATCAACAAACCACCTTCAATTATGTCTTTTCTAAAGCAGAGGAGCTAAATCTTTCCCGGTGTCTACATACTTCCTAGGTACACGTATCCTTGCGTGAAGTATTCTATGACGGGAGGACTTCCTATCTTTCCGCCTGGGCGTACTAGTTTATGCTATCACCGTGCTATTTATGGCTACAAGGATAGCGGCAGTGCCAGAGTTTATGGTAAGACATTTTTTCTTCTTAAATTACTAAGCTATACAAAGACTAGCTTACCACGAGAGGTTATTATTTCTATACTATATTATTTATTTTTTAATATTCTTTTGTTCGAGAGTATGTTTTTTTTATTTTTATAACTTTCTTTTTAGGTAGGTAGGTAGAGAAGACTAGGGTAATGGAGAGAGATATATATAGACATGACAGTGTAGGTATTTTTGGGCTTAATAAGGTAGGTTGAGAAGTGTTCTGCCAAGATACTCGCTGATCTTTTGAGCCGCATTTTTGAGCCGCATTGAATGGTGAGGTTTAGTCTCGCCATAAACCCCTCTCTGATAAGTATGAGATCTAAACTATTCAAGACGTTATGGTCTCATAGGGGTATCGCCCACTCCACATTTTTGATCTTGGAGGGAAAAAAAGATGTTGATGCAGTGAGCGGGGCTGGAGTGGGTGGAGTGGGACGATACAGAAGGCTTGAGAGTAATAGTCCAGATGTCAGGTGACGCTTAGGCATGAGCGAGAAATTTCTCTGGGTAGTTCAGGTCATGTTGGTATCTAATCTTATAACAACGCCACATATGATAAATTATATTGCTACATGTACTCTAGCTGCTCATACCATAATCGACCGTTTCCAGAGACAGCTCTCATAGATAAATCCAGGGTCAGCTCCTTTGAACCACCTAGCTAGTGGATGTTTTCGGGTTCTTCGTATAGAAGCGAGGCGTCCTGTGTCCACTCATTGAAAAACTCTTGGTTTCTTGGTATGGTTTTCATGCAAGATCTACCCGACTTATGCACCCGGGCACATTGAATAAGTTACCCCATAAGTTCTCACAGTTACACCTTATTTAGTATGTAGATTGCCACAAAACCCCCACCTAAGACGACTTATAAGGTAAAAAAGGAAAAAAGCGTACGCGTCTTTATGCATCAAGACCCCGCTAGAAGCTTGGAAGAGAGGGGGGAGGATTTTACCCTGGTAGTGAGGAAGGTGATTGGTCTGTCGTTGTGCGGAGTGAACACCGAGTAGTTTTTTTCCCTTTCTTCCTTTGGGAATGAGGATTGGAACAAAGATCTAAGAAAAATAACCATAAATAACCTTACTCGCTGACTGGCTGACTGGCTGACTGGTTTGGTGTGTGTTTAGCTCCGTATTGGATAGCACCTGCATTATCACCGAAAAAAGAACTAACGAATTTGATAAGGGAAATTTTTATACACTGTGCCTTACATAAGTATTCGTATAGAGTATGTATACGAGTCAGTTAATGTAGGCAGTGCAATGTTTTTTTGTTTATGTTTGATCGAGTGTAGTAACTGATATATCTCGGGGACATGCCCCGTGGGGTTGAGGTGATTCGTACTCTTTGGGATTTGTCGCCTTTCAACTTAAGGCTAAGGTTCTGGTTTGCTGGTACCTAACACTTTCCATAACTTTCTTTTCTAATCACTCGTAAGGATGACGAAGTATACCTCCTTGTGGAAGACTCGATCGTAAAGCGATAGACTTTGTCGTCCCGCCTTGTTGACCAAGGCACCAAGAAAATCGATAAACGGATATACCTATTGCCGGTGGAAGGAAGTTTTTGTTCTGTACAGCCCCGACTATAAGGAGGATATTGAAAAGGACTGCTCTTAGATTCTTTTTTTTAGCAAGGCCAATCAGTTGGAATAACTTATGGTAAATAGTAGGGCTAAAGACTCAGTTAGCTAGAGGTCTACACCATGCTCAAGTTAGCCCCGTGCCCAGGGTTATATGTGCAACTCATGTTTGTTCCAAGATTTACTCCCTAAGCGGTAGTTTAATGACCTGTCAATGAGATACTCTAGCCGGACCCCAGTTTTCTCTATAGATGTTCATGAGCTATCACTCGGAGATTCTAGCCACAAAATTATGTATATTTCCGGTTTTTTCTTCTTAACATTTACCCTTTACCAAAAACTTGGTAATGATCTTGCACATGAAACCCTTTGTTGGTCTTACCCTCATGTTGTAAGATGTATGGAAATATGGTCGCCCGAGCAATCTTAGCCAAATATGCTCAGTTCCGATGGGAGAGGATAATAAATATCAGGGTGGATCGTGGATCATAAACCCCGCAAAGAAAAAACAAAAGTCTTTTAAAGCTTGGAATGTAGTATGTATGCCGAATATTCCGGTTGTGACTTGGGAGTACCCTAAAGGTGACGTTGTGCCACCATGTTGCATTGACTATTAAATGAAATAGTAAAAAACAATGGTGTATGTTAATCAAAATTAGAATTCTATCATCACCAAAAGGTAAAGATTAAGGTCACCAAGTGGCACATATGTAGTTGGGGGTTCTTTCAGTAATTCCATGAGCTCCTAAAATAAAATCTCACGAGATGTGCTGAACGTACGTCATGCGATGTGATCCCCTGGGATTTAGCAGAAAACATCATTCGGTATTTACCCATTCGCAACACCCATGAACCCAGAACTCATTGAACCACAAAATCATCAAAAGAGAAAAAAGAATATCCACAAAAACAATACTTTTTTTAATTCCCAGTATTCACAGCACCAGCTGCCCCCCAAAATCACCTGTTTATGAAGGTTCACGGTATTTTTTGATTATTTTGTTTCGATCTCTTTCACAAACAGGCCCAGGATTGAATGGAAAAAAAAATCGTTGTTGAACAAGAAGAAAAATAGACAGAATATTGCGTCTAGCCGACAAGTTCCACAACACCACCAGCTTCCTTTATCTTCTTCTCTGCAAGTGCCGAGACGTATCTCGCCTTGACAATAACGGGTGTTTTCGGGAGTCTTCCCTTTCCGAGAACCTTTGAGTATCCGAGAGCGAGGAGGTCGATCACGGGGGCAGCGGAAGTGGACTTGTTGAGGTATTTCTCGCGAGACTCGGCAGGTACGAGGGACCACAGCTATTATTCATCTATGTCAGCAGCTGCTTGATGGAAATAGTGTCTGGAAGGAGAATGCTAACCTTGTCAAGATTGATGACAGGCCTCCAGAACTGGTTCTGTTGCTTGTGGAAGTACCTCATACCGACCTTACCGAAGTAACCCGGATGGTATTTATCCAAGTTGGTTCTGTGGTGGTGCTGACCACCAGCCATACCACGACCTCCGGGATCTGTAGTCATTCAAAAAAAAAATATTCATCCGTCAGCCAACTGGCGCTGTCATAATTCGAGGTAGAAAGAAAATTTATAAAATTCGTAGAGAGAAAGCATACGTTTTCTGTGCTTTCCGACACGACCGTGACCGGCACTGACGTGCCCACGGTGCTTTCTAGTCTTGGTCAATCTGGTCTATCCTCACCCAAAAGAACCAGTTAGCCTCCCTCAAATCCAAGTCCATTCCTCAAATTCCAGTATCTGCAATTCCCCTCTCCAAGACCCCATAAACAACGGAAACAATAGTGGAGATAATGCGTACCGGCATGGCTTATTTCTATCCTCGGTGTCGATGAGGGTCGGGTCGGTAAGTGGTGGTGTTTGCCGTGAAATTCGTTGTTGTCGATTGTCGTTGATTGAGGGCCTGATTCGAAGTTCTCACAGTAACTGCGTGTGTGGGTGCTAGGGCTTGACAGTGGGCTTGGCGTGCGTGGGTGTAGAGCAGTCACACATCCTCGCAACAAAACCAGATCACATGACATCTGAAATTAGCAGTACCGAGTGATATTGGGGGTATGAGAACTTCCTTTCGAATTATTATTAATAAAGGTGTTTCTATTAAATTTATGCAGAATAATGTTGTTCCTTTATAGGCGTTTGGGACCAATAGGCCGGTGAGGCCATGCTTTCTTCGCAAGCTTGAGGATAGTAGACTGCATGTATATATTATTATTCAAGTAGAAAATTCAGTAGCTTCTAATTCCGGTGCCCAAGATTGATCTCCTGGTTAAAATCAGACTTTCTTCACGAGTCGTCAAACGAACGGCCCATACATTTAAAACGCTCTCAAGTTCTCTACTGTATGCTGTGTATGTATTGGCCATAGCTTATTGGTGCATGTAGTATAAGGTTATAGTCTCCCGAAAATTGACCTCTTTTTACTCAAGTGATGACCTAGAAATTACTCGAAATTTTTTGCATTGACATAGCGCTTTTAAACCTATAAAAAAATAGGAAGTATGCCTAATAAAAATCTCCAGAGGCTACAATAAAATACACAAGCTACTACTAGTAGGCCAGACAAAAAAAGGCAAGACAAAGGAAATAAAAGCTTGCTAAAGAATTGAAACCCCAGGGTATTGCCCCTCTCCATAATTTATTTATTTTAATCCACGACTACCCATTCACAGTTAGCTTTGGTTATCAGAAAAATGGAGGGGAGCCTACGTTTCATGGACAGTCCTAATTATAGCGTCTACCACGCTAGGGTCGCTCAACGTAGATGTATCACCAAGTTGATCCTCTTCACCACTCAAGATTTTCCTTAAAATCCTCCTCATGATCTTTCCGGATCGTGTTTTGGGGAGATCGTCGACAACATATACCGCCTTTGGTGCCGCGAAAGGTCCAATTGATTTACGGACTTGAAGTGTAAGACTTTTTCGCATATCTGCTGAGTTTGAAAATGCATCCTTGAGTGATACGAAGGCATTGACAGTCTGACCAGTCAACTCATCAGCAATACCGACAACGGCAGCTTCGGCGACCGCCTCGTGGTGGATGAGTGCAGCTTCAATCTCAGCAGTAGAGAGACGGTGACCAGAAACATTGACGACATCATCGACACGACCACGGATCCAGTAGTAGCCTTCATGATCACGGCCAGCACCATCTCCGGTGAAGTAATAGCCCTTGTAAACATTAAGGTAAGTTTCCATGTACCTCTGATGTGACGCCCAGACAGTCCTGGCCATTGAAGGCCATGGCTGTTTGATGGCCAACACGCCCTCAACATCGTTTCCATGGAGTTCTTCACCAGATACGGGGTCAATGATAGCTGGTTCAATACCGAAGAATGGTAGTGAGGCAGATCCGGGTTTTGTTGGTGTAACACCGCCAAGAGGGGTGATAACATGCGAACCTGTCTCTGTTTGCCAATATGTCTACATATATTTAGTACGGGAGATTACTATATGTCAGGTTTTAAGGAAACTTACGTCGACAATATGGCACTCCTCATGGCCTACTTTCTCATGGTACCACTTCCATACATCTTCAGCAATAGGTTCGCCGACTGACCCCAAGACCCTCAAGCTCTTCATTTGCCTATTAATATGATGGTCACCAGCACGCTTCAGTAGTCTCAGGGCGGTTGGGGCGACATAGAACTGGGTAATTCCATGCTTCTCGATAATATCCCAGTATCTTGAGAAATTGGGGTACGCAGGAGTTCCTTCAAAGACAAGAGTAGAGACACCGAGAAGTAGAGGTGCATATACAGCGTATGTGTGTCCAGTAATCCACCCCACATCTCCTGCGGTTCCCATTTTATCCCCCGGGTGGAGGTCAAAGACATACTTTCCGGTCATCGCCGCGCCTAGAAGGTAACCAGCAGTGGTATGCATGACACCCTTCGGTTTACCGGTAGAGCCAGAGGTGTACAATAAGAACAGCGGATCCTCAGCGTCCATAAGTGCCGGAGCACAGTATCCGGGGTACTTGTTGAGCTCCTCGTGCCACCAGAAATCACGACCAGGAGCCATAGGGACGTCAGCGCCAGTACGGCGAAAGACAATTACATTTTTGACGTCAGGGCATTGCTTCAGGGCATCGTCGACAATGCGCTTAGTTCCAATGACCTTTCCACCACGTTTTCCCTCATCGGAGGTAATCACGACCTTAGATCCAGCATCTTTAACACGATCACGTAGTGACTCCGCCGAGAAACCCGCGAATACTACTGAGTGAACAGCACCAATTCTCACAATCGCCATGAAGGCGATAAGAGCTTCCGGGATCATAGGCAAGTAAATCGCAACAGTATCACCCTTCTTCACACCCATCTGCTTAAGGACGAATGCCAATTTACAAACCTCGCGGAGAAGTTCGCCATAACTGATTATACGACCCTCAGAAGGCTCGTCAGCCTCATAGATGATAGCTGGTCTATCAGGTTCTTTGAACGCCCATCGATCAACGCAGTTGTAACATGCATTTAAACGGCCCTCGAGGAACCAAGAGACATCGCCGTGCTCGAAAGATCCATTCCGGACGGTCTGGAATGGAATATCCCAATGGAGGAGTTCACGCGCCTTCTCGCCCCAGAACTTGTCAGGGTTTTGGATGGACTCCTTGTATTGTACTTGGTACTCTTCAAGCGTCAAATGAGGTTTCTTGGGGTGTTTTCTATGTTGTGTGAAAAAAAAAAGATTAGTGAATATCCAGAAAAATGCATCATGTTTTTTTCTCTCTACTATTGCGGGGAACTTTGAGACTTACTCAAAGTATTTTTGGGGAACTTCATATTTCTGGACATTATGAGCCTCGATAACCACCGGTGTAGTGCCGTCCGACATTTTTATTGTCTTCTCGTTATTCAATTAGGAAGTATCGTCTTAGTATAGTTAAGATTTTTCTCTCGGGGTTGTGAGGAATTAGACTGTCCTTCGAGTTGTCAGTGTTAGGGAATGGAAAGAAAACTCGTAGATCACTCTCCTCTTGTTATACTTGTGGGAACGGGCGAACGGATAGATAGCAAAAGCCACGTCTCTAGGATTTAACTCACCTTTAACACAAAAAGGTCTAAGGCGAATCCCAACGATGCCCGGTGGGATTACCCAAAAGCTCTAAGCTCGGTAAAGTATTCGGAAAGCAAACTATCCACTACCCAGTAATTCTACTCCAAAGGAGGGTTGGAAACCGCCGACTAACGAGGAAGCGGGGGAAGCTCATCGGCCTCGATTTAGATGTCTTGGTAAGAGCAAATGGCGAGCAGTGGGGGTGTTTACGAAGGTGCGGGGGAGGCGCTAACCCCATTACTTTTGTTTATCACTCTCCACTCTCGGACCAAAGGTAGGCACGTTCCATGTTTCACGCCGGGGGAAGGGAACTTTTGGATTGCTCCTACTAATCGGTTTGTTATTATTCCCACTGAAGTACTAAAGACAATAGTATGCCTATTCAGGGGAAGGGGCGTAAAAGGATAGCTAAGAGCCTCAGAATATGTATGGCGTTGGGCTGCGTGGGGATATTGGGTTAGTACACCTTCAGCCTCTTCCCAACCCCAGGGGGAACCTTGGCTACAGTTACGGGATATTCAGACATTTACTCGTAATACGCTTCTAGTAAGGTTAAGTATCCAATACGGCAGGGTCCATTACTAACACCGCGGGTGAACATAAAAACCCCAATGACTTTAGGTACATGTACCTAATTAGTGACAGTTCAGTTTACGATCGGACCGAGCCTTCATCTACATCCTGACCTATAAAAACCTTCCATGAACCTCCCGAATATCCGGAACCATCACAAGTACATGTATGTACTTACATATTACCTGTAGGGTACAATAATTATTGTTAAGCCGTCGGTAATGAGAACAAGACAAGCAACTCACCGATCACGAGTACCACTGCCACACTTTCGACATATCCTCCTCACCTCGGCCCAAACCCGGGAAAGATAAGTGGGCGATAACAAAGGTAATTCGCTCGCTAAATAACCCCGGACGTCCGGCGAAGGTTCTTCTGGGGTAATGGAAGCTAGAAAAAGTTATATGGGGAAGCGGGATGAGAGATCTGGTCAAAAGAAAAACGTGTCAGACGACCTGGGTATGGAAAACATCGGTCCATAGTTCTTGGCCAAAATTCAAGTGGGCAAGGTGAAGAGGTTACCCGGCCAAGCTGTTGGACGTTCCTTTGGATAAACCTTTGTTCCTTGTGGTATAGAACTGATAGCAAAAGTACATGTGAGTTCCTCTATAAACATATTGTAACTTCCCTTAGAGAATCGACTCACAATAACTAATCATTTCGATCCTAGAAGATCCACTCTCGGTCAACTATCCTCCATCTCCGGAAGAATTACCAATCTCCTCAAATCAATATCCAGGTTTATATTTTGAGACTCGGCTATATGTGATCCCCGGAGGTAATATACAACAACCTGTGCCCCAATATAAAAGGGCGATAAAATGAGGGGTGGTAGTAGATTCTATCGATATCTTATCGTAAAATTATCTTACGTTAATAGAAGGCCGCTTATATTCAACAGTTTGACCGGATATCCAACCTAAAGAGAAAGAATAAAACTGTTTAGGGACTAATCGAGCAGATTTTGTTGAAGCGTTCGCTAAAGAGCCACCCTCAACCCCATTCAAAACCACTTGGTACTCTAGAGTCAAGAAACCCAGGTAGTAAATTAATCCGGCACAGTAACAAGCTCAATTGACATAGGCGGTTTTAGAAACTTATAACCGCCAAGGTGCTAGGGCCAATTATAATCATTTTTGGTACCGCAGCGAGGTAATTACTGCAACTAGGGGCGGTCGCAGACTTCTATCACTAGTACGCATTTAATTCGTTAGCGTGGTATTCTCCTTCATCTTTCAGGATTATTAGTTACTGACGGAGGTGATTAACATTAATCTGTAACAGCGGGTATTCTTTTATCCACTAGTCAAAAGCCCTTCCACACGAAAACTCGCACACCAGACCGATTCAACCAGATGAAGATATTTACTTTTGCTGTATCGGAAATCCTAGAGCGTAGAAATTAAAATAAAGGTGACAACACCCTGTAATTTAGAACGAGCTTACCTTTCCCACTGCCTCTAATTATCCTTCCAAAAAGTCAATTTCCTCCAAAATTTGGGCGAATCTTAAGCTTAATTTGATGAATCCGCAGTAGCCATTGAAAAAAGAGAAGGGTAGATGCGGGCGGAACAACTGCATCTATAGAGCCGGATGTTTAAGAGTAAGGGCAGGTGATCTACACTATACACACATGGCACCCCGATAAAGTACCCCGTTTGGAGCTTGTGGGGAAACGTGGTCTGAGGCGAGAGAAAACCTGGAAGTAGGGGGGATCAGGCTGGTAAAAAGTAGCTGCATAAAGGTAGCCAAGTGCCAACTTAACTCATGCCTTTAAAATTCCCCTGCCGAAAATCGCATGCACGTGGCATACCCCAGGGGTCCCCCCCCCCCACAAGGCTGACATGACAGGAACCTAGGGGGGGAAACTGACAAGTAGTGAAAGATGAAGAACTTGAGCTGGCAATGAGCTAGTGTTATAACTAATATTCGAATAGAAAGCACGGAAGCATCACCAGGTGCCTAAGGTGGCAAATAACGTACCCAGTAGTTTACCACGGTTTACAGAAGCTTAGGCACTATGTAGTAGAACTTGATATTCGAGTTATATAACTTCGGAACGATTATGATGCAAGACGTTGAGATGGAATGCTTTACTTGGTTATCGTTATTAATAGTGGATTCAGGCTTAGGGTAAGAACTTCATTTTAGAATCGCTACTTCTTTTCCCACTTTACTGCTGCCAAATCAATAAAACCCGCCAATACAGTACAACCATGGGTCTAAAATGCAGTACTCAAATAGTGATCTGTAATGTTTCTCCCCTATTTATTGGAAATTTTCCACAAAAATATTAATACTTCAAAGCTTGTATATCTCTCTATCTTACTAACTGTCTCTGACAAGCTGATAGATGCCCCACATCTTCGTATTAGCACATCTGAGGAGTCCCAGTTTAACTTTTAGTTTCGGGGACCTACATATGTTGTTTACATATACAAGTATCTTGCTGTCCTAGCAGGTAGCTATAGCATTTTGTGCAAGTATAGGTGCAATTTTCCCACCAACAAAGCATATAGAGTACTATTTCAGCAAGACTATAGTTCCACAGAAGAAGTCACATGAGTAGATTTGAGACATGATATCAAAATTAACAGGCTTTCTCAAATGAAACGCCAGTGACCGGGGGCAGATAGGGTAGTACAGTCACGGTACTGCTTATTTAGAACCAGGCGGATATGGTTTCAGTGAGGTACTGAAGAGGTTAATAGCGTGGATTAAGAATAGCCTTTCCCTGCTCACCGAAAGACCCCAGGACTTGGGTAAACAAAGCATTTGTTACAGATCCCAATTACGATTCACATTTCATGCTTTGTGATTTATCTCCTTCTTTTGAGGATGCAGAAATCTATGCATGACGGGGGTCATTACTACATGTAGGGGATATCGACATCTTTCCAGTCGCTTCCTGTTTTGATTGGCCAACTCCTTACTCTATGGACCGGTGTGTCTGGTGGCGGTGAGAAGGAAATTTTCTAGATAGGGGAAGGCTGTGGCCAAGTTAAGGCCTAGGTTTCAAGTTTAAGGTTAAGGATTCCCAACAAAGCATGCTATATTATATAGCAACACTTTTAGTTAATCAAGCTTTTAATATAGCCTAAGCTCTTACTTCAAGTCTTGATTGCTATTCTCATAAAGAGTAAGAAGCCTAATGAGTATCACTATGGATGTAGTCTAGACTATGAAGTCCAAATATCCGTTTGTTTTATGTGATATATAGACCACTCTCTGGAGAAAAGTGAATCTAACCATAAGAATTGAATGCAACACCACTGTGCAGTCACACAATCCCCACAACTCTTGTAGCAAGATACCTAGCAATATGTTTGACCCAAATTATTGAGTTTGATGTGATTAGATATATGTTATACCTCTTCTAGCCAATGATTCCGGGGTCGGACTTTGACATTACACCGCGCCGACATGCAAGATCAAACCTCTTTTTTTTTTTCTTTGGTATCAGCCATCTGATACGAAATCAATCTATTAAAAGAAGAAAAAGAAAAAGAGAACCAAGAGACTCAACACCTACAAGACATGTCTCGGCAAGTTTCATCCGTTATGAGAATAAACCCATGAAGACTCAAGAATAATACTCACCGCTCCAATTAACCAACCACAATCGATATATCACCCCCCCCCCCATTACGTATACCTACCTAGATATATATATATACTAACACACACACACAGAAAAAGAACATTTCACGTGGTTAATTACATCTACCGTCAGTCAATCAGCCACGCAGAAAACCTCCAATGCATTCGGGTCTCTTCCCGCTATCCCAGTACCGTGCATGTTATAACCACTTACACCCACCTCGTCCTCGTTCTACACAATCGAGTATCAATATCAAGTAAGTAGACAATAGAAATGAAATTACCGCTGTCACATTTGTGTGTGAATGTATGAAACCCCACCAATCCCACCAAACCGGAAATTATTCCCCTATAAAAAAAAAGGGACCAATCGTAATACTGTAAACTGTCCTCTCATACCGGTGAAATCTAGAGTAAGTAATATATGCAATTATTCATCTGCGAGTGACCAGAGAGAGAGAGAGAAAGAAAAAAAAACAAGGCGTTTGTGATAAGTTCTCTTGGCACACTATTGATTACACAGATAAGACACAAGACACACACCACACAGATCTAGAAGTATCAAGAAAAGCAAGTATATTAAATGCCCACTGATCACTCATTAGGGAACCCCCCCCGTTAACGTTAGCTGCCTAAATATTCAATTTAACCCTAAATTATTGTATGTACTATTTCATCTTGGGGTTAGTGTACATCTCTGTGATGGGTGATCTTGGCTAGGGGGGGGTGATGTAACGGGTTCCTTTCTTTTCCGTCACCCCGACCCACATAAGCTCCACTATAAACGACATATACCCCAATCCCTCCACCCCCCCCCCCAGAAAATCTAAAAGAAAAGAAATAGTCATCTATCCTGGGAATTCCATCTACTACATACCAGATTTCAAAAGAGAGAAAGAGAGAAAGAGAGAAAGAGATGTGCTCATGCGCTCCAAACACACACCCCCCTCCTTCTCTCACAAAGGTTGTTATTGTTATACTAGTAAATCAACCGGTTCTAGATGAGTTAGATACACCGCCTCGACCAGTACAGTCCCCTCCCCCCCTACATTCTTACTCTCTGAAACGTTGTTGGTCGATGTATCCGGTCAAGTGATCAAGCGCGTGACTGATTAGAGTACAAATCAATTACCTAAAGTCTCAATCAGTCCTTATACTCTACATATTTTCTTTTCTTTCTTGGTATATTATAAGTTTATATAGAACCGTTGGTGTAAGTATTCTATAGCACAACAAAATATACACAGGCATCTTAGCGTTTTGCCGGCCGAAATCCGAAATCGTGTAATTTTTTCGCGTATCCCAGAGAGGAGGGGGGGGGGACTAGAAGTTCTCTCTCTTTTCTCTCTGCCCCGGATTTCGTTACTGTGATTATTTATTTTATAAAATGCTCCCCCCCCCCCGCTTTCTTTTTTCTTTTTTTCTCTTCTGATCTCTGATCTATATGTGCTATTAACCATACTCCCCCCTCCCCCTTGTAGTACTCCCAATAATCACCCGTGGAAATGAAATGTTTATCCAAGCGAGAATTGTTGATGGACACTGCATGAAACTGTGGCCAAGGCTACACTGCTTAGTAAATACTACGTACGTGTCTGGTACTAGGTATAGAAAGAGTGACCAGCCATGATCAAGCTTTTCCTTTTTACTCACCCACCAGATGATAAACCCCCCCCCCCCAACTAGCTAGGAAATGTGTTACGATGACACAAACATAAATTAGAGCTTCTGATAAACGTTAACTCCCTAATCCGTAATAATGGGAGAGTCTAGTGTTTAGAGTTTTGGATACCTATATATATATATACACTAGCTAGGGGTAATGTTGTCCCAAAGTCTCAGAATATTATATATGCATAATATACCGGGGTTTGAAGAAAGAAAAAATGGTCAAGATGCAACCTGAAGCACATCCCGATGCTCTCGGCCTGAGTGTGGACTATTTATTACATGTACATACGCTACATAGAGTCAGGGGGATCAAGTCGAGTTTCGGTGAAATCCTAAATCGAGAGATGGGAGATGGATATTATCCTCTTTTGTGGTCCACAAAGCCGCTCATCTGCCCAATACGTCCCCCCTGTCATTGGTCCCCGCGCATGGGAATACTTCTTGCAGACAGATACTACCTGCATTTAATATCTACCGACTAGAAGGGGTTTTGAACCAGTGTCTGAATCGGTGAGTATAATTTATTGAATTTACATACTTCCTACCGCATCAGAAGGTGTTTTGGAAAATCCTAATTTACTAACAGAGTAAATTCGATAATGCCTAAGCTAGTAACTACATGCAATATCCCCTTTTTTTATCCCGCACATATATGTAATAGTAATATATTTCTGAAATATGTGTGTATCTGCCCTGCCGAAAATCAACTCTCCGATCTCCTTCGCATGTCGCTAGAAAAGCGTGTCTAATTACTTGCATTCGCTTGTTGGCCCCAGCAAAAGTGGATGTACTGTCCTAAAACGACACCAACGATTTCGAAATTTGTTTAATTGTCCTTTCCTGCTATTTCCAATGACTTAGTTCGGGGCCTCTGTCCTTCACCCCGGGGCCCCGATAAGAGTGGAGATCCCATGATCAGTTTCCAAGAATACTGACGCCAGTTCCATTCAAGCGGCGGTTAGTTTATTCCTTCACGGCCATCCTTAAACAAGTTCAACGGTGATCTACAATAAGCCTGAGGATGATCGGCTGTAGTTAATGCCCTTATTTGTATAACACCGAGAGATATCCCCAAACATACGTGCTCACTCGAGTGACGCACCGCATCGGTTCTTTTTGTTACAACACATTTCGTCTCAAGGTGATATCCCATTATGCCGGTAGAGTTGACCTATCCCAGCCTTCCCTCTCCATATGCCATATAATCTGCAGTGACGCTGAGGATACTTGATCTTTTTGAGGGCATAACACTGTACAAGAGCTATTTCCTTTTTTTCCCTCATGGTTTTTTTTTCCTTGATATATACTATGATTTTTTACTATCTTTTGCAACAATCTTCCTATTGCTTTTGAACGGCAGTTCTAGTATTGAATATTTCAAAGAAAAAACAATTTGGTGTTTTATTGTGATACAATCGAGGAGACGAGTCCCTGCTTCTCAAGCTTCCAGACTGACGGGTTTGTCCGGGAATAGTTTCCTGTGATCCGACATCTATCCGTCCCCCCCCGCGCCTCGTGCCCTCCCCCCCCCCAGCTGCTCAGCCCGGCACACGAGTGCGAAAGAATTACTTCACCCAAGACCTCGGGAGCGGACGACATGCCCAAATAAACATGTCCGCCCCCGCGAAAACCCTAGAAGCGGAAAAAATGCTGACACGGCGTGAGTACTATAGAGGAAACTGGAAAAAAGCATGAAGCGGCCTAACCTTGTCAAGAAACCACTGGTTGCTTATCTACCTACCCGTACCGCCACCACGGGAAACTTACCAGGTTGCAGGCGGCACCCCTAAAGCTCAGTAGCGAAATGACAAACCGCCACAATTTGCTGCTTTTCTTTTATCTATTGAGTAATAACTAGTAATCTCTAGCAAGGTATCGCCAAGTGATCATTAGTGATAACTCTAATTATAACGTTAGATATAGCCTCTCGCCCCGCGGACTCTCGCAGTGTGGGGGGGGGGATATGTATGTTTCTCATGTAGATGTAGACATGTTTATAATCCCCACAACCGTACATCACTTATTTGGTACTAAGGTCCCATGGAAAGATCAAAGTGACTATATTGAGAGCAAGTAAACCCAATTAAACTAGACTGATACAGACTTCTCGCATGGCATACATGCATATGTAGTGCTGAGAAACTTGGAAGACAGGGAACCCCCCTTTAATGATGTTACACCCGTCGGGTTCTGTATAGCATGCACGGTGCTTGTATACTCATGTTAAGCGTTTCGGTAGGGTGCGGGTTATTCTGAATTTATTCCCCGCCTTTTATTATTGTCATTTTACCATTATTCCGCTTTCTTGCTTGCGCACGCGAAATTTGCCTAACATGAAATCTAGCGGGACGTTGAATTGCTTGACGAGTTATACCTCCGAGCTCGATCTTATTGCTTAACCGACTCTATCTCATATCCTGTCGCCCGGTAACCACAACCTAGTTTTTTGTAGCCGTTACGCTTGCTCTCATTTGGGTTTTCTGTATGTTCCCCAACCATGGGAAACGGTTTCTATTCTTAAAGCTTGGGGGATAGTATTATCAATAAATAAGATTTATAACTGGCGAGGTTGGTTATAGTGGAAACCCTTTACAACACCCAATTTTCACATCGAATGACTCTAATGTAATGAATCAGAAAGCCTGGACCTCAATCGGCAGTGTCAAGTGGGCGATGAAGGCCCTCGATTCGCTAGAATTCATGATCTCCCAGTAGTAGTAGTCGAGACCAACTGCATTTGGGTCCCGGTGATATATTATTCTCCGGAGGTAGGCCGGTTAAGGTAAAGTTAACGAGTACCTACTTCACCTCAGCCCTTAGCTAGGAGGTCCAAACGTTATTGTTGGAGAGGAGGCCGGTCAAGGATGCTGGGCCGTTTGGCAGGAATGGGGTTAGGTGAGAACACGCGTTTCACCCCATGTTTTGGTTGCCTGTCGACCTGTCTAGGCGGCGCCCCGGCACATGCAGTACTGACTGTCGTTGGAAACCCCTATCCCCGCTGAAGTTCACCCACATGCTCAATTTTGACATTTATGTGCCAGTGACCGCCGGTTAGAAGTTGGATTAGACACCTGCCGAATAGCCTTGGCAAGACAAAACAAAAATCTCTGGAAGATGCAAGATATAGATTAGGCCAATTGAGTTTGCTTTGCGTACAAAGATTAGCGTCAACTATCCCCCCCCTCTCAGATCGCAACCCTGCAGAATATAGCCCGCTTTAATCGTCCTACATACCCATATCTTCCAAAAAGTTTCGTTTTACACCCCGCAACCTGAGATACTGCAGCACCGATGTCGAGGGACCACAAGGAAGTTTATGTCTCGTGCAGCTGAGGGCAGGATCGAATGGCAAGGATCCATTTTGTTGCACCGAAATGACTTCAAGGAAAATTAGAAGGGAAAGGCGGAAAAGAAAGCAATAAATCGAAAAAGAAAATAAAACAACATTATAGGTGTTCCAGTGGTTCCTAGCCCGTGCTAAAATTCTGCGAGGCCAGATATGAAGAGGGCGGAGCTAAGTTGTACTGGCCAAACGGTAGTTGGGGCAACAGCCAAAAAGTGTAGTAAACGATGCATCGCTTCCAACTTTGTCGATAATTGAATAAATATTCCCATTATTCATCTAGATCGAGGTCCGGTGCTTTGTCGAAAAGGGTATCGGTTTGAAATTGTTCGAAACAGGCGCATGCACAGGGATTGCCGACTCCTTTTGCACATGGTACACTAGGAATCCCCCGAGGGGTCCTAAGTCAAAACCCAAATCCAAATAGTATATATTTATCTCAAAGAGACTGGAACAATCGTGGGCCCCATCTAGAATTCCAGCCTCCCTCACATTTGCACACAGCTTGTTCAGTGTGAGTAAGAAGCAAGGAAGGAAGAAAAATAGAAACTCACAAATAGAGGCTGGCCTCAACGTATCGGAAGATCAAAGACAAGATTTTTCTATCACTGTGATCCTGTTCACTGCCTCTTTCTTTGTGTGTTTTCTACTTTTCCTTCGTCCATTCAGCGGGTTCAGTCTCTGGAGTTTGGAGTTCAAAATCGTCCTAATCAATTTATCGAAAAAAACCAAATAATGAGTCTCTACCCATTTCCAGCACGAAATGGTGATATCCCCCCACCAGTCCCACCAAAGCCATCAGCTGTTGCCCATATTGCCTCTTGTGCGATACCTGCAAAAGCCCCAGTAAGTCTTCTATATTCAATATTCAAAAAAAATCAAAATTGCTAAACAAAAACCTAGAAACACAAGAAGAGCGCACCTTCACTTTCAAAAGCTATCTCTTTTGAAAGCTTTGTCAACCTTTATACATCTCGCAATAACTCGCCCATAAAACAGCTTGAGAAACTGGATACATCAATGTCGCCATTGGCTGATAGCCCGACACTTCGGCAAGTTCCCACCATGACAAGCCCGAGGGACTGTAGCTCTCCAGAGACACCTAATTCTCCTCCTAGGATTTCGAGCCTGGCCTCAGCAAAACATAGGGCAAAGGGTGTATTCAACACTCGTCGCAAAGGAAGTAATTCTGATCTGGAGACAATGACTACAGTGCAAGAATATTGCATGGATTCTCGTAAGTACTTATTGTTCCCCAGCATAGAATTCTTTCCTGCCTTCAAAACATCCAATACCACCCTTCTAACACACCATAGCAACAATTCCTGGCCGTCCCGCTGTCTGCCAAAATGATCCTCCAGTAAGCTGGCGTAACCACGCTTTCTCAGACGTGCTCCTTTCTTCCATATCACCTCCTCAATCTCTTTCAACCTCTCCTATCGATCTTGCTTGTACCGATCGCCCAATCTCTCCCCTTTGTCTCCCGCCATTACCAGACACACCTTGGCCAGGTGTCAATCTCGCATCAAACAACATTAGTGATAAAATCCGCGAGTACTATGAATCCACCTACGAGCTGCCTCCTGCAGTCCCACCCAAGGCCAGCCTACAGAAGGCACCAGCATTCTTGGAGAATATAAAGCCAAGCCCGATTGAGAAGGGAGTCACATTCGAGAGAGAGAAGCCGACTGAAGCGAAGGCTGTAGTGAAATATATGGAGCGACCTATGTCGCCACCGGTAATTGAGCGTACAAGAAAACATTACGCCCCGCTTAGACCCCGTGCGGATTCAGCGCCTCCAGTGCGCACGTTCTCTCCTCGCCGGGGTGACAAGCTACAGATACCTGAGAGACCAGGGTCTGCAGACCCTATGGAACCCCCCGTTAAAAGGCATCGGCGGAAGAAGAGTTCAATCTCCAACACCCTACCACAAGGAGTACGGCCTTCTAAAGCACCAACGCACTTCCCATATAGCCAACTTGAATCTATCCAGTCCGCGGCTAAACTCAGGGGCGAGAATTTTGGTGTGCTGAACGCAAAGGATGTTGATGGGTTATCCAAGGAACTAAGCGGACTAGAGACAAGATGTCAGTATCTAAGAGAGACACACAGATCTCTAAGGTCCGGGAGGAAAACACTCCATACAAGGATGTTGACATATCTGCGGAGTTCAAGGAGTACTGTGTTTTCGAGAGAGAGTTTATTGAAACAAGAGGAAGCATTGGCAGAGCTGGATACTGCAATTGACGACTGGGAGTCTAAGCTTGAAAAGGTATGTTTCACTGTTACTACCCTAACCCTTGTTCATGATTGTTAACTGAAACAAGGCCGAAGAGAGAAGAACCAAAGTCAAGGAGAAGCTTCTCGAGCATGTCGCTGCAGCCTTATGTGTTTCGAATTGTGCATACCCTCCCCTTGGGCGTGGTCTCTCAACCCCGCCGTCCACCCCAGAAAGGATTAGAAGGGGAAGAGGAAAGGAGAGCGATAAGGAGAGCATCACGATATATGCATTACTGGCGGATGTCGAGCAGGAGATTAATCGGTCGTCAGGGCCGAATGAATATCATTGAGATATTTATTTTGAGTTTAAGGTAAGCCATCTTTCGAAAAGAGTTTCCTGTGTATAGGGAATTTTAGCTAACTGTTTGATTAGATCTAGTAGTTCTTACTAAAGATACTTAATTAGTAGATAAATGGCCGAAGGGAAACAATGTAAACGATTAACGTCAAACAATCTTCTTGATTGATATTCATGTATTCAATGTACTCTTATGCACGCTCACCTATCCCCCAACATATACCCCTTTCTGTCCATTATTACCCCCACTATTTTTCCTAGTATGCTTGTAGCTGGCGGCGTTTTGATAAAGGCCGCTAGAATTAGTTCCTGTATTTTTACTCTCTTTCATTCCTCAAGTATTGTCTTGTAGCTGGCGGTGAGGGCATTGGTGATATTCTTCTGTACTTTTATTCTCATTTTACTTCTCTAACCTCGGGCCTCGGTAGGGCGAGTATGTTGGGGAGTGGATCTAGCTTTAGGGGGAGTCCAGGGTATTTAGTCGGCCTCAGTAGAGGGAAGCTTCTATGCCGTGGTAGATGTTGAGCAATGCGTCCAGTCGAGCTGGGGTAGGGTGGACCAAGTTCAGCATACTAGATCAATAACTAGTTATCCATCCACTCGTTTCTCCTTATTTTTTTCGTCTCCTTTTCTTATTCTCCACCACTATGTACCTTTTGGGTTGGGTGTTCGTGGATCTCCAAGTACCCAAAATTATACCCTTTACCCAAACCAATGTTTTTTCTCTAAAAACTTCCCATTATCCCTTCTACCATACCACCTCAAATTTTTACTCACCCAGCATTTAGAAGCAAAAGTGCAAATCCTAGCTCCAAAAACTTAATTCCAAACCTTAAATCCTTCCTTGATTATCGTCTCCAGAACTCAACACCCCCAACACCCCAGAATTATTCTTATAACCTCTCATGCACGTATTGCCATCCCATCACCGTTTCATCGCTTTATCGTTTAATGTTTCAAGGACCATGATACGCACTCGCACTCTTGGCACCATGGGTCCAGGGTGCAAAACGGGTGTGGCGCAGTTGGAAGTGTAGTTTATCAGGATATTGACGATTCTGTAGAGCCGGAACCGGGAGTGGTAGTTGGTATGCAGCTTTGGGGGTTTGAATGCGGGGATTTTTGTGGGGTGTGGGGGGCCATGCGTAGGGGGCACGGAGCTCACTGCGGTCTGTCCATGGCCTGTGGTGTAAATACATTATAATATTCCCAGTACCTTGATATGTAGGCCTATAGAAGAATATTAAACCCTCCAGGCTTGTTGGAGAACGTCAGCCGTTCAGAGTATACGTATTCAAGGCATCGAGCACATCCTAAGTCCAGCATCTGCAAGACCCTGAAGTATGTGTACTGTCGACTGCAGTAGAGATAAATGTATACCCTGTAGATGGAATGAGTATTTGCCGTTTGCAGGCTTTGAGTGCTGCAGAGAGAGTAAGGCAGAGGGCGGCAACGAGGGTGATGGTGATGAATAATGCTTGATTCAGAGGAGCAGACTGGTATTGGAGTGATCGAACTCTTTTTTCTCTTTTTTCTAGGATGATTTTGAGAGAGAGAAGTAGTAGAGCTCAGGAGGGGGGGAGTTCCTAGGTTTTAGATAAATGTTTAGATGTTTAGATGATGTTTTTCGTGCTGAACGTGGATTTCTATGATTCATGCGATTTGTTATTGGTGCATGACTGAGTCCTCGAATTACATTACATAGTTTGATTATTCTTAGAACCAGCGACCCGGCTCGACTTCCAATTCCGGCATCGTATGTCTACAGTGCTCTATAATTAGTTCACCATTCTCCGAAATTTGGCTGAAAGGAAGGCGACTTAATTTTATTCCTCCACAGGATTCAATTGTTATCTAATAGTAGAAGACGAGACATATTTACGAATCAGACTTTACCGTTTTCAGATGGAAGCGGATCAACCCCCCCCAGGTGAGCCTCAAAAATTCAGGAGACCTGTCAATTCCAACGACTCTCACACCCACACACACCCCCTCACAATATCATGAATTAATCCTACCACGAGAAAGAATCCCCAGATCGTCATAATTTATCGGTAGAATATAATCCTTTCGGATTTCATCCCCATACACTCGTTTCCTTTGACCCCTCTGGCGAAACAATAATCATGCATTTCGCGCTTCCAACTCGGAACCACCGTTCCTCCCCCTTCCTAGCAGCCTCCTCAGTTCCACGAGCATACTTCTCGCGACGGCGTCCCGTATATGCGCTTATCATCCTCGTTGTCGTCCTCATACTTCTCTTTGGGCGAAGCTCGGGTCCAACGAGACCGGCAGATGCGCCAGATACGGTTTTGGTATTGTTGGTGGATCGGAAACACCATTCGGGGGAGCATGTAGAGCGGGTGATTGAGAACCGGAGGACATATGCAGAGACCCATGGTAAGCCGACTATTCACAAAGTGTCACTCGGGAGTGGACTTGAGGCCGTGACCTGAATGGATACAGCAGTTAACTAACACACACTATAGGGTATGGACTCTTTGTTAAAGACATCTCTTCTTACAACATCGGCCCCGTCCCCTCTGGCTGGTCCAGCATCCCCGCTATCCGTCATGCAATGACCACCTTTCCGTACACATCGACCTTCTTCTTCCTCGACTCAAACAGTATAATCATGAATCCATCGCTCTCTCTCCACTCACACATACTCGTGTCAGAGCGCCTCAATGAGCTTATGCGTCGTGATGTTCCCATTGTCCCACCTGATAGCGTCATAAAGACCTACCGCCATGTACCATCGGAGAGAGTACAGTTCATCTTGACACAGGACCGTGAGGGGCTGGATCCGAGCGCTATGATTTTGAAGCGGGGGCAGTGGGCGAACTATTTATTAGATGCATGGTTTGATCCAATTTTCAGACTTTACGGGTTCCAGAAGGCGGAGAAGCATGCATTGGTTTGTTCCCAAAATCCCGCTCCTTTCCTACAGTCCACCTAAGCTAATATTTATTTCTCAGGAACACATCGTCCAATGGCATCCAACTATACTAACGAAGCTCGCACTCATCCCACAGAATATAATGAACTCATACCCAAGTTCATCAGGGAATCCAGAAAACGAAGATGGGGCGTATCGCGATGGGGACTTCATCCTCAACCTCGGCCAGTGCGGAGCCGCCAGGAACTGCGAGAAGGAGTTCAAGAAGTGGGGGCAGAAAAAGACAGTACTAGTGGAGTAGAAAAAGGTTTTAATGAAGAGATTATTAAGGGGAAATGATATACGGGGAATCCAGGAGCGTTTGCTTATTTCTTCAACCTTTTTGTACGAGGTATTTTTCATCGGTACTGGCAAGGCAATTGCGGGCTTTAGTACAAGCTTTTTTTGTTTCATATAGACTAGTTTTTTTCTTTTCTTTCTCTCTTTATTCATAATTTACCCCCTTTCCCCTTTCTCTCGTCTTGTAGCTTTTGTTAATTCATACCCTACTTGTTTATTATTTGTACCTTGTATCACTGTATCTAGTCCGCTGGCGGATGCCAGGGGACTAAATCCACTGAGCGAAGGGTGGATTGAGGGAGACGGCATAGATGAACGGCAATGACGGTTTTTCCTATTATATTATGTGACCCATGAGAATGCTGTCAAAAAGGGGTAGCCAAGAAGTGCATCTCTGATGATTCAGAAAAGCTTAATTCTACTGAATAGTAAACATAGTGCATATTTTCGCGTGTGGAGGGAATTATTTCCTCCCCACCCCCCACTCTTTTTTTTGCTTCGCCCAGCATACCTAAACGTCAGAAGTCGGTCCCTATCAATAACATCGTACATAGAAAGGTAGTCTCCACACAGACTAGAGAGAGAGGGAGAGAGAGAGAGAGAGAAACCCAAATTATAAACTTTATAGCAGCACCGCTAGAAAGAAGAAAATGAAAGGAGGAAGTACGTGTAGCAGGTAACAGTATAAAAAGTCTCAAGGGATAGTAGATAGGGATATAGCAGGCTAAGAGAGAGAGAGAAAAGATAAATAGGAAAGCATGCAAAAACCCAGTAGGAAAGAGTACCATCTTTTCTTTATCAAAATTCCTATCCCAAAAATTCCATCGGAAAGACCAGCAACCTGACGGCAAGAATAAACAAAGGATCACTAATAAAAAGCAATAATCCCACTCCTCCAAGTTTTCAACAATCATATGTAAATGAAATGAGACAAAGTCCGCATACATGTGTCAACCCCCTTCCAAAACCACCACGCCAAAAAAAATCCTCCCGTAGTCAAGAGGGCCAGAGTACTTTACTAGTATACAAGTAACACAACAAAGCAAATTCTCGAAAATTGTGGAAACGGAAAAGGAAATATCTGTTTTAGTTAGTTGAAAAACGGTTAGTTCGTTACCCCCAACCTAAAACCCGCTGGCGCCTCTTCAAACACAGCATGGTCCCTTCTCTAGTATGAACAGGCGCCAGACTAATATCAAAAACATACATCAACGTCAAAAAAACCCCCTCGAGTACAGAAAAACAAAAAACACCGTAATAAAACTCCCAATAACAATAAAATAACAACTAAAAGGAACTCCAGCATCCCCCGCCGCCGCTTCTCCGTCCAAAATATTTGCTCATTATCCACACATACATCTTCTCCTGCCCTCCTCTACAATTCTTCTAGTCTTAATTCGGTCCTAGATTTCCCCCGCGTTAAAGGTATTTTCGCTCCCTGGTCCCCAAGATTTCCCCCGTCACAGTAATTTCTTCGTATTCAACTGTATTACCGAACACTGTATAATCCTATCAGCACCCTTACCTTAAAAGCTTAGGATAAAGCCCACCTTTAATTCTCCACCTCCTACAGCAACCCTAACTCCTCCCTCGTCCCAGCTAACCCCACTAATCTCACCCTCTTCTCCCGCCGCCACTTTTCCATTCTTCCTCCTCCCTTTCATCCCATCATACACATGTGTTACGGCTCCTGTATCCGATCTCCATACAATTACCCTTCCATTTGCACTCGATGCTAGACGTAATCCGTCTGGTGAAAAGGAAATGCTTTCAATAGGGTCAATGTGGCGTTTCAACTCGTGGAGGACTACCCCAGAGAGCGTATCCCAGATGCGAATAGTACGGTCATTGGATGCAGAGGCGAGAATTCGGCGGGTTGGGGAGGATGAGTTAGTAATAGGTTGCCAAGAGAGAGAGACAATAGCAGAGGTATGCCCCGTTAATTTCGATTCATAGGTTGTGCTAGAGGCTGTGCTAGAGGTGGGGTTATGCCAAATCTAAACGCACCTTGTTAGTACTGCCATGCCAGGCTGGGAAGGATTAGGCTAACCAAAACGTTATTATCCTCACCTCCCCCTGTAGCGAGGCGATCCGATACTTCATCCCAAGTTAAACAGTTCACCTCTCCTTGATGGCCCAAATATTTAGAGGGTAGTCCCTCATTCTTCAAATCGTACTTGAAAACGCCCCCTTTACTACCACACGCGACGAACTGGTTATCCTCCACCCAGTCCATATCACTCGCCGTTTCCTCCACTAGTTCATAGCTCCTCCGTAAATCCCCTGTGAGCGCATCCCATGCGATAATCTTCCCATCACACGACAATGACAGCAACGTATTCGCAGATTTGTTCCACTTTAAGCTTGTGACGGGGAACGAATGCAGCGAATGCGAGAAGCGTAGTAATCCATCCGTTGTCCATATCCTTGTTTGTCCATCATAAGAACCTGTAGCAAGCAAATCTCCCTGTGGACTCCAGCGCAACGCCGTCACATCTCCCTGCTTTGAATTCAATGCATTATGTGAGATGACCTTATTCTGGATTAATGGTTCATGCGGAATGATTTTATGCTGGATCTCTGAGGATGGTGTCGCGTCGAGTGGTACATTCCATATCCGTGCAACCGAGTCCGGACTTGCTGTAACAAGTACGGTCGAATGCACTGGATTCCATGCGCACGTCAACACACTTCTGTCCTCTTGTCCAAGTAATATTGAATCTGCCGCTGTCAATTCTACGACATCCTCCACCTGCGTACCAACGCTATAACCCTTGGTAACACGAAGCTCTTCCGCAGGGACTAGTGTTTCCGGAAAGCCGTCCGTCATAGGCGTGTCGCCATCTGGTCCCGGTAATACCCTTTTCCTCCGTTTATGGCCTGCTATGCCATTACCGTTGGTCGCATCATCCCGTCCATGTTTTCTAGAGCTCGTCGTTTGAGCAGTTGAAGTTGAAGAATTCGATCCTTCCATTGGGTCATCATCGTCTTCTGGTGCGTGTCCATTTTCCTCGCCAACACCTTCATCCTCCACGTCGACTGCAGAAACTGTAGCGGGGAAGAAGCAGAAAGGCTCGGCGGACTTTTTTCTCAACCCCTGTTGTGGTTGGAAATTCCTTAGTCAGCGACGTATCCTGCAACCATCGAATTCGCGAGACATAGCACCAGCCCCCGGACGCTAACGAAATGAACGTGCCTTATTCACGAGCGCGGCGCACTCAATGTATTGTAATCCTCGTTGGATCAGGTATATCAGAGAACCGGCCTTGATTCCTGACTCGAACACGTCGCGATTCCTGTCCACCTTACTCTCGATCTGGAACTGGCGAGCTGAGTCCCGGAATCCTGTCGCACAGAAAGTTTAGGTACTGAGAGGAAAAGAGATGAAAGTAAGAAATGGGGGATGGGAGGATCCAATCGCGAAGAATGAACGAGGAAGGGCGCACAAACCTGACTCTTGAAGGTACCTAAATGTTAGGCACGGGTGTAAGTGGGTTTACTTGGGGAAACTACTGCCGAGTTCTTGTGGAGCTCGGGTTGAAGGGGTTGTGGTTGTAGTGGTGATGGGATGGATGGATGGATGGAAAGATTGAAAGGAAAGGAAGGGTGATGGATGCATTTTATGTAGTATATAGGTGTGTATATATTTTGAGAATCAGAAAACTCACCTCCAGATGAGGAAATTCACTTGGTCAGACGTCAGTGAGCTTGCCATAGGAGCTCACAGGACGCACGCGACGGAGACGGACAGTGTCAACGGGTTAATCGTTAATAGCGAATAAAAGAGGGTTTGATGATAGAGATGGCGGTGATGGCCGAAACAGAACGGGCTGTTGTTGCAGAATCGGGGACGGTTTTTTGGGGCAGTGTTAATGGGGGGGGGTGAATGGATGGTAGATACCGAGGTTGAAGGTTAAGTGAGGGTTGAAAGAGAGAGAGAGAGAAAGAGAGAAAGAATTGAAGGTAGGGAAGGGAAAGAAGAAAGGAAAAAAGAATTAGAATGGAGAAATGTTCCAAAAGAAAGCACGAGACGAACAGTGATTGCAGATAGTGGTAGGAGCGGGAGTGGATGGAGGGATGATGGGGAAGCCAGGAAGCCAACCTGGAACCTAGACAAGCACAAGCGCAGCCGCGGGCGCAGCAGGAAGCGAGAGAAGGGTTTCTTTCTTTGGAGGGGGGTAGAATAGTGGAGGGATAGAGTCAATCAAATGGAAGGCAAGCAACTAAGTAAATAGAGAGAGAGGCAGGCACGACGGTTGCGTGGCTCTAAGTGATGCCGAGAAGCACGGGCAGGATACAGGATGTATGCGTGTATGCAGAGAAGGGTGGAAGGGTGGATAGATGGGTGGTGGTGAATGGATGGATAGGGAATATGGTTGGTTACATGAACTGTCTTTGGGGAGAGAAGGAAAGAGACGAACACCAACGTGTGTTGGGAGTGATGTGTATGGATGCGTGAGTAGTGTGTATGTATTGTATGTATGGATGTATGGGATGTATGTATGTATGGTATTGAAGGCTAGGAAGTATGGACAGGTATGGGGCTAGTATGGGGATAGTAGGGCTGGGCTGGTATGGCAAGTAGGGCTGGTATGGCAAGTATGGTAAGTATGCGTATTTCTAGACAAAAAAGTGACCTGAAGACTCGGAGATTTGAAGATTGGGGATTGAGATTGATGATTGACTGATCGATTCGAGATTGACAGGTCCCCCGGTTGGCGACTGAGCAGGATAAAAATTCAAGATGGAGATTTACTGGCTGCTGACTGGGCTAGGACTGGCTGGGCTGCTGCAAATTGAAGAGTGACTGGGGGGAACACCCGTGTGGGTGGATGGTGTGGATGGGGGATGAATGGGCACACAGACCGAGGGAAAAAAACAGCCACCGCCTCCAGCGGTTCAATGTTGGACAGCACAGTAGAGTAAGAGATCTGGGGACCAGGGGGTGAAGCTGGGCTCTTCCTCTAAACTCGGGGGCTTTTTTTTGATCGTTGCGCGTCTCTGGTTGCACGCACATTGCTTGTGTTGTCTTGGCTACTTTTATCTAAGGTGAGCAGGGTCTTTTCTAGGGGCCGAATGTCAAATTTGAAAGTCTCCAAGTACATCTACAGGTGCATGTATGTATCCATGTACCCAAGTCTTCAAACACCAAAACACCAAAACACCAAAACATCACACCGAAATGCATGTCTCCCTTAGCTGGGGACATCGAGTTGCGCAAGAGCCCCCCCTACCTGGAACCGTTGAGTGAGCATCATGGTGGTGGCATGGCACACTGTGTGAGACCCGAACATCCACAAAAATGCAATCTTCAATGCGTCATCCCCTTTAGGCCTAGCAGCGGAAGGTAATTCGCTAGCCTGGTCACCATCTCAAACCTTTCCCTTTCGGCCGCATATCCATATCGCATCACATTCAGCATTTCGATCTGTGGCTAGTGCTGTGCTACAATATACACCTACTTCCTATGGCACTTCAGCCCCTTCTGATTGGTCCTTGAGCCACTCCTTGGTCTCGCATGTTACCCTCCCGTTTTATTCTTTTTTTTCGCGAGAAACGTGGAGTAGCAGCCAGCTTCGTCACCGTACCTACTCACAAACGTCAGTCACGTCATCCACATAACGTCCTCCGAATACTCTCCATCAACTCTCTCCCCTCATCATCATAATCTATCATCCTCTCCCCCCTCATCAATACTCACACAATGCCTCCCCGAGTCAACATCCCCCCCCTGACACGGGCGTCCCTCCTTCTCAACATCTCCCTCTCAATAATAACAGCAATCCTCCGCTATCGGGACTTCCTCTCACGTCAAACCCCAGAGACAACTACCTCTGAGGGCTCATCTACCTCTGAGGGCTCAATAGCAGAGGAATACTTTACTATCCCCTACCTCACCGTCATCCCTGCCTTATCTCTCCCCTTCCCATGGACCTTCCTCACAGCAGCATTCATCGAGTCCAACATTTTCACTCTCATCATCACACTCACAACACTGTTTTATGGAGGAAAGTATCTCGAGCGTGCATGGGGGAGTGCAGAATATGGAAAGTTCATCCTAGTAGTAGCCATTATACCTAACCTCCTCGCATTCATCATCTACCTCATTACCTTCGCCGTCACTGGGGATCCATCTGCAAGTTTCGTCACCATCTGCGGCGGGGTAGCCCTGCAGGCGGGGTTCCTGGTGGCGTTTAAACAGTTAGTACCCGAGCACACGGTTGATGTGTTCCGCGGCATCATCAAGATCCGGGTGAAACATTTCCCGGCGCTGTTTCTCCTCGTCAACACACTCTCAGGTCCGCTTTTTGGAACAGACGTAGCAGCGGTGCTCGCGTGGTTGGGGTTTGGCGCAGGGTGGTGCTATCTACGTTTCTATAAGCGTTCATTCCCGGACCTTGAGAGTAACCAGGCGCCTAGTCTAAAGGGGGACGCGAGTGAGACTTTTGCGATTGCTTACTTCTTTCCGGACCCACTACATCGACCTGTTGCGATTCTCTCGGAAGTTATATACAACCTTCTTGTCACGATTCGGATCTGCACGCCATTCTCGGCAGCAGATATTTCAGCAGGGAATAGTCGGGCAGAAGCACGCGGGGATGCGAGACTAGAGACATTGTTTGGAGGTGGTCACGGGAGGCATTCAAGGAGCGGGAGCATAAGCGGGGCACCAATGCCGGGTAGTGCAAGGGCTGAGGCAGAGAGAAGGAGGGCACTAGCGTTGAAGGCGCTAGATCAGAGGCTACATGCAGCGGCCAGTAAACCCCAGGGGGAGACAGATAATGGAGAGGGGAGTAGTCTAGCGAACTCATGATTGCTATAATGAAGGAAGTCGGAGCTAGGTGGAGGCTGTGAGAAAAGAAGGAGGGCGTTGTGAATATATTCCTCGCTCTGTCTGGGACGGAGTGTTTACCTTAATTTCTTATCCTTTGAGCGGGTGGTGCTATTTTTTCTTCGTTTCCGTTATTACTTTTTTCTTCAGAGTTTGACATATAGGCTGAGATTGGACTTTCCTTGTAGATATACTTATATCCCTGTGTTTCTCTTTCTTTTTTCTTTCCTTTCCTGAGTATAAGGCCTATGACGTACTGATCGTCTGCTTTCGTTGCTAAAGAGAGGTTGCTGGGGTTCAGTAGTACCGGGAGTAGACGGGTCGGTAAAAGTTCTTGGGGGATGACCCCATGTAGTGATTATAAATGTTGGGCATTTTGGGCAAAGCTGCGCTCAGTCTTGCGATAAATACGAGATACATGTCGGAATGAGGTAGGGTTAGAAAACCATATATCTGCTTTCGTGCTTCCAACTTTATCCTATTAAGTGAGTAGCCGTACTGACAAATAATAAAAAGGTACAAAAATGGGCTATGCTATGTATAAAACACAGTGCACTCATCTTTGTGTTTCATCGCTGGCCTCGGGTAGCTACTTACTTTGACCTGTTTAATCATAACTTCTCACTCGAACTCATCACACCTACCGATATCAAGTATAAATCTCTTCAAGACACAGGGGCTTCCAGGAAACTTAAAATCTACATAAGAGACAGATTTTGACTATTTTATAGTTATTCTAACCTCGAGGGATGCATAAGTAGAATTGACAGTTTCAGAGGATGGCTGCGCTAGGAGAATGGCAAGCAGATTGGGTGACTAATAAATAGGTCTACATGAAGCCCTAGAGCAACAAGAAAAATTACTTACTAGACGAAAAAATAGTAGACTATTCTCGGCTAAAGTTTTTAACTAATCTTAATAGTTACCCAAGGAGCTAGTAAGGTAATAATTTCTAAATTAGGTATGTTGGCTAAAATCTTAAGTATCAAGTTCCGAGGATCGAATTAAAGCTAGAGATATTAAAACATAATCTTATAAGGGGGGGTAAGAGTACATATAAGTAGGAGAGAAACATACTCTAAAAACTTTCCGATGCTTTTATATACTAACACAGCCTATACTTCTCCAGTGCACCCTTCAATACCACCTTTTTTTCTTGTTCCAGACGAGGGTTTAAACTCCTGGTGGACTTAATTACTGAATATTACAAATTTAACATTAGAATAACTCCATTCATTAGCCATACTGACTAAACTATTTCCACTCTAAAGAGCATGAAAATTTTTATTATTACTAAGGAATCTCTCCACGCTTACTGTTTTTGAGAAACAAGGCCTAATCATGTAACTGGTTATTCGTAGCGAACTAACTAGTATATAGGGAAACGCAACATTAGTATCTTTTCAAAACCTACATGTTAGATTTTCAAAGATGTCTATAAACCGATCTTCTGCTTCTACATAATCACCAATGCCATCAATTCACCATAGTACCAATAGTGCCCATCACTCCACCTTGTAAAAAACGTAGGCTAAAAGATAAATTATATCTCTCACCACATCTAGATTCAGAAAATCTCCGAATTTTTAGTACTGAGTAGCTAGCTTCTAGACCTTTAAAAATGCAGTTCTGAAAGCGTAAGTTAATCGAAATGGTAGAGTACCAAATCAGTTGGTGTGTTTGCTGGTCGGATGCTGTGCTGACTCACCACCTCATACCGAATTAACTATTTTTTGTACTTAGGAGTCGGGAGGTAGGAATAGCTATAAATTGGGTCTGGATCGGCAATTATTCCTGAGGTTCGTGGGCTAGATAACGCACAAAAATCACGTACTCATGATTTATTTGATTTAATGACATCATTAGGGCAATTTCCGCACCTGAGTTTTATCCGGTTTTATTTGAAATCGAACCGAGTGCTGGGCTATGACTTTACGACTGCATATTGTAGTGCACTCACGTAGTAATTCAGTAATTACTAGTCTCGTGCCCAGCCCCTACGGTACTTGGAATATGCGGGGATGGGAACGAGCCTAAGTAATTGGTACTTATTTTTTTCCATTTTCCAGCCGTTTTAACCTGATATGATTCTGAGGCTCGCTTTTGGGGGAAAGTTGAGAATGTGTTGCTAGTTCCTAGATTTTTTTGAGATAGTGGGTAAAATCATGTCCTACTGACCCTCAAGAGGGGATTTAAGCTGCAGAAGCGCTCCGCCTAAGATTCAATACTAAAACAGCTTGTCTTAGAGTGAAGATGTCACCAGACGTAAAATTTCCTTAGTTATTTCTCTGTAACTGGTCGGTATGTATTCTTCAATGTTGTTGTTGTCGCAGTCTGATACCAGGCCTATTGACGGCAATGTAAGGAGAGTCAGGTAAGACTTATTATTGCCTTGCAGGCAATTGATCCAACTACTTTGAGAGGGTATTATTGGTGAAGGCATTTGGATGACCGAGGAAAGTGGCGTAATAACAATAAAAATTGAGCTGGCGACCTTCCAATAAAACCCGAGATTTTCATATGCACGTCTTTGCTTAGAAATTGCACTTGTTTCGTTTGGTATGATTGATGCAAGTCGTCCCGGTATAATTCTAGTGATCACGATGTGCCGCTTAAATGGTGTTTATAAATTGTTTGTTTATATCCCACCATGTATAGGTGTCCTCAATATTCCGATAACCTTTCCCCAACGATATGTACCCATTCTTAAGTAAAATCCCCCTCAACAAGATATGTACCCTATTCTAGAATTTTTAAGCACTCTATACCAATCCGAATCGAGCGCCTCGAAGCGAAGCGAAGAATTCCACCCGTACCCCTAATCCACGATAATTATCGAAGCCTGTGCTGTCAAGATCTTCAGGGGCTAGGCCCTTGAAAGTATATGCCTAGTTCTTTTGTTGTGCCCTGCCTTTTTTCGGAACCCCTGGCACATCGCGTTTTCAGCACTATTACCATGATGCAAAACGTCAATGATAGCCGCGCGCCAGCTCTGAAGCGACAAAAGACGCCGCCGATATAGCAATTGGGGAAACGCCGAGTAGTGCCGTAGGAGTGCAGAGAAATGAGGTATATTTAGTGGTCAGTATCTCAGTCGTTTACGGTGACGTACATTCATAGTACTAGTTGGGGTCCGTAGGACTTATCGTGAATAAAATGAATGTTCCATGATCTTCCTCTGCAGTGGTATCGTGACCGGGTAGTTTCCCGAGAACGTGTATATATACCATTATATGTCGGATTCCGCTCCGGATCACTCAACTGATTCGGTATCACTGGCCGGCTACGGAGACTTTTCATCAATCCGATATCCAACTCCTCAAGATCCCGCGGCTTGCTACCGGATTCGGGTACTAGTTGACACTGCTGTATCTCGCCACTTTCGGGCCCACATGTGTTGTTGGCTCATGCAAGAAACGCAGTCATTAAAATTAGATGAAACATTTTCCGCCTTTCAAATAGGCTACTAAAAGCAGGAAACATCTATTGCTTGTTTCGATCGTATCGATTTTACAGATTACGGGGAAATATACTCACTGCTTGATGCATAACGCAAGGGCATAAGCAGAATAACCGACTCGTCATCTTGGGGTAATTTGGGTCTTACCAATCGGGCTCGTTTATCGTATCTTATGGTTGCATGACCTGGTGGCCTCGCTAGGCAACACACTCTGTAACCGTGGTCCTGTTTCTCAGCCTTATTACTTATTATCTCTTTTCCGCCGTCAGCGGCGGCTTCCATCTAGCGGAGCTCTGGGAGGTAAGATGGATCGAATCGGCGGCTTGGGTTAGTGGGCTGAAAGAGTAATCATCAGTCGATCGCGGGGATCCGGATAAATAAACTTTTGAGATTGAATGTGCTTCTCGAGATGGAGATGATGATTCATTGGCCTATTAGCCATGTTTTTTTTGGGATCTCTGCTCATAACCCGTGTTGATGGCAGAGAGCACCGCTGATGGATGGCATGTATGTAGGTGCTCTAATGGGCTGGAGGTGGAGGGAAGCGATGCCCCATGAGGCCCCGTCTGTTACATCCCCTTCGTCTAGTGTTATCTTCGTCTAGACCATGCCGTAGATTCGTGATGTTACAGTTGGTTTTTGGGTCCTGTGTAATTGAATCGCAATCTCATTTTTGGGTGCACAGGTGATTTCATACTGTTTGTTTGCCAAGAGATGCCAGTGGCACCCCGGATTAACCTGCCAGAGCCGCCAGACGAGGGTATGTGTTCAGACACGGCTAGCCTGGGCTCATAAGTATAGATGCTTAATGTTTTAAGTATGTAAGTAAGTAAGCAAGTAAGTAAATACATGTAGTACATGTAGTATGTAGTAGTATTAGTATAGAGCCTGGCGGCTCTATTCTAATGCGAGTAAATATATCAACTCATCAAGTTCGGACGAGGTATTTTGGTCACTGCTTGTCCGATCGGCCGCATCTGCGTGACCGGGGGCGACTCGCCAGCCCGGTTTTCGGATTCACTGTGATTGCTGGGTCAAGGTGACCCCCTGTGCTCTAGGCTTGTTGGACCAACCAGGAGCAAGCGAGAGCGGGACCCAAAGCCAAGCACTAGACTATGACACCGGAAGAGGCTAGCGAGCACGGGCGCCCCGCCCCGAAAACTGCTTAAGGTCAACAGTGCTTTTTTGACCCTTCCCCTTCTCACGCACACGCCGCCTGCTGCCTCTGTTACTACCTTTTTGGTTTCTATGCATTCATTCATTCATTCACTCATTCCACTGCTCATTCACTTATTTTTCTCCATCGTTCTCTGTTTCGTCGTTGTCCTCCCTGTCAATAACCCCCCCGGGGCTGCCGGTTTCTGTTACCATCGAGTACTAACGGACCGGGCCTACAAAACATTTACACGTCTTTTTTTATCGACGCAGCTCTACATCACTGGACAGTATACACGTACATCGTACATCGTACCTCATACCCTATACCTCATACATACCTCATACCCCATACCTCATACAGCTGCTTCCCCTCACTTTATTTTTTTCTTCGGAAAGAAGGAGGGAAAAAAAAAGTCACCCCGGGATCAACCCACAGAATAGCCGCTAAGTGTTCCAGCCAGCAGTAACCAGTCAGCTAGTCAGCCAGTCACTCAGTCGGTTTGTGGTGCAGCACATTCACCTGCTCTGGCTCTTGTCCTGGAAAGGCTACTTACTTAGGTGCTACTGCGCGTTGTCAGTCGCTGGGGGGAAAGTAGTGTGACAAGGGAAAAGAGAAAAGGGCAAGTGTGGGAAGGAAATAAAGAGAGAGGGACTTTGCATCATCATCGATCACACTAGGCACTAGCATTTTCCACGTATCTCCTCGCATCTAACAACCCTCTAGAAAATATCATTCCAACCAACTTCGCTTTGTGCATGTCCGTCGACATTCATACAAGACTGTTTGGTTTCCCATCCAGATGCAGAGTTGAGACGTTCCCAACTCCGTCAGCCCACCTCTTACCTACATAGCTATCTCCCCTTTACGTCAACCTCCATCACGTCCCCTTCCATTGACGTCTCGGGGGCTTTAGAGTGATGAGGGACAGAATGTCAGGCTTCTTCACTCCTACCTCAAAGAATTCTGGAGGCATTCCAAACCTCAAACTCACTCCTACTGCGACCCCAAGCAACAATTCCCCCGTATTTCTTTCCTCTCGCCCAAACAATCGATCACAGAGCAAATCTCGACAGAACTCTTCTTCAGCTTCATCTACCTCCCCGTTTTCAGATTGCGGTCTCGCCCTAAGACGCGTGATAGGCTGCTCTACTACCGCGTTCGATAGTCACCCTCCATCACGGTCCTTCGCCTATACTGCAGGTGCTGCTGCTGTCGTCGTTCATCTGGATGACGAGCTACAGATTACCCAGCGATTCTTCCGTGCTCGACCTAATGCCCCTACTCTTGCTTCTACAGGAGCATCATTCGCCCCATCAACACCGACTAGCTACATACAGGAAACCAGGAACAGGACAGCGGCATCGTTGCGTGAATCTGGAGTCGGTTATCAGTATACTAACTCTGCATCTCCATTTGCTCAGGATGATTCACCAAGTTCTAGGACATGGTCAGCTCGTGAACGGATAAAGGCTGCAACTTGCTTATCTTTTAGTCCCGATGGGAAATGGCTTGCTGTCGGAGAAGTATGCATCAACCTTTGTTACACCGAGTGATTACCCATGCTAAAGTTTAAAAACTTCCTTGGTAGACTGGTTACAACCCTAGGATTTTAATTTTTTCAATGTCCAAGGATGTCCCTAGTGATATCCCTGCTGCGGCTATGTCCGAGCACACTTTTGGTGTGCGCGACGTAGCTTTCAGCGCATGCTCACGATATTTAGCTAGCATAGGCACTATGAACGAGTAAGCATTTGCGATCGCAGTATGAAGGCTTACCTATTGCTAATTGTTGTTGAAATTTTGTAGCGGATTCGTTTATGTTTGGTCATTAAATACCAACAAGAGCGGTTTGATTCGTCTTCACGCAAGTAACAAGTGCACCAGTTTTGTACGGCAGATTGCATGGATGGGGAAGAGTCTTGTTACGTTCGTAACCTATACCCCGAGCGACTTTGTGCGATTTTGTTGACAATTGGTGAACAGTGTGGGAACACGACATGTTAAGATCTGGAGAACTGAGGAAGATGTGAGAAAATCTTTGTCCATCAGTCGCAAACAACGCAGGCTGACAGCCAGAAAGCAAAAGCCAGTTAGTCCAGGACCGAAGGTCCTGCATGGCCGAAACGCACTCTTGGGCGACATGTCCGATTCAACAATGAGTTGCGTTGTTGGTATATCGGATGATAAGGCTTTGGTCTGCACAGAGAAGGGGGACATTTGTTTACTCGACGAGAGTGGGCTTAGATTCTCTAGGGTCGCGACAGCTGAGTTTGGCGTTAGTTCTGTTACCGTCGATGCGGAATTAAAGTTTGCTTGGGTAGCAGGCAGATATGGGAATATTCGGTCCGTAGCGCTCCAGTCGGATTCGAGAGACGCACGCTGATTACTTTCAGGGCTCTTGTTTTGAAAGAGATTGTACCTTCGACACCACCGGAATCGCCATCATCGTCACGCTCCAGTTCTCCAATCCTTCCGTCTGGACCTAGGCCCGCTAATGTACTTGCCATGGCGAGTATGCTTGGCCATCTGTTCACATTGGACTCTAATAGGTCCCTCAAAATGATTAGCATGTCGACTGTAGATGGTGTTCCTGTTCCAAGTTCACTTATTCGTGAATTACCAGCTCACAAGGACCCTTGCCTTGGTGTTCGGCTGCTTCCTCCAAACCGCTTTTCTGACGCTCTTTTTTTTACGTGGTCTTCTGGAGGAGCTGTTTTATTCTGGAATTTGGATGGTGTTACTAGGGGAGAATTCCAGGTTGAGCTTGAACAACCTATGGAGAGTGAGGATGATGTGGCAAATGAGCTTAAAGTTGTTAGGGTTTCGGAAAACGGTGATATATTCGTTACTGGAGATAAATATGGGGTTTTACGGTATTTAGCAGGCCATGAGCAATAACTTGGTATTTTAGACTAACATCTTGGACAGAGTGATTGATGGCAAGCACCGAAAATGTCAATATGCTGTTAAGGCTCATGCTGGAGAGATTATGGACATTGCAATTTGCGGGGATACTATTACCAGCTGTTCAAGGGATCGCACAGCACAGGTTTTCCACAAGAATGCAGAGGGGTGGGTCTTGACTCAGACACTAGACGATCATACAGCAAGTGTGTCACGGGTTTTGTTGCTGGATAACGGAAATAAACTTTTGTCATGTTCAGCAGACCGGACGATCGTTATCAGGGAGCTTTGCCGTCGGGAGGCTATCAATGGATCTATCACTATGGCATATGTCCCTGTCAGAACTCTCACGACGAAAGCATCACCAGTACATATGACGCCACTTTCAGATACGACACTTATCGTGTCCAGCATGGACCGCCAAATTCAGAAATTTGATTTGAATACAGGAAAAAGTTTTCACTGTTTTAGGGCGACTGACGAGTCAGGAGATGCTGTTGTGATGGATGCTGTTACAGTTAGCAAGGACAAGGGGTTTCCGCGGGCTAGAATACTTGCAGGGATATCAACAACGGACAAGAGTATACGGCTATACGATTTATCGGGAAATCTTATTGATAAGGAATGGGGTCATACAGAAGGAGTGAGCGATGTAGCATTATTGGAGCGAGAGCCAAAAGCTGGAGAGGAAGTAGGACAAACTATGGTCATTAGTACTGGTACAGATGGGACTATTATGATCTGGGGATTCACACCCAAGAATTCTGAGCCCGAACCAGCGACAGTTGTGGATACAGATGGTACCGGTAGTAGTCTTTCACAGAAGAAGGAAATGACGGCGACTAGACCACCACTTAGGCGAGTGCTAAGCCGGACTGAGTTGATGGATTTTACTCCAAAACCGGGCTCAACACAGACTACTAGACCTGCGTCAGCGCATACAGGAAACTCATCCCCTCCACGGACACTACGGCGGAAAACTTCGGCGTATGGGATGAATCGGACAGCAAGTTCGAAAGGGGTGCCCACATTACCAGCTGTATTACCAGGTACAGTTTCCACAGCGTCATCGGCGACACCAACACCTTCGACAACCTCGGACGATTCAACGTCCCCGTCTACCCCGGTCTTCGGCGCAGATGCCACCAAACCCCTAGGTTCCAGGCGGAAAAGTATCTCCCCTTCAGCTGGTGGGCGGGATAGTAGGAAAAGTAATAGAAATCGCACGCCAAGCCCAACCACCACAAAGGCTGTAACTGCTCCTATTCCTCTACGAAGGGGAAGTTCTACTACAAGGACACGGGTACGGGGACACAGTGTAGGAAGTGTTGATGCACCATTGCTCGGGGCTGTTAGTGGCGCAGGGAATATGAATGGACTTGCTGAAAGCCTTTCGCGAAGCTTAAGAAGTTTCCGAAAAAAGATCGATGCGGGTGCTAAGGAAGGTGTAAAGCCGGAGGTGTTGAAGGAGTTACAGAGAGAATTGGGGTTGACTGCTAAAGAATTGGGGATTCCTGGAGATAGGGAAGGGAAAAGTCGCGGCCGGTCAAATGCATCGACTCGTGGCCTTGGACAGCAAGATGTGGTGGGACGAGATTTAATGACACAACTGCTAGATACATATTCGGAGCGATTGGTGTCTATTGTGAGCGAGAGACTCGAGACAAAATCTCCGCTTCCACGAGAAAGGAAGAAGAAACAAGTAGAGACCTCAGGAGAAGGTTAAAAAATTCCACAACTTCTAATATCTAATATCCAATACGAGCCTTCGGCTCAGTTCCATTTGTCATGCATTGTATTTGGTCAGTCTTTATTCGGTTGGGTTCTTCTATGTTATTCTTAAACGGGGTGTTCTATGTGTTCAAACAAGTTCTTTTTTTGCGTTCGGTGGGTTGGTATTTTTGACTTTGCTCTGATTTTATTCCCTTTGGAGATACCTTCTTTTTTTAAGTCATTTCATAGGGTTGTAATGTATACTAGTTTCTTTGCGTCTTTTGCATGGGCAGGCTTCTCTTTTGCTTTTTTTTATTCTTATAGCTTCTGGGTTGCTTTTTTTTCTTCTGGTCGGGATGGGGGGTTTTTCATAGGTTTATTTCCAAATTTTCCTTTGTTTTTTTTTTTGAAGACATTAGTCAATGGGGTTATATAGGGGTGGGAGGCAGGTGTACAAAGTGTAAAGTTTTACAATATCTGGGAGGGAGTTTTGCTGTCTGAAAATTTGGGATCTGGGGAAGCGATAGGGAGAGTGAAGAAAGGCGCGGCAGGATACTACTACGGAAATTGGTGTTTGTTTTTGCAGTGAGAGCGAGATCGGATAAATGTTATAGGGCAACTGATTGTACCAATACCTTCTCTTATATACTATTAAGCTTCTTGTGCGGTCATAAGAAGTGATTCGGAGGTCTAGAACCGAGTTTATATGACGTAACGGTAGGCTAGGCCTTGGGTTGTTATGCACCCCGCTATCGGAAGGATAGTATCCGAGGACAGTTACCTGTAAAGATTTCCGAGACGGGGCTAAATCCTGTCTTGTGCACCGGGAGGCGTCTGTAGGGCCGGGGCGCCCACTCCATGTAGCTCATAGCTGGCAAGACGCCAGACAAGCGCCGCTAGTGCGCTAAATGAGGCATGCTCAAGATAAGAGTCTATGTATCTGGGTATTGGGGGATTGGGGGGAGGGGAAGGGGGATGAGGATCCTTCAACGGATAAGTACATGTGCCTATTCCTTTCTGCTAACAAGCTCATATCAGAGCCCTCCTCTCTCTCTTAAAACAAAGTCTCCCTATTTAAAACAAATCACTCCACATATACGGAAGCTATGAGTTGGATCCACAGAATCGTCGCTAGCTTTAGCAGCACGACAGGGACTAACGAAACACCTGATATTCGTAGGAAATATGGTCATTCTTTCATGTGGACACCCTTACACCCAACTCTCGAGGAGGCAGCAGTGATACGGGGCCGGTGGGATAAACTTGCGGATGAAGCACTTGCCAGGTTGAGTGTAATCAAGGGAGAACGGGATCTGTACACCACGTTGAAAGAGGAGCATCAAAATGACGACGTGTTGAACAGCTTGTGGACTGAGGTTAATACTGTTCCGGAATGGGTTGATTGGGAGCAGATTGAGAGGGGTCAAAATGTGAGTTTGATTCTAAAGAGAGTGAGGCGATGGGAAGTGTGGGTGTATATGTGCTTATCTGCTAGTGGGGTTTTAGGTGTATTATCGGTACGCTATTGCTGTTGTGAATGGGTTGACTTATTCGAGTCTGTTGGCAGGAATGGTATGGTTTTTTTTCCTTCTTTTCTTTTCATCCAATATTTTTTCTTTCCGGGTGTCACGATAGCATACATAAGTTCGTCCCATTATCTGCATATGCAAGGCTAACGAATCGTGATGTGGGTAGGGCGCAAATCGAATCGCGGAAGTATTGGCTCGTACAGGAGGTTTCTCAAAGTCAGTTGCCAGACGGAGGATGTATGAGACAACACAGTAAGTGCCCTATCGTTTATCCTACCAATATCATGCGTGGTAGGATATTAGTTTATTATTGCTAAGACTGCCCCCCCAGGCATATCCTACAGGTAGATAGATCATCCCTACCACCCAGGATCTACGTCATTACTGGTCCTATTGTTAACGACAGAATGGAAATGATAGTGCACGAGGTCCATCGAATCGATAAAGCCCGGCGGAGACGGTCACATATCTTCCATTAAGGTCAGACTTCTTCACGCTGCAGTCCGCGGAAGGATATTGAAGCTTCGAGAAAAACACCCACAATATTATGATCTTGACTCTTTTGGAATGCCGGTCAATGATTTGGACTCAATTGCTACCATATTGTCATTCAGTGCAACGATAATGTGGATTTCATTACCTAAACAAGGGATATTCCCCAGGAAACAAGAGTAAATTATTTTTTGGCCATGAGTTAATTTGTGGGGACTCGATTAACAATTTAACTAGGGTACTGGATTATTTGGCATTTTGGAGATTGGTTGCACATTATGTTGGCTGCCCTACAGAGTAAGCATTTCCCTGCAGACTGCAGTTGTGTAGGAAGGTAATTGGACATCACTAATTCGGTCAATTAAAAGCGTATTCGCAACCCCTGAACTGGCAAAGTGCTACATGGAACATATTCTCTACTACGAGCTTTCACCCTCCCCTACCTCTAGGGTCCTCTCCCAAAACATTATTTCCTCGATCTCCGACCAGCCGCCCGCTTATCCATCTGCCGACTTCCTCGTCGCTACAGCCCGCTGGCTCAACGGCAACGAACTCTGCGATGATCTTGGCCTTCCTAAGGCATCCCTGTTTAGTAGTGTTCTAGTATTCGCCCAGTGTGTATTCGCCTGCTACATTAGCTATTCATCCTGGGTAATTCCAGGGTTTGACAAACGCAAAATCGATGCGACAAAGAGATTAATGTTCAAGAATCTTGTCAGCAATGATGGGTTGGGTGGATTAACGAATTTCGATTTCCAGTTTGTGCCCCAGTTGACGACGAAGACAGAGGCAGGGAGTGTAGATATGGATCTAAAATGGAGAGAGATGAAGGGCTTGGCAGAAAAAAATAGCGCTAAGGTGCTAGTGATCTTTTTGGGTATTTCTGGGTTGGTGGGGTTGATGAGCATGTGGGTGTTTATCAAGGTAGTACAATTTATTGGACCGACCTTTTTCGGCCCTGCTAGTTTCACCATTGTTAGCTAGAATACTGTATCTATTTGATATATTTGGAATAGATTTGGGCTGGGTAAAGAAATCGGCTTTTTGGCCCCATGCAAGCCCGGTAGGACTTGCGGATAATATCTGTCTTAGAGCTGGCTATAAAAGATGCAGCTATCAACTTTAGCAATTTATTCATATAATATATGACTCATACTAAGTTTATTGTCTAAATTGAAGTCTATGTGTAAAATCAACGTTGCTATTCACATACACAGTCAATGATTGCGACTTAACGTAAGAGTGCGTTTTGACAACTTGGTAAATACATGTCTACTCTATGTAGCTACTAGCCCCTCTTACTTATTAGTAATAATTTCAGCAGCCTGCTCTTCTAGAAATTTTAAACTAGCATAAGTCTTGGTAATATGCAAGAAACAAGATATAGTTTCATCTCACTATATCGGCGGGTTTTGATATGCTTGGTTCTATCTTATATTTCTTGACCTTTCTTTCCTTTTTGCTGGCTCTTATTATCTCGTACGAAACGAGCCTAATTATTATTCGACATAACGAAGTGGAACTATATATGCAGCCATTCTCCGATCTCATAATGCATTGGTCTATCGGGGGGGGGGGGGAGGGAGGCTCTTTGTTATAAAAATAGAAGTTTGGCTTGATAGATCATTGAATAAATCCTAGATAAGGAACGGTACCTAGTATGTTGGGTTAATTTAGGAACTTTAAAACTGATTTTGTTACTAGTAGTGTATATCTGTGAGGATGTCTAGCTGGCTGAAGTCAATCGGTCAATCGGGGGAACACAGTCGAGTATGTTATGAACTTATTAATACGAAATGTCTTGGTTTAGCTGCAACCCTGAATGTAAGTCTCGTGCTCAAATATGAAATGAATGATTTTTCATCGTCGATTCTAGTCAAGACACTCGAGTCGGGCAGTCTTGGGTTATAGCTGCAGCTGTTCTTTCTAGGGATTAAGCCCGATATGCATTATATGTACCTCGGGAAAGGAATCAAGGTCACTAAATCCTGCAGCCGTAATTATATTTTTTTGCTGCAAGTGGGGGTAGAGTAAATGGGGTGGGGGATGATGTAGACCATGGAGGTGCATATGTAGGCGATTGTGGAAGATGATATTGGTTTGGCTATAACTGGTTGCTGGTGGTAGTACGATTAGTCTGACTTAAACCCTAAACCACCTTCCAATAACCCGAGTAATGAGAAGTAATCAAGAATCCGTGGGAAAATAATCTACAATTTGTAAAGTGGTAGAATTTCGTGAAACAATCAAGTAAATATTCGTCAAATATATGTGTATAATTAATATAGAAATTTTTGGTGGGTAGGTACTCACCTACATGTATTTAGATATTTTGCCAAGAACCTCCATCCCACCCCTCTGCCCCACTCTGCGTAAGGTACCTCCAAAAAAAAATACTAGGGCTCAAATAGCTCAACAACTCGTCATGGCCCCCCAAGAAAAAGCCTTCATCTTAGGTCTCTCGGGCATCTCCAACTCCGGAAAAACAACTCTATCTCGCCTTCTGCGTACTGTGTTTGCCCCTTCATCTTTTATCCTCCACCAAGATGACTACTTTGCTTCCGAATTTAATGTACCGCTTGTCGACGGGCTAGCCGATTATGATTGCCCTGAATCTGTCAATTTTCCAGCTATGATAAAAACGTTAAAGCATATCCATGAGCATGGAGAGTTACCCAGTGGTACAGATAGTATAGAGGACAAGAACTGTATTGGAGAGAACAGTGTTACGGATGAGGAGATTGAAGAACAAAAGAGAAAGGTGGCTGAGAGTGGGGTGGAGGTAAATTTAGCGATTCTAGATGGGTTCTTGCTGTTTCACGATGACGAGATATTGGAAATATTAGATGCGAAGATATTTATGAGAGCACCACAAGAAAAGGTACGACAATTTGAAAAAGGGGTGGGGGTTAATCCTCACTTATTATACTAAGTCAATATTTTTCTAGGCCAGAAAGAGACGAGAGGCAAGGAACAATTATGTTACCGTTGAAGGTAATATGATACTATCAAATATATTATCCATTTCAATGCTGACTAGAAGTTTGTAGGCTTTTGGGAAGATCCTCCAGGGTATTTTGATAAGATCGTATGGCCGAACTACGTCAGTCAACCCGCATCTTCCCTGGGAGAACAGTCCCTGACAATTAGTATTCGTGATAGGTGAAAGCACATAAGCATTTCTTTATTAACGAAGATGTTTTGGGTGACCTGAACCTAGAGGTGATGAAGGCGAAAGGTATCGCTTCCCCAAGGGAAGTTGACATGTTAATGAATGAATTATTGCCCTGGGCCGTGGATGTCATTCTCGACGGAGTGAAAAGTAAACAGGCAGGTTCTTAGGAACTTGGGTTATTTCTCAATGCTTTTATTAGAGGCGTATATAATATCGAATATTTAATCGGAAAGGCGGAAATCATATAGTCCGATTTTATAAAACGAAGGATAGCGCAATAAAAAAACACCCTGAACTCCGCATCCATCATATCCATTAACGACATAAATATTTTTTGTTTGCTTCCACTCCGGAGGGTAGGCCCTGGGTTTAATATAACAAGGCCGAATACCCTATCTTCCTTCCAGTTCCTCCTGAATGGAGGTTCTATCCATGTGATATAATCCTCACGGTCTTTCCCCCTCCCCCCCTGCGATAACCCCACCCCTCTTCCTCAATCCTTTAGACGAGTACTTCCCCTTCGTCCTCGAATCCAAGTGCACGCAATTTCTTTCTGTGGACTTTATCCTTATGCTTCTTCTCTGCATCTGCATGCCTCTGTTTTGCAAAAACCTCCTCAACCGAAGCCTGCCGAAACGGGATGTCGTCCTCGCGGTCCAGGTCCTATAGTGAAATAATAAACCCCAAAATCACTTACAATTAGAAATATGGGGGGGGGGCATACAATTTCCCCAAGAAGTAACACATTCTCTCCCCGCACGATGAACACCCCCCGCTGTATATCGCAATACGAGTCATTCACGTAGAGTCGTTCAACAGTACTTTGGAGTACCAGGTTTGCTACCGCAACGAAGTAAATCAGAAAAAACTATCCCATCGAATCATTGAATTGGGTTATATAACTAACCATACTACCAACAATCCACCCGCACATCACTCAGCAAGCCTCTCTCTCTCGCTCTCTCTACAAAAGGAACAAGATGATCCAACATACCTGATCCCAAGACCTCAGAACCCCAATCAATTTCCTCCCATCACGAAGCGCAACCAGTAGTTTCTCTATCCACACCACGTCAGCCCATGCCTACCCGCCCGCCCGGGAGTGGATGAACGCACTATCCGTAAGATCGAGCAGCTGCGCAGATGTAGTGAACATCTGCGGTGGCAGAGTTGGTGGCTCGGCGCCTTCCATGGTGAATTAGAGTTCTGAGAGGAGAAATTGAGCTCTGGTTTTTTTTTTGTTGGGTGGGTTTTCGGCAGTGCTGAGGATGACGATGACAGGGAAAAGGATGTCGCGTTGTATGTTATGCAGAATGCCCCGCTACAAGGCACCCCACTCCACTCCCCGCGTAAGCAAGCAAGCGAATAATTTTCTCACGTGCCTTGGTTATTTCGTTAACTACTACAAGAAATTAGAGTTTCCTAGTGGAAAATATACTTAAGGCTCTATATTTTAAAATTCTTCTGTTTTAGTCCTACGTAAGATTGAACTTTAATTTACACCACTTGGGAATTCATTGAGTTGTGTGTCTGGTTCTTGTATAACCCTAGCCCTAACCTATATGTCGGTTATTTTATTTTATTAATCATAATCGCTCACTCGGAGTTCGCGATCTCAATTCATTAAAATTCTTTTTACTATGGCTTGTAGTTGTAAGAAGTGGTAGTGTTGAAATCCTGGTCTATTTATCTTCTAATCTTTGGTACGCCTAGTGGACTTGATCGAGGGCTACATATGGCAGAGATTGGGGTATTTTCACTGGTGGGAAATACGGTTTTAAGTACCGAGTTGATCAAAAGGTTCTGTACTACAGCCGACTTGGTGTAGTTGATGCATCATCTCTTTTCGTACTGTAGCTTACCAGGAAAGTATATATAGAGAGGGTACAACTTTAATCACCGGCGAGTAGAATTCACATGTTTGGTCACAAAGGGCGCAATAAGTATTTGGTACAAGTGTTTGATTCCATTCTAATTATACATGAAGCCAACCCATCCAAAAGTCTCCATCCACCGATTCGGAAAAAGGAAAAGGAAAATCAGGAGTAACTCACCATCATCCAGATAACCTGCTTAATCCCTTCCCCTCCAATAACCAAATAGTGCAGGCAAAACTCCTCCTCCCTAATCCTCTTCATCCGGATCTCCCGTCCGCAGCAAACAGTCAAAACTCCAACAAAAAAAAAGTAGGCGCTAGATCGCCAACCAAAGAGGATAGCTTCAATTCAAACCCGTCAAAAGCGCGCAATCTACAATTCCTTACCCGGGTTTTAAAGGAAGAGATACGTCAAACTCGATAGAGCGAATAGGAAAAAATCCTACGATTCGGTCGTGATTAAGCTGCTCAAGATATTTCCGTGATATTCAGAAAGGCGCTATGGAAGTTCGCAGTTGTGAGTAGACTAGTGTTGGTGGGATGCCGCTCAGGTAGGTAGTTGATGGCTAGAGTTGTTAGTAAAAGCAAAAAAAACAACATAGAGGGTGGAATTACTGAAAGAAAAGCAATGAGAATCCGTCAGACGAGCCAAAGTGAAAACTGGTTGTCCGTCTTCTAACACGCTCAGGGCATATTATCAACGTCGGTGTGATATTGTTGCAAAATGTCGTAAAAAAAAAGGCCTTCACCCAACACAGATCAGTAAGGGCCTTTCATCCTCTCTTGAAATTTCACCCATTTCGATAGAGACTTTCGTGGCTAGCACTCGTGAATAGTAGAATCCCGAAACCGTGAAAATCCACAGGTTTATATTCCTCGTTCCCTCTGCCAAGACACCCAGACGTCATGGTATCGAACCCTGACGGCTGACGTATGTAGAGTAGGTATAAAGTGGCAAACTAAAAATCCGGACCTGAGAAACAACTAGAACCTAGCGCTCGATGGGTCATGACGTTTTTGTTTACTCTAATGGTCCCCGTAAAGACATGTATAGTCGTGTGCAACAAATTTCCGGAGCCCCCCCCCCCATAGCAACGGCAAACCCACAAACCCCAGCACCACAAACGCTGGCATTAATGTGAGAACAAATCCGAAGACTAAAGGGATTACGAGGAAAATAAATGTATCACTTTGAGTGCCCTTTGTATCACCAAGCAATGTGGTCCCCACCAAGTCCTGTCAGTCATCACACAATAAAGGGGCTCTATGACACAGCTATACATTGGTATGAGCTTATAGGAGCTACTGGCTCTCAATAAATACCACCGGTAGGCCCCTTAGCCTACCGGGAAAGTTGTCATCCAATTGATGATAGCCTTGGCACAACAATGGTCGAACCATAAGGCCTGTGGTTCGACTCCCTGGAGAGAAGTAGTTCACCTAGTCACCTAGCTATGCAGGTGAGCGAACTCTTTTGCTGTTACTACATATATGGGGGGGGGTGCTCCGGGAATTTGTTGACTTCATCGCGTTCTAGTCCAAGAGCTAGGTAGAGTAGGTTTAATGGTATCCATTATGCCTGAGAGAATTATTCTTAGTAACCGATAGTCAAGAGGAGAGGCACCCATCTCATCTCCCCTCCCCTACCTTGAGAGCCTACATGTAGTAAAAGTAGATTCCGGGTGAAAATCCTTGGACAGTGATAAAGACCCTCACTTAGGCAAAGAAACCTGAGGCGTCAAACAGTGATCTTCAGGGCCCATCTACCAGCCTGAAAGGCTATTATGAAGAGTTCCTTTACTAAAAAATATCGATAAACATACTAACCCTTCGCAGTACTTATTCCCTAATTCCCTGGCACTGAATTGAGATCGTTAAAGAAAACAAACACCAGTTCAGAATATAATGATATCGGCTAAACAAAGGTATGCACACAACTCTGGCACTGCACTATTTTCGGACTGATGAATGGGGTGATCAAATATGTACCTGCCGTAAATTTAAAAGAAGGGCCATAGCTCAACCAAAACTGATAGGATGCATTAGCCAATCAATTGACAACAACATTAAGAGCGAAATTCCCTCCAATAAGCCTTGCGTTGCATGTACCACCTTTATATCGATAAGGGTATGAGTTATTACCCCGCTAACCCCACTCACAGTATCACAAGAACTCGTGCCAGGAAAGAATTGATGGATTGGTCCATTGACCATCAAGTAGTATTTATTTATTTTTACTTTTGCATTCTCCAAACCAGGGTATGCAAAGAAGTCCCCAAATAATCTCAAACATAAAGATTGCACCAAAATTTATACCAGAAACCCAATAAAAACTCCCGAATTTTCTTTTCCCTTAATCAAAAACAATCGCCGCCTTGATAGCAGTCTTGTTCTTCATTGCCTCCAAACACTCACCCCATTGCTCAAGCCTGTAAGTCTTATTTACAATACCTTCGACCTTAACTTTGCCGGTGTCGAGATAGCCGATGGTGGCAGGGAACATGTAGGTCTCAGAGAAGGACCCAATAATGGTGATTTCATCACCGAAAATCTTGCTAGGAGGCCATGAGACGCGTGCAGAATCGCTGTAGACACCGTAGACGACAAGCTTTCCACCGCGGCGGACGTAGTGAATGGCATCCTCAAGAATCTTGGGAGAACCAGTAGCTTCAACAACAATATCAAATCCATACGGGTTGTCCTTCTTGATCTGCTCGAACTGGGCCTCGGGGTTCTTCCGGGAAAGCTCAACGTAGACATCGGCGGCATCCAATTTCTTAGCCAAGTCCATCTTCAGACCCTCGGGGGCAGCAACAACGACGTGAGAAGCACCGTTATGGCGGAGGAGCTGGGCGAGACAGAGACCAGTGGGTCCAGCACCGAACATGAGAACTGAAGAACCGAACTTGGGTGCAATCTTCTCGAGACCGTGGGCAGCACATGAAGCCGGCTCAAGGAGAGTAGCATCAACATCGGAGAGGTTGTGGATCTTAAAGACCTTTCCGGCAGGGTAGGCGCAGTATTCAGCAAAACCACCATCCACTTGGATCAAATTAGTACTGGTGCCAGGGTAATTTTCTTTTTTCTTTGAACTACTTACTGGTCACACCGTGAGCCTCGAATTTCTCGCAAAGCAAGAGCTGTCCGCGACGGCAGTAGAAACACTCGTTGCAAAGCTCGGAGTTATCTGCACAGACACGCTCGCCAACCTCGAATCCCTTAACATCCTTCCCAATAGCAGCAACGACACCAACAGTCTCGTGGCCTTAAAAGGATAATACAGTTAGCAATCAATAGATAACAGTAGTGCCGAGTGTATAATCTTTGTGGTTGATGTTGGAGCTTACCAGGAATGAGTGGGAACTGCGGGGAAAGCACGTCAGCGACTGATCAAATAACCACAGAGGTGTCTGCAGGGGAATAGGTCTCTAGGTGGCTATCCAGAAAGGTGCCCACTAGCATTTATAATAAGGACCCCCCGCACTCGATATGACGTGAAAAGGATATAATTACCTTTGCAATGAATTCTCCCTCGTGAATGTGCAAGTCCTGCAATTCAATCAGTTTTTGCTTCTTCTTCCGTCAATGTCTCTTGAATCCAATAACTACTTACAGTTCCACAAACACCACAAGCCTTAACTTTAATCTAGTTTCAACATTAGCTAGAGTCCTTACATCTAATAATATTTTGCTAGGAAGCTTACCAAGACATCGTTATCACGGACAACTGGGAGGGGAACCTCAACGACGGCATACGACAAAGGTTTGTCGTAGCTATCAACACACTACGTCAGCTACTTACTATACTAGATAAAACAGTCCATTTCCCAGTAAAGAAGACAAATCACTTACCGGAGAGCCTTCATGGTCTGAGGAAGAGACATTTTGGATTGAGGTTGGGATTGGTTTTGTTAAAGATTGATAGAAGTGGTATCTTGATGGAGGATAGAGGATGAGAAAACTGAAACGAAAAGGAAACTAGATGACGGAGGGGGGGACTTTATAGTTGATGGGAGGCATCAAAATAAGTCCTTACCACCTCTCCCCCAAATGTTACCCACAACGAAGCACAAAACAAGGACACAGATAACTCCATCATCATCATTGTGTCCGGTGTGCTTCATCTAGACACCATCTCTCTCGGCCACCCGTCCCTAGTCCCCCAACTTGCACCCCGTTCGGACGCTAATTGACGCTGTTGCGTTGTCCTAAATTTGATGCCATGGCCGTATCCCTCCACCGCAGCGGACTCGAGCAGCCAGCCGTTCTAGTTGACCCCACCAACCCCACCAACTGATCGACTAACCCCTCTTTCGTACAACCCTCGCTCTTCCTCGCCGCGCCGCACCCCCTGCTATCCGGGATAGCCAGCGGCTTCCTTGAATATCCCGTTTACCTGACGCGATAGATTCTGTGGACTTCCAGTACATACTCTTCCCGCTGCAGAACCCATCTAGTTTTGGAATCTGCAAACAAGCCCGTACATAGCATACCCCCCCGACCAAACAGACAGAAACAAAACCAAGAACGGAGCGTAGAAAATTACATTGGTCCTGTTTATCATTCCATAACCCTCCAATTCCCTCACTGTCGGCAAAATTCTTGCCGGTAAACTAGGGGTTCTTGTTATAACTCTTCTCTACAAAGTAACTCCATGGGTTTTGGAAATATCCCTCATTACAGGTCATGCGATAAAATACGTACCTGGTACGGTTTTCAGGCCGACAAGCAATTGTCTATCAAGAAAAGTAATACAGATGAATAAAATTGAACGGATAGGTTTCCTTGCAGTTGCGTGAAACCGAGATATCATATGATTTCTAAATGTGTAAATAACGTGGGTTGTTTCCCCAAATATTCACCCCTCCTTCTCGTTATAACGGTATATTCACACCCTTGCAAACAGATATATTCCAGGTTGCACATACTCTTGGCCATTCTCAAATAAACAGATGTGCCTAAGAGCCTAATCACTGCCCAGTTATCAAATGCAGCCCTTTACTGGAAAACCTAACGGCAAACCCCGCAGTCACTTGTTCAAACAAAACACCCCAGAAAAATTTACATATTCTTTGAAACAATTGATACACATAAGTGTCTAATTCGTATAACTAGAGACCCGAAACCCGAAACCCTCATCATCTCTCTATCTGAATTCTACGGACCTTATCGGACATCCCTAGATAAAGCTCTTGTCAGCGGTGACCAGTGAACTTCCTTGCATCACCGATGTCGCATTTCGTGTGGTTGGGGGTAGATGCGGGTTTCCTTCCAGGCTGCATGTGCTGCAATAATAATAGGTTGCGAAGAGCAGTGAGTGAGGTGGGGTAATTATTTAGATGCACAACAATACTCTAATGCAGGTTAGGCTGCTGGGCTGCAGATAGACTTTTCTTTTTCCCTTCCCTAGCCATTGGCACTTCCGATTCAGATATCCGGGGAAGTAATGAAACGAGTTCCGTCTTTCGGCCATCGTACGTAAACAAAACAAAAACAACTCATCCCCCGATGGACAGGACAGGACAGGACGCAACGGCAGGACCCCGATACTGAAACAAAATCTGTAAGCAATAAGAATCGAGGCTTCCAAGATCTTTAAGCTGCACGCCGATGCACTAATCATAACTCATCCAAGCACAGCTATTACATACTACGGCCGCTACTATCAATCATTGAATCTCTATTAATTAGTTTTTAGGAATTTCTTTTTTTTATAATTGGTCGGTAGAAGATCTTAAGGGAGATATTTCAAAGCAATCTCGAGCCCAGTCCTAGTATTCATCCACCTATGATAAGAGGTGAGGTTAGGATCGAAAGAGCCTATGACCACATAATCTTTGGAGCCACCTCCTCGATCGTTCAGATTAATACTGGTACTAGATTATACACTATACTACATGTACTTTCTATAATTACCTTTTAGACTGAACTAGTCGGGGAGATACATATGGACTAGCAGGTGCCACATTCGTAGATAATTCCCAAGGATCTTTCCTATATATAAAACTATCAAGGTTATAGTACATACAGATTCATGAAACCCATGAACCTGAAACCTTAGACCTAGACCCTACATCCAAGACCTAGAACTAAGGGTCGGGAATCTCGCTATTAATTGGATATCAACAATCTCTCATAGCATGCCAGCGAGCTTTTCATACGCAAAAGAGATACAAGCAATTATAAGTTAAAGAAAGCCTAATCTTAACCAAACATACCAAACGGGCCCTCCCGTTGGCCTCCTTAGAAAAAGACTATACCAACCACAAAATATTAACCCCACCGCTTGCCCTACTAACATCCCCTAGTAGAATAAATATACATGATATTGAAAAGAAGTAGAGAAAGATAAATGCTGATCTCAATCTGAAAATCGACCGAAACTCCCACTATTACTTCAAAATAAAGGATAACACTTATCATCATTATTAAAATTCGGACAAGAATTGCCTATAACTACTCATACGCCAGAGTTTACCTGTCTTCCCCACCCACCACGCGCCCTTGCATCTCATACTCACGTGCCAGTTTTGCTAGTCCATCGTCGATCATCATCTGTCATCAAAAGGTGCATAAACTGATTGCGCACATGTATTCCCGCCCCGCTTTTCACGATTCTGTTAGTGGCATGATGACGATCTCATAATCACCTTGATACCCACATCCGAAATCCGAACCCGGTTGTTGCACCAATTTTCGAGACAGCATTGACCCCTTAGTCCAGTTCAAAAAAGTTTAAACCCACGCACACGCACATCCCAACTTCATTCCATCAATATGCAACCATAGACCACCCCTAACCCCACACACCAAAAGAAAAGAAATCAATGTCCACCATACCCACCCAGTCCTCAAACATTCGTGATCACTTCAACCCAAAGCCCTCACTTTCCGTTACGGCACGCCAGAGCATAGTCTCAAGCTTTTCTCTCCGCTTATACCTCCAAAGACAAATTTGGTTGAAACAAGTCCGTGCTACAGGGAACCTATTACAATCCTGTCCCAGACAGTACACCTTGATAATCAAGTTTGTCGCACCCATGGCTGGGATCCTATCACTCCCTGTAATGAAGTGCAGTAGCATCCTCTGTTCCTTCGGTGTGATCTTCTCAAAGAAGCTCCAGAACCACCTAACCACAGGATCCTTATCTGCTGGTGTTGAGTTGCCCCAGCCGTCGTATATTGCAACGGCTTTCATCGCAGAAACGTCGAGTGCCTCATCGGAACCACGGATAAGTAGCTCAATTTCTTCAGGTCGGAAAAGAGATAATGCATTGCCACCACAAACCGTGTAAAATCCACGCTTAAAGGGCTCAAACTGTCTCGCAACAGAGGTATCTAGGATCCATTTGAGATAGAGATCAACGAACTCCTTCCGATTTGCATTGGTAACAGCTCTATTCTCGCCACCGGTGCAAAGCGGTGTAATGATAACTTCACCAAATCTTTCTGACTCTGCAACAAAGTCTCGGCAGAATGTAGTTTCAACGTCACCTTCGAACTCTAGCAGTTTGCCTAGCCCACTTGCTAAAGCAGGACGAAAAACAGCGAGATCTTCCAAAGTTTGGACCAAGGGGGGTCGAACGGAAGATGTTGCCAATTGATGCTTGTTTGTTAAGTGCAGAAGCTTTTTAAACACGTACGGTGGTAAAGCCACATCTAGAATCGTAGAATTGTAGATCGCCAGCCCCAACAACACACCAACGAGATAGAACTCTTCAGAGGATTCTAAAGAGTATGGGTTGAAATAGCAGTACTCAGAGTCCTCATCGTAGACAAACATGCCTAGCCATTTTGAGTCGCTCATCCTGAGAAAATATTAAAGGAGGGTAATTATAACTCACCGTAGTTAGGATCAAAAACATCTCTAGCGACCATCAAAAACCACTCCTTCTTTAATCCACCCGCATCCACACCGTCCTCTCCAATAAACTCGATCCTCAGCCCTTTCTTAATATCATCGATTCCACCCACTCCCTCACTAATCCCTCTTAAACTATCCTCAACCAAGCACTCTCTCCGAACCTTCAGCACGAGATATTGATTTACTGCTCTCCTAGTTGATATACTATTAAAAAAAGCCTGCCGCGCTTGAACTTCCATTTGCCGCTTGGCATCGTGTTCAAGAATCTGTATCTTGGATCCCATAGATAGCAAAAACGAATATTGGCAAAAACAGAACTTTGCTGAACGCGACTCCCAGGCATCAAAATCAGCAATCAAATCATGATAATCGAGAAGCATGTTATAGAACTCGCTAGTGAGAATGATTTGGCCCCTCCGCCGTGCCTCTTTCCTCGCAATCACTGCAGTATTTATGCTTTCTTCATCTCTAGTGCTCTGGACCAAGCCACGACGACCAGCAGTATTATTATTTGCCGAAAAGAATAGTGCCATAACTTTCGCTGTTGCCTTAATCTGCCAATCGTCATTATAAGGCAACTGTTTAATCCTTTGTCCCATCATTCCGATAATTTCTTGTGGCTTTTTTCTCGCAGACTGCCTTGTAAGACGGTAGGTGATAAAGCTCCCGACTAGCTCCACTAACCGCCGAAATTGAACCTCTGGCATTCGAGTAAACCACGAGACAAGATAGTGGTGGATTGAATTGTCAAGATTTCCGAGTAGTCCCATAATACGCTTAATGATGCCGGAATGATGACCAGGACCACCTGAATTGCTACTTCGGTTGGGCGAAGTAGAAGCTTGCCTTTTTAGCTGGGTTACTGGAACGACAAACCCCCCTAACTATAGTGAGGGGAACCAAGGTTTAAGGAAGAAGACATACCATGAACCGTCTTAGAGGCTGGGCGAGCAGACTCTGGATATAATAGAGGGTTTGCCAAAATTATGAGCAGGAACCTAACATCCTCGGGTTTCTTTAGCGGCCTGCCAGGACGCTTCAGAAGACCTTCAGTGGCCTTAAGTAAAACCCTAGCTATGTGAGCTCTAGCTTCTTCAATATCTGCTATTATTTCAGCATCCCAGCTCCCGGAACCCCCGTTCTCATCCTTATAATCAGCGCCTACGTTTATGACCATGTCATAGAACTCATCAACACTTTCCCAGTCAATGCCAGGGCTCCTCACACTAGGCTTGTTTTCAGATCCGCTCTTAGCCCTCTCCCGTCTGACGGAATCCAGCTCTTTTCCTAAAAATCTACCTCTCTGCAACAAAACCGCCTCTCTCTCTCCAAGTTTATTCGTAACGGGTATATCAATCTCTTTAGATATTTTCGGTGGTGATTTAGCCATTCTAGGAGAAGGAGGCCCGTCATCTGGGCGTTTAGATTCAGATTCCCCACTCCCACTTCGTCTTTTTAAAAAGCTCGCATTCAGACAATCACAGCTACTAAAAGCTGTAGCCAAGTAATTCTCCAGCGGCTTAAACGCTTTCCTCACTAGTTGTTCATGAGGGCTACTTTCTCTAGACCCTCCATTCTTCTCTCCCCCTACTTCTAGAAGATCACCTGATCCTCGTGTCCCCGGACCCTTCCCCATAGATGCATATCCTGACCGATGGTCCCTAGGTGGAGACTTAGTAGGAAGGCTTTCAGAAAGACTCAATATAGGTAGTGAAGGTCTCCGTGATGGACCTGAATCTACAGGATCCCTATGCGCAGGAAATGCCATCATTGCAGCCGAAGTATTAGGCGAAAAATCAGAGAATGCCGGCGGTGTCTGTACTGGACCCCCGAGTCCACTAGACCCGTTCGACGATCTCCCAGGAATCGGAATTGGAATCGGTGGGGGAGGTGGTGGATGCTCCGGCATCTTCTGTAGCCATTCTTTCGTCTCTAAGAACCCTTTAACGGTGCTGTCTATGATAGCTCTCGCTCTCTCGACAGAAACTGGTGGTATAGCTATAGCAATATCAGCCTCAAAATCCCATAAAAGTCACTTTGCCTTGACGTATCGTACCCTTAGTACCTAGCTCAGCGGGAGTGAGATCATTGATAGTTGTGCATGCTGTGCATCGAAAAACCGATAAATGTGTTGGCCACCGGACACAAGAATCGCAACATGAGCAACGTCCCGTTGTCTAAGATATACCAAACATCTTTGTAAGCATAAGTGCAGGTTTAAAAAAAATAGAACTGTCAGTCGCCAAGGGAAGCTAAACACGCACAAAATTCATCTGCATGTTTCCCGCATTACCAGCCATACCGGGAACCATGCCCTTAGGAACTGACGAGTATCTCCTATTACTCTCACCACCACCCCCTGCAGAAGAGCTCAAGAGATCCTCCTCATTCCCCTTGCCATCAAGATGTTTGCTCGACTCCCGACCTGCGCCGACCGAGCTAGACTGACTAGTAGGTGGTATGTAATGTGATAACGACCTTCCATGGGACCTCGAGGTAGATGGTCTAGGTGGAGGTTCGAGAGCCGAAACCTGCTCCGGATTATGGGAGGGTGGAAGTAGACGAGAAGGCCACGACGGCATTATGAATGTAGAGGGAAGATACTCCTTTCGATCGGTCTTTCTGGTGTTTTTACTCTTATATTTTTTTTTTGATGATGATGGAACCTAGAGGAGGGGTTACGGGAAAGAAGCCAAACCCAGGGTGAAGAAAAGAAAAAAGGGAAGGGCAGGAAAAAGTAATACCGCTCGAGAAACCAGAAAGGAAAACACACTCGTGACCGCAGACTAAGTACAAAGGGTGCACGAGAAAGGAGATATGGAGTGTGGGTGAGACCGATGAAATAGGTACAGGAAGACCGAGTACCTACTGGTCGTACCATCACGTAGTATTAATAGAGAGACAACGTTAAAAAAAACTCTAGCCCATAAAACAACCAGAACGTCATCTTGCGCTTGTCTATCTTCCCCGGTTGCCGTATGCAGAACAGAATAGAATAGGTAACTCTACATACATAGATAGTCTCTCTCGGCAGACATTCTTGTTCGCATGTAGGTGATGATAGCTCTCAAATTGGCCCGGGCCACTTATCGTGAGCTATCACTCGATACTACCACATGGTCCTTGTCAATATAAATAAAGGTGTCGGGTGGTGTTTGTGGAGAGCTCAGAGAGCTCCCTGCTCCCTGCTCCGCGTGATTCCGGCCCCCACAGCATCCCCGCTTAACCCCCTGAAAGCAGCGCGTAAATAGAAACACATGCCGGAAGGTCATGATCGACAGGGTTTGCTCTACATTTTCATCTCTCCACTATAAAGTATGCCGTACCGAGTCTACAAAAGAACTCAAGTTCATCTATAGGATCGTACTATGTGCGGTAATGCTTACCATTCTGTACAAGTTACCTGCTCTTTGCAGTCAACCTAAGTATAGGGCAATCCACGAGAAATCGGCAGGAGGTACATGAACACGGCCCAATTACTGTCGATCATCTTGGTGTTTTGAGTTAGAGTAAGACAGAATCAATAGGTACCGAGGTTTCTCGAGAGCTCGAGTGCGTTTTTATTGCGACAATAAGTATGCTTTTGCATCCCTGTAACAACTCAAACACCCAGCAAAAAGTCTCAAAGTGGGAGTATAAAAGGGGTGAGTTTCTGGATGGCTATGTAGCTATATTAATAGTCACAAACAATCACTCGCCACAAACTACCCAAATTTTATCATTTCACTGGATAGTATACCCCTCACACACCTCCTAAGCAAACAAAATCTAGATACCCTTGAGCTTTTGATATTACATGCTCAACTCCACCCTGACCTGACCCCTAACACTCAAAGTTGACAAAAAAAAGATATACCACACATCTGTCAAACCCAGTTAAAACAACATTAAACATCCAACAAAACCAACTTAGAAAATACGTCCTATCACACACTCCAAGATAGATAGACCAGAAACAACACACTGGCACAATGTGAACTAAAAGCTATAAGTGTAGAACAAATAAACATTCTAAAGATCATACAAAGAAATCGTCCAAGACATACAATACGAGATGAGCGCATTTCAGAAAGGTATTAATGCATGACTCGCTACTCGTACCAGAAAGACATAAAAAGAACATAAAAAGCCGTTTACAGAATTACTTAACATACTACTTCTACAGTCCTTGCCCTGAGCTATATGGGCTACTGTTTCACATGCTCCACCATACATGCAGGTAGGACTCTAAAGCCCTACCTAGAAAACGAAGTAAATGAAGCCTACCACAGCAGACAAAAAGACAAAAGCCACTCGTAAAAAAGGTGGATATAGAAGAAAAAGGCGTGAAGGATAAAAAGGATATAAAAAAGGCAGATGTCCCAAGCCAACTCCACAGTAATGATGATAGTACAAGTGTGCACGCTCACAATACAAAATCATGAAAAGAAAAAAAGTAGCAGGCCTCTCTGCACAACTTCCCCTCAACAACATAGGCTATACACAGAAATGAACCCAGAAAAGTAATATCACCAAAAACAAAAGGGAAAGGAAAAACGTAAAAGAGATTCAAGAATTATACCATGCCGGTTATCTATCGGTTCCCCCCAAAATGCAAAGGAAATAATATGGTTGGATCAGGTACAATCGTTGACAAATGAGTTTTTAGGCCATTCATAACCGGTGGAAGCCCAGTTTGTCAAGTTAGGGTTCATGTATGCATCCATATGGTCCTCGATGTACTGAGTCGTCGGGTAACCTGGTGGATCACAGGTAACAGAGCAATCCTCACAACCATCCTCTTGCCAGACACGTACCCTATTTCCAACCATTAGTATCGATATCTTGGGCCAAAAGGCTAAAAGAGGCGGGGAAAAAACTAACCAATCGATCCTCATCTTAGCTGGTAATAATTTCGCAAGTTCCACCCAGTTGATGTATGCGAATGTGCTACTCATACCAACATTCATAATAATCGTCATAGGCTCCAGTGGGATGGGTCTTTGTCCAATATTTCCGTTCGGGCCTGTAGCTGCGGCCATAATTTTCCATGTTTTTGTGTCGCCAATATTCCATTCAATCATTCCTTCACTACCCGGCTCATATTCAAACCCATATGTTTGGTATTCTTTCCCATCATACCAATCGTTGTTCAAAGTCGAAAATCCAGAAATAGCTTCCTGGTAGTAACCCCCACGGTATGAGTTCATTACTGTAATATCGCTGTTGTAGACAGCAATTTGGTCGTAATCAGGCTGATACCAAATATCAAAAGGAGCGACTTGTGCAGACTGGGATACACCTCCAACGATAGTTCCATTGGTGTCGATTTGCGAAACTGTAGCCTCAAGAACATCGATTTCTGGTGCTGATCTAGCCTTTCCTTTATTGGGATGGTCCTCGTTGCTGCAGGTACAGCCTGGGAGTTTCATTCCAGGAAGCCAACTAAGCCCATCAGGGCTAGATTGATTCGCCGTAATTCCTGCATCGCACTCATCGTGATATGAATACGGCCACATGCCTTCAGTGGTCGAGAGATAACCTGGGCGACCCAAGTTGCCCATTGTCCAAAAACCTGGCCATAACCCAGAAACGTTCCCAGCACCAGGTAATGAGATACTTGCTGATCCGGTATTAGAACACTGAGACCACCCAATTCTGAGGCATTTTTAAGATAAGCTCACCTTCAATGATTCCACCTTTGAAGCACAGCTTATTCCAGCTTTGAAGCATTCCAGACCTGAAGTCCAAGTCGTGATTCCTGAAAGCAGCGAACTCGATCTCAAGAACACCATCCTTTGTCGTCAATGCATCAGGATCATACCACTCCGAATCCTGTGTAGCGGCGCTTTACAAAAAAAGTGTTAGCCGAGATAAGGACTAAAATTAACCTCGTATTCATGGACTTACTAATGAATGTCAACACCCTCCCTGTGTAACAGTTAGTACAGATAGTAAGCATGGGGGCAAGCAGGGCACTCACCAGTACGGGTCTTCATTTGGATAAAACGACCTGCCATCCACGTTGAATTCATCAGAAAACTATGTTTTGCGATCCTTCTTAGCAAAACCAGACTCAACCATATAATCGATTACTGATCGAGCTTCTACTAACCACTAGACTGAACTTCCTGCCGTCTGCCGAAGTCCTCGTCAATGCACTTTCCGGCGTATCTGGATCGACTAATGAATGCCTAACATTCTTCAACAGAGCAACTGGACCAACATCAAGACAAAGAGACCCCGAACAAAGAGGTTCTTCGACTTTAATGGCATCTCGAGCAAATGTCCTGGAAAGAAAAATGCAATTTAGCAACTGACAGCTAGTAAAATAAAGGTAGAAAATTGGTACATACAAGACAGGATATCCGATGAAGAGAACGAGAACCCCCAACACTATAAATATCAACCCTCCAACATTCACCAACCCTCGCCTGGTGAATATATCACACTCTCTTATGTCATCTAACGATGTGGGGTCATGTAAAGCATCATCATCCTCCTTGTCTATTGGGAACAGCAGCAGACCAGCTGATGGTGTTATATTGTATTTTTCGCTAATAGTCTGTGAATTGAGCGAATTCATAGGATCAGGGGACGCAGTCCTTGAAGTTCCATCATCGAACGGTGACGCAAAGGGGCCATATCGAGAATCTCTATTATCAGTACTCCAGCTAGATCTTCGTGACGATGTAGGACTGTCCTGGTATGGTTCAAACCCAGGTCGCCGCGGCGGAATTAACAACTCTGAAGATTCCACTGGGGTATCAGTTTGGTAGAAGGGACTATAGACCCGCGAAGCTGTTGGTGAGGGAAGCTGGGGTGTCAAAATCCGACTTGGTAGAACAATGCGTCGTGCAGGATCATTTAGTAAATCCTGAGAGCTAGAATTCAGTGTTACATGTGGTGGTGGAGGCGGAGGGGATTGACGACGCGCCGACATGATTGTCGGATTATTGCTGAAGACTCGTACTTAGAGTTGTTGCAGTTCCCAGTGGAAAAGAGCTTGTTGGTATAAGGTTTAGGTTTGGGTTAGGGGGAATTAGTTGCTGTAGCACGCAGAAGCCAAGTTGGTGTGTGTTGTTGTTGACAGTTGCTGTTGACAGTTGCTATGCGTCTATTTTCTATCCCACAACTTTTCCACACAGGGACTCCAGGAAGATTCTATACGCGGTAGGGCTGTTCTTGGGGGGGGTAACGAGAGAATAAAGGGGAACACGTTCAGTGACCGTGGGAAGGGGAAGAAGTATTTCGTCAGAGCGGAAAAACTTGTGGCAGCTGTTTTAGTTGAGACGGGAAAAGCAGGGGATTATTCAAGATTCTTTAACAGCAAGCAATCTATCCTAATCAAAATAGGATAAAAACACACTCGAGAAGGGTGTCTAAAGAAAGAGCAGATCTCAATTGACCCGAGCAGGAAAGAATGAAGGACAGCAGCGGGATGCCGATCTCAGGGCAGATCCAAATTTGAACAGCGGAGGGAAAAAAAAAAGTGGCTATTGTCTCGCTTTTCGTAGCCTTGAGATAAGTATTGCAGCACACGGCACGGACTGGTGGAGAAGGGGGCGTGTGTATGGCGTTTAACAACGTGAAAGACAGAAAAAACGAGTGACGGGGGTATGTAGTTGTGTTAGACTTGAGGATACAAGTGATTGAGCATACTACATGTTATCCGAACATTTTCAGAAAGCTGGTGGGGGGTTTAAGGATGGACCCAGAGAAAATCGCACCTAGATGAGTTGAAAGCTGCCCTTCACGCAAGGGGCAACCAGGGGCAACACAAAACCATCAAGCCTGCCATAATATGATTAGCGGTTTAGAGCGCCGCCATCAGCCCGGCATCAAGCAAAAACCCCCGGGGCAGCCTATCAGGCAGCGGGAAAAAAGCCGCTTAGAGATTTGCCCAATCAGAATAGGGGGGTACCAAACATCTAGATCTCAGAACCTCGGAAATTCTCTGCTCAGGAACCCTGAGATCTCAAGCACTGAGCTAGAAGTAGACTACTTTTTAATCGCAGTATAGAGTACGTATATAGTCCCTGTATTCTGTACTCCAGGGACCTAAAAGGCCCGTGAAAATGCCTCGTGAAAGACACCCTAGAGAAAGAGCGAGCCTTAAGAGAGAACTAACATTTCTTTACGGTAGATTATTTCTCTATCGAGCAGGTTGAGTCTCAGG